>CP054667.1:63867449-65067449 GCA_013348765.1 Carpinus viminea
TATATCTACCCCAAGTACCAATTAGCAGACTCTTACCCTTATTTTGGCAGGTAGCACTTTTAAGAGCTTTCAATTTGGTGGGAGCCCTTGGAGTACTACTCTCTTTGTAAGTGGTAATTGTCTGACCATAATGAAGCATAGAAAGACAAATTGTATATGATATGGGCCTAACTGTGCATAAAGTTCTAGATTGACTGGACAATATGCAATTGATGACCTAACAAAAAATGAGCTTAAAAGTGACATGAATAGCGCAATTAGCTGCAACATTTTATTTCACCTTTCCTTTGGTGGGTATATATGAGAGTTATCAACTTCATCATGAGCTCTATGGACTTCTGCGGGAAGTAACTGGAAAGATTGCTGTCATAGATCTATATATGAATATCTTAATTAATCCCATGCATGGAAGTCTCAAATTCAATGACACCATCACTGTATCTGTATCTTTCTTTCTTTTTCTTTTTCTTTTTCTTTGTTTTTTTTTTTTTTTTTTACCATCACTGTATCTGATGACATTAGATGGCATCATCAACTTTGAAGTTATTTTCAATTATTATAAAAAAGCATGAAAAAACTCGACAGTGCTCTTAGCTAGAGCTCAGATTGTATTCTCTGCAGATATAATGGTTTGAGAAGAAAATTCTTGTAGTGGCCGGAGACCACCCGTTTTGACCTGCTATATTATCAGTAGTGAACCCTATCCAATGTCTCTGTCAAAATATTACAACCTAGAGGCCAGTTCAATAACGGCTCTACCTATATATATATATATATATATATCCCTTGCTGCTGCACTAGGAAAAAGGCAAAATGGAGCAATTGGCATTGTTAACCTAATATGACCTGGTCAAAGTCATGTCAAAATCTCTACCTACCAACAAACCAAGCCTATCAATCTTGAATCGTTTACCCAAAAAATCGAGCAGATTGCTAAGACTAAACAGATCCTAGAAAGATATCAGATCTAAGAGACGTCAAGACCACTGCAACCAATATTTATCCTGAGATGTACTGAGAAAATATATATATATTTGTTTGGATCTGGATATATGTACTGAAACATGTTCTGGGTAAGTGGCATACAACATTTATCCTCAGTCCTTATCCAGATACCATAATGTTTGATATTTTTATATTTTTTATATTAGGGTATATTATTTCTTTCTTTCTTTTTTAGGTTTGTTTTCTTCTTTATTTAATTTAGGGTTTCTTGTTTACGGCTCATTAACCATTTTTATAAGTAGAGACCAATATTGTAATACAGTTAAGATGTAGCCCTAATGTTTTTTTTTTTTCTCTTCCATATATCCTATTATATATTTCTACCTATCCAAACTAATCTCATCAAATTAACCGAA
This sequence comes from Carpinus viminea, assembly GCA_013348765.1. Lineage (NCBI taxonomy): Eukaryota > Viridiplantae > Streptophyta > Magnoliopsida > Fagales > Betulaceae > Carpinus > Carpinus viminea. Next base: position 63,868,811 of record CP054667.1, read on the forward strand.
CTCAATTGTGGAAAACTGAGACTTTTTTTTTTCCTTTGCTTGGTAATTAAATCAAATTAGGATTCTTAGGATATTTTTATCTCATCAAAAAGTGAAAAATCTACTCAAGGCCAACTCTAGGAAACCGATACTTTTTTTTTTCCTTTGCTTGGTAAATCGAATTAAGATTCTCTGGATTTTTTTTCTCCTCAAAAAGTGAAAAATTTACTCGAACCCAACTCTCCACGTTCCTTTAATTATTTATATATTTTACATTGTACCCTTGGAAATATTGAAGTGATAACGTTGGTGGAACTAGTATCCAACTTCCCTCCAATAAGAACTTTGTGCTTTTTTTTTTCTCTCTCTCTTTTACTACCTTTATCTTGTCCCCTTTTCCCTGTACGTTCCAACTCCAATAGCAATAAACCGATCTTACTTTTTTCTCTCCTAGCCTGTTCCTTAAGTGTGCAAGCAGGAATCTGTCTCTTGGTGTTGGTTAACGAAATATATCTCGATAACAATAATCTATCAACAATGGCTTTTTTAAAATTCAAAGGATAGCTAGTGTTATAATTAATTCAACGAAGGTAGGTTAGATTTGGGAAGAAAAAGAGTCAAGGTTTAGATCAAATTATCAATAGAAGGGAAACCATATTTTATATATTGAAGAAATACTTTTTTACATTTTGGCTTTCATTTCGTATATCATTAATATACTCGAGATAAATGCCCAATATAAAGAAGCTTTTTTTTATTCAATTTCCTTTTATCCGTTCCCAAACCATTGATAAACAAACAAGTCACTATTGTTCATTGCATGTGTGCCCCCAGTAGAATCATCATAATGCAAAGAAACATTTTTCTACGTATTTCCTATGATCAGCAAATAAAAGGAGGCATATGATTGTCTACCACCAAAGGTGATGGTTTGATGGTCTCATGGGCATTCTCACTGGGTTTGGATAATATAAGAGCATGGGTTTCGACTCCTGAGTATGATGGAAATCCTTACGCCTATTTGTATTATCTCCTTGAGTCATCAATGCCTTGGTGGGGCTAGTGGCTAAGCTATGAATCAGCTGGTGTTAAGAGTGCGTCTGTGGTTTTCTTTCTAAGCAGTGTTTCGTAGATTGGTACTACTATGGCCACGCTCAAGTAGAATAGACACAATTGGTCTTTCTCTCCAACTTTTTTATTATTAAAAAAAAAAAAAAAAAGGCACATGATTGTCCATTGCACGTGTACCCAATAGAATCATGTCCGCTCCCTAATGAAATAAAGATTACAGTGAATAATAAAACTTGGGGAGCAATTGCAATCATGCCTAACTTCATAATTAAGATGGATTGATGAGGTCTAAAAACTAGGCAAACGCAACATATGCGTGTGATGTACTTTCTAGGCTACCGAGAATCGCATCAATTCTTAGATATCCAAGAAAAAAAAGCAGCGGCTATAGGCTAGCCTAGGAAAATCCGTGCAAAGATAATCATATATATTCAACCACGCAATCCTCAAATTCCTACATAACGATTCGAAGCGTATTCATTAATTATGCTCTTGAATAAGTTAACATCTTATCACGAACCAAACAGTCCCTAAGAAGTTTCCTCAATGAGAGAATATAGGTCGATTAAACTCAAGATAATATTCGTTCATTTTTTCCCTTTATCTTGTTATCCAAGTAACCACCTACAAACCACATGTATTATGTATAGAGAATTTTGAAGTGAACTTTAATTAAGAGCTCTAATTTTAGACTATTTTTTTTTAGATTGTCTTCCACCAATCAAATTAAAGAAGTGCTAGAGAGTCAAATAAATGAACCCATAAAAAGTTTCAAACTGATGTGACAATGGTTTTTAATTTTTTTTTTAAAAAAAAAATGCATTTTTCTCTCCCTTATTTGCTACTTATGGTCTATCATGTCTGTTTGAAATTTTTTTTTTTAGTTCATTTGTTTGACTCATTAACACTTCTCATCAAATTATATTAATTATACTCAAATAATAATTCAAGATTTTGGAGATCAAATCATTCTTAATATATGGATGCAGAACCATATATATACAATCAAAACCGTCTCCCTTTTCTTTGCTTATGTTGATTCAAGTTAACAATTTGGATTAAAAATCACCGAGGCCTTGTTTGATAAAGGTTTTTGGGTGGTTTTGGTTTTGTACTGTTCACTTGATTGACAGGTCAGTACACTTTGTGACAGCATGCAGAAAAATCAATGTAATATGTTTACCGAAATGACCTTTTACTTGAACAATTAACAAGGCATAGAGAAAAATGTGAGAAGAAGGGCATTTTGGTAAACTAGCAAGGCTACATCACACGTGAGTTTTTCACTTTTTTCACACATCTGCAGGCTGTCAATTCAGTTTATCAAAATACCCTTCTACTTGAACAATTAACAAAGGCACAGAGAAAATGTGAGAAGAAGGGCATTTTAGTAAATCCAGTAAACAGTACAAAACCAAAACCATCTCAGAAGCATTTATCAAACTAGGCCTTGTTTTCCATTGCTAAGAGTTAAAATCAGGAGAAAATACTGTAGAGCTCATGTAATTTGATTTTTTTTTTTAAATACTCACTTATCTCGCTCAAATTTAGGTAATTTGGATGGTCAATTATAACTTTTTAAAATTTTAAAAATAGTACAGTTTTTTTTTTGTACTTAAAACATTACTCTTTGAGAATGTATAAGATCATTTCTTGGCCTTTAAACCAAAATACAGAGGACTTTGTCATTTTTTGACCTATTTTTTATTTGTTGTTCTTATTTTTAGCACTGTACGTACGTATTTCTATTTGGGTATGTTGTCTAAGACCTCAAATCCTTTTGATTTTTTGTTTCCTTCAAACCCTAATTTCCCATTTACTTAGTAAAAAAAAAAAAAAGGTTTGAGGGTATGAGTACGTAGTTTCCTCTTTCTTTTTTTTTTTTTTTCCTTTTTCACAGTCTTTGTCAAGGGTGAAAATAAACGTCCCGAAGGCATGAGGAATAGTCCCTCACACATGAATATAATAATATATTATATATTATATATTATTATAATATATTAAAAAATGAAGGCGTGAGGGACTGTTTCCTCACACCTTCGGGACGAAAGTCACGGTCTTTGCCTAGGGTAAAAATAAACGTCTCGAAAGCATGAGTGGAACAACCTCTCGTGCCTGAATATAATAGTATATTATATATTATTATAATATATAATATAATATATTAAAAAATGAAGGCGTGAGGGACTTGGGCGAAAATTACGGTCCCATTGCCCAAGTTTCTTTACTATAGCTACAACCAAAAACAAAAGAATTAAACTTTGGTCATGACGCACCTTAAATCCCCTATTTTACAGCCTCCAATCCCCAACTAACACATAAGCAAAAACTAAAGAATTGCACAAAAATAAAATGCACCACACCACATTAGATTTGAGCTCTATTTTATAGCCTCCAATAAAAGCAAAAATGCCCTATTTTACAACCTCCAATAAAAGCAAAACAGCCACATGCTTTGGGTCTCCAATGATGGTATCGCGTGCTTGGATCCCGACAGTCGTGGGTGGTGATCTCCGGCAATTGTAGGTTGGCGATGTGGCGCTAGGTGCTTGGGGCTCTGATCTCCGTAGTGGTAGATCGGAGACGTTGCAGTCCGGTTTGGAGGTTCATCGGTGTTGCGTGCCTGGAGCTCTGGGCTTTGCGATCCCGCTTGAGGTGAATCTCCTTGGGTCAGGACGCTCTTCGGCAACGTGGGTCTGCTGGCCGGCATTTTCATCTTCACCCACGACCCACATCGTGGGTCTCGCGAGACCCACACCGTGGGTCTCGCCCATCGTGGGTCACGTAGGCATGCACAGATGGATGGTTGCGGATGTCTTGGGTTTCTTTGGAGTGGGACCGGTGGTTTGGTTTTAGGTGTGAGTCATTTTTGGTCTTTTTCTTGTCGTGGGTCTCGCCTGACCCACGTCGTGGGTCTGTCCCACCATGGGTCACCAGGGCACGCACGAGATGCCGGCCGGTGGATGCTCTCCGGCGCCGGTGGTTGGGTCTTGGGTTTGCTGGAGTGGGACCGGTGGTTTGGTTTTAGGTGTGGGTCTTTTTTGGTCTTTTTCTTTTTCTTTTTCTTTTTTTTTTCATTTTGATCTACTGCATTTCTTCTCACTTCAATGTTTTGCAACTTTCTTAAATTGATGAGGTGTTTTATTGGAATTGGATACTGTAAAATAGGGAGTTTGCAGGCTGACCTGACCATAGGAGCTCTCAAAACAAAAACAAAAAAGCCACCAAAAAAGAAAAAGAAAAAAGAGTCCACTATCTTCCAATCAGCCACGAGATCTCAACAGACAACAGGAGAGAAGACCCAGAAAAATCCCAAGCACCTCGGCTCCAACAATGAAGGAACAAGAAAAACCCCTAACCCACTATCTCCATTACTGGGGCAACACCCCAGAAGAAGACTACTACAAGCTCCAAGGAATCACAGGCTCCAAGTCATTCTACACATCGCCCAGAGGCCTTAAGCTCTTCACTAGGTCATGGCTTCCCCTCTCCTCCACCCCTCCACGTGCCCTCATCTGCATGGTCCACGGCTACGGAAACGACATCAGCTGGACCTTCCAATCTACCTCCATCTTCCTTGCCCAAAAGGGTTTTGCCTGCTTTGCTCTTGACCTGGAAGGCCATGGCCAATCTCAGGGTCTCAGGGCTTTCGTACCCAATGTTGATCTTGTTGTCCGCGACTGTCTCTCATTCTTCAATTTTGTCAAACAAGACCCTCTGTTTCGTGGGCTGCCTTCTTTTCTCTTCGGAGAATCGATGGGGGGTGCAATTTGCCTCTTGATCCACTTAGCGGATCCGAAAGGGTTCGATGGTGCAGTTTTGGTCGCACCCATGTGTAAAATCTCTGACAAAGTGAGACCCAGCTGGCCAATTCCACAGGTTCTCACATTTGTTGCCAAATTCTTTCCCACTTTGCCAATCGTCCCGGCCGCCGATCTTTTGTACAAGTCTGTGAAGGTTGAAGAGAAGAAGATCATAGCGGTGATGAATCCGATGAGGTATGAAGGGAAACCAAGATTGGGGACGGTAGTGGAGCTATTGGGGGTTACTGAGTATTTGAGTCGGAGGTTGCACGATGTGAGCCTTCCATTTATTGTATTACATGGAAGCGCGGATGTTGTTACAGATCCGAATGTGAGCAGAGAATTGCATGAAGAGGCGAAGAGTGAGGACAAGAGCATAAAGATTTATGATGGGATGATGCATTCTTTGTTGTTTGGCGAAACTGATGAGAATATTGAGATTGTTCGCCATGATATACTGACATGGTTGAATGATAGATGCAGAGGAAGAGTTGAATAAATTTGTTAAGGTGAAATTTCTGATTAGCGGGTCCAAATTGTTGTTTTTTCACATAATTAAATATTTTGACCAATTGTACTCGGCCCAATTGAAGTCATAAGCGTTTCACAATAATATATATTATCTTACAGTTTAGTGTTTGATGAAAGTCTTCAATGAGATTATGAGAGGATAATCTTGATGACAGATACGTAGCTTATGAAGTGTGCCAAAACCTGCATAACTGCATTCTAGTTTGCATGCTTATATTGGCAGTATTTTGATTATCTATCTTTATGAATCGTGTTCCAACAAAACTTGGTGGTTATTTTTGCATAACATCATTGCTGCAATCAAAGCATATCCACTAATGCTGTCATGTATCTTCAGAGTTGTAGAATAGTTTTATTTGTGTATTTACACTTCAACATGCAAGAAGCACGATCATTTCCAAAGCTTTTGTGCCTCAGTGAAGATGAAACATCTATCTCCAATCATGTCAAACAGTGTTCATTATCGTCATCTTTGCCATATGTATATATATGATACGCTCGAAGTGTTTCTGCATAAGAGATGGCTTTGCTTGTCCAAGTCTTAGCCTTAGAAGCAATCCTCTCAGCTAACATCACATAATCAGTCTTCTTCAGTCTAGAAGAAATAAGAGAAACCCACAAATACTTCATTGGGAGCTTTCCTTCCCGATGCCCCAAAATTTCAACAAATGATTCTTGACAAGCCCTGCAACTCTACAAGTGAATAAACAACTCTATTCAGGCTCAACAGTCAATCCTGACATATTCTTAAACTGATTCAAACACTCATTGACAATAGCAACAAAGTTCAACTCGCCCTACATAAGATAAGGAGGTCATCCAGCAAAACAAAGATGGAAAATTTTCTCCATATGGCATCTCTAATTGGGAATTGAATCTAAACTTGGTCCTCTTAAACATATTATCCTTGAGCCCTGAAAAGTTTCATTCACCAAAACAAACAGATAAGGTGACAAAAGATCATTTTGCCAAAGACTTCTACTTTCATCAACAACAACAACAACAACAAAAAACCCTTAAGTTCACCATTATTTCAAATAGACACTCAATCCACCGCACCATAACCTGAAGGACTCCAACAGTCCTTAAAACCACCAAGACAAAATCCCATCTCACATAATCATAGGCCTTCATTAAATTAACCTTCAGAGCACACCAAGGAGATCCTTTATCTATATGGTAATTTCTCAAAAGCCCTTGAGCCAAAAGAATATTATCCCCAATCCACCTTCCACTAATAAAAGCCACTTGCTGCTTCTTAACAATGTTTTTTATTTATTTTTCATATGTCTACACAAGGAAAAGGGAAGAGAGATTCGAACTAATGACCTCCACTTCATGAGGCATGGTTTATAGCCAATTGAGCTCTCTTTAAGAACTCCTGACAATGTTATTAAGTACAATTCAAAGAAAATTAGCCACTACCTTATGCACGTTAGCACGTACACCTTATTACAATAAGATATAGGCTACACTAATAAGTTATCACGAGGGACCTTTCATCTCAATTAGAGCTGTAATCAAGCCAAATCAAATCAAGTATTGAATGCATAAGATGAGCTTAATTTATGTAAACCATTTAATTACTAAGTGCTCACAATTAACTCATTTATTAAACGAACTAAATTGGAGTCAAATTGAGTTTGTGCTCACAATTAACTCATTTATTAGGCAAACTAAATTCAAGCCAAATTTATACAAGCGAATTGTCAAACGGGTATGTTTATTACAACCCTAATGTCAATTATCAACTTTACTGGACAAGTTATTCAATGAAAAAAAATAAAATCATGAAAATAAAAATGGTCGCCTGCTTGCGTGAAGTATACTATCCATATATGGCGTACTTGCAAATTACATGTCATCAACATGAAGATGGGCGCAGGCCACATCTGCTATACAAACTGGAAAATGCGACATAAAAACAAACTGATACTCAACCAACAATCGTTCAAAATCTCATCTCACAACCTTCAAGGAAATTTAATATATAACACAAGGACAAATACCATGGCTTGCACAATAGATAATCCAAATGCGTTCATCACCGTGTATGTATAGAATCAATTTTACTAATGAACCTAACTAAGACTTTGTAAACTCTGAATCAGAAAACAAAATAAAGAGAAAGATGAGAAAAAATCATCATAATCTTCTATCATTTACACTTTGGAAGTAACAATTTTGAGGTAAACATATCTTTACTTGCTGTAGACTAATGATCTCCACATCCTATAAATTGTACGAGAATGATTGAGGAAGACAGAAAGATCATTCCCTAACGAACAAAAAATTTAACGGAAAAGAATGGATCATGTGTTTCCGTATGTAGACTATTCACAGAAGATTCTCTCATCAACACAGTCCCCCGTTACTCCTTTTAGAACTATCGTCAGACAATCTCCAAATAATTGAGCTGGCTGCTGCTGTCGTTCTCACCGTCAAAAAAACAAACCTATTCATAACCTGCGTTAGCAAATAACATCTGTCAAGCCTAAAAAGAACTCCTAATCACATCATAAACAGGTATTTCAGGTCCTCCTCTGTGAGGCGTGTCTGCCGACCACCGGTTCCATCCTCTCCAAATGCAGATGCAACCATCTCTCTCTTCTTTTGCTGCAAAAACCCCAAGTGTATCTCACATGAGCAAAAGATCAAATTGGAGAAATCACATATAAGGACAATTTCAAGTATAAATGTGAAATCAGTCATTATCAAATAAAAACATCCTTTTTTTTACCCTCCAAGGCATAGCCACTTCGAGTACCCACCTTTGTCGAATAAATCTTAGACCCATGTAAAGCGCCTCTCTACATGGATAGGGTAATACTCCGGCTTCACCGGCGGGAAAGAAATTGTTTGCATTCAAGGAGACTCAAACCTTAAATTTGATGGAAACGTTACCAAGACCAAAGCCCTTACCACTTGAACCAACCCCTTGAAGTTAAATTGAATAAAGACAACTAGATACAACACAGATAGTTGTGTAGTACAGAACAAGACACTAGCTGATAACTCGGGCAATGACCGCTGTGAACAGGACCGTCATTTCAAAGACTATGATGCAGACTGATGAAAGCTCATTTTCATGGCCTAGACAACACATCAAAGATCTTTTCCAAAATAAAATACTCTTTTTCTTTTGTTTGTCCACTCGATTTTCATGATGGAACCAATATACTAAAGGCATGTATACATTTCTGACATGCAGAACAAATAAATGCCATAGTGTCAGATATATGCACTACTAAATAAACAAAGCAAATGAATATTGTTATCATCATTTCAAGTCGTTTAACCCACATGCCATTATGTAAGCGCACTGAATCTAGTCGAAGCTTCAGTAAAACAAGAAGTCAACTAAATTCAACTATTCATTTCCTTTTCGGCTTCCCCAGTCATTCCAAAACATAAAAAATGAGATATAAAGTCTACAAATCTATCCTATTCCATTAATTTGATTGTTAATAGAACACAACAATATCTGGCAGTATAAAACTGAATCCTCATGAGAACTGCCAAGTTATCAATGTCTACAAATTGACTGAAAAGCTTAAAATAAACAAAAGAGAAAATTACTTGCAAAAAACAAAACAAAACAAAAGAGAAAATTTACAAGAACACGTAAGGACAGTACCTGAAGGGCTAAAATACGATCTTCAACTGTATCTCTGACCGTTAATCGCAAAACTCTAACAGGACGAGTTTGCCCAATTCGGTGTGCTCTGTCAATTGCTTGATCCTCGGTGGTAGGGTTCCACCAAAGATCCAGCAGAAGAACATGGCAAGCAGCAACCATGTTGAGACCAAGACTAGCAGCTTTCAGAGACATAATCATAACCGACACCTACAAGGAAAGGAGTCACATTTTAGATATATCAAGGGGGAACTAAAAATTAACTAAATGTAATTACTTTGAATATATCTCTCCCTCTATAATGATAGGGAAAACACAGAACTTCAAACAAGGATATCAAGAGATGCTATGGTTTCCACAAACCTCTGGGCAGGTGTTAAAATCCTTCACAGCTTTATCTCTGGCAAAAACTGACATTGTTCCATCAAGTCTTCTGTATTGAATGGAAGAATTTTTTAGACAAGCCTCAAGCAAATCCAGCATCCTTGTCCACTGGGAAAATACTATGGCTTTCTCTCCAGCTGCCTCAACTGAATTTTTAGAACTTCTCTCTACAGCCAAATTTTGTGTACCAGGATTATCCTCAAGTAATTCCCCAACAGAGTTGCTGAGACAGATGGCTCTTTCATCAAGTGTGTTCTGTGCAAGACTATTTGTTGATGTACAACCCTGAGGTTTACATAATGACTGCAGGACCTCAAGAGCGGCCTTAATTTTGGTAGAAGTACCTTCAGAAAAATGCTCAGCTGCATCAACAACTTCCGAAGCAGAGCAGTTGGGGGAACTACCCTGACAAGGCTCGTCAGAGAGAGAACCATTTAGCGTGGCTTTGGAAAACACTGAAGACGCACTGAGTCTAACTTTGCAATTTGTAACAGGGCACTGCTTGTCATCACCAATAAGATGCTCACTAAGACATTGGTTGCAGAATACATGACCACAAATTGAAACAACAGCATCTTCAGGAGGATCCTATAGAGGAACCAGCAGGTTGTCAGAAACGCAAAAAGTACATCAACTTTTTATCTCACCACAAGAATTCCAAGGATATTAAAAGAAAAGAAATAGATGATAGGTATAGCACAAGACAGAGGGTTCTAGATATACACAATAATTCAGAGAGTTGCTCACCACTCACCACAGGCGACGTTCTAATGTAAAACACATCCCCTAAGAGAATTAAATGCCAAGGACTACAGTCTAAAGATACACCTAATATCATTATACCATTTGTTCATCATAATGCTAGCATGGTTATCTAACATCCAATTAGTTTCAATAGAATCTTGAACCACATAAGCAAATGTGTTGACCCTTTCAATAATGGAAGGGGAATTTCAACCACGAGGCATGTGCTTTATAATGAAAATCTTAAGAACTAAAACCAGACCTTCCAGTTTCAGCACCCACTAATTGGTTAAACAGGTTACACACCTTTCATAGCCACCTATGTGTCGATACTTCCATTTCAAAATCCTAATTGTCTAGTAAATCCAAGCCAAAGCACCTCCTGCTTTCAAACAAGGCTTAGAACTTAGAAATTGTGCTTGTTTCGACGTAAAATGTTACTGGTTGAAAACGTTTCTTATGAAAAATTTACTAAAATGCCATTATTTGGTTAAAAGTGTAAAAATGAATCATAGAACATTTTTGGCTGTAAAGCTTGCATTGAAAATCATTCCCCACAACACCACCCAAAACACCCCAAAACCGGAAACTGCCATATCTTGCACCCAAAAACTCATAGAAAACACCAAATCAATTGAAACAACCCAGATCTAGAAATTGACCAGAAATCACATCCCCATTGCCAAAGAAAATCCCAAAAAAAACACCAAAATTTTCACTCAAAATTACCCAAAACCGGAAAGCCAACACCTCTCTTAGCAAAAAAAAAAAAAAAAGCCCCACAATTTCCACATACTCAATTCACCATCATCAATCAGGTTACATGAAAAGCTCAATAAGAGATGTTTCTACCTATGTCAACCAGAAGCCAATCACCTACAACACCACCATCCAGAGCTCCCCTCTCCCACAAACTTCACCACCTCCACCTCTAACAACCTCAAGTCTACCACAATTGCGACAAGATCAAGAACATGACTGATTTTTGAGTGGTGAGTTTGTTATCAAACCTTTTTTTTTTTTATAAGTAGTTTGTTATCAAACTCAGAATGGGGATTAGAGAGTTAGGGTAGAGGATTTTGACAACAAAGAGAGAAGAATCAATCAGAGGGAGGGAGAGCAAGAGAGAACCAAAGCTCTTTTTTCTTTTTAGGAGAGCGAGAAAACGACTAGTATAAGGGAGGTTGGCACATGTTTAGTTTCTTTACAGAACTGCTGAACCGACATATTCGGTGTTCTCTGCCATTAACTTCTCCAAATATACAGTAAATAATGAATTAACACAGTCGAAAAGCTAATGAATTTAAGTGATATGATAACACACGAAAATAGAGTTTCATGCACTTTTATTCATAACCATATTACCAGCCTATAAGTGCATTCCAAAATAGCTTCTATCAAGTCACACTAAACCTTAAAGACGCATACACATGCACACAAAAAAACACAGATAGAGGAATAAGTCCAAAAAAGGGAAAATAAGTACATACATTACAGATGCCACAAATTGCTAAAGATGCTTCTAAACAATTCAGAAGATGTATTTGTTTGTCCCGTGGAAGCTTCTTTGCCATCTCAGCTGAGGATCTCCATAAAGAACTAGAATCATAAGGCCTAACGAGCAGGGGATGATCACAAGCTTGTCGAAGGCGCAAGAGCATCAACAAGATGTTAACATAATTTTGTTTGACAGTTCCAGCATCAGCGTATTCCTGACATGACAATGGTACACATGGTTCAAATAAATACTGAACACAAATTAAAATGGTCAACACATTCAAATTTTGAGTATGTAAACTAAAAAATAAAATAAAAAACGCAAACCTTTTTTTATTAAAAACAATACAATCACATGAAAAAAAAAAAAGGGTCCCCAATCAAATCCAAACTACCATACTTGAAACTGAGCACGTGAGTCAGCCTCCAATCTGGAATAGAAATTGCGTTCCTCATCTGAAAATTCCACTTTTTTCAGCTCTATGGATTTGGGCGGAAGATTAATTATAGGTTCCCCATCAAGAAGTGTGTCTACAGAAAACAATTACCTTATTGTCAGATAATCATATCACAGAGCAATAAATTTCATGCCAGTGCTTACAATGAGAATTCGATTACATTGGAAAATAATATTGAGAGTTGATGCAGTTTACACGATGGCAATATATCAAGATGCAAAAAATATTTCCTAAATATATAGAATAAAATAAAACCTCAAAAAAAGAAGTCAAAGTACATTTTAACTTTCTTTGAAATCATACCTTTAAAGCCACAGTAACCATCCTCAAGGCAAACAACAGAAATAATCAATTTGCTTCAATGTTTTCTCATTTGAGATTAAATTGTTTTAAGTGATTCATCAACAATTTATTCTCAAATGAGAAAACATAAACTTAAAAAAAAAAAAAAAATAAGATTGCAAAATTGAAAAGAACCAGTTGAGAAATATTTCCTGAAGCATCAATGCAACTTTGATGGCTTGTAAAACAGAGTATTCATGGTCACAGCATAGAGTCAGACCCAAGCCAAGCAATAAGGCTCAAGAAGGTATAGAGAATAAAAATTTAACGCATCTAACAATTTCTACATGTACATACAAATCCAGAACAAAACAAAAAATATATATATATATCAAATAAGCATCAATTTATATTGAATGACAAGAATTAATTCCCACAAGTCTTATATGCATTCTTACTTTTGGTGCGGCGCAACATTATCGTCTTCAAGATAGCTTGCAGCTTTCTGTACCCTTTTGTTGGACTCCTATTGATTGGGAGCTTTATTGCAGAACAGAAAGACGGATATAAAGAAAAAGGATCATATCTGAGAAATCTGAAGTAACTATAAAGATCATCAATTGCATTCTGGATTGGAGTCCCAGACAGGCACCATCTACGTTTAGCACGAAGACCCCAACAGGCTCTAGCTACTTGAGTTCTGTGATTCTTGATGCTCTGGGCCTCATCTAGAACAACCCTAAACCATGCCACCTTTGCAAGAGGACGAGCAGTAGACTCAAGCAGTGCACTATCCAAACCTTTTTTATTTTTTGAATTTTTTTTACCAGAACTAGGAGGATATTTCCTTTTCCTACTGGATGAAAATCCAGCATCATCTTCTGGCTTCCCTTTCTCATCGTCATCTTCATCAGCAAGAGACTGCTTTGGGACCTCCATGCTGACAATTGAATATGTTGTCAGGACGACATCATACTTGGCCAGCTCAAAAGGATCCTTTGTCCGGTTGCTTCCATGGTATGTCAGAACAGAGAGGTTAGCTTTGCTGGTTACCTTACTACTTAACTCCTCGGCCCATTGCCGTAGAACACTAGTGGGACAAACAATAAGGGTTCCAGCAGATGGCCTTCCCTTAGCTTGGGCCAAAGGGTCCATGTTCTTCATCTGAATTCTATTTGATGTTACTTGTTGCGAATCAGCATCTTGCTTCATTCCATCAACTGCGGGAAGAACAACCTCATCCTCCTCCAAATATAGAGTTTCCATCTCTCCTTGTTTTACATTTGGACAGGCTCCAAAAGATGGAGCCCTTTCCTTCAGTATAAGTGCAATTGTTGATACTGTTTTTCCCAATCCCTGCAATAATGGTTATATACATCAGAATAAAGTTAAGCACAATTCAACCGCATCTAACCATTTAAGACAGGAGAGAGCATCAACCTGATCATCTGCAAGAATTCCTCCCGAGCAGTTCAAGCTTGTTTCCTTTTGAACCATCCATGACAAAGCAATTCTCTGTCCAGAACATTTAGACAATATTAGCTGGACAACAATCACTCACACAAGCACACATGCTAGAGATTAACAAAAAGCAGGTCACGAAGGCAATGAGTCAGAATTTATGAATAGCAAAGAATGCAAATAGAGCACAAAATGTCTGTAATCCTAAAAGCAAACCCAAAATGACCATGTAAGGAAGGAATCATTCTCCACTTTTTTTTTTGGGACGGGCTCAACCATCTCCACTCACATACCAAGATCCTCATCTACAGTTGAGGAAAATCAACTCCTGATTTTAGAATACACGGTTTGTTTCCCCCTCACATTCCAAGATTCTCATCTACAGTTGAGAAAAATCAACTCCTGATTTTAGTATACATGGTTTGTTTCCACTGAGATGAACCACTTTGCAAACTCAAATACTCATTTGTATGAAAAAAAAAAACTGGAGAGCCTCTCTATGCCTTCTGCTCATATGCGGAGTACAATATCCCAGTTCACAACTTATGTTTGTGAGAAAATATATATATATATATATATAAAATTTATTTTTATATATATATTTATATATATATATAAAAATAAAATAACAAAAAATTCAAAGTGCTTGCTATTCCATCCCCAAAATGTGGGGGGATCATTGAACCTTGTAACCAAACACTACCTCTTTTATTTAACTGTTAGGAAGATGAAATAAAATTCAAACTTTCACAGCTTTTACATCGCACCTTTCAAACAAATGAGACTGCTATAACCACCCAATAAAATTACTTTTTACGATCTCTGTAGCAATTATGCAGATATCATAACCATTTTTTTATTTTTTGCAGAGAGTAGCAATGCCCATTCCAGGCATCCATACCTATATCAGAGTACATTTTTCTTTGACAGGTTGCCCCAACTCTAAACAACCGAATTCCAAAAACCTCCAATCAAATTCAAGGAGAAATAACACAATGGAAAAATAACTGACCTGATGTCTTAACAGAGGAACTGCCAAATCTCCTTCTGGTGGAACAGATTCTGACTTTGGCTGCGAAAGATCCTGAAATGCATAGCACAATCTAATCTCACCAAGGTTTCAGAGTAACATTAAGAAATAATTTTAAAAAGATAGGAGAATCTATGCATTCTACAGGATGCATATTTCCAGCATCAGTAAGAGCAAGCAAAGAGGAAAATCCAAAACTAACAGAGCTAACCTGCAATGCGACTTGTAAAATCAACCTCTCATCTCTTGCCTTAACTCTTGGGCCTCCTACTCCCATGTAATGACTGGAATCACTAAATGTGGAATGTTGTGAAGTAACAAGGGAATTCCCAGTTGCTGGAGAACGATTTGTGGGTGGAGGATGACTCATATCTTCAATAATGCAGATATCAGAATCATCCTCAGCATGGGATTTGTCCAATAAATTTTTGCAATTCAACTCAGGGCTGACTTCTGAAAAATGAAAACCTGTGGTCATAGATTGAACAAGTCTACCCTCACTTTCATCCTTAACGCAATCCAACTGCATCTTGACCAGAGCAGATGGCACAATGGGAAAAAATTGTTCTGATGCACTTAAATTCAAATATCCACCATCAACATGGGATCTACTAGCCATTTCATCAGCAATATTTTGAGAATGAAGTGCTCTCATAGAAGCAAAAATCAAGTCTTCTTTCTCACTTTTTGCGCAATCATACTTCTGAGTTGATGTAGAATGTGAAACACCAGATGACAGTTTCAAGTCTTCATCAACAAAAATTTGGTCATCAGCACTGTAAAAAGGATTTCTACTGACAGCCTCATCAATTACTTTAATAGAATGGCTACTGGGTCCAATCAATTCATCAGTAACTTCATTCTTGACACAAGCTGCTTCCACTTTGCTTGACATGTATGACTGAGTGCAAGTCAACAGCTTCGCTGATGCCTTGTCATCAATAGGACAACCTTCAGCATCAGAAGAAGAATTTCCACTGATTGATGACATATAGTTATTACCTTCACATTTAAAACTCCAACCATTAACATCTGCGTAATCAGTCATCGAAGCCTCTGAGACAGACCTACCAGTTATTCCCCTCTGAGCATTCATAATCATCTTACTACTTGAGCATGCGCTATCATTGGAAAATTCCCCTATTTCATCCTTAGTGTTAGTCATCATTCTTTGATTACCCAGCAAAATTTGAGAACTATAACTACTGGGCATACAAGGCCGTGAGAAATCATCAAGATGCATATCATCTGTCCTCATGCAATATGGCAAAGCAGAGTACTGGTCGGTGAAGTCACTTACAACATCAGAACTTTGACAGATTGTGGACTCATTAGAAGTTACATTTTGTGAAGATATATCTGCATCCATGAAGGATATTGTCATATGTGTACATGGATTAGTTTCCTGTGGTCCAAAGGTATCCATGCTATCTTCACCCAGCACACCATAATTTGCAAAATTTACATCCATGTCCTCAACAAAAGGACTGTGTGAAGCATCTGCAATTATCAGAAAACACTAATCAGTTCTTCCATCTCAGTTTTCAGAAACAATACCATGCGCAATGCAATGACCAAGGAAAACTTTCAATTAACAACATAAAGTCCAATTAATATCCTCAGTGGAAGAGTTCACATACATTTGGAGTCAACATCCTCCCCTACATGCCGGAACTGAACTTCGGTTTCACCATTAGGAAAATCTAGATACAAGTTATCTCCATTATCAAGAACATTGCGAGCATCTCTACCAGCAAAACTTGAAGCAGCACTACACAACGGTATCTCAGCTGGTGGAACTCCAGCCCTCCCTGTGAAGGAGGACTGATGGCCCGGTGTTACAACTGAAAACCAATCTTTGAGACTAGCAGAGCAAGTATGCACAGGAGAAGCAGGCTGCGTCAAGGGTTCTATGTTTCCACGGTCAAAGACCATGACAGAGTTCCCTGCAGAATCAAAGGAAGCACCTGAGCCCCCTGTCATAGAATCTGAAGCTTCTGGATAGTATAAAGAGAAAAATGTGTTAGGACCTGTTAACTCCTCTGCCTGTACTGGAGGTGATCCCTCTGATACCTGAGATCCTAAACAATAAACATGGAAAGAAACGATTAAATGTAATAATTGAGTATTAATGTCATATACCAATATCCGGTAGTAGTTTGAGGAGACATCAATATCCCACTACTAAGCCTGAAAAGAAGAGTACTTAGAAATCTCATAAGCAATGAGATAGTAGGAGAAGAGGGGGACAGTGGAGGTAAAAAAAAAAAAGCAGGTCAGAATAAAGGGTTTACCCGTTTGACACTTTGCATCAGAAGCTGATTCACTTTGCAACACATTGTTCTGAGATGAATCCTCTTGACTGCTCTGCAATTTGGTACTGAACTGTTCAGTTACTAAGGAAAATATGCTCATCGAAAGCTCAGTTTGACGGGATTAGGGCTTACATATGTTAAGAATTTAAATTTGCAGAGGACTTGCCACAGATATACAAACCATTCAAGTATAGACATACTAATACAGCATATAAATAAAAAAATTGCGCCCCACCCCACCCCCCAAAAAAAAAAAAAAAACAGATATCAGCAGGCAGATACACCCACATTGGATACAGCCAAGCTCATCCAACTGACAATTCAAAGCACGGGTTTGTGCCATGTCCATCAAAATACCACACTGCATAACTGACATCACAACCAGAAAACAAAGCAGTCCAGCCAACCCATAACACTTATAAGCAAACAGAATAGAAAGAAGAACCAAAATCCTACATATCCGGTCATTGTGAACACATACAAATCACACAATCAGAGATTCATCAAAAACGTAGTTAACAAGCCATCAAAATTTTTATACCACTATCAAACCAAAATCACCAAAGGTCAAACCTTCCTCCAACCTGGACCCCAACTAATTAATATCATAAAATTTCACTTAAGCTAAGACTCCCACAAAGCACATAATTCCCATTAACTTCCCTCCAACTACTTCAACTTTAAATGTGGAAAATCCTTGTCTCCAGAAGCACAATCATGCTCTAGCCGACCCAAAACTCGTCCTGGTCTCGCATTAGGTACACAGCTACAACTTTGTTGTCAGGAAGCCCAAGTCACATCAAGTGTCTCATAGCTAAAAGGCTAACTCAGTAACATCTGCAATTTTGAGAACCTTTCTCTCGTTCTTCTCCAAAGCCTTAAAATTCAATTACACACACGAATTACAAGTTCACTACGCACTATACGACCCTTGCAATTGAATTTTCCCAAAATTCCCAATTTGAATTCGCATATTCAAGAAGCGATTTTCCAGAGAAAACCTACCTGCAAAGGCTGGGGCTCCTTCTCGCCGAGAATGTCAAACAACGTCTCGATGTCGATCGACAAGTCCTCGTTCCCGTACCCATCAACGCCCGAGATATCACCGCGTGTCCACATACCATCGTCCGCCATCAACATGTTCAGAGAATCAAATCTCCCCAAAACCCTAACTCTCTCTCTCTCTCTCTCTTTCTCTCTCTCTGTTCCTCTATGCTTGGCGACCAAGGCCTCGATCGGGATGGAATCTAAATCACATATCTCAACGAAACAACGACGACGACGAATTAGCTCGCAGAGGGCGGTTTCGAAGAAGGTTCGCAATGCGACTTTTGGCTTTGGAAAATAAAAAAGAAATAGACAGAGAGAGAGAAAGAGAAAGGAAAGGACAAAGTCGCGGATCGTGAAGAATTTTTGGGGTGGCGCAGGTTTAAATAGGGTTTGGGTGTGCGTAGGTTAAGGACCAATTCCTTTCGCCTCAGCTACAAGCTTTTCGAGTGTGAGTGCCTCTGAGGTGCGGTGAGGACTCAGCGGAGTCTACGCCTCGATCCCGTGTCCTCCTTTCCACCCCACCGCCCACTTGGATTTCCACGATCGCTTTGCCACGCGGCTCCTGACTCGTGAGTCGTGACTCGTGACCCCCTTTTATATAATCTTTTAACCTAAAACAAATCTACAAGCAATTGGATAACATTTTCCTATTTAATCCATTCTATTAAAGTACGTAATTTTCATATATGTATATATATTCACGTACCTAACTCAAATTACTACCCAATTGAAATAATACATTCTTAAACTATTAAAATATTATCAATATCACCTCAAGACTTACAAAAGACAACCCCAAATTTTATTAAGGGTATTTTCATACATTAACAATATTTGTTACAATTAAAAATTTGGTAAAATATTGTGAATTGAGTAGTATATATATGATAATATTATATACTATATCAATATTTTACCATTATCACCTTATATGACATTGAAATAAATCATAGATAATTTTTTTGGGCGGAATGCATATTGCTGCTTTTTCAATGAACTTAAATAGGAAAACAGATACGATACTATATTTCATCGCATCAAGTTTTGACGAGACAAACTTGATGTGATGAGATAAATATCTAAGAGAATTAACACAATAAATGGCTAATTACATAAGAAAAATCTAATCAAACAACCACAAAAGATGTGGTTGAATGTATTAAATTATTAATTATCCCAAAAGCTTAAATTGATAGGAAGAGATCAATTTAATAACTTAATCATTATTTTAATACTCTCTCTAACGTGATGTATGAGTTCAAACTCACTTTTAATATGTGATGTTCAATACGTAAAATATTTAATTTAAATGGGGTGATTTGACGAAGTTAATGTTCAATCCTATAACATTTAGCTTTGATACCATATTAAATTATCAATTATTCTAAAAGTTTAAACTAATATGAAAAAGTAAATTTAATCACTTAATCATTACTTTAATATAATGTTTCATTCAATGACAAAAGAGAAATAAGAGTTGCAGTAAGAGTAGACAACTCATAGGCTCATAGCGGATGTGACTGTGCTCGAGCGCTCTAGTGAAGGCACTCAAGCGCATTCGTGATGCAAAGTAGTTGTTACTAACCATTATTATTGCCCTTGAGTTATATGAGGAGTGCACTCAAGCACAGTCATGATGTGTTATTGAAATCATATGCCGTTGTATTAATTTTTTTTTTGAAATAGTATTTTATCCAAAAAAGTGACCGAGCTTGTACTTTTCTTGCATGGAAAGTAATCGTCGACAGAAATTAAAGTGATTGTAGAGGAGAAGAGGCAGAATTTGTGCTTGATTAGAATTAAGTTTCTAAGAAATTTCTGTTCTTCTTAACAACCCACGTGTTGTTTGATCTGAGGGAGCTAATTTCCAACTATAAAAGGGCAGAAATTTTGTTCGTGGCTCCTACAAATACTCCAATCATGGAAATACTGTTTATGCATATATATTATTTATAGAAAATACAATTAAGATGGAGTCATTGGATATCCATAATAATGGCTTATCTATAATTAATCAAAACTTAATGACTTTCTTATTTTTGCTAATGACTTTTTTGTAAATGGACTTTCATTAAAAACCAGACAAACCAACAAACATCAAGAAAAAAGGAAATTATCAAACTGATGAGCGGGTGAGTTTTCATGGAAAATAAAATATGATCCAAATTTCGAACCAAATCGAGCTCAACTAGCATCAATTACAAACCACGTAACCACGTAAAATATAAAGATATAAAGCGGAATCCCTCTAGTTTGACTAAAGAAGCACCATATCTATTCCCTGGCTATATCATCTCACCTAACTAATCTTGGTGAATGTTGCCTGCTTCAATATTCTACATATATACACATATATACACAAAATGATCAATTTCTAATGATGTGAAGGGACAGGACATTTTTCAGTCAAATCTATGCGTGGATTATATTCTGATTCTACTTTACACGTGTCCCTGGCTGAGAGACTGTCGGCTGGAGAACTAGAATATTGGTCTGGCAGTCACGACAATCTGCACGTTTGAAAATTAGTTTTGTTTTGAAGAGTGTCGGCTGGAGAATCAGAAGAGAACCGAAGAAAAATATTAAGCATATATGACTTGCATGGAATTTTATGACAAAAAATTACCACAAATCTGGGCTTGTAATCCGTGCTAATTTCGCCATTAATTACTTTCCTTTGAATTTGCACTTTTCAAAGCCAAGGTTCGTGGAGAAAACATGAACCGGCAGAGGAATTAGACACAGAAGATTGATGGAAAAGAAAGAGTAATTTATAACAGCTGCGTAGAAAAAGCTGGCACATGATTTTATATTTTTATTTTTTAACAATACTTCTCACCGACACGCAAGGGCGGACTTGCGGCGTTAGTTCAGTTGAGACTTGGGGGTCTTTGGCAATCCTACAACTTATTTTACATCCCTATAAAAACACTATTTTTCTATTTTATGACTCGTCAACATTGACTTTTTAATCCTTTAACAAGTTTAAGATTTGTCCACTTTTATTTTACATAAATGAGAATGCACACGTAAAGAAACTATGAGTACGTATTTGTCTATTTATATAATTTCGGATTCTTATAAACAAAAAATAAAAATAAAAAAAGAAAAATTTCACCTCCACTTTTATTTATAACCTGTGGCTAAAAAAACGTGTTCGTATACAATCTGTTTACGACACAAAACGTTTAAGCCCAACCCAAATACGATATGTTTAGCTAAATGTGTCGAACACTAAAACATGAATACAACACATTTTCTAAACGGATAACACGACAAGTGTAACTTGTTTAAATAAACATGTCATGTCGGATTGACACGACACAACTCATGAACACAACACGTTTGGGAGCTAATAGGTTTCAACCCAACCCATTAACACATTTTAGTCATTTCATATTAGTTGCATTTTATATAAGTTGTATTTTAATTTTTATAGCCTAAATAAAATGGTAAAATTTAGGGGTGTGCAAATGATGCGGTTATAGCCAATCCGCCAACCACTAACAACAATTACCCTAAAAATCACTAACCGCAACCGCCCTAGGCGGTTAGCGGTTTTAGGAGTAGGGCAAAGTGGTTAATAATTGCTAACCGCCTACCTTTATATATAATAATATTAAAATATATATTAAATATTTTATAGTAATAAATGAGCTATTAGTACACTCCCTAAACCTCTCTCTCCCCAACAATATATATATATGATTATATTGTATAGGATTTTAGAGGTTTCTTACAATTTATGCTTCATAAAAGTAAGATATAAATATACACGCAATTAAGTGCCTTTGCTTATAAATGAAATACTTCATAAACTTCAATGCGGTAAATTTAATTGGCTCATTGCTATTCTCTAAATCAAGTATTTCTTTTAACAACCCAAGATATGCCACTTAAGCTGCAACACATTTTTAAAATGCCTCTTTACTCTCACTATGAAAGACACTTGGAGACTAATGGTTGCCTTGTCTTTGTTAACAATATGATTGGTCTTTTTTTTCATCTTTTTTGGAATATTTTGACCTTAAATCTTTAAAATAAACCAAAAAAATAGGCCAGTTAAAGTCTCAAAACACTTAAAAATTCCAAAACCCCAAACAAAGCGATTATAAAATCACCGGTTATTAGATTGAATAATTGCTAACCACCTAGGCGGTTGCAGCTATAGTCATAGGCAACAATCGCCAATTATAATTATTTGCACACCCTTAAACTAAAATCACAACGACCAAGCAACAAATACAATGTAGTCAAACGTGGCCAAGAGTGATGGTGAAAGAAATGAGAAAGTTTAGGGTTTACAAATTAAGGATAAAATGTATATATGGGTCAAACATGTTGACCCACGAACCCGCAGGTTGGACACGACCCAACAAGTTTATTAAACATGCTATAAACAAACGACCCGTTTATGACTTAAACCCAATTAGCCTCAACTCTAACCCGGAAATTTCGTGAGAACTTGATAATACCAGCTTAAAGAGCGCATTCCAAAATACCTCATCTTCCACTCAAAAGCCCATTTGACAAAGCCCTTTTGAGAGCCCACTCCTAACCAGCCAGTAACTTTTCTTCCCCTAGTCAGCTGCCACTCAATCTGCCAATTCACCCATACACAAAATCAAAATGCCACCTCAGCCAAAACACAGTCCAAACATAAGCTTCCAAACTCCTTTAATCAAATGATGGCACCTCCTTGCTCCATTCATAATTCGTTGACACGTAACCTACTCTACTAAGACCTAAGACAACCTTTGGCACAACCCAAATTGAATCTTGCGTGCTTCTTCAACCTTTCCCACATCTCTTCAGCCACCCAATTACCTAGAGGTCTTCATCTTCCTCCCTTCATCTCACAAATTTCTACAACAATTCTCAACACTTTAGCAGGTATTTATCACATGCTTTTAGAGACAATGATCCACCATTACCATCGATAACCATGCATCCACCATTTGAATTTTGAGGCCACAATTGATATCGATTCGGGTATGAACCTTGTTAATCTTTGAGACCCATTTCTTCTTTTGTTTTTTCTTGCACATGTAAATATGGTATTTGGGTATTTCTTGGGCAGATACTTGAGTTTTGTATATGCGTTTGATGTGAAAGCAAAAGCGAAGAGCGAAGAGCGAATCAGAGAGAATTTTGGTGCAAAAATGGTGAGTATTCATTTTGGCAATTGGGTTTGAAACAATCTTTTATGTGACATGCGGGGTTGGGTTTCGAAGTTAAGGGTCTTCTTCATTGAGCTTTTCATGCCATGTTTTCTCTCGAAAAATAAATAGAATTGAACGTTGAAATGATGAGAATCTCTACTAGGACTGGTAATTTTTTAAATAACTCACAAATCTGATTTGGAATTGTAGGATTAGAGTTTGGCATAAACATGTTCAAAGTTGGACCATTGGTTTTGACCCGTTTATGAAATTATATTATATATTTTAGGATGAAGTTCATTTAACCCCCTCAAACTATTACCTTAATGATAATCTACCCAAACTATCAATTACGACAATTTACCCTCTAAACTACCAAAACAATGACAATGTACCCCCTAATGCTAGCAAAATGATGAAATTACCCATATAAAATTTTCAATAAAACAAAAATATCCTTAAAAATTTGAAAAAGAAATTAAATTTTAGTATTTTTGTTTTTATTTTGATAAGGATAATTTCGTCATTTTTTAAAATTTGGGGGTACATCATCATTATTTTGGTCGTTTAGGGGGTAAATTGTCGCAATTGATAGTTTATGGGGTAGATTGTCATTGAAATGGTAGTTTAAGGGAGTTAAGTGGACTTTACCCTATATTTTATATAATAAATTCATGTTAAAACTGGTCAAACAGATGGTGTTAGGTTAAAATAAATCAAAGAGTCATGTTTGAATCAAAGCAAGTTAAACAAGCCATATTAGATTAAGTAAACAAGTCATGTTTGTTTAGGTATAAATGGGTCGTGCCGAATTTCTCGACGATCATGTTTACTTATTGGGTTGGCGGGTCAACTAGGTTGACTTGAACCCCAACTTACCAATTTTTTACATGATCCATAAATATGATATATCGCATGATGTATGCAGCATAATACCATATGAGGGGTGTTTGGTAAAAGGGTTTAACTTAGACACTGTAGTTAATGTAGATTGATGTGAATAAAAAAAAAAAAATTATATGGAAAAGTGAAAAAAAAAAAATATTTTGTAGTGATTTTTTTATTTGAATAATAATAAAAGGTGAATTGTGTGATATAAAAAGTGAAAAAGTTTTTATGTTGATTTTATTTTTTAGAGATCGTGATGGATAATAATAAAGCATATTTCTATCCCTTTACCAAACAAAGCCATGATGCACGGTTGGTTCTCACAAAGTACTTGGCGATGAAGAATGGATAAACGGGTTTAGTCGATTTTGGGCAGAAATGATAAATGTGTGTTCAATCGATTTGGGTTCAATCTTGGGATTTGTTTCAGTTTTGATAAAAATTTGGCTTGATCATTTTTAATATTTTCAGCATTTGACGTGGATGTACCACATGTGATATGTTGAGTTGGCTTAAATATATGGCATAAGGGACATATGTCGTTTTTTTAAGCACGTTGACATCAATCACTGTTTAAAAAAAAAGGATAATAAAGACTTAATTTTTTTACTTAATTTTTGCCTTTTTTTTTAAAAAAGTGTTTAAAGCAATAATGTTTTTTTTTTTTGGTCATTCTTTTAATTGGTATTTAAAAAAAATAAAAATTGCATTTTTCTTCATAAAAATGGTCAATTTTTATAAAAATGCATTTTTTTTAATAAAAAAATACCAACCAAAAGAATGACCCCCAAAAAAAAAAATTTATTACTTCAAACACTTTTTTTATTTTTTACTTTATTTTTTTCTTAAAAAAAAAAAAGACAAAAATTGAGCACAAAAATTGAACTTTAACATTTTTCTAAAAAGAAAGGACAAAATCTGGATTAAATGTGCAAGTTAGTATTTAGATTTACAACATATATCACCTATTACACTTTTTGAACCCAAGGTAACTATTTAATTTCGGCCCAAACAACTGGTAATAAAAAAAATTTAATGTTAGATGGACACAAAAGTTACGGTTAGTTATTATTGCCTTTATTGAAATTTATAACCACACGGCATAACTAATTTTTGGAAGTGGGCATTTTGGGACTTCACTGACTATTTTAGTATTTTTTGTGTTTTTGCAACTTTTTAAAGAAAAGTTAAATTTAAAGAGCTTAATGAAAATACTTTAAACGGTCGGGGGTTATAACCGCACTGTGGTAGACCCTACTATCGGGGCAAAGCGGCTAAAACCGAACCCGAGCAGTCTGGATCCAAATAAAAACCAGGAAACAAAAAAGCTTACAGAGTCGATGTACCGCAGAGGCGAAAGGTGTCGCCGGCAACGCCATTTACATACAGTTGCACTTTCCGCAACACAATTAACATCATAAGGTAACTTTCCGTCTTCAATTTTCTCGGGAAACAAACAACTAAAGTTCCCTATAAATTTTTGTTGACGTCGCTAGGGTTTGAGTGTAGGAACCTTTTTTGTTTCTTGTTTTTTTTTTTTTTTTTGCGAGCATTCTGGTGAGTCTAGGGCTTTTTTTGGAGCAGCGATTTGGAAAGCGACAGTTTCTGATTTGGTGATTTTCGTAGGGGATGGATTTGAAGGCGGAGTACTGATGTCACTGTTCTGGATTGTGATTCGTCAGCTTGCAGAGATCGAAGCGATGGTGATTCTGCTTTTGAGTTCTTACCAATTTAGCTGATTGTGATTCTTTTTGTTAATTCAAAGGAAATGGAATTGTATGCCTGTGTGTGTGTGGCATTTTATTCTCTGTTTGGTTGCGGAGAAATTTAGAGCAGTAAAGGAAGTTGAAAATTTGTTACACGCGTTTTATTATTGTTTTGAATACGCGAAGTGAAAATCTGACCTCAACTAAGCCAAAGAGGTGAAAGGAGGTCCAGTGGAGTGGTGGTTTCTGTTTTATTGGGTTTGAAATGTAGGAAAGATTCAAAGAGTAACTAGTTTCAGATTCTTTTTCCTCTATTTTTCTTAGTAACCAAACAGAGCATTTAGGAAGAAATCCATTTTCTATGACGGAACGAGTGTGTAAAATAGGAGTTGTCCTAATAATCTATGGTTATGATGCTTAGCATATCAAAATTCTAGAGAAATGGGACCGCTGCTTAATTTTCTTTGTTCTTCAAACCTTTGTATATGTGGACAGCTACTTATATGTCTTCTCTGTTTATTAGTTATAATGATTTCCTTGTTCTTTTTGCTTCTTCTCGTTAAGTGTTTTATTTTGTATATTTCTTGTGTACTTAGTGTCACCTTACTCTTTTAGTGATATTTGTTGATTACTTATAAAAAAATTATAGAGAAATGGGAAATGCAGCAAGTTTCAGTTTCATTGGGTGTGAAAAACATGGCCTAAGAGATTTGTTAAATGATGATGTGATGTTGTCTATATCTTTCCGTGCACAGGCTACATCGAAGAAAGTGATTACGAAGGAAGAGTGGGAGAAAAAGCTTAATGATGTAAAGATTAGGAAGGAAGACATGAATAAATTGGTGATGAATTTCCTTGTAACAGAAGGTTATGTTGATGCTGCTGAGAAATTCCGGATGGAATCTGGAACTGAACGTATCCTTAGTTTTCAATGATTGCCTATTCTTTTCTTCGTAGGTATTTAGTGCTGATGCTTGGTTCTTTCTTCATTTTCTGCCATATCTAGTATTTGCTGCTCCTTATGTATAAATAGCAGACATAGATCTTGCAACAATCACAGATCGCATGGCAGTTAAGAAGGCAGTTCAGTGTGGTAATGTGGAGGACGCAATTGAGAAAGTTAATGACTTAAATCCCGAGGTGGATATCCTAATCTGGAATTTGTTGCTAATTCTTTGATATATTACATGTGTTTTTAGTGATAGTAATGGTATCGTTGTTTACTTTGTTCTTGTCATCATGCTGTTTTGCACACACTTAATAGCCAATTCATTTGTTAATCTTGAACTCTTGGGGTTTATTAGTTCATGTGCAATGTGCACATTGCATATTTAACTGGTCAGATGCGCCCTAAACTAAGTTCATATAGGTTGGTAAGTTTGTCATAAGGACCATCTGGAATTGAGATGTGATGGAGTGGAAGTTAATAATAATCTATATGATACAATATGTTGAAAGTTATCTTTAGGGTCATTGCATCAACAACCTTATAAAGATTCTATTTCCCTTAATCTTCTTGTAGTTTAATTTGATCGCATCCTATATTATTTGGGCTTTTGTTGAAAATGAATGAATTATGCAACTGTATCTAATTAGGTTGCTATGTTACTTCTTATCCATGCTTCATTTATTCCATTATGGATATATGAAATTCAGACAAAATGCTAATTATTGTTATAGAGGAAAAATACTGAAGAAGTGATCAAACGTTATGTTGTTATTGATCTATATGAAAAATATGAAAAAAAGAAAAAGAAAAAGAAAAAGAAAAAAAAGTACATTGAAGCAAAAGTACTATCACCATATAACTCAAGACTTGTTTGTTATGTAGAGCATGAGATTGCCATCCCGATGATTTTTTTTTTCTTTCTCATGGCACTTTTTTTTTTTTCCCTCCATTCAGCATGTTAGATAATGTATGGGATGCCCGTTAATTAGCTTGGAATCCCTTTGTTTTTGGTCATTGAAAAGCACCTCTAAAGTTTGTAGATGTGTCTAGGTATAAAAAGGAGTGCCCTTAATGCCCATTAATGAGCCCAATTTCCTGCTGGAATCCTTCTCAAATGGAGACAGATAGGTACTTTTAAAGGATGTAATACATCTAGTAAGTTAGAAAATGATCCAATTAGATCATATCAGTATTGCTTGGCTTATAGCCCCAAGCTTTGACCACCATAGAGAATTCATCTTTCCTGTAAGTAGCTGGAATCCTATTATTAACTGGTTAGTGCCACTATAAACAATTCCAACAGTGAAGGTAGGTTCATCCTCCCTTCAGATCTTACCACCAAACTGACTGCTTTCAATAAGTGGCTCATCGACTACCTGCATTTGAAAGCAGTTAAACCTGACTTTTTGTGCCCTTTGAAACCTTCTTTATTACAAAGTGATAGTTTTTTTTTTTTTTTTTTTTCCGATCTCACTTGAGTAGGTGAGAAGTATCATGCTTTCGTTTTGTTTTGTTGTTGATTGAATAATGGATAAACCAGCAAGTAGGGTCTTGCCTTGCTTGAACGTGCACAACCAAAGAGTATAGCTATGTAAATGCAAGGTTTTTGCTTAGGCGGTAACGCCAGGTTGAGGATAACTTCAAACTTATGGTTGATATGGCATTTCAACAAGCAGAAAGGAGAAGCAAACTTGTGATTGAAAAGTATTTTTCTTTAAACTTGTAAGAAATATAAAACAATAGGGAGACATAGAAAGGGGTAGAATTGGACAGATATAAAAAAGTAGAGAGAACGTCCCCAGGGATTGGAGATATAGAAAGAAATACAGCAAACCAAGGAAAGATAGCAAGATGGAAGAGGTAAGAGAAGAACCAGATGAGAAAGGAAGGCAAGAGGGGCTGATAAGAGAACAGACAAACTAGGAAAGCAAAGAGGTGGAGAGTAGGAAATGGGTGGACACATGGAGAACCTAGAAAAGGGGAGGAGAGCAGAAGAGATAGGAAGGCAAGAGGGGCTGATAAGAGAACAGATAACCTAGAAAAGAGGTGGAGAGTGGGAAACTTGTGAGTTAGACCACAAGCTCTTTCGAAAGACTAACAGTTATTCATCCAGGTTCTCCATCCGTTTTAAGCGAAGGCAGCCTGTATTTGAGCACCAAAAAAGCCTAAAAATACATGGAATCCATCAAAGCTACTGAATTTATATTTGATACGGATTGGAACCCATGCATCATTTTTCTAAACGCTTCCTAAAATCATCAAATTCCAGAAATATGAAAACTTTCCAAATGAGGATTATTCTTCTTTGTGGGTATTTGTCAGCATTATCTCTCTTGTGGAGTGATAATGTATAGAAGACTTCTGAAATAGATGCCTCAAACTGTCATGATTTAGGATAAGTTTTGATTGTTTTTCAGTAAGACTACCAGAATGGGGGTGATGGTAGTGTCATTAGAAATTGGGTGAGATATTATCTGATATAGGCTTAAACTACTCCACAGAAGTAGTTGCTTTTGCAGAATAAGTAATTGTATTTGTAACTAATCTTCATATTGTTAAACCCATTTTTTGGAAGTTGGCTTGTTTATTTATCTGCTGTTTTCACTTTCTTTTGTCAACTTCCAGCTAAGAATAATCTTTTTTCTCCTCATTGAGCTGGAACCTTGGGAAGAGAATTATGTTGTGTCCCCCTCTTCTCTGAATCAGAATCTTAAGAACATATACAAGTGTTCTCTTTTAGATTTTAAGAACATATACAAGTGTTATCTTTTAGATTTTGTCATGCATCTATTTCTCAGAGATCTTTTCATAATTTGTGTTGTGGACCAATGATTTCTGATTTTAGGTTTCCTTCTCTCTCTCTCTCATTTTTAAATTTAGTTTTTCATTATTTGAATTTTATATGCAGATATTAGATACAAATCCCCAGTTGTTTTTTCATCTTCAACAACAAAGGTTGATAGAACTAATTCGGAATGGGAAAGTAGAAGAGGCTTTAGAGTTCGCCCAGGAGGAGCTTGCACCAAGGGGAGAAGAAAATGTATGACTTCATTCTTTATGACTTTGGTGTGGCTTGCAATCATGCATGAATAGTTTGATCATTAAAGTCCCTTCTTCCTCTTCTTCTTCTTCTTGTGATGAGCTTCTTTGTTGCTTTCTTTGTTAATAAATTGTTAAAGTTTTAATGTTGACTATGTCTACAAACATGAAGATAGGATGAATGTTGAAATGTTCTTCTTGTGATGAACTTCTTTGTTGTTTTCTTTGTTAATAATTGTTAAAGTTTTAATGTTGATTATATATACAAACATGAAGATAGGATAAATGTTGAAATGTTAAAAGAATATTGTCTATTCCACTATCCAACTTCGTTTCATTGCATACAATTGGTTTAGCACTTGGCCTAAGAAAATTAGTTGTCTGCAGCAAAGCTTTTTAGAAGAGTTGGAAAAGACTGTTGCACTTCTCGCTTTTGAAGATGTTTCCAATTGTCCTGTTGGAGAGCTTCTGGACATATCACAGCGCTTAAAGACAGCCAGTGAGGTGAATGCAGCCATCCTTACTAGCCAGAGCCACGAAAAAGGTCAGTTCATTTGTCATTTGATCTTTAACAGTTATATTTGCTATTTTCCAGGCTCTGGAATTAATATATCATGGTTCTCTCATTATAAAAATATTGCTGCTCAGATCTTAAAAATAAATAATAGAAATGAATAAATAAAAATATGAGTATCGCGCACATAATCACGTATTTTTTAACAATTTCTTCATCATCGTAGTGGGACTTTGGCTCTAGTTAATAGTTTGAGATGTTTTCTGTGTCATCTTGGGGATTCTTGTATAAACCCTTGCATATGCATGCTGATGGGTATAAATTGTTGATTTAGCTCCTCCAATGATCCCACTATTAGTTACAATCACCACCTTGGATTTGGCAATGGAATGGTAGGAAGGAGCTCAGACTAGAGACGCCCAATAATATCTTGAGTGTGTCCTTCAGTGGAATATTGATGCAGCACAACAGTAAGAGACCAAGATGAAAGAAGAAGTGGGAAACAATGGGAGAAGAAATAGAAAAGCAAACATGAAGGGGGAGAAGAAGACAAAGGCAAAAGAGACGTCAAATCATTACTTATTCATTGGAAACTGCTAACAACAATACAAAATTGGGTTTAAAAATAGACTATAACATAAACCCTAATCCTAATCATACTTGGGTTGACAACCCACTAAAAGTAACATAAAGCCCAAAAACATAACATAACCCAAAGTACGGAAAATAAATAACATAACAATAAAATGCAAAATAACAAAAGTTCCACTAACAAAATCTCAATAACTGAAATGCCAATAACAAAATCTTCAGCTCTCAAATCACCCAAACACAAAGTCATAGACTGGGCCGCACTCCAACATCGGTGTCCATACACGTGTGATCAGTGGCATGTGTCTGGTGTCCGCACCAACTCTTCCGAAGTGGGAATAACTCGACCCTGTCAAGTGTGGCTCTTGGTGGCTCGGGCAGTACTTTAATAGGTCAGGATCAAGTTGATGCAACATGTCCCTGATGATTCATGTTCAGTCGAATCTTGTCAGCCCTCCCAACAAACTAGGAAATGTTGAACTTCGTCATCCCTGTTAAAGACCACTTGCTCATCCAAAATAGCATCAATATATTCTGTATGTGTTGGTGGAAGGGGTAGTTGGATTGAGCTAGGCATATGGTTGGTGTCGTGGAGCTCGTGGTCCTCAAAAGGGTCATCTAGGATAGTTAGTTGGTCCTTATAAGGAATTAGATCCTCTACATTAAATGTTAAGCTAACACCATGTTCGGGTGGGATGTCAATCACATGCGCATTTGGTCCAATCCGTTGAGCACTATGATCTTGCAATTTTCAAATGGATCCAGGTGGGAACTGTTCATGTCTAGTCCGGACTATGACATAATCTCCTATGCAATGTGACGCTTGTGTGAATCAGCTTGCATTATTTTGGGCATTACTTGCTTGATTTTGTTTACTGATCTCATATGCAAGTCATGAACATGCTTTGGCTGACGAAGAAACCCTAGCATGCATAGACCAACGAAAATCACAAATTTCCATGGGTCCAGGCAAGCTCCACAGTTAATAGAAGGCTAGCTACTTGAAAGGATTTTTGTTTTGTTTTGTTTTGTTTTTTTAATTTTTATTTGGGTCCAGCAAAATGATTGGTGGCTGAATAAGCAATGAACAACTAAAATGGCTTGCTGAAACAGAAACAGGATAATATTAGTCAAGGTAAATGGGTAATTTGGGACTACTCACCACAAAGAAATATTGATGACGATTTTAAATTACAAGCAGTATTTACAAAGAAAAGAGGAGGATAACAAACCTGGACCTTGGATGGTTAACCTGACCTGGTGTTGTCTCTTTTGGTCTCTTACTATCATGTTGCATCAAATTTGGTATCAAACGCTCACCCAATTGTTTCCTATATAGGATTGTATCCATGTTTCGACACCCCTATTTGTTAGGATCTAACGATTTCATGTATGAATTTCATGTCATACAGATTCTACAGAAGAATTATAGTAAAAGAAAGAAATACAATTGACTTTGTATAATTGAACTGAGTAATAACCGTTGGTTATTTGTAAATAATGTCTTTTGCCTATGTTAGATGGTGCTTTCAGAGGGAAATGCCTATTTGGCTGTGACCCAACTTCTTTTCATTTATTACTACCTTTTGGAAATCTTGTTCAAATGTCAAGTTTCCAAGTGAATAACTTGTGGATAATTTGGTTGAACCACAGACCCGAAGCTCCCCAGCTTGTTAAAGATGCTGGTATGGGCCCAGAACCAACTTGATGAGAAGGCTGCTTATCCTCGCATAAATGACTTGTCTACCGCCACGCTTGAAGACCCTGCCATTTGAAATTGCTAGTGTGGACTGTGGAGGCAGGATGTAGGTGTTTTTAGATTGAATAGATCAAGAATTCAATGTAATGAGACATGATGTTTGTACTTTTTATCTGAAAATGACTGTATCTAGCTATTATAATCTCTTTGCATGTTATTCAGTTTGGAGTTAAAATTTCTTTCAATAGATGCTGTTGTACAAATGATTCGAATATTCATCTCATCATATTCAATGCCAAGATTTGTTGCACATTACTTGTACGAAGAAGAATAGCGTTATTGCGCTCAAAGTTGATGCGCCCTTTGTCGGTCCGAGTGTGGTTTCAACCGGCCCAACAAAGGCCGAATCCATTATACATATATTAAACTTTTAAGACGCTTATTTGAAGGTAAATCCTCATGAAATCATGAATTGGGTTTAGGTGAGTAGTTTTATTTTTTAACTGTCCAAAAATAATTTGAAATCATAAAATCATTAACTAGCAAGGATCCCCCGAATCACGAAAACTTTGGTCCTTATTTACCAAGTGAAAAAACATAAACAGAAGCAAATCACATAAATCACGAGCAAATTCTGATCGATTCTTAAAACTAAATATAGGATTATAGCATGAAACTGCTGTGTCCCGGCCCCCTCGACAAGGAATAGATCACTCAGCTTTGACCCACACAACATACACCCAAGCAGTTCTTCTGATATCTTGAAAATCCTGAAGTTTTTTCGCATCCGTAAATTCAACTGCTCCCTTTCCGAAATGGCAACCGCCATCGTCAAAATTGAGAGCATAGCTGGAGGGATCATACCGGAACTTGAGTTGCTGCTTCCCCGCATTCTTGACGGCCTTCTTCACCGCTGCTCTCATCCTCCAGAACAGGCTCCTGCATCGCTTCTTACTGTAAGCACTCACCCACTCCAAGCTTCCACCCAAACCCATATCTGTAATTATATGAAATGAAAAACCCACTTCCTCTTTCTGCAAAATACAGGCTTCTACGAGGTTGAGACTTGAGAGAGAAATAAAAGAGAGAAACAGAGCGGGTTCCAATGTGTTGTTATGGTGCACAGCTTGGAACAAGAAGGCTTCCTTAAAAAGGGACGAGTACCGAAGAAGGGAAAGGAAATTGGAAAGCAAGAAAAAATCTTTTTGGTTTTTTAAAGAAGCTGCGCAGTCTCAGATGCAGTGACATATAACTTTTTTGGGAATGACATTGGGATGCTAAAATTCTATCATCCACACAGAGACAGAGAGAAAGCAGAAGAAGGGTTGCAGTGGGCAGAGAGCCTCTGCGTTAGGTCCTTTCACTATCATATCGTACGTGGTCATAACGAATCCGTATTCCTCGGCTGTTGAACGATCATTTCCTCGCCCCCTCTGCCTTTCTTTCCGGAGAAATGCTACTTGCTTTCAAACTTTCTGTTTTACTTGCAATAATTTGAATTTTAGAACGTGTAAAAATGAAAGTATGTGTAGCATTAATCTTCGGCCCCGGATACACACGTCGAGTGAAGAGTTAGGCCAAAACTAGAAAAATTTGATAGCTAACCTTTGTATGTCATTGGACAAATATGGGTACCTAACTTCAAATTAGGTTTTCAGGACCACATATCTGAGATTTTGTTGTATGCTTCCTCCATACAAAATTTTGGTTACTGACTATGGTTCATTAATTATTTACTACATTTTTATTTTTTAATAATGGGTTAATTAGGAGCATGCTTGTTAACGTTTTTGTTTTTAAGCAAAAACATTAATAAAAATCCAAATTCACAAAGATTATTTTCACTTTATTGTCACATCAAAACTTTTTTTTTTTTTTTTTTATAAAAAAAACCCTCCAATACTTTACCCAAGTTACACTCCAAATCTGATTAAATACGAGTGTAGAGATTAAGTGTAAAGATACTACCTAAGTTTAAGATAATCATCCTCTTAACTAAACCATATTGCTGGTGATAACCTTCCCAAACTTCCAGATTTCTCTGGCAATTGTATTGGGCCTCTAACATTCACATCCCAATGGAAAAAATTAAAAAATATTAAAAAGAAAAAGAGAAATCGGCGATGAAATGCTACAGTGATCAATCACATCAAACGACCCTTTTTTGGCAGCAAACTGCTCTGTCTCCTACAGGATGGTTCGTGGTTCCCTTTGATTATCTCTGTCTCTTTTTGTCTTCACCTCAAAATCTATTGTGCTTTTTACATGCACATTAAATTCCCTTTTGTCTCTCTCCCACAACCACCTTCCTCTTAGCTCCATAGGCTGCTACCCTTCTACCCATCTCTTGTTCGTTTTTGGATGTGGATTCCTCATACACGACCTGTCATTCTCTCCCACCAAGCCAACCCTTTGTCTTAGGCCTCTGTTTTTTTCCTCTGCAGTCTGTTTTGGATAAGAATTTAAGTAAATTTTTGCCCTAACAGAGAGTTTGCATGAGATCCAGCTGTTCATGGCTGTTCGCGGCGGTCCAAACAGTTCAAAATTTGTTAGGTCACGTTTCTCGCAACATATGACTTCTTTAATTACCTTGGCATTTTCCTGAAGTGGGTCCATTTTTTGATGCAGGTTCCAATGGTGCCTGAGTGGGTTGCAACTTGCAACAGGGCTAGGCTTAAGCTCAACCACATGGAAACCACAGAGAAACCGATGGGTAAAGCCAAAAAGCCCAAAGAAAAGTTGGTGCCAGTGTGAAACATGCACTTTGTCAGCCCAAATATTCCCATCTCATTCAAATATAGCCGGTGAATATTCAGTGTCAGCCCAATTATTTCCTTGTTGATGGAGCTTCCTCATTCACTCGTTTGCTTTTGCAGGTTTTTTTCTGGAACAAAGTCCGTGGAAATCTGGCTTTTTATGTATGTCGCCATTACAAACTTTCACATGTCTTTAGTTGTGCCATCTCTTGTCTATTTTCTCTCTTTCTGCATTTGGTTTCAACTATTTAGTTACAACACTTTGGTTGAAATGTTTAACTCGATAAAATAAATGAATTATATTATATCCTTGACTCAATACGAGCCGAATCCGACGTGTAATATTTAGAATTGCACTCGACACAAAATTAGTCAATTGAAGCTAATAGTTTATACATCTATAATTTGACACGACCCAACTCGACACACAACCCTACCCTAGTTGTGGGTATCATCAAGCCCAGCAGATTAATAATGTTAAACTTAAATATTGCTTTTGCCTTTGTAGAGGTAGTGGAGGATGACATGTTACAATAGGAATGGGCAGTCCATTTAATTTGTTTGACAAAATTATAGCTTCAGGGGAATTGGGTTTCTTTATCACATGCCTTGGCTGCGCTTTGTTCCCTGAACATAAAAAAACACTTTTGCTTGTCTTCAATCTAGGTGATGAAAAGAAGATAAAGATATGAGATCCTAGGGCTAGGATTAGGAAGTAGGAGCATGCACTTTTTGCTTGTATAAAATTAGTCAATACTTCAAAAGAAGGGCACATTTCACATTTCTGGTCCTGGGATGAGCAAACCCTAACCATAGACCCTCTCTAAAGATTCCAGGCCTTCATGTATCTTCTATGGATTTGCTCCCCCCGAGTCTTTTTATGTGCCTTTTTTCACTTTTCAGACTGTGCTTCCATTGGTATAGCTTGCCTAGTTCTCTCTCTTTTCCTTCCTTCTTTTTGAATGTGAGATCACTTGTGGGTTGATTATCATGTGTCATCAAAAGTAGAGATACCCTTCCTGACACCATTTCACTTTCTTTGTACTAACAGAATTTTGAAATATAAACTTTCTTTTACAATTTATTTAGTTTAGGATAAAAAACCTACACAAATTCCTAAGTTTACACGCTCGAATGCTTTTTTCATGGTAAACTTGAGAGTTTGTATAGCGTTTCTCATTTTTAGGATTGGGCTAGAAATCTGATTTTGCTCAACAATTTCCTGCTAGACTATAACTAAACCATTAGGTTGTCTAACTTTTAAATGATTTTTTTTTTCTTCTTTGCTAAAAAAAAGAACATATTGTTAGAATATCTTAGAATATATTATTTCATTTGTTAGAATTTTGATGTTAAAGTATTTTATATTTCCCTTATTCTATTATATTTGTTTCGAACAATTCAATATAATAAAGATGTAGTCTATATATCGCTCTCTACTTCTGCTCTCTTTTCATCTTCTTTCATATTTTATATATATTTCAAAATGATTTACCAACATTATGACAGTTTCAACTGAAATTGTATTAAAACCTGAAAGCTTGTCCCTAGGGGGTAGCTCAATCAATTAAAAACCGCTATCCATTCTTCAATAGCAAGCCACATATATTTTAATCCAATTTTTTTCACACAAGGGAGGGATTCCCTTGAATTGAACAAAGTTTTGTATATTAGTATACTTGTGCGATCACTAGAGCCCCAAAAACTTCGTTAATGTCCCTCCCCGCTAGCCCTTCCAAGGTGAATTAGACAAACATCCTAAATAAGTACGCTAATAAAATTTATTTTCGTCCAATTATGCCATTCGATTCTCCAATAATTACTTGGTCCTCGAAGTATCCGAAGGATATGTTCTTGTTAGTTGTTTCTACTGTATAATTGGACAATGAATGAGACAATAACCAACAAAAATATCCCATTAATTGTCACCAATTACTACAAGAAAAAACATAGAACCAATCACCCATATGCCTTAACATCCTCTTGTCTTCTCCACTAACCATCCTCTTTTAACTGTCATAAATCCTTAGTTTCTCTTTCCCATTTGACACAAAGAAGAAGCATAGCTCCTCTCCTTTGCTACTCCAATTAATGGGTTCCCTCCCTTCTCCTCCACAGTCAACGATTTAACCGCCACCGCCGTCACCGCAAAGTCCGGCATCGAGCTATAAAGTCTATGCTTCGTTCTGCCAAAGGCAGCAAGGGCCAAACACATACATATGCAATAGGATAGAGTGCTACAGTCCCTCTAACAACGCATGGAGCTATGCTACCTCAATCCCGGGCATCCCTGACAGCCATTTCTTGAAAAGGCTTTGCAATGGTCTCTCTTGGAGACTATGTTTTTATAATAGGTGGGAAGCAATGTTACAAGCAGAGGGCTCCTGAATTACTGGATCCAGTTGAGTATGTGGACAAGGATGTTAAAATCCAACCGTCGGTGTGGCGTTACAATGTTCGCTCGAACCAATGGTTCACGTGTGCGCCGCCATGCACGCCACGTTGTGATTTTGCGTTTTCCGTTTGCGAAAACAAAATCTACGTGGCAGGGGGACAGTCCGATCTGGCATGTGCAAGGGGTGTTGCCTCGACTGAAGTGTATGATCCCT
The DNA here is from genome assembly GCA_013348765.1 of Carpinus viminea. Taxonomy (NCBI): domain Eukaryota; kingdom Viridiplantae; phylum Streptophyta; class Magnoliopsida; order Fagales; family Betulaceae; genus Carpinus; species Carpinus viminea. The sequence goes on from CP054667.1 coordinate 63,906,966, forward strand.
TACTTGACATTTGGACCCCGTTGGCTGACATGGCGATACGGAGGTACAAGTGTGCGGGGGTGACTTGGCAAGGTAAATTCTACGTGGTCGGAGGATTTGCAGACCCTATGGATGCAAGCCCCGGGGCCTTTGGCTGGGAGCGTAGCTCGGCCGAAGTGTATGACATGCAAGCAAGGAAGTGGGGCCTCGTGGTGGGAATGTGGCAACTAGATGTGCCACCGAATCAAATTGTCGAGGTGGATGGGAAGCTATTTAGCTGTGGGGACTGCCTAAATGCATGGAAGGCCATATTGAGGTGTTGATGGCAGCACATGGAACGAAGTTGAAGGGTCACCCCAAGCATTTAAGGGTTCCCCAATTTCCACATCGGATGCAAATCATGAAGATTGGCAGCCAAATCAACGACTTTATCTCACAATGGCACCAATAGGGACTTGTTTATATCTCTTGGCCGGCTGCCGGAGGGCTGGCGACTCATCGAGGACAATGTCAAAGGTCCATATATTTGACACATCGGCGGGGACCGATGCCTGGAGGAGCCTTGAGCCAAACGAAGAGGAGGGACTAAAAGATTTTTGTACCCATTGCTGTGTTGTTCAACTTTAGCTAGCTTCCCAGCTAGCCAGCAACAAGCACATCAAGTTGGTAGGCTTAAGTCTAAAGAGTTAATGTGTAACGTTTTTTACAAATTCAGTTGTGAGTTTTGCCGTATAGGCGTCCTGGTCGGATGCTCAACCTGTGGCCACTAGGATTAGTAGTCCACATGATTTTTCTGACCTGGCGACAAAATAAGAAAAATCTTGTACTATATATAAAAGCTTTTGCCTTTCTTTGAGTTTTAATTATACAAAGTTCTTGATTTAAAGTGCATTGCCTACAATTTACTCACTCATAACGACACACCAAAGAGCAGAAGCATTCTTTTGGGCTCTATTTATGTCATAACATCAAAGAGCACAATTATCTTTGCTAACTTAAGCATAAGAGAGTTTTTCCGTCGGCAAGTTCCCGATTGTCCCCACTTGTTTTGCACGAATTTGACCGTGCTATCAACAGCATCATTTGACCATGAGTAATATGAATTCCATTAATTGAGATCCAAATTCAAACGTAAACGATGATAACAACAAAGCTTGATTAATTTAGAACAAAAACTTCCAAAGAGGATCTATTTGAGCTATCTGGGGAGAATAGCTCCTTGGGCTTTCTTGGGCTTTTGCTCCCTAAGTAATATATATTACAAGGCTATAGTGCAAAACCAAATCATAACACCCAAAAGATGAATGCCACCATGATCTATTTGAGGCATTTTGATGACGTTTGCCCAAAATTAGAAAGGACTTGGTGACCCAAATTGTGATTCAATTTTTATTTACATAGTTTTGAACATATCATTAGTCTCCATGTTATATCATGTCACCTTCATCAAAGAAAAGCTACCAGTTCATAGTCGGCCCCTACTTTAATATTTGCATCTCTCAAACACATGCACATACACTAGGGTCTTTCTTTCAAATTGCTACAACTTTAATGACCCAAATCATGATTATGGCTAGTTTAATTGGGTCTCAAAGCAGTTCATTAGTCCTCTAGGATATGACTTCACCATCAATTATGTTGCTTCCCAAATGGGCCCTATCAATGTCCCCTATGCTTCCAAATCTTGAAAAATCCTTGTCCCTTTAACCATAAATGGGCAGGACGTTCTTGAGCTTCTTCTTCATGAAGCAAAGTGGGAAGAACCCAATTGGGTCCATGTCTAAGTGGGCCATACCCGAGAGTAAACGGGCCCACCCACGCTAAAAAATGATTTGGGTCAATCGAGTATTATTGGCCATGCATAAATAAAAGCCTTTCGTTTTTTAAGCCACAAGTGGTCAAGTCTTCCAAACTTTTACCACCATCAAAAGAAGAGAAAGTAAGTGATGAAAGTAACCATCCATCATTCACGTGTGAGCCATGGCTCAGTCTCGCACGAGCCACCACCGCCCCTGCACCACCACCTGACCCCTTTGACCCACCAGTCTGACACCCCCCATGGTCACTCTTCCCATCTTTCCTAGTCCTTGTCAAAACAAATTTCCACATGGACACGCAATCACACGTGCGACAGTACCCGCGCACGCGAGAGAGGCTGATGTTTGACGACCCGTGTGACTTTGACTACGAGCACTCATATCAACGTCCCAGATCCGATGTCCAAGTGAACAGAAATCTGGACCGTCCAAAAGGGAGACAATTTCGAGGATCAGGGTGCCTCACATGTTGGTCAGGGCCTGAAAAGGCCGACACGAGAAGTTGATATGTCGGTTCTTGTTTTCGGTGTGGGAGAGGAGAGAGAGAGGGGTTTTGCTTCTTTAATGCTTTTCTCCCCAGGTACCCGACAAATCCAGGTCATGCCACGTGGCGGAAGTGAGATTGATTGCATGGATTGACACGTGGGAAAAGAGTAAGAGGTGGGGTCCATTGGGGACAACGGCACATACCTCGACATGCTTCATGTGCCAGGGTTCACACAAAGGGGGGTCTAGCTCAACTGTTTATGGTTCAAGTTGCAAGTTGACATTTCTTTTGCAAAGAGCGGTGTTTATGATTTATGGTTGGAAATTTTTTATAAATTTATGTCATATGTTTCAATTTTTACGTGATAAATGACACGTGACTCGTCACATCAATATATAAACATAACGATAAGTGTTATTAATAGATTTTTTTCTTTTTTAGTACAAAAAAGTGAGAGAAATTCGAATTAATAAAAAGTGGGAGTAATTACTTTTTGCTCTTATAAAGTTATGAACTACAACGCATTAATATTTTTCCTTCATGAACTACAATTATGACGGCCTTATAAATTTTCTGATTATTTTCCCATTCATAATTAAAGGGTTTAAATCTAACGGTCAACTATTTTAAATTTTTTTTCATATATTTTTGCTCTCACTTCAGATCAATAAAATGACGCTTATATCCTCATAAACTCTAATCCAAAAATCTAAAGTGAAGGCAAAAATGGAAGGAAAAAAATTTAAAATAAAGACTATTGAAGTTAGTTTTAACTCTTCGACTAATGAAAAGAAGTGTCATAAGATAAGAATGGATAGTGGTCATGTCATAATGATAATTCATTGGAAAAAATATCAAGACACTGTAGTTCATGGGAGTAAAAAATAATTACCCCTAAAAAGTGTGATCTCCAGTCAATTTAGTTATTTTTTAGGGACAATTTTTTTTTAGTATATTTGACTCTCCTTGAAGGATATCTCTTCATTAGAGTATATGTCTCATAAAACATAGGTCGGAGGTCGATAATTTGAATTCTTATTCCTTCTCTTACGGCGACTTATAATAAAAAAAAAGATTAAAAATCAGATACAATTAGACTAGGATTATGTAAACACCACAATCTAAATGATAAATTAAAAATCGAACTTTATTTTCAAAATCCTTCTTGGGTTGAAACTTCAAATGGTTGAGAAGCTGTGAGAAAAAGGTGACAAGCTGGGCAATGTGAGTCTGCCTTGTGTCGTGCATTGAGTTGACCCGTGCATTGAAATTTGGAATAAGATGGCCACCCTTCCCTTTTCATCTTTCGATATCTCTCTTTGCAATTTCGGCTTAAAGCTAAAGGTACCATGTGCAGAGAGTGCTTTAGAAAAATTAATTAATTTTTTTTATAAAAAAAAATGAATAATACCCGTTACCATGGCTACCTTTTATAGGGGGTTGAGATCGACAATTTAGAAGATCAAATAAGGAAATTAAGAGCATGATATATGAAAATTGAAAAGCACACAAAATGTGAAGGATATAGAATATGTGGCAAGATTAATACCAAATTGGAAGAATAAAGAATTTTTAGAAAGAAGATAAAATAAGATCACCATATTTGTGGTTACGCTAGCTTGGTGTGGGTATCATGGTTTACAAAGACTTTTCCTAGTGTATTCTCTTGGAACACGTGACATCATTTGATTGAAGCCTCTTGATAGGGACTATGGTAATGTTTGGCAAACAATATCAAACATCATAATATTTTTTATATTATATTATTTATTTTTTACTATTATTTAGATAAAAAAAATCATTATAAAATAAAATTTTCTACTTTTCGATACTATTTCTTTTACTTTTTTATACTGATCATTATTTTTTTTTTTAATTTGTTTTAATGTCAATAATGCCGTTAAAAAGGCCTTGTTTGGAAGCGTCTGATGAGTCATTGGGTTTTGGATGGTGGTCGGAGGACCAAGGGGCCCATTAAAAAGTATTGGGCATTCTTTTCAAGTGGGCATTTGGTAACTCAGTCTATCAAGTTGAAGAATACTATCACATTAATAAATTAGATTAGATCTGTAATTACATCAACATAATGCAATTGTGATAGTTGTGGTTAGATATATATATAATAAAAGATGAAAATGAATTTTGGAAGAGGGCTGAGGGTGAAGCAGCGATGTTTGCAGGTCGAAGGGTGATGAAGTGCCTTGTCGGACGACACATAATTATGACATTACCCTGGACCTTTGGGTAGGGTAGGATTGTGGGACACCCCCCCTTGGCCTCTTTAGGGTGGGGGACCTGTGTTGCCCTTTTCGAGATAGGAAAGCAAACCAGATGTGATCGTAGTACTTTTGTTTTTTTATCAATTCCCATGTACTCGATCTGTCTCTTGCTGTATTAACTACTATTTCCCCCTCTCTTTTGGACCTCCGCACACCGCCCCTTGCCCTACTCTTCTTCTATCGAAGCAGAATTACTAGTTCAAATATTTTTTCTTTTTCGGGTGAGTTCATGGTTATACCGGCCACCCTCAATTTCGTCACTGTCCACAATTATATCTTTTATTTGTTTTAAATAGGTTGACCTTAATTTAATCTATTTAATTAAATGAATTTAAACTTGTCAATCCTAATTTCGTAAACTTTATATTTGGTTGGTGTCAAAAATTGTTGACTCTAAAGTAAGGGGAGTGGCAGTTTGATAAAAGTGATGGGAAAGAAAGAATGGTAATAGTTGGAGCATGTAAGTCCAAGCTTAGGGGAAGTAATTGGATTGGGCCCCTCAAGTGCAACTACAAAATAGAAAAAGGAAGGTGTAGGAGCTGGCATGGCCCAGGCCATTACTGGTGTTCTTCTATGGGAGAACCTTCAAGTTAATTATTTGATGGTCTGTTCATGGAAAACAAAAGGGGGGGAGAAAATTAGATGGGAAAATATATTCCTTGGGCCTCTACTGTTTGGATGCTTGCATGTGTGGCTATAACCTCTCTCTCTCTTTCTTTCGTTTTTTTCTTTCCAATTAAAGAGATTCAATAAAGATATAAAAATGATAAAAATGTTGCTCATGATCGTGAAATTAGCCATGAAAAGTTGTTTAAAGTTGGTCGAATTCTGAAATGGACACAAAGCCAGAATAATTGCAGAAAAATAATAATAATAATAATAATAATTCTAATGGAAGCATTGTGGCCCTTTTATGCAAAGTGCAGGCGCAGCCGGTAAAGGGGAAAACCAACCAAAAAAAAAAAAAAAAGTCATAAAACTTTGCATCTTTCATGTTTCTTGCCAAATCATCTCATTTTTTTATTTTTATTTTTTTTAATGTTAAACTAACTAGGCAAAATGATTTAGATATATTGACATCAATATAAATAAGTGTAAAACATTGCTGGTATGGCAATTTCAACTAATATTTAGATAAGTTATCGTTAACAAAAATAAATAAAAAGATTGGTAAAAATTACAACACTAATGCTTTGCATCTATTGGAGAAAAAAAAAAAGAAAAGAAGAATATAACTTTAAGTAGTCAATTGTAAATCCAACCAAAACATAAGTGCTAAATTCCTATTACCATCACGGGTGATAGTTTAATAGTCCAAGGAAGTTTTCAAGTGCTTAGGACACGTACTAAAAGTATGATTTTGAATTTTCGTAATGAAGAATCTTCATATATGTCTGATTAGTATTAACTATTTTGAATTTTTATTAATGCCCTAATAGAGATAATTCAGACTATGATTCAATCGAACTTGAGAGAACATTTCCGATTCCTACTGTGCAAACCCTCCTTTGCGACTTCCAAACAAATAGATGTTATTATAATTACACTCGAGTATGATAACTACCATTGATCTCAAGCCAACCCTTTCGAACAAAAAAAAAAGTGCTAAATTCCTATTATTTCACCATCTCTTCAATTGGCCAATATGGAAAAGACGAACATAAAAATAAAATAAATGAAAAAGGAAGAATAACAAAATTCCCATTTGCCCATTTAGGTGAAGAGCTATCCAAAGTCCAAAAGCCCACATGCCCCTCTCTCTCTCTCTCTCTCTCTCTCTCTCTTTCTCTGTGAGAGTCCCTCTTTTGGGAGGCCTAAATCACAAGTTTTAGGTACTCCGACAACTGCAAAGGCTTTGGTAATGGTGTAAAGGCTTTAAGTACTGCCACACCTTTCAGTACAGTCCAAAGCTCTGTCTCTGAAACTGCATTGCTATGACCAAGAAGAACCACGTAAACATGGTGTAAGCCTGCTAGATTTCGGAGTTGAGAAGAAGAAAAAAAGAAAAGAAAAGAAGGGAAAACAACAAGAAACACGAAAATGGTGGAAGAAGAAGGGTATGCATGGGCACCAGTAGGGGCTCCGTTGGACAGCGTGCAGAGAGAGGAGCCCTTGAGGCACTTCGACAACTCGGTCAATGCTGTGTCGTTCGGGTTCGTTGCCACCGCCATTCTCATCTCTATGTTCTTGATCATGGCCATCTTTGAGAGATTCCTCAGACCCAACTCGCCGGCGCTCTCGCCGTCCGGTGGCCGCAACCACCGTGACCTTGAGTCCCAGATGGGCTTCAATACCAAGCTTGGTCACCCATCTCCCAAAGTAAGCAACCGATGTCTCTTTTTTTTCTTCAAAAAAGAAACAGAAAAGTTCTAAATTTGGGTCTTTTTTTACATTGCATTTTCGTTTTGCGACTGTGTAGCTTTTCTTTAGCCATGTTTGATTTTCTAAAAAGTGCTTAAAGTTCTTTTCTTTTTTTGGTTTCTCGTTCTTCAGTCTCCAAACAGGGAAATGCAGAACACTTTCATTCTAACAGAAATGTTGGTGCTTTTTTTCTTTTCATGACAGTTTGAGCGACCCTTTTTATTTTTATTTTTTAAAAAAAAAAAAAAAATTTCCTAAATAATGATGATTATTTCTCTGACATAAAGTTCTGCTGCCTAATGTTTTCTCTCTTACAATCATTTTGGTCAATTTACAAGTTTTTTGGTCAGATTGGCTCCCCGGGGTCTTAGCTGAGTCGCTTTGTTTCTAAATTTTACCTTGTATTTTGGGCAATAATGAAGCATCTACAGTCTACTTCTATTAGTTCTTCTTCTTCTTCTTTTCTCTCTCTCTTTTCTGGTTCTTTGATTTCTGTTTAATGTATTTCAGTCACCAAAGAACCAATTACAACAGAAATATCTTAGAAACTCATATGCCACTGCACTGGAGTCAGTGGGATAAGTACATCCCTCACTATTGAATTTTCCCAAAGGGCCGTACTCTGTTCTTTTTTATTCGAACCCTCCCCTTTCCTTGTAATGACCATCCCCCAAACATGTCTTTCCTGCTTGTCTGTGATTTATGTGCAGACGTTCTTTCTGGGTGTTTTGTTTTCCTTCAACTTGACCAACTCTCATCACAGATCAAATTGCTGTTCTTTTTTTAATTGTCAAAGACCAAGTTCATGTGTGAATTCTACTTCCAAACACTGGGGTGAACTGTGCGTTGTGCAATAGTTCCCAAAACCAGTTTGATAAAATTTATGAATTTCCTCCATTGTATATCATTTGCTGATGTTAAGTTTCTTTCTTACCTGCATATGGTCGTCTAATTTTTTCGTCACCAAAGAACTATGTTGTCATGTAATTATGATTGTTGGGCAATGACCCCATCCAAGTAGTTGTCTGTTAAATGGTAGCTGATTGGCCCCAAGGAAGTGTGTCTTGGGACTAAATGTACTTGGAATTTACATGGTGGCCACCAAGCCCATCACTACCAATCTTTATGGCACCCCGCATGGTTAGTGCCGGGGTCGGAGACAAGCAGCCAGTCTTTCATGGTGGGCAAGAAATAGTTTAGTGTCTTCTTATTTCCATCTTTAGCTGTCAACTTGTTTTCCAACTAGATTTATTAAGCAAAGAAAACTGTGTGTAAAGATATGTTGTGTGCTATAATTGCATCAAAGGAACAGAATCCTATTAATTTGTCTAAAGCATCATATTTAGGGACTACCTTGTACCATACTTCTGGGAACATCCAAGGCCCACCTATTGATCCTTGCTAATTGTTCAATTAGGGGACTACCTTTTTTGTGGGACATAGCCGACAAAGGATGTATACTCAACTTTATGAACAGAGCTACAGATATAGGGTCATCAATGGAAAAAGGAATATTTTAGTGTGAATCAATAGTCAGTTTGTTGAACACCTAGACCAGAAGGATCACCGTGGTAGTTTGTATTGCAAAGCTAAAAAAAAGGCCAAAATGTTTATGGGTCTCAGTCATTCCCTGGAGTTTTTGTAGATTTCTAATGGGGATTTCAGAAACTTATCAGGTGTTTTAGCAATATAGAAATAAATCATTCAAAAAGCTAGAAACAGTTGCAGGAACACAAAGTGTGTCATTCCATGGATGTTGCAGTAAGACTAGCAACCTAGAAGATGCGTATGGTTTCAAGCTAAAATGCATACTAAGAATCCAAATATTTAATATAGTTTTTTACAGCGGAATCTTGCTCCATTTGATTGTTTTTAATTAATTAATAAGGCGTCTCGTTTGGTTAGATGCAGCCATCAACTGTGCACCTATTATTACCATTTTTCAGTTGTCTTATTCCCCAAAAATTTTGTCTTCTCTCAGCATCCACCGATTTTATCCTAAGCTTTTTGCCCAGAAATGCAAAAAGTCAAACTCATATGCTAGTTGTTGGGATAATGTTTGCTACCTTCCCTAATAAGTCAAAAATAAAATAAAATAAAAGAACAAGACAAAAGGCATCATCAAAGCACTACCATGAGATTGGGTTCAATTGATTTATTTTATTGTTTTTGCTGTTTATGTTTTTACATTATGTACCAACTAAATCGGACTACTTAATGATCCTTAAACCATTCAATTATATTGGGTCACAACATTTATTGGTGTTATATTAAAATATTTGTAAATGGGCACTACAAGCCCCTGTTCAGTGCCTTCACCTGTCAGCTAAGTATGTGAAGGAATGATGTGTTGATTATAGATATAGAACAGCAAGCACTGGAATTTGATCCAGCTGTACTTCCATACTCTTTGATAATGTTTCTTTAAAGCTTAGTTGGGATCTGGTTGTGCCTTCTAAAGGACTCAACTGATGTATTCAGGTAAAGGTTTTTCCTTGCCATTGGCCATGCCCCAATCATTTATCTGGCTGAAATCGCCTCCTTGGTATTTTTTCTTCTTAATACTAATATTTCTTGCCTTTGGTTTAGTTGTTCTGTAGTCATCTTATTCCAATGTTCTCAAGATCCAAAAATGATTTTAATTTTTCACTTCAAATTTGTAGTAGCAGTGCAATGCACACTAGTATATTAGGCTATTAGCAAGAGATGTACATGTTCCCGATCACCCCAAGCTCGATTGACGTCAGTCTTTCCATGATAAAAGGACTTGGGCTAACTTCCTGTTTAGCTCATCTACACTCCTGCTGTCAGTTTGGCTGACCTGCAACTCATTACTCACCCAACCTGACCTGGGTTTGTGGTTGCTAGTGCTTCTTTTTTTTCCTCAGAAGTTGCAAGTAGTTGTTATTTATTATCAAGCATTTGGATTTTGGTTTCATATGTTTTGATTTATTATGCTCTTCGCATATCCGTTATTCTGACTTTCCTAGGTACATTTTAACAATTTGCTATTGCTTAATGCTGCAGATGACTCTGTATGCCAGTGGAGTTTCCGTATTGATGCCTGGAGATGATATTCCTACCTTCATTGCACACCCAGCCCCCATGCCATGTCCTCCTGCACAGTTTTTGTGGCCTCCCCAGCATCATGTTTCATTGCCCGATCCCGACTCAAACACCAACTTGAGCACAAACTCAAGCTCGTTAGGAGGAAACTAAACATGAGAATCACATCAAGCTCAAATCATGATCATGCACTCAGAGCAAGAGTTTTTTACTCTCTGCACTCAAGGTAGCATGGCCGGACAGTATTCAAGGTTGCACTTTTTTTCTTTTTTACCCAAAAGCTCTTGATTTGTGTATACCATTAATGGGCAGGCTGGCTTTGGCATGTGGGTCACCTTCAAATTTGCAGACTGATTACCACCCAAGTGCACCTGGCATTACATATTTATCTTATAGTTTTCAGATATCCCAAATATGATTGCATCTTTAGAGGTGTATTGCATTGCCATCACGTAGATGTGTCTCTTTTGTAAAAAACTGAGGATTGTAATTGGTGTTGGATATGGTGCAGAATTGTTAAAAAGGTACAAAGCAAAGCCTTAAATAGATGTTCATTCATGTGTCAAATTCCCAGGTTGCCAACTTCCCACGGCAAGTCAGAGTAATGACGAAGATATATCACTTGAATATTTGCAAGTGATCGATTTTTGGTAATAGGACTTAATATGTTATATTAATCATTTATTTTCAATATTATTAGTACTCTGATGTGGGAATCTATCATTTGTAAAACCCCATAAATTTAATTAATGTTTTAATACCATGGCAAGGATGGACTAATTGGCACTTTTCTAAGGCAAGTTAAACACAGGATATTCCTGCTCAACCAACCAAGTCCATGCTCCACTGAGGATAACATCAGCTTTTTAGTGGGCTCTTCATTTGCCGGACAATGGGCCTTGTCCATAATCATTAACTACGATTACTGAAGCATTAAACATAAGCCAGTCCCCCTATCTTTAGGCCCATTAAATTTTGAGTATAACTATATACAAAAATCAGCTTGTAAGGAAAAGGTAACAAATAACTTATAAACACATTATTAAGATTGTATTTAAGTCATGTACATATTTTCTATGGTGACGTTCACGACAGCCTACTCCATCAACAATAACCTAATAATAGCAATTTTTCTTTTGGCGACTCGACTTCTCTATCCTACTCAAATGAAACAAATTTTTTATATAACTCACCATTAAAGACTGGTTTGCAAGGGAAAGATGTTAACAAAAAATTACATTATTAAAATTGTACTTTAAGTCTTGTGAGATGGTTAACCGTATGGCCGTTTAAGTGTAAAACATTTTTTTAAAAAAATTTTCTTTCTCCCAAAGCCATAAGCACAGCGTGTTGGAGAAGCTATAGTATTTAAATAAAAAAAAAAATGGATGGCTAAAAATTGAAGAGGCTAGGCTATATTTTGGAGGGGTTAATCCATTAAGGGAAAAAAAAAATTATACTTAAAAATATTTGAGAATTAAAAAAAAAAAAGGCTACCAAAGGCAGGCGCCCTTTCAGTTAAGATCGTAACATTTAAGCTCAACAAAAACCCCTTCTAAGATATTGATACAACCTCTCACTAGCTCTTCAACATCACTTAGGAGGCATTTGTTTATTTAGTAAAAGAAATTTAATAAGGAAAGAAACTTCGGCTCTAAGGAAAGAGCTTTTCATGCTTCGGCAAGTCTTCGAGATATTTTCGATGAACTAAGTTGTGTTGAAGGAATATATATAAATATATGTGTGAATGCGTAAAGCTCGTAATAACAACAAAACCAAGAAAACTATACAGAAAATACTTTTCTTTATAATCGCTCATACTTGCACATAAATACGTCAATAATTATATGTATTAAACCATGCCTAAACTATTAAAGTCATCATTTTTTTCCACAAAAGCCCAAGTGGTGAAAATGACAAAGTTAGAAGCTCCAAGATCTGCACACAATAAGAACAAATGTTAACAATTGTTTTGAGATTAAATTTGAAGCTTGAGACCACAGAAATCTCCTTCCATTTGCATTGAATTCCACAATTCCACATGATTGGAATATTATAAAGAATATTGCATATGATGGGGTCGACCAAAGAAAAAGTCCGAAGTATCTGATACTGCCCATTTACTTTCCCCAGAGAAAAAAGCCAACGGCTTAATATAATATTATTAGGACCACTACTAAATTGTCTCCATATCTCAACGGCTAAAAACAACATGCAAAAGGGTTTCCCTCCCTCCCGTTTCAACTCTCATTCAAAATTTATAACTTCCATGATATGTCAAATTAATTTGTTTTCTGTTAGATTTTGTTTGTTTTCACTTCAAAATTAATATGTACCCGAATTTCTTATAATTTTATACCTCGTATCAAATTTTGGGTTTGGGCGATGATTTACCAATCGAAATTCCTTACCATTAGAATTAGTAAAAATTTCCTATAAATTTCTGTTCAAGATCTGGACTTTCAACAATTTGCTATATATATATTGGGCAAATTATTCAAAATGAACAAGTAAATTCTATGAAAATTCTCTTGCATTTACTAATAATTTAGAATAATAATAATAATAAATACTATTGCTGATTTCTGATTATACTAATTACACTAAATTTCAAACTCTATCAATATCGGGATTTGGATCTTTTTCAATCCATTATGAACTGAAAGGTATCCAGTTTATGGTTAAGATTTTTTTAAAGAAATCTAAGTGCTATAAGTGTGCCACGTATCATCTTAATAAAAAAATATTAATTAAAATTTTAAAAAATAAATAAAACTAAAATAATAAAAAGTAAAAAATATTTTAAAAAACCTAAGGGTGGTCGGGGGTTTCGGCCACCCCCACTGGGTTTTTTTTTTTTTTTTGTAATTATCTTTTCCCCCCACGAACTACCACGTGATTATCATTTGCCCCCATGAACTATCAATTTTACATTACATCCCTTATGAACTCCCATTTCGCTACCAAAGATCCCCTATCGGCAGTCAAAGACATTAAACATGACGGTCAACATGTCACGTGCGTGAACAATGTCGTGAATAGTATCGTTGACTGACGAAACAGTGTCATAAACAGTACAGTTGATCATTCGACTTAACGGTTTTGACTAACGGTAGGACGTCTTTAGTAACGAAATGGTAATTCATGAGGGGTGTAATGTAAAATTGATAGTTTATGAGGACAAATGATAATCGCGTGGTAGTTCGTAGAGAAAAAGAAAATTACCCTTTCTTCTTTTTTTTTAGTTTGGGCATTTGGAGTGGCCGGCCACCCTTAGATTTTTGAAAATATTTTTACATTTTTTATTATTTTAGTTTTACTTATTTTTTAAAATATTAATTATTTTTTATTAAAAAAACACATGATACTTAAATATTTTTTAAAAATATTCTAACAATGAATTGGATACCTTCCTATCTATAATAAATTAAAGATGATCCTCTTCCATGAATGTGTAGGTTCTAGCACAAGGGCGATTGCCTTTTTAATATAGTTTTTAGGGCCTTTAAATATGGAAGCCAGCCTAGGCAATGTAGGCATAGACGTCATCACTGGATTTTGTTCGAATATAAAATAATAACCAGACCATTTAATACTGTCGAAAGAAACTAATGTGGCTGCAAGAAGTATGACGTGTCCATTCATTTTTTTTTTTATGCTTCTTAAATTTGAGGTGCAATAAGAAGCTCCATGAACGTGACTACTTGAGGTTGAGAGGAAAGAAAACTAGTTCAAGAAGGTTTGGAAATAAATTGAAATTGTTATAACTTAGCCACTGAGCTGTCCCTAGCCACTATGCCACCATCTCCAGCCAGCTCGTGGCCGTCTGCGACCACCATCGGCTCATACATCAAATACATCAATATAAACACAATGTAGTTATGAAATGAAGGCCTCTAAGATCGAACCATCTTAAATTATCATCTTATCCATCAGTTGTCCTATTTTCTACTTTAATTTAATATTTTAACAAAAAACATTGACACTTATGGATCATTTTCCAGAATCCAAATATTGCATTAATTTGTGTATAAAATAAATAAATTCCCAGCTTTTCTAAAATGTCTACTTTTTGCTTGGAGTCTTTCAAATTCAAAAACAGAAAAAGCCATTAAAAAGGACAATAAAAATTAAATTATGTACATAGAATCATTATTCTGCAGAAACGCAATCTCTGGGCAACCAGCACAAGAGACCCACTTTTGGAAGCCTGTGAGAGAGTAAAAAAGGGAGTAACAGCGATCAATTTAATGGCGTTTCTGTGAATTCAGACACATACAGGTGTCATCTGCTAACACACAGACAAAATCTCCCAAATCCCCAAATTGACCCTTTTCACTACACAATTAAAATTATTTACAATTACAGAAAGATGAAACACTCCAAGGACACGAGTGGGTTTTCCAATGACTCATTGGCGGTGGACTCATTGGCGGTGGTCGTCGTCGACGTGGTCGGCCACTTACCCTCCCTTGCGTTTTCGTTCTTGCTCTGCTCCATTTTCCGGGCATTGGTCTCAGTCGGAGCCGATTTCACCCGACTCGGAGACCTGTTCGTTCTCCTGGCAGACGGGCTCCGACCCATGACGGATCTACTCGGCCCATTATCCACACGGGTCGCCGGCGACCTGGACCGCCTACTGGAAGCCTCACCAGAAGGGTTCCGACAGTTCGGAGTTGGCTCGGTGGCTCTAAACCCACGACCAACGATGGGTTCTCTGCCGTGAACCAACCGGGACGACCCGGAATTCATCCGACCCGGCGACTGATCGGATCTCCGGGTCGGAGACTTCCCGAGAAGCCTCTCTGACCTCTTGGCCCCAAAGTCCCCAGTGTGAACTCTGCTCCTCTGCTGCGCTCTAGCCGGGGACGATCTGTGCACTCTCTGACGGACCTCCTCGTCTTCGTCTCTCTTGGTGGTTGTAGTGGACACGCTCTCGCTCAAGCTGTAGACCTCGGAGAGCTCGGAAACGTCGTTGTCGGTGGCGGCATTAATGGGCGAGTGAAACTTGTCGATCTTGTCCTCGTCCTCGTCGTTGTTCTTGTTGTCTTTGACGTCGCCGAAGACCGGTTTGGTAGCGGGTTGGAAGTCTTGTTGCTGAGGCTTGGATTTTGGGGTCTCGGAGAGCACTTCTTTGACGGTCTCTTCTTCGGCTAAAGGATGGGAAGCTCTGTTTTCATTGGCATCAGCAGATCCTACTGGGTGAGTGCCCACCGGAGAATGGTGGTGTTTTTGTGAAGCTGAGGGCTTGGCGGAGCTGACACAGCAACCCATTTGAGATCTTCTTGAGAAAAAAAGAACTGTTCAGACCATTTGAGCCGGAAACTGGTGAGTGTGACGAGGTTGTTCGCCTGGGAGAGTGCAGTCTCGGAGAAGTGAAAGAGGGGACTAAAGTTAAGGGTAGTTGGTTGAATGAAAGAGTCCTCAGTGAGTGAATGTATGGATCGATTGGTCAGCGTCAGTGAAATGTATTTATTGTACATTGTGTGATGGTAAATTTTAAATTTTTTTAGTAAAAATCATTATTATTAAAATTTGAAAAAAAAATTGTATAATAACTTTATGGGTCAACCTCCAAAATTAATCCTCTAAGTTTTTTTTTTTTAAACAAAATTTAATTTACTCACTGAGTTAGTGAAAATAAAAATAAAATCTCTACTGTCAATTTTTTGATAATTATTGTTAACTAGGATTAAACCATTGCTTTATCTTATTAAAATATTAATTTTTTAATTTAATTTAAAATTTAAAAAAAAAAAAAGAAAAATGATGGCAGCAGTATAGAGGTGGCGGAACCACCCCCATGGCTTAAGGGGGTGGCTGGCCAAACCCTCAAAAAAAAAATTGAGGGTTTGGGCCTTAGGGGTGGCTTTCCACCTGATAAATGATAAAAATATTCTTTCAATCATCTTCTTATAGTAAATAGATGAATCTGCTATTAAATTTTTGAGGACCCACATGAGTCCATAAATCAATGGTGGATCTATTATATTTGCAAAAAATATAGTTAAAAGATGATTGAGAAAATGACGTGTAGCATATTTCTCTTCAATTTTTATTTTTTTTAGATTTAATTTTTAAATTAAATTAATATGTTGATGTGGTAAAATGGTGCGTTTAGTTGAGACTAACGAGTGTTAAACATTTGGAAAAAATGTAATGATATGAGTTAATTTGTCTTTCCGATTAACTAAAGAAGTAAAAATGAAAATGAAAATAAAAATTAAAAAAAAAAACCTACCATTTTCGCGTGTTGACTTGTGAATTTATAAGATATATACCCTTTATTTTTTAATGTTTAAAAAATTAGTTAGGACTTTTACCTTAATATTGTAAAATAATAATAAAAATAAGAATTACTCAGATTGATAATTGGGTTCGTTGATGTGGGCGTTATCATAATGGCCAAGGCGTGCTGGGTTTTGCGACCGTCACTGACATGTGAGTTAACATATGTAATGTCCAATCCGTATGGGCGGTCCATCCCGGCCACGCACTCCCATTTCTGGGAAAAAAGTTCAAGAACACGTGTGTGGGGGTACTTTTACAAGTGAGCCAGCGGTGACTCGGTGAGAATAGCTTCTCACCCTTTTGGCTTGTGGTCTACACATGATTGAACCCAAATATAGTGTCCTAGATTTAGTTGAACATGGCCTCTGTCTTTCAAATGATATATAAACAAAATAGTAGAAATGCCCCATGTGAAATTTGTTATAGGACTTGTCAACTTCATATTAGCTTAACACTAAATTAGTAAATTAAAATTTTATCAGATTATGGTTAATTTACATAATTTTATATACATATTTGACATATAATATCTAAAATTGACAATTTTTAATACAAACCGTATTCCAATATTAAATATAGTAAGTTATGGTTGAAATATATAATCTGTTTAATTTAATTGGTCGAATTATGATTGATCTATAATCTTTATATTTATGTTTTGACACGACTCAAACTCAGCATGTGAATAATAATTGTCTCCCCTAGTTGGAAGTTAAATTTGAAGGCGTGAGATTTCAAGATTCTATACAATTAGTCCTCCACCTCCTCCAATCAGGTAAGAGAATGTGAGAGGTTTTTTTTTTTTTTTTGGAGGGTTAAATTACTACATATCTAAAAAGTTTAAGTTTATAGAAATAATTAATTTAAATCATTTAATTAATATTTTAACACCCTCTTATTAATGGGCTCAATTCTCCTTTAATAAGTATTACTTGAAATGGAAGGTGAATGACATGATCAATGGTCAAACTCAACAAATTTTAAGTCTGATATCATATTAAATCACTACTTTTTTTAAAAA
The DNA here is from genome assembly GCA_013348765.1 of Carpinus viminea. NCBI lineage: Eukaryota > Viridiplantae > Streptophyta > Magnoliopsida > Fagales > Betulaceae > Carpinus > Carpinus viminea. The sequence goes on from CP054667.1 coordinate 63,924,267, forward strand.
AAAGAAATTCAACTTAATCTCATTCATGAAAGATCAAGAACAAAACTTTTACAATACAGGGCAAGTCTTGAAGTATCCGTAGCTTAACTACAAAGATATCAATGTCATACAAGATGTATTACAGTTCAAACTTTCAAAATAGATCCACTAACTTATGGCCAATCAACAAATGAAATACAATTTATACTAGACAAAACTAACTAATAAATAAGTAGCAATTATTTATTGGCACTAAGGGTTGAGAACTCCAAGCCAATACTTGTCCTCCTCAACTCGAAAGACAGGATAAAATTCACGTCCACAACTCAAAGGTCTAGATCAAGCATCACACCCAAAAGCCCTTGTCCCACCTGCAATCCTATACTTATAATAATAATAATAATATTTTAAGTTTATCCTATTTGATAGGTGCTGGGGCAAAAAAAAGCCCTTGACAGTGAGATCTCTCCCAATCTCCTATAATTGTGTGCAAAGTGGATAGGAGGATGTGGGGGCAGGATGATGAAGAAACCCAAGAATAAGATAAAGGGAAATAGCAGAGTGAGCTAATGTAGCCCATGAGGGGGAGGCTGAGTGACTCATAAATTGGATGGATCCAACAGTTGGACGTACACTTCATTATTCAATTTATTGACCCCACGAGACCAGAGAGTATGATAATGACAAAGAACAAAATGAGGAGACTATGCTGGTAGATTGTAAATGCCATGGGATGTAAATGCAGGAGAGATCGAGATCAATGGAAGAGAATTACATTTAATATATATGTAAACTACTAAATTAAAGAAGGTAGAAGGCCAAAATGAAATGAGAAATGTTTCATTTTTATGTTTTGTCTATTTCACTATAAGAAATGGACAAATCCATTATTAAATGTGTAGGACCACATGTAGGTCTTACAGATTCAATGATAGATTTGCAAAGAAGATGAACAAAAAATGAATAAGCAGTAACACTTCTCAATCGAAATTTATGGAAGGTTTCTCATTAAATGCTTGGATTAGCTCTCCTTCGATGCCAAATTAGTTAGTGGCCGACGTCTTTCTATTGCCTCCAAAGCTTTTAACATGCTTATATGACTTCAGTTCACACAAGAGTGTTGTTAGACCTTCTGAATTGAATTGTGTTAGTACTAACGTGACAGTGCCACATAGATGGCTATGCTAATTTTTTTTTTTAGTCCACATAACACTTTTGAGAATGAATACTAAACAAATTAAATTTGATTGTAAATGGCGTAACAATGCCACTAATACTAGCCCATCAGTTTGTAAAATAATTATACTAAAAATTGTATTACTTCGAGCATTTTTCCTATACACAAATGTCTTTGGTGCAACATGAAATGGCGGGATGTGTAATAAAAATAATGTTATTTAGTAAATTGCTACATCATTGTCATATAATTTAATAATGTAGAAAATAATAATTAAAATTAGCCCTTATATTATAAGTTATTAAAAAAAACAAAAACTGATTTTTACTGCTACATTATCCTAATTATGTAATAATCATATAATATTCTATTAAATATCATTAATCGGTTTAGAAAATACAATAATTTCATGTTACAATGAAAAATAAAGAAGTTGTAGGACTACAAAAGACAAAGGCCCAGGCAATATCCTATTTGGTGGTTATAATTTGGGCTGGATGTGCATTTTGGACCGAAAGCCAGTTTAGATATATAAGTGACCAAATGGCCCAAAACATACCAAATGTTCAGGCATCCATGCCTTGTAAGGAGAAGCCTAAAGCCTTGAAAAGCATCATAGGATCTTGTCTTTTTATCTATAAATGATTTTTTTTATTAAAAAAATATATATTTCTCTTCTTCTTCTTCTTCTTTTTTTTTTTGATATGTCCACACAAGAGGGGAAATGAAGACTCGAACTAGACTCCGCTTCATTAAGCGTGGTCTCAGTTGATTGAGTTATCTCTTGAAGACTTCTAACTCTCTTATTCTAGATATTAAACAATAAACAAAAAATTATGGTCCTAATTAATGAGGAAAATATTGATACAAAATTAAGAAATAATTGAGTATAAAGAGGTCCAAATAAAGATAGTAATTTAAAATTTCCTAAAATTGAAAATAATACACATTTTTTATATAACACATTACATTCGAAAATTACCAAACGGACAAAGAAAAAATATTATATATGATAGGAGAGGGCTAGTATCCTTTTCAATATTTCATGTTTTATATTTATTATATTAAAATATAAGAGATCTAATTTAAACATTATTTGTCCAACATTATAGATATATTGGCAATTAGGGTATCGATGTCGGAATATTGTGCAGCCAACCTCAAGGTATCTATCATTTGCCTATACTCATTATTAATATGGATGTGCCAACTTTAAGATAACTAGAGTCTCCTCAAAACCCATTGAATCTGAGAAAGAAAATGTACCTAATAAGGAGTATTTTCCACTAGCTAATTTTTAAAAATTGATTCTAATTATTTTGCATGTACTTTAGCCTTTATAACTTGGCATCTTCTTACATACCTTTTCCAACTATGCTACCTAAACAACTTGTGAAAACGACTATCATAGACGTTGCAACTACAAAATTCACACACATTTGATAGAGTTTGGGACCTTGTCGGGACTCGGTCAAGACATGATTGTATTTTAAAGTTGAATATATATATAAACTAATCTTACACATTAATCACTTGGAGTTACAAAATGAATCATGAACAATCATTAGGAAGAGCTTTCCAACTTGGGAAGAAGCCAAGATATGATGAACACCTCTTATTGATAGCAATAACTGCCCTAATGAGAGCAGAATGTGCTTCACCCACATTTTAACTAATATATATATATATGAGAATATATTATTTTAAAAAAAATGATAAAGCAATCAATTTAACTATAGATTTGGTACTCTTAACTATTGACAACTTGTAACTAGGGGCGGAATCAGCCCTAACTTTGAGAGGTTTTGGACCCTTCCAAATTTTTTAAAAATGTCATGCTATTTGATTGGCATGTGCTTTCTTAAAGTATTGACTAGTGAGTAGTGAGGGAGTGGTTGAGTCAAGTTAAACTTTAGATACTCATATAAGGCAAGCAATCCTGAAATTCCCATCTGAAAATTTGCCCACATGATACGCCTTAACCCATTTTTCTTGTGGATTTTAAGCACTGTTTCAGGACAAAGAAGCACACTAAAAATAGGCCTGTAAAATGTTTATGTTCCAAACCTAACAAGACAAGATAAAGCAACATATAGCCTAAGTTTTAGGCGTTTCGTGCGGCAATTTTGCAAGTTAAACAAGCGTTTTCAAACAAATTTCAAAAAATGTCTTTTTTTTCCAGTGTATTTGAAAAAATATGTCGGTTTGAAAATATGGAAAAGCTTGTGTTTTTAAACAACAAGCAAGATGGTGCATTAAAAAAAAAAAAAAAGTGATTCTAAAGACATAACCAAGTTTGTTTAAGTCACACCGTGATTTTATCAAATATTTAATTGCATTTTAAAATTACTATTTTTTTTTTCTTTTCAAATTGTACATTTTAAAACCGTTAAACCTAACAAAAGCTGCTGAATATGGACAAAACCATGGACAAAAGCATGTTTGCCAAAGCCATCATGTCCATTGTCTAAATCGATATCTAGAACTTTGATTAGCTTGGCAATGGAAATAAGCGTGCTTTTCTGGCCTTCTTCAAGGTGTAGACAAATGTTTGGGAAAGTTAGGTAAAGGCCATAAGAGAAATGGATTAATGGCATGAAAATATATTGGCTTATTGAATTTAAGATGTAATTTTCACGCAAGGGAAGTGGATTCTTGCACCCCATGACAATAGAGTGACTTTGCCAAAAGGATTACTAAGAGAGTAATAATTACTACACTTTATTTCACCAATTATCAACCCGCCAACCGTTTGAGGCAACTAAAGTGGTATAATATTTAATGCCCGACAAGTGTTTGATCATTGTTGTGAATCAACATTTCTCAATGAAAGCAAGAAGGAAAAGCGTTTCATGTTCCCGGACCTACACATCTAGCTCTCTCAACATTTGTGAATGAATTGCCAAACAAAAATATTAATAAACAACTCAAAAATACACAAATAATTTTCACCTTAATGTCACGTCGGGACATTTTTTTCAAACAAAAGACGGAGAACATCCTCAAAACATGCTTGAGCTTGATATGGTGCTGAGAAAAGACGGAAGGGTGGAAGGGTGGAAGGGATAACTCACATTGGCCATCATAGTTTCACCTAGAAAGCGTGGGATTGAAGATTAATAATATGCATCTTTCTTTTTGGCACCCTTAATCCTTAAACAACTTGTTTAAGCTTTTTAATCATATAAGCTTCCTCTTTTACAAAGAAATTTGGTAGACTACAATTATGCATGACCTAAAGTGTTTAGGATTTAGGAAGGGTGTACGTCTGCATACAGTTGTGCCTACAAGACAGCTGAACCAAAGATGTGGCCCTTGCATCAAAATAATTTCTTTGGACAATGGGGGGTTTTGTTCTTATTTGAACATCGGTCCCCATCGATCATAAAAAAATAATGAGGTGAACAACTTTTTTTTTTTTTTTTTTATATTTTAAAAATTTTAAATTTTTATAATTTAGTCTATTAAATTTACGTGTGTGATTTTTATCTATATTTAAAAAATGCATATGAGGATCATGTGCTCTAAAGACTGATGTCACACACTTTATCAATCCTATTAAAAAAAGTATATAAAAATCACATGGTCTAAGGACATATATTGATTTAATAGACTTGGTTGAAGATATTTTTTTGACCAAAATTAAAGAAAATGATGAAATTCCACAAAGGACTCCTGAATTATCACGTATTTTGAGAAGATCCTTTCTAAATTTCAAAAAATTCTCAATTCTATCCCCTCGAACATTCAATTTGATGTAATTTATCCAATCCGCCAATTTTTATCGTTAAACCCTTACGGAAACCCCTTAAAATATAAAATTACCCTTTGATTTTCATTTAAAAAAAAAAAAAAATTTGAAAAAAGGGTTACAAAGTGACCCAACCATGGGCCACCTTAATGGTAAATTATAAATTTTATAAAAAGATCAGGAGTATAATGGCCATTTTATCATTTTTAACTTTAAAAACTGATTAAATAAGATACATTGCATCAAGTTGAAAAGTTCATTGGGTGACATTGAAAGTTTTTAAAATTTGAGGGGTCTTTTCAAAATGCGTAATAGTTCAGACGTCTAAAGTAAAATTTTATTTTATTTTATTTAAAAAAAAAACTGTTGCCCCATTTTTATGTGTGTCATAAAGAGCAAACGTTGTGCTCTCAATGTTCCACGAGGCAAATTCTATGCATGCAAACATCCTCTGTTGCTACTAAACTAGGATGGAAGTAGCCCTTTTCATGTAACTTTGTTGGTCACACCAGTAAGACAGCAGGCCAATGCCAGTCAATGTTAGCCTTTGAGGGCCATGACGAGGGAAATGAGAGTGTGCATTAGGAGATTGTGTGTTACAAGCATTCACATCCCACCTTATCAAGTTTTGATAAACTTTTGTTAAAATTTGTTCTTTTTTCTTTTAAGCGGGGCTAGAAATTATGTTTTTATCGTATGGTTATCCCATATTGATAATATAACAATGCAAATTATTATTAAAAAAGAAATCAAATTTCTAATTGACACGAATAATACTATATATTACACTCATCTTATTTTATCTACTAAATTGATATGGCAATGCCCGTCAGTTATACCATTGTCCCACCTGTCTAATAGAATAAGTCTGAGAGAGGATGCATTATGTATCATTTCTCTTTATTATTTTATTTTTGACGCAGGTATAGTATCTATTTAACATGTACTTTATTCCTTCCCAACTTTGATTTAAATATTATTTATTTTTAACACTGTCAATCAACCTCTCAGCATTTGGAAGGGGACATATCAACATTAACCAATCAACCTCTCAGCATTCCCAATTTCACTGCCCCCACGCCCTCCTTTACCACCATCAATGTTCTTAGCAATAAAGAATTTAAGCAAATGGATTAATCCAAAGCAATGCAGTGAACATAGTCAACATATTATTAGCATAATTAATCATTCTACCATATTAAATCATCCAAAATTAGCTTCCAAGCCAAAACACCCTTGCAGTTTTCAATGCCATTATACGCACAAAACCGGAGGCGCCCATTAAAACAGCAACAAATGATAAAATACAATTTTAAAAAGAACACACTATAAATTTAAAAAAAAAAAACTTCAATTTTTTTAACTTTAATAGTTTTATTTTTCAACATAATTTCAAACAAGTTATAATTAACCCCCAATAGCTCCTGCCAAAGTTTATGGAGAAAGTGTGTTGCTACATGTTGATCTCGAGCTCTTTTTCAAAGTTGAAGGCACAGTCTTTGACGGAGCGAAAAGATCTTAAACTTTTTGTCGAAGTTGAGGGCACTATCTTCGGCGGAGTGAGTGACAAAATTAAGGTGGCATGGCAACATTTAACAATGAAAGTAACCTTCTTTGTATAGAAAGAGAGGATAATGAATAAAAAAAGTTTTTTTTTTCTTCTCTTTTCAATTTATTTATTTATTTTCAATAATTTATCAACTCTTTACCATAATTTTAAAAAATATATATAAAAAAAGAGAAGGCTAAAATGTCAACTCCACGTTGCCCTTGTTGTCTCTATGAGGTACTTTTGATTCCGTGATTAACGCTCTATACAGCTGGAACAAGAAACATATTCGTACAGTCTTTCTTTCTTAAACATAGTCTTTCTTTCTTATAATAAATACTTACTATAATTAATTTTTTTTTAAAAATCTAAGACTGTATATAGATAATGTATTTTTCAACGTTAAACCTATTTTTCCTCGAAGAACATTGAAAATAAAATTTTGTTTCAGTCAAATATGAGACAATTTTTTATATTTTATTTAAAAAAATAAAAGTATATACCTGCACGACTGCACTATAACGTGAAGGGTTGCTGTAACATACAAGGTGACTAGGTGAGGTCCCAATCCAACTCAAATCAAACGTTGGAGGCTGGAGCCACTCGACCAGCTTTTAATTTTGTTTTCACAGAAGGTCTTTAATTAGACAATTTTAAATATAATGATTAAATCTCTTTCAAAAAAAATATTCCATTTACATGTCCCAGAAGGAAAAGAACGTTTGGTCTGCGAACAGTGGAGCCCGACTGGCCGGAAACCTTCTCCTTGTGTAGCTTTCTGGCAGTTTTTTTTTTTTTTTAAATATTAAGGCCATCGAGTCCTTTATATTCTTACCCTTTTCGTATTCCAATGACAATCTTGGCTCCAATCTTTCCTAACGTTGCTCTCTGAATCATTTTAGCTACTACATTCAGCTTTTCAGACCTTGAAGCATCTTCGTCACATTCTTTTGTTTTGATTTCCTTTGGCTCCAAGCTCTAAAGGGTTCGTTTTTTTTTTTTAGTAGTGATTCTTTTTGAAAGTTTGTTTATTGTTTGCTTTGGGTTTTGATATTTCGAGGATTTGATGGTTGGTTCTGGAAAACAGTTCTAAGAGGAGAGAAAGCTGGGATTTTGCTGCTGAGGAAATGGGTTGCATGAACCGGAGTTTTTGTGCGGGAGTCTGTATTGGGTTACTGTTGATTTCTACAGCGAGATTTTGTGTTGGGGTTACTGACCCTCTGGATGGTAAAGCATAGAGGTCACATTTTCTGATTATATTTGTCTAGCAGTGCTCTGTTTGGTTCTCGGGAAAGTAAAAGGAAAATGATTGAAGGTGGCATCTTTGAGTAACATTTTATTTCAATTAATTGGTTCTTTCTGCAAACCCAACTTAGAATAAGAGTGGCTAGTTCTAAAATTTTCAATTTTCTTTCTTTTCTCGGTGTATGTTAAGCCCTGCTTGTCTATAGTTTGCTGTATTATTAAATCCTAGTTTTCAGTTCTTACGAAGAATTTTACTGAATTCTTTGACATACTTGTCAAACTATTTTTCCCGCTTTGATAGATAGATCATAGAAGTTGTTAATACTGTTAGTTTTTTTTTTTTGAATTTTTTTTTGTTTCTGTTCCTTTTCCAGTTATGGCAATTAATAGCTTATATGTTGCTCTGGGCTACCCGCCACTTATTGGGTGGCTTCTTGTTGGAGGAGACCCATGCGGAGATAAGTGGCAAGGTGTTGAGTGTGTTTTCTCAAACATAACGGAACTGTATGTTGATTCTCGCACTCTTGAGTTATTATCTATCAGTTTTCATTCTTTTGCTGATCTTCTGAGCTGTTTGGGTTGACAGACGACTAAGTGCGGTAAATTTGGGAGGAGTATTGGGCGATAGCTTGGGAAGCTTTGGATCGATTTTAGCTGTGTATGTGTCATAATTACCTGCAATTTTCTATGTCATATGTGCATGCAGTTGTGATACGAATGAGGTTGAGATCATTTAGAGAGACTATTATCACTGTTATCTAAATCCAATTTGTGTAATATAAATGTCTCAAGCTCTGAATGTATATGTACTTGTTCTATCAATGTCAATACGTTAAAAAGATAGGGAAACTTGCTAAATTAGTCCCTCTGGTTTGGCCTTGGGGCAAATAAATCGATGTAGTTTCAAATTGAGCTTATAAATTTATGTGGTATGTGTCTATAGCAAAATGATCATTTCGTTCAAATTCAGGTTTTATTTTTGGGGTGATAGAGTCCTTATGAAATTACAATTTTACCTTTAAATAAAAATTTATAAAAAAACAAGAGAAAAAAAAAGGAAAAAAAAAATGGTTTGGGTTGGCTGACCTCCACCAAATCCGGCCTTTGGGGACAGCCGAACCACCTTGTAGCCTGGGGCTCGTTCTGCTACCCCCAAAACCGACTGATGGGATGGTTTGACCACCTTAAGAAGGAGCATCAAGTTGCATTTCCACTTCAAATTTTTAACTGTTTAAATATCTCTATCTGGAATCTTATGAAGATTTTTGCTACATTATGGAGCAGAGATTTGAGCAACAACCATATTGGCGGGACTATTCCATCAATTTTGCCCCTTACCATCAGGAACTTGTATGTTTAAACCTCATTCACTTCCCTTTCCATGAGATAGCTGATTTAGCAAACTACTTTTATTCTGTTGTGTTTTTAAATACCCTATTTTGACATTATTTGAGTCTTTTATTTATTACACTTGTTTAGTTCTCTTTCGAATAACAAACTCATTGGAAGCATCCCCGACAGTTTGTCATCATCAGGTCAATTAATGGAATTGTAAGTTTTGGTTAAAGTTTAATCATACTAAGGCTCTATTTGTTTCAACATGAAACATTTTTTTGGGGAAATGTTTTCAATTAAAAATATTAGATGATTTATTTCTGGCATTTGGTTGAGACCTTCAAAATGATTTTCAATGTTTATTTACATGAGAAATTTCTGTTGTTTGAGGAGGGTGGTGGTGCAGAATGAAGGGGAAGGGAAGAGGGAACTGGTCTTAGTGGTGTGGAGGACTGAGAGAAGGGACTGGGAGAAGGTGGTGGCGATGTAGAGGAGTGAAGAGAAGGGAGGGGAAGGTGCTAGTGAGGAGGAGGGTGGTTGTGGTGGTGGCAGTGTGGAGGAGTGAGGAGGAAGAGGCTTGAGAGAGCGAGAGAATAGATAGAAAGATGAGAGAAAAGAGAGGGCTACATTCCACAAAATGACGTACATTTACACAAAGTGTAAGTCATGCCACTTAGGGTGCAATTTTGAGATAACCAGGAAAATGTTTTCCATGGCACCAAACAACAAAAACATGACAATATTATCCAGAAACCATTTGCCGTTGAAAAAAATAGAGCCTCAGTGTCCTCTTGTTGAGTTGTTATTGTTTTCTTGTGATCAATTTCTTCATCTAAATTCTATTTTTTCCCCCTCAGGTCATTAAACAATAACCTTCTAACTGGGGGAATACCAGATGCCTTTCAACATCTTACTGGTTTGATGAACTTGTAGGCATTTTCTTTTAGTTCAGATGGCTTTGCCTTCATCTTGCTTTTCTGTTTTTGTGGTTGTGATCGCATATTATGGTGCAGAGATCTGTCGGGCAACAATTTAAGTGGTCAGTTGCCTCCCTCATTGGGAAATTTGTCAGCTCTTACCACATTGTGAGTAATTATCTCAATATAATTTCTATTTATGAATCTACTATGCATAATTATTTCCATTAACTATATACTTTCTTTGCAGGCACTTGCAGAACAATCAACTTTCTGGGACCCTTGATGTATTACAGAGTCTTCTCCTGCAGGATCTGTACCCTTCTTTCATCCTCTTTGATTTTTATTTTTGAACATTCATTATATTGTTTCTTGGCAATCTTGATGCAAAAGTTGTTGGGAGGAACTATGTGCTGCCTTCAGCAACTCAAATTCTTTCTTTCGTGCTATGTAGGAACATAGAGAACAATCTATTCTCTGGACCTATACCTGCAACATTACTGAGGATTCCAAATTTCAGGTGAAGCTAGGGATGCTCCCCTTCCTCTTTGGCTTATTTTTTAAATATATATTTTGTGCCAATCACAATGCATGGATTTGTCTTTTTAACATGGATATAGTTGTGTCGTGTTTTGCCAAATCCTGGGAAATAATGACACTAATGGTTCTCTTGTGGTCCTTTTTAATTAATAGGGGAATTATGTTATTTGTATATTACATGAATTAATTAGAGAGCATAAATGTATTGTTGTTGAAGCTTAAGGAAAATACAGTACAACTTGATACTTCTTTCTTTCGTAATTTTTTTTGTCCCTTTTCCCCCATTCTTTTTGGATATTAACTAGTCTGATATGACAATGTTTTACCTATCTAGTGCTTAGTAAAGAGCCATTAATGCCTAGTATTCTATTTGAGATCATAAAGTAGAACATGATTAGTCCCATCTTCTGACCAATATATCATTCCAAGACCTGGATAGGTTTGTTATCATTTTGACCTCTATGGAGTAGTCACAGGGGACACAATGCATACTAGTAGTAATGTAGTGTAGTAGCTACTCGATATCCCATTGTTCTGTATTGAAGTCCAATGCCATGGCTTAAATTTGTGTGCCTAATGTTCCATTTTATCGTCATATATGTACTGTCTAGCTTGTACTTTGTTGCTTCTTTTGGTAACCCTAGCATCTATTCTGCAGAAAAGATGGAAATCCATTTAATACTACAGTTCTTCCATCACCCCCAACTGCAGCCGCTCCTCTTGTGGCGGCGGCGCCATACCCTGCAAAAGCCCCTGGGCAACCAGCAAATGGACGTTTTGTCCCAGAAAACCTGAAGCATACAGGATCCGGGGAAATTTTGACAGCCAAGAGGGTCACTTGGATTGCTGTTATAGGGAGTATAGTTCTTATTGCAATCGGGCTGTGCCTATGTAAGTTGAGATGCTTGAAAGAAAGGAAAGAGAAAAAGAATACTGAGAGGCATGATATTGGTGCCTATAAGGGCTCTAGAGAAAAGCTTAAATACACTGAATCTCCAGTTCAGCAAAATGGTCTAATGGAGAAAGGTAGGTTTGTTACCGCCCACTTTTAAAATTTCTTTATCTCTTACCATCTGTTTTACTTGAAATTTGGCTTTTTCTCCATTTTTAGCAGTTCCAAGAGAGACAGTTGTGAAACCACTAGATAGGCATGCAATAGACAATGGAAGAAAACTTGCCACTCCAAAGCTGCAGAATGAACAAGAGGTAGATGTGAAAAAAATGTCTGCAGTTTCAACGCATGAGGAGGATGATGAGATAGACATGACCAGCATGGATATGACTTTCTTGCCACCACCACCACCTCCTCCATTCTTTCCCGTTGAGAAGATCAGTGTGAAACCGATGGCGCCTATCAAAGTAACTACAAGTAGAGATCCCTCTAAGAGTCTGAACACAAGTTCTGTAAAACTTTTCACCGTCGCAATGCTTCAGCAGTATACAAATAGCTTTTCTCAGGAAAATTTGGTTGGGGAAGGCATGCTTGGTAGGGTTTATAGGGCTGAGCTCCCTGATGGAAAGGTAAGATTCTTTTAGTTTAGTCTGAACTGATTTGCTGTGACCATGTGGCTGTTTGGTTGTGTGGTTCTACTTCAGACACCGTGTCGTGTGTTTGTTATTGTTTTCTTTTTTTATTTTGTCCTATTGATTATATGGAGGTTCCTTTGTGGGCTGCCGGGGTAGGCTTGCATACTTGGAGTCACTTTTTCAATTTTGCTGGAATTCTTCCTCTTCTTCTTCTTCTTCTTCTTCTTCTTCATCTTCATCTTCATCAGTAGAGTTTTGAACTGTCAAGCTATTATACTCACCTCTAAGTGTGAAAACGACTACCTGCTAGGGAGTCCCCACCCCCACCCACAAACCACCACTCTTTCCCCAAGTTTTCAGCTATATGGTAGACAAACCTTGATTCAAATATTTATGGGAATGACATTGCTTAATTACCCTTCTAGTTTTCCTTCAAAATTTCTCTTAAAAAGCATAATGTTTGTATCTTTTTATGCTTGAGATATATTCTTGACCACCCACTTCCACTCCTCTCTCTCATGGTGGCCTTGTATTCCTAGTCACGCACATTATAAATTGAGATCCTAACATTTAATCTGCCCCTTGTTGATTCTTTGTAGCTACTGGCAATCAAGAAACTAGACACTAAAGTTTCCAGGCAGCAGAGTGATGAGGAATTCGTTGAACTAGTTTCTCGTATCTCTAGACTTTGCCATGCTCATGTTGTGGAGCTTGTGGGTTACTGTGCTGAGCATGGTCAGCAGCTACTTGTGTATGAGTATTGCAGAAATGGGACACTTCATGATGCACTGCATGTGGATGATGAGATTCATAAAAGACTTACATGGAAAACACGCATCCAAATGGCGCTTGGAGCTGCGAGAGCCCTAGAGTAAGTTGAACAACTGACTCAAAAAAAATTCTTGCTTAAATAGAATGCTTATGTTAGACCTAGAGGTCAGAAACAGGTTTCTTTGTTGTGTCTCCTTTATTGGTGACCCAGGGGATCTCTTGAAGAGCTCATAACTTGCTTGTTGGATTATGTACTTGTGCAAGACCTTCTGCTGTATATGTTTAGTCAATTAAAAACTGATTTTCCTCTCTTTTGTGGTAAAGGTATTTGCATGAGATCTGTCAGCCACCCATTGTTCACCGAAATTTCAAGTCTGCCAATCTTCTCCTTGATGACAAGCTTGAAGTTCGTGTCTCAGACTGTGGTTTGGCTCCTCTACTGTCATCTGGTTGGACGAGTCAGGTAATTTTGAGTGTAAGATATGATGTGCCATAACGAATTAATTATGTAGTTGTTGTCCTCATTCTGACTTGTGGCTAGATGCATCAATTTTGTGATCTAAGTTGTAATAATATTGCTAAAACTAACCAGTTAATACCATAGGATGCGAAAACTTATTATTAGTTATTTGTTACTAGGCTGAAAATTGCATGAATTTTGTGCAAACACATGAAACTTCTATTTGGTAAGGCGAGACAGAAAATTAAGCTGGATGGTTGACTTTTGTTATACATAACTGGTAGCTGATATTGGTGCATTTACTGTCAGTTGTCTGGACGACTTCTCCATGCTTATGGTTATGGTGCCCCGGAATTTGATTCGGGAAGTTATACTTACCAGAGCGATGTCTATAGTTTTGGAGTTGTAATGTTAGAACTCCTCACAGGGCGGAAGTCATACGACAGGTTAGCAGCCATTTTACAGAAAATGCAATATGTTCTGCACCTATCTTCACTTTTGCATAACATCCCCAACAGAACTCTTCCATTGCTCTCGCGAATGATTTGGTCTCACAGCTAAAACTGTCTTTTGTTTAAATATAATATATAGGTCACAGCCTCGGGGGGAGCAATTTTTGGTTAGATGGGCAATTCCTCAGCTTCATGATATTGATGCGTTAGCAAAGATGGTTGATCCCTCATTAAAAGGAGTTTATCCGATCAAATCGTTATCACGATTTGCTGATATTATTTCCTCATGTGTGCAGGTGAGAGGTTTTTTTGACACGCTTTATATTATGCGTGTTTTGACTATATATATATATTGCATTTCAATTTAACTGTGAATTGACAACTTCACTGCTTATCTAGACTAACAAATCACCTAATACCCAATCCTTTTGCAGCGGGAGCCGGAATTCAGGCCGTCAATATCTGAAATTGTCCAGGAACTCTTACAAATGACTTAGAGAAGACAGTTGGAGTAGAAGGCTTCTTAGTGTGGCGACTGGCGAGCATGCAGTGGTTGTGATTTTTTTTTTTTCTTTTCTTCTGGTAGTCACTCTGTAGAGGGAAGCCTCTTTACTATAATTTAAAACTCATTATGATTATTTTTGTCCATATTGCTTAAAACAATGTAACTATTTATGGTGAAAAAGTATGTGATGTATCAGTTTAGTGTTCAGTTTTTAATATATTCATGTTAGTTTGGACAGGGCTTTTCCTTGACTTTGTTTAATGGCTTGGCAATGTGTTTGTCATTTTCATGGATGCCCCGTCAATGGTGCAATACCAGTCTGTCAAGGGGAATGGGAATTTTTCTAGGTGTTTTTTTTTTTTTTTGGGGCTTAAAATTTTTTTCAGGCATCAACATGTGGAGGTATTTTACTAATAGCTTTATGCTTAAGCAAAACCATAGTTGTTGATCTCCAATGCACATGGTTCTGTGAGGACTTGGAGTATTGTTTTAGTTAAAAAAAAGGATCATTTTAGAAGACAAAGGTCATTGGATTTGATGGGTGGCATTGTGGTAATGTGGGGTGTCGGCTGAGTTCCTGACAGTGAAATGTTTCTTTCACTTAATCAGTAATCATATTTAATCATATTTAAAGTGAGCACAGATGGCAGCTTGTGTCAAGCACATGAAGCACTTCTAGATTAAAGCATTATATTATTAGTTTTCTAATGTAATTGCCCTTCAAACAGATTCCCTTGATTGCCCTAAAAAGAGTAGCGATAAGCTATATTTTAATCCTTTATGGCAGTGTCAATCAGTCTTCTACTTTTTAACAAGAGTACTTGAGTCTGCTGCTTTTAGAGAAAATTCTTTTAACTCAATTTATTTAATTAGTATATGTTCTTAGAGCATGGATCTGCTGCCTTTAGAGAAAATTTTTTTAACTCAATTTATTTAATTGGTATATGTTCTTAGAGCATGTGAGAATTATATGTTCTAATAACATACGTTAATCATCTAAACTGAATTAGAAAGTTTTTTTTTTTTCAACTCAGTTAAAAAAAAAAAAAAAAAACTTTATCCCAAAAAATCTGGGCTTGGATTACACTGTCAATGTTAAAAAGTATAGTTTCCAAAAGTATTCAATGCTATAATAAAGGTGATTAGGGCACACCGACCATTGACCAAACAGGAAAGCGATGGGATGCGGCTGATAGGGCCGAGACCATGGAAAACATTCACTGCAGATGCACCTGCGGAGACATTCCTCTTGCCTCACCATAAAATTGTGTAGGGATGATGCAACCCCACCACCATTGAAGGCCTGGACACCTTGTCTTTCTCTTCTATCCAACACTTATCTCATATTTGTATGAATTCTTCATTATGATTGATTACTACCATCTCTTAAAGCCAGCTCTCAAGCATTTGATTTCAATGCCTTTCACACTCGGTGCACATGCAGACCAACCCGTTCCAACCTAAGATTCAACTACGAGCTCTTTAATTGCAACAACTTAAATATATGTTATATAAGCTGAAATTATTGCAGCCACTAACAAAAGCTTGCTCTTGTTCGTACCAATTTTGAGTCGACTGTTTGACACCCATAAAAGACAATCGAAGCGATCGTTCTTGGTTCGTCCCTCATCCTGCCTGTAGCAAACTTCCACAGAGGACTAACAAACATGCATCTCAAGCAATGATCAAGATGAAGAGGATTCATATTACGATTTAGATTAGATTTTACAGATCTAATGGTGTATATGTTGTTAGATAATAAATATGTTGACACATCATTTAAAATTTTGAATTGCACGATATCATGGTTAAATGTAACAAAACAAAATTTCGAACCATAAAATAAATCATATTTAATTCATATGTGGATATAAGCTCATTCCCGTTTATATCTTTTTTGTCAATCCTTCAGGAAGGCACGTCTCTATTGATTGAACCAAATTGCTTCAAAATGTATGACTAATAGATCTTATCCATATCTTTCACCAATTCCTCAAACCATTATTAAATAAATAAAAAAGAAAATGGTTCAATGAGAAGATAAAATTATAAATTCACATCATTTGATATAATTGATGTCTTAATGATCGTGAGAAGATTTCAACAAGCAACTCTTTTGTTGGAGCTAGTGGAGTAAAGCTTACTGCAAATCAATGTTCTAATTTTTTTTTTTTTTAAATTTTGTGGGCAATCAATATTTTAAATAATAATAAAATACTAAATAACATGTCTTAATCAAACCAAACAAAAAATTTAAAGGAAAAGACAAAAAAGGAAATTCCTTGCTCTTTACTGTTTCACAAAAGTCATTTTCCAAATCCAATAAAATAAACATCAAATAGTTTTATACAAGTTTGGTAGAGACGTACGTAGAGAGAGAGACTAGAATCCCCCACCCCAAAAAAATAAAATAATATTCCTATTTATCAGAGCCACCATTGTGCTCTAAGTCTCTAATAAATAATAAATAAACTAAAACAAAATTAAACAATCATATTTCTTTGGTCTACAAGTTTTTTTTTTCTTTAAATTTTTATCACATCAAAATATTTTTTAAAACTAAAATTAAAAATACTCATAAAATACAATTGACAAGAATTAATTATAAGACCCTACATATACCTAATTAATATTAGTTATTTTGAATTTTTAATTGATGTTCAGATAGGATTGGATTAGACTATAGTTCAATCAAACTTGAGGAACATCTATAGTTTCTACCGTCTAAGTTCTTCCTATGTAATTTTCAGTGAATAAGTGTTGAATAGCTGCAATTGGTCTTTCCATGTAAAAAAAAAAAAAAAATCAATTACAAGCATGAGGTTTCTGGGGCCGCTACGTCAATGGGCAATTACGTAATTTGGAACTTCGGAAAGGCATACACGTAGAGGGCAATTCGGTCAAATAAAAAGCCAGCAGAGAGTTGGCTCAGTAAGGGTCAGAATTCAAAAGCACCCTTCTCTTTTTCTATCTGACGAAATAGTCTCAGGAAAGAGAAAAAATAGTATTTTTTTCGGTGTTCGTTCGGAATTGAGTTTTCTCAGAAATCTCTGAAAAAAAAAACTATTTCCACGTGAATCAAATTCCTATCTTTCTCGCCGGATTTCGTTTCATCTCCCAAAGACCCGCCCTTTTTCCTTACGCGACGTCGTTTCTGTATGTAAAGCCAAAAGGCTTGCATTTGTCGATCTCGTTTTGGCCTCGGAGTTGGATTTCTCAGCTTCCACAAAGATGGCGAAGCGTGGATATAAGCTCCGTATCCTTCTGATTTTTTGTTTTAGTTCTTTGATTTTTTTATTTTTTGTTGTTGCTGGGTTGCTTGAAATGCACAGCTTGAATGAGCTCAGAATTCGAGCAATCTGGTTCTATTTTAGCGTTTTTTCGCTGTTAGTACATGAGCTTATTTTGGAAATTCTGTGTTGAAGTTTTACCTGAAAATTCGTTTTAATCCGAACTTTATTTTTGTAGTTGCTTTTTTTTTTTTGGTTTGGGGGGTAGTTTGTGGTTTAACCGACTTTCCTTTTCGGTCTTTTTTGTTAAAAAAGATTTCATAGTGGGATTACTTTAGGCTCTGTTTGGTTTCTGAAGGAAAATAAAGTTGAAATCTGGTTTTTGACTGAATCTAGCTCAAACATACTTTGAGCTTAGCTCAGAAGAGGGTTTTAAATTCTTGGGCGAGATTGAATATTTTTCAGTTAGTTTTGTCTTTTCTTCAATATTCTTAGCAACTAGGAGCATTATAGAGTCCAAGCAAAGTTCATAACCAATATTTTTAATCCATGGATTTTTTTTTTTTTTAATTAAAGCAATAAATCTAAAAAAAAATAAAAGAAAAAAAAAAGTTTTTGCATTTTGGACCGTACGATTTCTTGACTGAATTGAATTATAGAGGAATTTGTGGCTCATTCGGCGAGTGTAAACTGCCTGAACATTGGGAAGAAAGCCTGCCGTCTTTTTATCACCGGCGGGGATGACCATAAAGTTAATCTGTGGACGATTGGGAAACCCAATTCTTTAATGGTAAAAGCTCAAGCCTTGGTATTTTGCATTGAATTTCTATAGCATTGACAATTTACTTTAACGCGCATTGTTCTTATTTGTGGAAAATTACAACTTCAATGACTGCATTGTCTATCACCAAATTTGGTTTTTTTTTTTTTCTCCTTAAATCTAAATCCCCATTATGGGCTGTGGGTATATGGATTAATACGTTGAAATCACAATTTTGTTTAACTGGGCTTTGAACTAATTCATATTTTACTCTACCCTTCCTTTATGGTTGCTCGACCGTTTCTTAGTATGGAAAAATGATAATTTTTTTTGGGTGTGAAAATGTACAGAGCCTGTGTGGCCACACAAGTCCAGTTGAATCTGTAGCTTTTGATTCGGCAGAAGTTTTGGTTCTTGCTGGAGCTTCAACTGGTGTGATAAAGCTTTGGGATTTGGAGGAAGTAAAGAGTAAGTCAATTTCTTGATTGGTTTCTTATTGCTTAGTTAAAATTGGAGTCATTAAATTGAAAAATGCGTTACATTGCTCTTTTTATTTGGATTAACTAATTATATAATTTTGTTCTATTTAAAAGGAAGGAAAAAGCGAACAATGTACTTATATAGATCATATCACCTACTTAGTGGAATCGGGCTCATACAAGAATTTGGGTTTGCAATTTTCAGTTTCAAGTCATGACTTGTGTGGATCGGAATTTACAGACTTGCAGCTGAGGATTGTAACATGAATTGTAGTAGTAGTTTGTGAGTAAACTTCTAATCTATTTGTTGTTGTTATCGAAGTGTAGTGGTTCGAACTCTCACTGGACACAGATCCAACTGCAGTGCTGTTGAATTTCATCCATTTGGAGAGTTCTTTGCGTCTGGTGCCATGGATGCTAATTTAAAGATCTGGGATATTAGAAAGAAGGGATGCATTCACACATACAAGGGCCATACTCGAGGCATTAGTACAATCAAATTCACTCCTGATGGTCGATGGGTAGTTTCTGGTGGATTTGATAATGTTGTAAAGGTAATAATGGATTACACTGCTAGAGTGCAGCTTGTGGCAAGATTTCTTATCACTGTCTGTAATCAGCAATTTCCTGTTACTGCTGAACAGATTTGGGATCTAACGGCTGGAAAGCTCTTGCATGATTTTAAGTTCCATGAAGGACACATTCGATCCATAGATTTCCATCCCCTTGAGTTTCTCCTGGCCACAGGTGAGTATCCGACTCAAAGCCTAGATTTCCAGACTTAAATTGACCATGTGTTAGATGAAGAAGCCTCAAGAACTTTAATGAATCATATGCATCTCTATGAGTGTAGTTCTATTCCTTTTCCTTTGTTGTTGTTGTTGTTGTTGTTTTTTTATTTATTTTTTATTTTTTTATGGGGTGGGGTGGTTGTTGGCTGTAGAACCACCTTTAATTGCTGTTAGAGGTGATTAGCTGTCATTGGTTGTACTATATTTATTTAGTTTACCCAAAATAATTATTTACATAAGCTGTAGCAATTTCAAACCTTTTAGTAGTTTGTTTAACACTCTATATGATAAGTATATGTCAAGTTAGGAAGGTTGTAGTTTGATGATTTGGCAAGTATATTCAGAATGTCCATGTTGTATTTCTGATTCCTTTCCTCTGCCTCCAGAAATCAGTATGTTTTCACTAATTTGTTTATTTACTAGTAAGCTATTGTAACATAACAATCATCTTCCAGGTTCAGCAGACAGAACTGTGAAATTCTGGGATCTGGAAACCTTTGAATTGATTGGATCTACCAGACCTGAGGTATCTGATGTTATGTGCTCTTAAAATGAAAGTTGCTTAGTAATTTTAAGTATTGTAGAAGTTCAGTGTTCTGATGAGATTACCCTAAAACTCTGAGACACGTACCAAGCCTCCTTTTTGCCCTTTCCTCCATGCGTCTTTTTGTCTTTTGGTTTGGCTAGGGAGATCTCTGTATTTTCCTTTCTTTCCTAATGGTCATAGTTAGATATGGATTTCATTCCACTTTTCTAACAAAATTCTTTACCTGATTCCAGGCTACAGGAGTACGCTCAATCACCTTTCATCCTGATGGGAGTACCCTGTTTTCTGGAGTGGAAGATAGTTTGAAGGTTTGGATTATCCCCATCACCAAGTATTATGAGATTGGTACAAACATGTCATTTCTTTGTTTTTGAATTGTAGGTTTA
Organism: Carpinus viminea; assembly: GCA_013348765.1. Lineage (NCBI taxonomy): Eukaryota > Viridiplantae > Streptophyta > Magnoliopsida > Fagales > Betulaceae > Carpinus > Carpinus viminea. The sequence continues at coordinate 63,944,668 of CP054667.1, forward strand.
CTCATGGGAACCTGTAATTTGTCATGATGCTATTGATATGGGATGGTCGACACTTGGTGACCTTTGCATTCATGATGGAAAACTTCTGGCTTGCACATACTATCAAAATTCTATTGGAGTTTGGGCAGCAGATATTTCGGTATTCACCTTTATCTTTTCATGTAACTTGTGTCCCATTTTTTTTGGCTTTTTAAAATTGAATCTTTATAATTTTCCTATGGACCTTGAAGTCAAGTTATATTGTCCATGACAGCTTATTGAGCCATATGGAGCTAATTCAGCACATGACCAAAATGACTGTACAGACCAGGAAACTAATCTTAATTCCCAGGGAAGTCATGCTTCAGAGAAAGTAGGAAGTGGTATCAGGTCAACTTCGGGTTTGCGGTGTACATCTCCTGATTATGAGACGAAAGAGATAAAGAACATTTATGTGGATTGTAAGTTGTTACTTCTGTTTTTTTTCCCTCTTTCTTTTAGTTAATTTTGAAACAGTTTATAATTCACTAAAATTCTCAGTTTTTGAATATTTTGTTCATATATGCTTATGCATGTATTTTAAACATGGCCCACATTCAAGGGTGTGGAAATTTGGACTGGTCTCACAACTTATAAACATGGAGTTCAGTTTTGATTAGAAGCTACTGGACAGGATTATTATCTTTGCTTCCTCCTTCCCCCTCAAACAAATATGTAGAAAGAGAGAAAATAAATAAATAAATAAAGATGAGAAAAGTCATCAAAGAAAATTTCTGTCCTTGTTACGACTTCACATTCGATTTCATGTTTTTTTCCCTCCCTTTTCAGTGTCATGTATGCCTTTTATGGCAGATTTTGGAGACTGGGCTGGATTGCCCCCACTTAAAATTTACACTCCTTCGTCCCTTAAAGTTTTGATGAAAACAAGGCAAAATAGTAACTTTCTTATAACTAGTCAAATTAAGAGATGGATGAAAAATCCATTTTGATACATGAAATCCTGAGAGTAAAGACATATTTTCTGCATTTTGCCATAAATTATGTAACCTAGGCCACAGAGACTTGGAAAGGAATTTACTTTGACAAACAACTACCAACTGAAAAACTGACATCTTATTGGATATGTAGGCGTTCTTGTGTATTTATGTCCCCTTCGTTTCATCCTACTTTCTTTAATGTGCTGTTTTCTCATTTTTGTAAAGCTACTGGCGGAAAGCCAGTTGCTTCACAGAGGGTTGAGTCTGATTTTCCCAAAAAGGCACCCGCATCAGAGTCTAAGGAAATCAGTTGTTTGCCAAGTCAGAAGCAAAGTCCAGCAATAGGGTTAAATGCAAGATCTAAAGAAAAAGCACTTGATAAATCCTTTGCTGTGCCTAGTATTGTACCTAGGGACAGTCCTGATGGAAAAGATGGGCCCAATTCTGGAAAAGAATGTATAACCTTTTCAAGGACAAAACGTGGTATGTTGCTCAAACCAGCTCATATACGGAGGCCATCAAATAACAAAATTGAGTTTGAGAGGCAGCCAGAAGTTGTTGAATCTGGAACTTTGAGCAATGTGACAAGCAAATTAGATGGTGCAATATGTTCGAACTTCCAGTCCAAACGTGCATCAGAAGATGGATCTAGAGAATCCTATGAGGAAAAACATTCTAATATCAAGGGTGTTGCTGAGAAGTTTGAAAACAATTTGTCACCACAGACGCCCTCTAATCAGGAAAGCTGTAAGTTCTTATACTCTAGTGTCATCTATTTACAAGTGAAATATGATTATTTTTTGTGATCGTTTCTTTGTTTTCATCCTTTTTGCCCCTCCACTCACCTATTTCTTTCTATCGTAAATTTTCCAATATAACCATGCTGCTCCTCTTACGTGCAAAAAAAATTGGTCTTTTATGCATATTATGAAACCACTATGACATAGCTCCTAGTGGATGCATTCGTTTCTTCATAATGTTTCCCTGTATAGCTATTTGTCACGATGTCTAATTCTAGTCACTTTTTATAAAGGGTTTTCCATACTATACACTATACAGCATGCTGCTTACGCTATCTTTTAAAGTTCTCCCTTATTTCTAGAACATTTGACGAGATCTTTTGCCAATGCCCAAATTGGATCTTCCCTTTTAGCTCAGAGATAATGTCTATCATTTCATCAATCTCCATTACAAGTATTTTTTGTTGATAAATATGAGAATTGTTACTATATAAGTACTGAGGTGTATGGGTATTTCTGTTAGCTTTTTCCTCCAAAATTACAAGTTATAATCTTATGGTATCTCTGTTTATGCTTGCCCCTGGACCTTTTCTTTTATCTCATTCTCGGGTTAGCTGAACCATGGTTATTTGTTCCTTTATTAGCAGTGGCCTCGATTGATAATCTTCTTTAATGGTCTGTGAATAGTTTTATGGCCTGCAGCCGGTATTAAGTAATTTTCTTTCTTTTTTTTTTTTTCAGGTGGTAAATCCCTCAATTCCAGCAAAGGGATAAGCCCTGTTAAAATTGTTAATGGAGGTTTGCTATCGCTGACCATGTTCTTTTATAGTGTACAAGTGGGATGGATCTTGATTCTTTAAAAAAATTCCCTTTGGCAGTTGCAGTTATACATGGAAGGACCCGCTCTCTCGTTGAGAGGTTTGAAAGAAGAGAAAGATTCAATAGCAATGAAGATCAAGCATCTACCATGTCTCATGTGATGCCTGAAATGGATAAAAAAGATCAAGCGTCTACCTTGTCTCATGTGATACCTGGAAAGGACAAAAAAGATCAAGCATCTACCATGTCTCATTTGATACCTGAAAAGGATAAAAAAGATCAAGCATCTACCACGTCTCATATGATACCTGAAAAGGATAAAAAAGATCAAGCATCTACCATGTCCCATGTGATACCTGAAAAGGATAAAACTCCCACCATGCCGGTAAAAGTTTTGTTACAGGAAAGCTTTTTAGACTATAGGCAGATATAAATAGTGGCATCTCTACTACGTTTGGAAATTCAGATTTGCGTAGAGGTTCCAAGTAATATGAGAAAGACTCAAAAATTCAAACATTTGACTTATGAAGTTGGCTTCTCAAAACTAGGAATTCTCTGTTCTTATATTCATGATTGTTTGAATTAGTCCTCAATAATATTGCTTCATTAGGAAACCTATCAGTTACCTGTCCAAGATGGTTTGGATCATCTGATGATTGCCATTTCTTTTTGCCTGTTACATGGTGTGTTTTTTTAATCTTTTTTTTTTTTGGGCAAGTTCCTGCTACATAGTGTTTGAGATATAAATTTGTTGATTGTTTGAGAATATGTAAGTGGCTATTGGCGGTCAAAAGCTGTCATATTTCCAAAATTCTCATGTTCTGGAAACACATTATGATATTTACAGCATACCTCCTTCACTTATTTAATTTCAATTCAAATGAGACTTTGTGCAATTTTCTTTTAAGTAGTGGGAGATTCTATGTTCTTGAGACACTTACTTCTCAGTCAATAAACTCACATGTATGCATTGTAACTTTGGTTAGCTAAAGTCGGTCAATTTTGTTTTACATTGTTTTCTAATTTACAGAAAGGAGAACCTCAAACTTCTGGAAGGGACTCAATTTCTGTGAATAGGGATGTTACCGAAGATCTCTTGCAAACTCATGAAGTATTCCTAAGTACCCTTCGATCCCGCTTAACAAAATTACAGGTAACCTGGGTCAAACAAATTGAATAATTAAGTTATGACATGCAACCTCCTGACATGGGGAAATTTATTGAATAGCCTGCGAATTTATTCCAATTTGGAATGTTACAAGTACATCTAGTTTGCAATATGTAAAATGCATCTGGCTCTTTGTAATGATTGAAAAAACTTCTCATGGGACAAAAATTGGGAAAAGAAAGAGATCTTTACTACATTTTGTTCAAGTACCTTTTAATTTTCTTACATGAAGATTTTTTCTTACATTGTTTTTAAGCTGGAAGTCACTCATAGCAGTTATAATGTGAATTTACAGGTAGTACGGCATTTTTGGGAGCAAAATGATACTAAAGGTGCTATAAGCGCGTTGAGGAAGCTGCCAGATCATTCTGTGGGTATTTCTTGGAAGAGTTCATTTGTGATGCTTTTTTTTTAATGGTTCGAACTAGTAACTAGTGCTTTTTCTGCATATCTGGTTGTCTCAATGATCATTCGATCCTGGTGCAGGTGCAAGCAGATGTGATCAGTGTACTTATGGAGAAAACGGAGATTCTCACCTTAGATCTGTTCTCCTGCATTCTTCCTGTGCTTCTGGGCTTGCTGGATAGCAATATAGAGAGGTAATCTTTTCATGCATAAAATGGTAAGCAAATTCAAAATCCTAGGGTTTGGAAGATGTTTAACCTGGGTTTATACCATCTTAGTGCAGTCACCAAATGTGGGCCACGACCCTGCAAATAGAGCTGGTAATATTGGATTCGACATGTGCATTTCCTCACATGGTTCATAATAAGTATATTAAGCGCCCACAATCAGCATGAGTCCATTTTTACTCATCTGGAACTGTAATTTGTAGGGGAAGGAATTCAACATCAGGAAAATTGCTCGAGTTAAATGTCATGAATGATTCCTTCTAGAACCTCTTGTTGCTGACATATTAATGATTGAAAAGTGTGTTTAGATAATATTTAGGTGCTGTTTAGTCTACCATATATTGTAGATTGAGGGGTAGGTGGGTTTTCACCCAAATTTTGTTGGAGTTTTCAGGTAAGTTCTGGTAGATATTGTCTTATGCTGCAAAATGTTATACAGGCATGCAAATGTGTCATTGGAGATGCTATTGAAGCTTGTTGCAGTCTTTGGCCCTGTGATAAGCTCGACCATTTCGGCACGTCCTGCTGTTGGCGTCAATCTTCAGGCAGAACAAAGGTTTCGTATGCTTTTACATTAATGCATTTTCCTTTTTGTTTCTTGTGTGGGTGTGGATGAGTCAAACATATCTGGTGTGATGGCCTTACTTGATCTGAAATTTAAACTCAGGCGAGAATGCTGCAACCAGTGTTTTATCCAGCTGCAAAAGATCCAAAAAGTTCTTCCAGCACTTGTGAGGTAAGCATATGTCATCTTGCGTTTCACAGTTCAAAGAGTACTTTTTGTCGAAAATGGAGTTTATGCGGAAGTCTAAATTTCTCAAAATAGAACTTATACTGTTGTTTTTGAACATGCAATGAGTATACCCACCCAAAGAAAAAATATATAAAAATATAAAAAGGAAGGTAAGAATGGTAAAGAAAAGAAAAGAAAGAACTAGCCATTTGAATCATCCCTAATTGCTGGATGGCTAAAACTCAAGATCTTGAGCATTATTTTTGAGGAGGAAGGAAATGTAGCAATCTGAAATGTATTAATTTCTGTACTGCCAAGAGCTAAATCCTTGGCTGCCTTCATCAGAATGATATTCATTAATTCCTCTCCCTTCCAAACCAAAAATCCTTAGCCATGTGTGCGTGTGTAGCAGTTTCTTCAGGCTAATTATGGCATGCTGAACCCTTAATGGTCATTTTGACACCATTGTTTTTGTGGGTACTCATTGATATTCCTTGTTGCAAATTTTGCAATTGACATAGAGAAAGTTTTTCTATTGATTATGCTGCAGAAAGGGTGGTTTGGTGGCTAGATGTGCTCAGGAGTTGAGTCTAGTTCTTCAAGAATCATAATCAATGCTGCCATCAAAACGAATTTCTGCAAGCAAGAAAGGGCGGTTCAACTGCACCCTTTGAGGGGGACTGCATATAAATACTACACTCACATTGAATCATAGTTTCTCATATCACACAAATTTTGTCCGAATATCTCGACCCTAGTTTTCTTCCCCAGCATTTGTCAGTGAAGAGAGTTATAGCTTGAAGCAACATCTTTACTTGCCATTGTAAGAGCTTGAAGACGGCAGTAGTTGTCATTCCAATCTTGGTGTTCAGGCAGTGCATGAGCCCCTATTTTTGATTCTTTGATTCCGGAAAGTGTCATTGTATCATCGATTCAATCATGTATAAATTGCAGTTGTAATGTATTTAATAGAAGTACTTTTTTCTGTTCTTCATTTGATTGATTCTCTCCCCCTCCCCATTTTCTTTTTACATTTTATCTGTACTCTCTCGATCTTTCACAATGCCAAGTAAAAACATATGCACGCTATCAATCAAACGAAAGTTCTTCAAAGGCATTTGACGGAGGTGGATTTCTGCCCTTGACGAGCCAAGATGTATTGGGGTGGTGTTTGGGAACAAGGATTGGAGGACCCGATAAGGTAAATGGGGCAGTGGGAGAAGTGGAAGCCGAACGTGGAGTTGGAGATTATATCGCATAGAAGGAAGAGGAAATGGGCTAGCAACGCGGGAAGGTGGGGAAGATGGAGCAGATTTTGAAAAGGAAAATGTTAGGGGTTCTTTCCATAGATTCTCTTGGTGATTTTTTAGTCTTACGTAAAACATGATTTAAGAAAAAATAAAATTATAGTGGTCTCTACCACTGGTTTTTTTAAGCATTAGTACCAAAATTAGGATGATCAAATTCATTTTGGGTGATACCATCCCTAAATGGTTAACCTTCCACCCTTAGGTTTTAGTTTTGAATAAAAAAAAAGTTTTAAAGCATTAGAACCTAACTATTAACTCATAAAAATTAATCAGTTGGCAAAAAAACGGTACTAAAATTTTATTTTTTCTTAAATCATGTATTCTACCTTGGTATGAGAAACCTTCTGAGGAGAGAACCTTAAACTCCTTTTGAAAATAGGACATAAATTTCTTTCAAATCACCAAAAAAAAAAAAACTTTTAACTCAATTAAAATAGTGCAAGTGTTTGTAAATATTTAAAAAGCACATTAAATTTTTAAGATTATTAATAGCAGTTTACTAAATTAAACTAACGTTTTAAATATTTATAGATACTTGTCACTATTTTAAATGGGTTGAAAGATATTTCCTCCAGACTGGTTTTGAGGAAATTTCTGTTCTTGAAGATACAGCTTGTTGTATATGTAGAGCTTCGGTTTTTTTTTTTTTTGAAAAAACAAAAAAAAAAACAAAAATTGGGTATAACATGGTTTTACACCTTTGTGTTACAGTTTCCATTAAAACCCATGGATATGGAGGGAGTGATTTGATAACAAAGCATAGTGATGCTAAGGATCTGTTTGACATTGCGTTAGAAGGTTTAAAAAGTATTTATAATACTTAAAAAGTCGTGCCAAACAAAGTTAGCATGTTTAGTAAAAAAATTAATTAATTTAATTTAATTTAATTTGATTTATTTTTTCCTATATCATGACTAAACTGCACTTTTAGTTAAAGCTTAAAAATAAAGTTTCTTTAAAAAAACTTTTTTTTTTTACTTAAAACTTTATTTCTTAAACGTAACATCAAACACGCTCTAAGAGCCATTAGTTTGTCGAGGATCGCATCCAAGCCCACTATTCATTTGAAGGCTCATAGTATGTATACAAGAGGTGCAACGTAAATGAATAAAGAATCTTTATTCCTACCTATAATGGTTTGCTGGAGGACAAATCTGACAGTTACCCGAAAATAGAATATTTGTTACTTCCCCATTATTATGTCCCATTGTCAATTGACGTATACTGAGAATGACCACACTACAAGACATGATTAAGACGCTTTGAATGATAGAAGGACGCCCAACTAGAGGGTGTCTAGTGTTTGAATAACACAATAAGAAGGGATCCGCGATCAATATAATGATCATGAAGAAGTTATTATTGCATGTATGAGCAAATCTTGTTAATTCTCACACCATTAATTCTTTTTTTTTTAAATAATCACTTTTTTTTTGAACTAATCATCTTCGTTTTATTAAAGCGTGATCCTAATCGATTAAACTATCTCTTGGAGACCCAAACAATCTCACTTACTTAAGCAATCAGAGTTAGTATATCCGATAAGCCTCCTTACTCATCCTTTGTCTATTTTAAAAACATTCTCAGCTAACTATTTGAGGTGCGATTCAATTATAGCAACATGACTAAGACCGAGTTAATAAAACGTTAAATTTTATAGATCTCTACAATATTAGTCCAAATCCTATGAGAATGACACCCTCTTGGTCCTCATGGACATGGTCATAGCCAGACTTATCAACTTTGTTCGATGTTGAAATGAGAATGGTGGACTTGTCATTGGAAGGATCTCCGCATCTTCTTCTTCCTCGTTTCATTGAAAATCAAGAGCTGCTAGGTGGGTCCCATAAGTAAAGGCATGACACGCGTCGTTGTCAACACATCATTGGCGAGAGGCACGTGGAGTGAGGTGCCCATGCCGCAAATGAAACATGTCTGATTTGTTTTGTGCCACGTCCTTAGTATGTGACAGGCCAGCCCACGCACGTGGCATCATTTGAAAAAAATCTTCCTCATCTGATTATATTATATGACAAATTGAGATTTAATAAAATTGAATTAAATCAAATTGAGAGAAAAGAGAAGATAGAAAAATATATATGAGGATAAATGTGTAATTTGCAAGATAGATTAATTACTGTTTAAGATTTGAAAATTTGCAAGCAGTGTTTAATGCGACAAAACATTACTGACAATCAGTTGAAAAGCATCAAAGGTGCATAGTAATTAAACCAAAAAAACTAATTACCAAACAGAGTCTAAACAGTAATAAGTTTGAATAGTAATAAACCCATGTGAGAGATTAAGATGGTAATAAACTTTTTTTTTTTTTTTCTATTATTGAGATAAAATTATGAGCTTGCTTTGAGGAATTACGGAGGATTAAAAGTTTACAATAACCATCTCAATCCAGTCTTTATGATGAGAAATGATTGAAGAGTAAAGTTCATAATAACTTTCTCAATATTCCAATTCTTTATTTTTAAAATAAATAAATAATCATTAAAGCATTTAGTTTTCGTGTGAGACCAAATTACCTTTTTATGTGTTATTACCCGGCTAATATATTACTTACTTTTCATTTTATTTTATTTGATTGATTATTTTATTTAGACAAAAAGGTGATTTCTTCTTATTTGTTTTTTAAAACAAAATGTGACTTTTAGTAACGGATTCAATAGCGCAGGATTGGATGAACTCTTACAATTCAAACTTTAGGAAAATGACGTGTATAAGAAGTATATATATTTGTTAATAGCATATGTTTCTAAATATATATGTCATTTTTTTAGAAGAATAAGTTATATGAACTCTTATAATTTAATTTGTAACAAATTTATGTCCGTTATTTAGAAGATGATCAACAAATATAAAGTCTTTATATTAAAGAGCAAAAACTCAGAAAAAATCATAGTCGAGACTTGAAACTACAAAGTTATAAGTCATAGATACATATATATTATTCTAACATTTAAGACATATCTATGACATCAAAATTCACTAATTTATGACTAATATTCAGTTGTAATAATAGGTTTACTTCAAACTGACTAAATCTGATATATGGATAGTAACATCTCTTGCCAAAACTCATCTTCCTTGACTTCAAGTCAATAAATTATTCACATCCTCAACCTAACAGCCTAAGACAACAAAATAAATAGAAAACGGAAAATATTAAGTCTATTATAAGAGTAGTATCCATGAATAAGATCTTTTCAATTTCAAATGAAAATTGAGAATATCTATTTAGTGAAAAATGATGGGTAATATTATAAATATAATTTTTCTACTTTAATGTTAAGACAATATTACTCCTTATTTTATGTTGATATTGAATGGAGAGGATCATATTCCTTTCAATACTTGCAATGGATCCTTTTTTTCCCCAATAAATAAATGTAAAATGAATTTTTACACAAATCAAATTAGTAAACTTAGAGTATATAGATTTTTATTTGAAATGACTGCAAAATATATGTTAAGATTCTTTGCTGCATTTAACAATGTATGATGCTAAATGCTAAATTAATATAGCATTGATTTGTTTTGTTGTATAATATTGTATATAGTGTCATGGCATTTAAAAATTCCATATAATAAGTTATGTAATAGAGAAATCATATTAGACAAAAAAAAAAAAGTCCCTTGCACAAATATTCTAAGAACAGTGAATAATCTTTAACCATCAAATGAGACCTAAGTTGACTATAACAGTGGCTTTGGAAACAAGTCATGTAATGAAGAACACCATGATTGACTTGGATCAAAATACCCAAAAAAGAAAGAAAGAAAGAAAGAAAGAAAATGTATATATATATATATATATATATATATAAAGAAAGAAAGAAAGAAAATGTATATATATATATATATATATATTGGGAGAGAAAAGATGGGGGACATAGAAGTCATTCTGCAAAAACCACAGCCATATATAAGCGAGAATAAAGCATTTTTACAGGAAGCTTTAGCAAATATCAAAGAGAATCCATCCCCATAAACATAAGAAAAAAATCCATCAAACTCCCATTGTTTTCCTCTACCTCTCCACATTTCATGACTACAAACTCCATAAAAGGCATCTCCTCTGTTTTCTCTCTGTCTTTCTCTTTCAATCCCTTGGGGATAGAATCCGTCAATCCCTTGTCTCACGCTTACCATTTCTTGAAAACCACCCAAAACAAAACAAAAACAAAAACACAAAAAAACGACTACTTCTAAAAAAATATAAAATTACAAAACCACTAATAGAAAGAAATACCCTCTCTGCAGGAAAAAAAAACCGCTTTTCTCATCCCAAAACCACCTTCCCTCTCATAAGGTCATACCCACATCCCAAAAAGCAGTTTTTTTTTTTTTGGCCTTTTCTTTTCTGTTATATTCTTTTCCTTCCAAACAAACCCAATTGGGTCGTTCATTAATTCATTTCCTTCTCACGGAAAAAGGGGTTTGTTTTCGGGTTTTGGGTTGGAGGAAGGTGCTCGCTAACGTGCGCCGGGTGCGTAGGGGGAAAAGAGAAGAGGGAGGAGGCCACGGTGGCCGGACGCGTGGAGTGTGGTGATCATGTTGGGGAGGTGGGGTACATGGGAGGAGCTTCTCCTTGGTGGGGCCGTGCTGCGCCACGGGACGCGAGACTGGACCGTCGTTGCCACGGAGCTCCGAGCCCGACTTGTTTGCCCGACCCACACTTTCACTCCCGAGGTAAATTTAATTTAATAATAACAAATATTTAAACACAGGTTAATTACTTTATGGGGGATTTATAAACACTATTTAATCATACATAAATTGTAAACAAAATTTCACCTAAAAAACGTGTTACATTGGTATTATTAAGTCTTCCGTCTTCTTTACCTTGTTGGAATTTTCTTTAATTTTGTTTTTAGACATTAATTTATGATGTTTTTACACTGCTACCTGGATTTTGTTGGTAGTATTACTAGTGGGTCCCGCAAACACTGCATGGGTCTTTAGGGCGTTAAAGGTCCAAATCACCCTCCAGTGTAGCGTAGAGTTGGAAGGGAATAGTATTAATGTTCCAAGGGCGTAAATGGAAATCGTTGCTAAGGGAACAAAGGACAAAATAATGGCCATATATATATACATATATAAATGGTGGTTCGGAGAATATATACTTGAAAGTGAGAAAAAGAAATGTCCATTAACTTTTATAACTCGGTTTTCACTGTTCCCTAAAGAATGGAATAGTGTACCTTTTGTTGCATAAACGCGGCATTAAAGAAGTTGCACATGATTGTATTGTTATTGTTAGATTGTTAGTCTTTATGAGTGAGTGGGAAGTTAAGAATAGAGTGATACCTATGATGAGTATCACTAAGGTTCAATCTCCAGGATTTGCAGGGAAGGGGGGAGGGAGGGTTGTTATTTTTCTGGTGAGGAAGAGAAAGGCAGAACTGGTAGTGAAGTTACCAGAGGAGGAGGGGGTCGTCCAGAGAAAATTCTTATGGGAAGAGGAAGGGATTCAAATCTTGAGGATCTCATGGACACTAGTAGGGAGTTTGATATTTTTAGTGAACTGCTGTAGTGTTGCCTCAGTGTATTGACCATTTGACTACAACGTAGGATTGAATAGAAGCTAGGTCCATAGGTATTTATGAAGAGCTTTTAATACAAATCTCTTACAAACTGGTGTAATAATCTACGTAGCACTTACATGTTAGCTACTAAAATATGTATTAGGACACGGTAGTTTGCATTGTCACTTGCGATGTTTACAAAGTGATGTCATAGTTCACATGACACTTACCACATTATCTACTAAAAAAATGCTTTGGGTATCACAGTTTTTAATACTATCGTCTAAGTTTTATAGAAAGAATGTGAGAGTTACTTGACTTATTTTTTGTTCTTTCTTTATTTTCTCTTACCATCAGTATTTGGATTTATAAATAATTCATCGGCATGTGAAATGGGAGGGATTTTTCTGACTAATTTTTCAATTTAATTCATTTTCAAATCCAATATAGTAAATATAGTATCTTGTTTGCAGGTATGTAAGTCCAAATATGAGGACTTGCAACGGCGTTATGCTGGATGCACGTAAGTTTACTTTGATTGTCTGGTAATGCATAACATTTAGCATTTAATTAGTTTGAATGTATATAAATGATGGGCATTTTTGTTTCTTGTATCCTTTTCTTAAATATGAATTTAACATGTTTGGTTTCTGAATTTTTCATACCTCTGCTCTGACTCTTTTCTTGTCAAGTTTTACTTGCACTTATGTATGTTTATGTATATTATTAAATTCTATGAGGATGGTTCTTTCCCTCAAGTTCATTTTATGATTTCCTCCTTAGGGCCTGGTTTGATGAGCTACGGAAGGAGCGAATGACTGAGCTGAGGCGAGCTTTAGAGCTGTCTGAAGACTCAATTGGGTTAGTTATATGTTTGTCTGTCAAGCTGTATAAGATCAAATGACCCAATATATCTTTTGTCTATGTGGGAAACCCTCTCAAACTACCACCATTTTGTCACTTAGGGGTGGCTGAACCATCTCCCTCAGCCCTCAGAGCTGGTTTGACCACCCTTCAGTTTTTTTAGGGGTAGCTGGGATAGTTAAAATAAAATATTCACATGTGTGTTACATGTGACTTTTTTTTGTCCATTTTTATGCCAAATGCTAACGAAAGGTGTAACTTGTAACAGTGTGCTGGTTAGAGGGGTCAAGCATTACCTTTTAAAGTTTTGTGGTCTAAGTGCTAAAGGGGGGTAATTTGAGGGGACTAAATGTATTTTCCTTTTTTCTATTCATATTAAGACAGAAGGGCTCCATGCTATCCTCTCCCCAGCACGCCCCCCCCACCCTTCACAAAAAAAAAAATAGCATTATGGTGGCAGGTTCCCTTTTTCCAGTTTTTGGTACTCTGATGGAGCTGGTCATTTTCAATTCCAAAAACTGTCCATGTTGGAAGATTTTATGCAGCAGTTAAGATGAGAACAAGTTAACAGTTAGTCTTACACCTAAAGCATGGATTCTCAACTACCTTCGAAGGACATGCCGTAGTAGTTTAGTGGTTACAATCTGTTTTGCCCAAGTTATAAGAACTGAAAATTGAAGAAAGATGAATCAGACTTGCTGAGCAAAACCTATAATTTTAAATTTCCTATTTGATGATCCCAAAGAGTCAAAGATCTTAAGCTCCTCTAAACATGAGAGAAGGGGGGGGAAAAATATATAATGCCGGAGCAAATTTAGAAAAATCTGTTTTGCTTTTCTGTGGGAATTTTCAGTCTACAGCGAGCTATAGTTTGCATTTTGTTATGATTTGTATAATCTGCCTGTTTCAGGTCCTTGGAATCAAAGCTTGAATCTCTCAAGGCTGAGAAAGGACGTGACTGTCATGTTGGTTATGGCTCCAGCCAGACTGAATCACCTGTTCCTTTTCAAAAATCAGAGGGAGTTGAATCTTCCTGTAAAGAAATGTCGAAGGATGGACTATCTGCTGGAAGTTTCACAGAGGAAACCCGTACATATTGGACGGCCGAATGTCGGATTCCTGCATCAGTGTCAGCTGAAGACATGGAGACTAACCCAGAAACTTCACGGCCTTATGAGCAGAAGAAAGCCTCTGGTATTGAGAAGCTGACAGAGACCTTATATGGGGGACGAGGAGGGAGTTTAACAAAGAGGAGGGGGAAGAGAAAGAGAAAATTATGCAGTAGGGATGTCAATGAAGGTAGCATTGGAGAAACTAACGTTTTGGGTTCAGATGATTGTTTAACTGCCTTGCGTTGTACAGAAAATGCAACCAGCAACCGTGGTGAGGTTGCAGGATCTTCTGGTGCTGATGATTATAACAGAAATTTGAGCAAGGATGGAATCGATGATCTGATGGATATTTATAACTCTCTTTTGGAGAATAAAAGTGCCTCTGTCTTCTGTCGACGGCTTGATAGCCAGGTATGAACAAATATTTCATGCTTTCTTGGACTTCCTATCATTCAAATATACGCTTGATGTTGATTGCTGCATTTAATTCGTCCAAACTGTATCTATGATTTGGTCTGGATTTCTTATCAGCTACTTACTTTGGATCAAATAATCTTAAGCTTACCCATTGATTGCTGTTATCCATGGAACCAGCTCATTTTAGTTATTTAATGTATTCGATCACAGAAGAGGGGAAGATACAAGAAAATGATCCGGCGGCATATGGATTTTGACACAATAAGATCAAGAATTGGTAGCCACTCCATCACATCAGCTTTGGAACTCTTCCGAGATCTTCTGCTGCTCAGCAACAATTCCTTGGTCTTTTACTCCAAGAGCACACGTGAGTATAAATCTGCTCTACTCCTTAGAGACCTCATCACCAAAAAAATGCAGCAATATTTCAAGTGTTCTAGCAGCAGCAAGGCTACCTCTCCTAACCTCTCAGTTAAAACCCCAATGCCTAATCGGGCAGTGAAACCCCGAAGCGTTCGCCCCGGTAGTGGAAGGTATCAGGAAAAGCAGCTAATGCTGGGAATGCTATTACAAAGACATCAAATGGAGGTAAAGGACCAGGTTATGCTAATTCCCCTTCTTCAGTAGAATCCTTGGCTGTGTCAAAAAAAGGCCTTGGTCGGCTAAGAAAAGGTGGGCGTGGAAGTGTTAATCAAGGACCCATTTCTCCCATGAAGGGAAGGAAGAGGGTTCGAACTAAGTAAATACGCCATTGAACCTACCTTTTTTCCTCTCAAACCCAGCTCTTCTCCCAGGCTATAGAGTCAGCTAAGTTTCTCTTTCCAGGACCTTTCTGTGTACAAAAAGTTTTCCCTTTTTGTTAGTATCTCTGTTGATAAAACGCTTCGCCAGAATACATTGTGTACAGTATACTCACATAGGATGGAAAATAAATACTTTTGTTTGCTTTTTGTCCCAGTGTTGATTCTGCATATCCCTTTAATAATGCAATTTTTGAATGACTGAGCAAATCATCAGCTAAAAGCAAATTTATAGAAGGAAAAAAAAAAAAAAAAGTATAAGCAGTGCTGCATGGAAATTCTTTAAAATAGGGGGTTGGGGGGAAGGTGCCTTTTTTTTTTGGCACCATTATC
Organism: Carpinus viminea; assembly: GCA_013348765.1. Classification (NCBI taxonomy): domain Eukaryota; kingdom Viridiplantae; phylum Streptophyta; class Magnoliopsida; order Fagales; family Betulaceae; genus Carpinus; species Carpinus viminea. Next base: position 63,960,092 of record CP054667.1, read on the forward strand.
AAATAATTGCCTAAGGTTTGACCTTTTATCAAATCACTTAGAAACTTATTAAATTGATCATATTAAGGTTTAATTCGTTATCAAGTCACTCCCTTTATTCCACTTTCGTTAGCTTTTTGATAGAATGCCACATGATATCTAAGCCAGGTCAATGAAATATCACTAAAAAAGTCACGTTAACAAATAGCTGAATCTTGTATAACTAAATGTGCAAAAAGAAAGGAATAGTTAAACAATCACTCAACTTATTGTGAAAGAAGTGGTTCGACAATCCCTCTATTATAAGAAGGGGTGGCGTATCTTGTAAAATAAGAATAGTTGCATAACAACTCATTTATTATAAGAGTGATTGCGGGACAACTCCATAAAGAATCATCAACAATTTATTTAAAAAAGGATCTTTAATAATTCATACAATTCGAGTTCAACCTTATAACTTTGAAGCCAATGTATTCTACAACACCTATTCTATAATCAAAATAAAGGGTAACGGGGTCTTAATATAAAAGCCCATTATAATGGAATATGATTGTCTCATATTAATTATATTTAAAAGGTATTTTTATCTTTTTCATAAAAAAAAAATAATAATAATAATAAAATAAAAAACTGGACTCTAAATTCCATATCATGAGAGGATCCATTTTCTTTATGAAACGGTTTGTACGGTTTCCCCGCCACCCAGTGCCTGCAGGCTGCAATGCGAGCTTGCGCAAGGCTCATATCTTCCACGCACCCTACTCTTCATTTTGCACATCCAACCGTTGAATCCTTCGTCTGGAACAACCTTATTCGAGCCCACGCTCAAGCCAGGTCTCGAGCTGACGCCCTAACGCATACACCAATTTCTATCTTTCTCCGGATGCGTTACCATGGAGTCGAACCAGACTTCCATACCTTCCCTTTCCTTCTCCACTCTTTCGATTCCCCGCCTCACCTCCAATCAGGAAAACAAATCCACGCGCAAACTCTCCTCTTTGGGCGCGCTAACGACCCGTTTGTTCAAACTTCCCTCATCAACATGTACTCTTCTTGTGGCAATTTGACGCTTGCGCGTCAAGCATTCGATGAGATTGCACAACCTGATTTACCGTCTTGGAATTCGATCATTAATGGGAATGTTAAAGCCGGTTTGGTTGATATTGCAAGGAAGCTGTTTGATGAGATGCCTGAAAGGAATGTGATATCTTGGAGTTGTATGATAAATGGGTATGGGAGGTGTGGTGAGTATAAAGAAGCACTTGCTTTGTTTCGTGAGATGCAAAAGGTGGAAGTGAATGGAGTTAAGCCTAATGAGTTCACCATGTCGAGTGTGCTTTTGGCTTGTGGACGGTTAGGTGCACTTGAGCATGGGAAATGGGTTCATGCTTATATTGGGAAATGTGGAATGGAAGTTGATGTTGTGTTAGGAACTTCATTGATAGACATGTATGCGAAATGTGGGAGTATTGAGAGGGCGAAGTGGGTATTTGATAATTTGGGTCCTAATAAGGACGTGATGGCTTGGAGTGCTATGATCACGGGATTGGCCATGCATGGACATGCAGAAGAAGGCATTGAATTGTTTGCAAAGATGACAAATTATGGGGTGAGACCTAATGCTGTAACTTTTTTGGGCGTTCTTTGTGCTTGTGTACATGGAGGTTTGGTGAGTGAAGGGCAAGAGTATTTTAGGAAGATGAGTGAGGAGTTTGGTATTACTCCTTTGATCCAACACTATGGTTGCATGGTTGACCTTTATGGAAGAGCTGGTCGCATTGAGGAGGCATGCGTTTTGGTCAAGTCTATGCCTATGGAGCCTGATGTGCTGATATGGGGTGCTCTGCTTAGCGGATCTAGAATGCATGGGGACATTGAAACGTGTGAGATTGCACTTAAAAAACTGATTGAGTTGGATCCCACAAACAGTGGTGCCCATGTACTTCTATCCAATGTGTATGCAAAAAGGGGTAGGTGGGCGGATGTGAGGCACGTGAGAGATCTTATGGAGGCAAGGGGGATCAAGAAACTTCCTGGTTGTAGTTTGGTTGAGTTGGGAGGTGTCCTTCATGAGTTTTTGGTGGGAGATGATTCTCATCCAGATACCAGAGAGATATATAAGATGCTTGATGAGATTATGAAGAAGTTGAAGATGGAGGGTTATGTGGGAAACACGAATGAGGTGTTGCTTGATTTGGACGAGGAAGGAAGGGAGTTGGCAATATCCTATCATAGCGAAAAATTGGCCATTGCCTTCTGCTTTTTAAAGTCCAGTCCAGGTACTCCAATTCGAATTGTTAAGAACCTAAGGATATGTAGTGATTGTCATGTTGCGATAAAGATGATCTCCAGGGTGTTTGACAGGGAGATTGTTGTTAGAGATTGCAATCGATTTCACCATTTCAAAGGTGGATTATGCTCTTGTAAAGACTACTGGTAGGTTGATAGGAAAATTATAGCGTTAAGTACGTTGGAATTAATCCTCCATGGATTTTTTTATCCCATACAACGTGGAAGGAGCCGCCACTCACCAGCTGAGGGGAAGAAGAAGACACGTATCTAGACCATCCAGCAGCTAACTTATATCGGATTCTGCTGTTCCATTCAGGAGCATCAAGTTTTCTTAAACGAATTATTAACTTAAGAGGAATCTACATTGTATACAAGCTTCCTGATCATTTTCAGCTTTTTCTTGTGTTCCTTTCTATGAGTATGCAAAGTTTCCCTCAAGAAAGAAACCCTTCATGAGTTGTTGTATTTTGACTTGAATGATAAAATAGTGAAGCAGAGTTAAAAGCAGTGCTTCTTGTTTTGATTTTTCAGAATGGAAACGTACCAAATAATTTTGGGTTGCCGTATTAAGACATAATCATCTGGTTATAGTCTTATAAATGAAAGATTAAAGCATATTACAAATTTGTATAAACCAAGCTTTTTTCCCAAATCCATAAATTCCCCAATTTTGGGCTTTGCTCAAAGGATGTTTCTTTTCATTGAATTTGAATCCATGGATTGGGCACATACATTGTATAAAGCCCAGCTTGAGCTGTCGTTTTCACTTTGACTTTGTCGTTTCTCGTGTTTTGTTATTTTCTTTTTCAAATTTGGAATTTTGAAGCTAAATAGAGATTGAGACTGTTCCTTCGCTAAGCCCCAAAGGTGACGAGCTTGTCGCACTCTATTCCCTTTCAATCGAGGCAGATCTTGTGGGATTGAAACCTTTTTTTATAAGCTGTTACTAACAAAGCTAAAACAAAAGAAATAGCTGTTGAGATATTTTTTAAGGTGACTGTTTTGGGTGATTCGGTCACCTAAAAAGGCCAACTCTATCGCCCGGCCGGATCTATTATATACTGCATGTAATCGCAGTTTTTTTTATTATTGAACAAAAAGAATAGGGCAAGACAACCAAATATAACATCTTTATTTGAACGTGACTATAACAACTTTTTCTCACACGGAATCATGCAAAAAAAAAGTCTAGATTTACTTGTGTTTTTTCAAAATAAATTGAGTCATAGTTTGATTTGAATCCCACCAAACAGACCGTCGTTAACAAAAGACAGGAGCTGAAGTTGTCTAATATTGTTTTCATTGGGTCTAACTTCTAAGGGCGGCAGTCAATAAACCCAATGGCAGGGAAAAGCAATTTGACTAAAAATGAAGACTCCATGAGCAGTCACAAAAAGATGACACATCTTGCCTTATACAAAGTTAAAGGGCATAAATTTTTTAATTTCTCTAAGCAAATGCATTGGACTTAAGGGCTCTTTAAATTGAGTGCATGCTTATTCAAATAAAAGTTTTCTTTTTCTTTTTCTTTTTGGACCACGATGGCTCACCAATCATTCAAAAGGTAAAATGGTGATCAGCTACTATTCAAGAGGTCGTTTGACCACCCTTTTAATTATTTTGCTTTTTTATGTTTTTTAAGGCTTACATGAACGATATGGATCTTTAGAATTAATGCCCATAAATTTGATATTCCTAAAGATAGTAGGAAGCCTTTATTTATTCTATTCAAAATTGTATGCTCATTATTGATAATGATAAAAGGACACAAATTTCTTACAAAATCAACCTCTAAAAACATGTGTCCTGGACCCTTAGCATGTGAGAATTTTTAGGATATAAATTTCCTAGAAACTGCTTTGTAGAAAATTCCCATTAACCGGTTTATAAAATCGACATATGTGTTTTAAGCTATTAAAAAAAAAAAAAAGAATTTCCCATGTGTTAAATGACACATCTCACTTTTAGAAAATTGGCTTAAATGACACATGTGGCTTATAGAGGCGGGTTTATAACTTTTAGAAGCGGGTTTATAAGAAATTTATGATTGTAAATTTGTAATAAAATAGTGACTTATTTATCCTTTAGAGGTTTGTTTATATTTGAAATTATTCAAATCACTTGTAAAACTCTATCAATATAACAAATAAAAAGACCCAATGACGCCATATTCTAGAGGCCAAGCTATGTGATTGAATAAATCCGACCCCCTCTATTTGTTGCAGGTTAAAGACTCTTTCTTTGTCAAATAAAAAGCCCCAATGACGCCATATTCTATAGGCCAAACTATGTGATTGAATAAATCCGACCCCCTCTATTTGTTGCAGGTTAAAGACTCTTTCTTTGTTCATAGAAAAATCTCTGATCAACAATAGGACAAGATCCATTTCGCATCATATCCAATGGATTATTTCTTGGCACACAATCAAACCAAACAAGAAAAATGTAGCCTCTAAGATTTTCGTCTTCGGATATACGTGTCTATGTCCAAACGACGTAATTTCTGACACCCTTTCGCTCCTTCCATCTCTTTCCTTTATTATGAACTTCTAGCAAAAGGTAAGCAATCATGCATCTTATGTCAAAGTCATTTTCTTCCATATCTAAAGCTTGTCTAACAGCTGCTTTCAGCCGATCGAAGCTTAAAGAAAAAGGATTCGGGCCAGGAAAACTTATCAACAGGCTCACGAGCAGCAGACGACAATTTTGAATTAAACAAATCAAAGCTTTTAGATTTTGACCTCTCCAGAGTCTTCTTAATTAGCTTGCTTCTAAATATTTCTTTTCTCGTTAACAACTCATCTTGTAAGCTACTTCTTGTCTTTCCTCAATTAGATGTGATATTGAATGCCAATTTATATATATATATATATATATATATATAATAAAATGTCACGATCGTAATGTCTCACATGGATTAAATCTAATATTGACCATATGTTATAAGCTCTTAAGCACTTTTTCCTTGCAAGCCGATTTTTAATAGTAAGTTCTACCCAAGGTTTATATCATTTGGTTATCAAAGTTAGCCACCATGTTAGTAAAAGGCGGTTAAATAATCACCGCCAACCGCTTATAACATTAACCATTTAACCGCTTAACCACTCAACTGTTAATCAATTTTGATAATTATAATTATAATAATATTTATAGATATAACTTAATCAATTGATTATTAATGATTAAATCACATTTTTGTTTTCAATAATTAAATCACAAATTGAGTATTAATATATTATTACTATAATTTATATGATTATATCACATGATCAATTGATCATTAAATCATTCGATTATATAATAACAAATTATATATATATAATATGACACAATTCATAAGTCATAAGTTTACAAGTTAATCATATGATTCATATTATTCATATATAATGATAGTATGGTACTTACAATTAAATTAAATAATGTGTTACCTATAACCACTATTGAATCAATGCATTATTAGATACTTTATACTTAGAAAACATATATCACATTATCTTAGATTTTTAGATCTAAGATAATTTTATTATATTAATATAAATTGTGATTTGTGAGATAATATGATTATATAATTTAAGTATGAGTGTATGACCATTAAATCATTAGGAATTTAGGACTTAGGAGTTTGAGCATTATCATTAGATAATAAGTTCAATTAAAAAAAAAAAGACTATAAGTAAATATGATAATAATTTAAATCATTAATCATATGATATAATTTAATGAGATCATATGATTATATAATATCAAAGACATAAGTTTGTAATTGAATAAAATATTTTTGAAACTGTATATATTTATATCTTCTAACATTTATTTATTTAATTTTCCATATATATATTGTCTATTTTATATTAATAATAATAAGAATGAATTTCACATCAAAACGACATCAATTTTGAGAGAAAACGCATTAAGGGTTAGGGTAGGAATTTTTATCTTATTCTCTTCCTTCCTATCTCACTCATTGGTTCTCTGACTCTATCGTCTCTATATTTGAACTTTTGTTTATATTTTTTATATGTTGTGTTGAACTTTGTTTATATATGTTGTGTGTGTGTGTGTGTGTTTTTTTTTTTTAAAATTAAGTGAACCGGTTATGAACTTATGATTTAATATTTAAGGATTTTTTTAAAAAAATTTTAAAGTGGGTCAAATATTTTTTATTTTTTAATATGAAATCTTTTTATAGCAATTTGGCCCAAAAAGACACTAAGAATAAAAATAAAAACAAATGAGAGTGAAAAATGCTATAGTGCTTAAAAAAATCCTAAAAAGCCCAATTTTAAAAAAGCGGTTATAGTAGGCGGTTAACTATTTTACTAACCGCTAACACGACTAATTTGTATTAATCATTTATCCGCTAACCGCATTGCCAGTGGATGCAATTGAAATTTAATTACTAAAAACGGTTACTAATTAGCGGTTTTTGCCAATAACCACTAACCGTAACCGCCTTTACACCCCTACACCATGTTGAGGAGTTCAAGTCATGAGATGGACGACTTATGGGTTAGGTTAAAATATTGATAAATGAGTGGAGCCGTCAAAAGAGAAAAGGCTACCATTAGATTAATGTCAATAAAGTGGCCGCCGTGGACGACTGGACGTCGGCCACAGAAACTCTTGTGGTGACAATAATTAACATTGCCATGAACTTTATGAAAATACCAATTTGAGATAAAGTCCAATTAAGAAGTGGTTACCCTAAAAAATATGAAAGGTTCTAGAGTTGGACAAAGTTGAACCCTAGGGCTAGGGATGCCTTTCTATTAGCCCTCGTGAGCCGCCATGCCCTTTGAAAGAAGCAGCAGATGAGGGCCACAATAACTTCGAACCCACTCCAACCTTCCCCAGTCCCCAGCTATATCTATAAGGAAAGTCTACTGATCAAACCTCCCCGAGCTGAACCTTTTGTGAGCGGCCATCTGAATGTCATAATCCCAAGTTAAAATATTTTATTTCAAGTCCTTGTCGATATTGTTGATTAACAATAATAATAATAATTATTTTTAAAAAACAATGCTAAAGTTACAAATAAATGATAAGAAATAGGTCCAGAAATAACCTAATCCTTGTATATTAGTCGAGAACTAAGATACGGCTGCACAAAACGATAAAAATAAAATAAAAAGACACGAACTTCAAAATATTTTTTAACCCTACCCAAATACTTTTTTATTGGATTAGTTTTGGGTAAATTACAGTTTATCCACCTAAATTACTACCACATTTTTGAGTTGATCACTTCTAAACTACAACTATAACGATATTTCAAGTTACCTCTCGAGTTAAATTGGTCGTTACTTGGGATGAAAAATGTTAGCGTATCATGCATGTTCATACGAATTACTTACAAAAACTTACTCAAATGCAACACACGGGCAACCGCACCCCAGTAAAATTGACGTGTGTTTAAAAACCATCCGGAGTGAACCTCACAACATAATCTCTTAAACTATCCAAATTTATTGAGACAACCCACCGACAAGAAATTCCAATCTCATCATCTCACCCAAGCCCCCAACCATCTGGCATGGAAATGGATGGCACGTGCAGGTGCAGGCCAAAAAACCAAACGAAGTTGACCACTGCCTTAATTTGTATTAGCATTTAGCCGTCGTGAACCGCATTGCCGTTTTGACGGAAGCTTTCGAATTAAACACTCCAGCCTCCCCCACCAAAATCACAAGCAAATTTACTAATTAAAAAGAATGTCTCCTAATTAAAGCCACCCCAAGGCTGAGCCTTTTGCTTTCTTTAATTTGATTGGGACTAACATTTGATTAGGATCCTCTCAATTAATGAAATGGAAAGAAATCGTAAGATTTTATAGATTTAATATTGTATTTATTGTCGCATCATTAAAATATAACAAAACAAAATTTTTACCGTTCAATGGTTATTATTTCTCTAGAGTAATGGCTTTCTATGTAATTGACGACACCATGTTATTGAATGCTCAAACGATGGTAGTCTAATAAATTGATATATATTCTTAGAGCATGTGATTTTCACATGCTAGCTACTTTAATCTTATTAAAAATATATGTGAAACTCACAAGCTCCAAAGATAAATGTGGAAGAATTCATCCAATTCAATGTGGACATGTCATTTATTGAATGGTCCTGTGTACCATCCACTTAAAGTCTCAGCCAAGGAATGTGATTATTGATTAAGATTGATCAATAAATAATTGTCTCTCAACTATTTGTTTGCTGACATCTCAACTGCCCATATATTTTTAATTTTTATATTTAATACTTGAATATGACTTTTCAAATGCACAACCTTTTATAACAAGTGCAAACTTTTACCCAAACAAACTCAATTTTGCATACCAATTTTAGGCAAACCATAAGATTTTAAATTTGGTTTAGATGGTGTGAAAAAACTACAACACATATAAACTACAACATGTTGCATATGTGTTGTAGTTTTTTCAACCGTTCTTATTTAATTTTATCTATTTTATTTTTCATAAAAAACTTATATTTAAATATAGAACATTGAAAAAATTACCAAACATAAACACCTAACCCTGAGATTTTAGGCATTTATAGTTGCATGTCACAACCAAGAAATGTTTTATCGATCACACAGCTGAAAAAGAGCACTTTTAAAAAAAAGATTATCACATTAATCACTAAAAAACTAAATGTATTTGTTCAAATTTTCACCCATATGACACCATATGACACTCATATGAACTATTACGTAAATTCATTGAAAAATATGAATTTGCTTGATATATTTGAATATAGATTGACAGTTTGAAATTCAAATAAGATGAATTTCCTTATTATGTGTAATGTGGCTAATTTCTCAAGCACCTAACGAATGGATAATTTAGGATAGTAGAAGAATTCTACACCTCCCAAAAAAGTTATTAAAGTTGAGATAATTAATTACTTACTTTATTCATCAACCCAATAGATTTATATAAGATTACCAAAAAAGTGATAAAGATAAACTATTCTCATAGAAGCCTATCCTATAAACTATTCTCGTAGAAGCCTATCCTATCATTAACACTTAACAATTATTAATAAAGATGAGAAATGGGATTAGGTAAACATGTGTTTGACCCAAAAAGTACCCCGTGTTAGCTAACTTGCCGTGTGTATAATGCACCAAGAGAAACCACCCACTTCATTTTTATTATAATATTTTGATTACCCATTACTCTTTTTGCTAATAAAAAAACTAATTAATGGAAGCTAAAGAAATTAATGAAACAAGTTTATTGAATTTCTCGTCAATTTCACAGCTATAGAGAAGCTTTTGTCCTGCAGATTTTTGTCACCCCATGAGGGAAAAGGTAGAGTAATCATGACGATAATACAGCGGTAAATGTCCATATTGTACAACAAAAATGATGATCTCGATGCATGCCACTGAGAAAGTCACACAATTTACATTTTATCATGCACTTGTTCAACGACGTCACTTCTGTGGACTTTTTTACTGTTCTTGATAACCATAATTCCTCAATTTTGTCTACTCTTGCCACCAAGAATCGGATTGGGAATCTTCAAACAATTTCTTATTTGTAATTTAAAGTTCATATAAAATTTAAATGTCTAAGAGTTTCTTTCGGCGCGTGTTTGAGAGGTTTAAAGAAAAAATATTTGTTTGATAAAAAATTGAAAGTGTTTTTAAGAGTTTAAAAAACTTTAATTTTTTTAACATAAAAATTCTAATTTTTAAATATAATAAAAAAGCATGCTCTAAATAAATTTTAGATTTTCTATAACAACAAATTATTGAAGATCCTTGACACTAAAAACTTATTTGGGTGTGCATTTGAAAGACACGCGCACACACACATATATATAAATTAACATGGCTGTTTATATTTTGCAGAAATAATCATATCATATACTATATATTTAGTAATTAATGTGATAAATGTCATGTAAAACATATATATATTACTAAAATTGTCATATCACTTTATAAACACGATTAGTGTCATGTTGATATCCACATGACATTCCACATTATTGGCTTTATTTGTTAAATTTTTTGTTCTATGGCTTTTGTTTTATGTTCTCAACGTAAAAATATTAACAAACTTAAAACATTTACAAATTTCTCATCAAATCAAATTAAGATAGATGAAGATAACTCAAATAACTCAAATTATGATAGGTGAAGATAAGATAACTACGGTAATCAAATCAAATTAATTTGATTATATTACAATTAAACTTGATTATGAAACTTATCTTATACTCAAACAAATGTTTTCTTATTAGAAAAAACCAAATGAACATGGTTGTGTAGTGACATTATACCTCGTCCACACTTAACTTTGAAGTCTAAAATCTTTACCATTTTAACAACATAACTAGCGTACAAGAGTGGGAAAAATCCAAGAAGATAAGTATCAAAGATTATATTAAACAAAAAATTATTCTAAAAAAAAAATTCAAATTCAAAAACCATGAAAGGACAAAAAGAAACAAAAAACAAGGAAACAAACGGCGTGCGAAAAGCCATGTGTCAAAATCGGAACTCTTGAATAACATAAGTGTAAGACAGACGGTACGAGAAACACACGCGCACGCAGCTTGGGGTGTCGCCATTGTTTATTGCGTGAGAGATTTAGCAAAAGATACAAAGGATCGGATTCCACCGCTTGCGCGTCTCCGAGACACAGGTATAAAATACGCGCACGGGGGCGTCTGTGTTTGTGTGTCACAGGTGTCGTTGCACTGTTACACCGGTCGGTGTGCCCGGAAGCTAAAAAGGACAACCACTCCATGCAATAAGTCCCATAAAACGCGGCGTTTTAGTCTCCGTCTCTCTCTCTCTGTCTGTTTGTACAGGAGCTCATCGGACGGACACTGAGTCCAGCTCATGATCGTGTGGTGTTTAAGGTTTGTGATGGGTTGATCTCCTGCTCTTTTCCCAGTCTCTGTTTTTTGGGTGCAGAATGAGAGTCACAGCAAGATCCAGTGGTGAAGGGAAAAGAAAATGAAATCAAAGTTCTCATTTTTGGTGAAAGGGGTGTGGTTTTTGTTTTTGTTTTTGTTTTTACTGGAGAATTAAAAACGAATGTTAAGCATGCTTATTAGTAAAGTTTCAGTTATTGGATCTAATGGAAATGGTTTAAAAAATGGGTTTTCTACTTTTTCTGGTGATATGGAAGAACCCCATTTTCTCGGGAAGAGTGATCTAATCTCTCTGTTTGTTGTGTTTTACAATTTTTTGGGAAAAAGTTTGGTGGAAAACTTTGGTCCCTGGGGGGTTTGCGTCATTTTCTTTGCCAGATTGGCTTGCTGGGATGCTATTTGTGTGACTGGGCAAGTTTTTGGATTGTTGTTATTTTGTTTGGTGGTTGGTTTTGGATTATGGGTTTTGCATTTGATGTTGTCTGGGTATGTTTCTTTTACTTGTCATACCAATAGAGAAGCTCTTTTCTATATTAATGCACATGCGTGCGCAAAAACTCATGCATTTCACGCGTGCATACTGTAAGATGTTAGTGTTTAATGTAGAATTGGACAAGTGCTGGTCTTCATGTTTGGCTTGTGAGAAAACTTAAGCTAATGTTGAGGAAATAGTATTTTCAACTTAAGCTTGTTGATGTTTTGTATACTCTCATTGCAGTTTGTTATGAGAACTAAATAGAAGCCTTGGTTGTCTATGAAGTCATTTAAATCATGGAGATGGCTGATGAGAAAACGGACTGCATTCACTGATGGGGTATGGTCCCCTTTTCTTTTTTTGCCATTCCGTATAATTTGTGATTGAGATTAGTTTGGAAGATGGATGTTTATCGTAACCTGTCTCATATTCTAGGAATAATATTGATATGTTTAAAGCTTCTAAATGGGTGATGCTGATGTAGGGAAAATGTGGATTCAAGATGCAGCTGCCGTTTATGGGAGTTATGTGTACAGTTATGTTGCTTGTTATATATCGAATCACAAATTATCAGTATCAGCACACTGAGGTACAAAACCACCCGTCAATTCTTCACGATCTTTCTTGTCATCTTTTGAGAGAACCACTCTGATATACAGGATGTCTTGCCAGTGGCTTTCACCTGGTCAAATTCAGCTTGTTTGATGCTATTTTGCCCAATAATTCCCATGATGACATTTCTGCAATTGGTTGGTTAATTTAAGGAATGCCTAATAGTTCAGAGGAACATAAATAAACCAAAACCTAAATTCTTTTTATTTTGGTTCAAATTTTGTCCGGAATCTTCAATTTGCAATTCATGCTAGTTTTTAGAGATCTTCAGTTGTTAGTTTGCCATCCATAACATCTTTTTGTTAGTTGGTCACCATAAGGCCTGCCCCAGCTGCATGCTCTTTTTACTTTACGATGCTCTTAAGCTAACATTTATCATTTTCCTGGTAACTTGTACGCTAATTTTTCCTCCCATTATCAGATAGAAGGGAAGTACCATCATTTTAACACCATAAAGGTCAGTATTATTATATTGGCACCTTGCCAAGGTTAATTTTTCATTTCTTTTCTTTGTTTGCTCATAACCCTTGCAAGTAGCTAGGGGTGGGTATCGGTTTGGTTGGTGTTGGTATAAGCATTTTCACCTACCGATTCGTAAAAGTCGGTTAGGTATTGGCACCTTCTCAAGGTTAATTTTTCATTTCTTTTCTTTGTTTGCTCATAACCCTTGCAAGTAGCTAGGGGTGGGTATCAGTTTGGTTGGTGTCAGTAGGAGCATTTTCGCTTACTGATTCGTAAAAGACGGTTAAGTTGATTAATTAACCGACTTCATACTAACAAGGAATAGTTTCGACTTTTTCGATTAATCGGTTAGTAATTTAATAGGTGGTCGGTTAAGTTGGTTAATTGTCGGTTATAAGTTTTTATGTTAAGATTTATCAATTTCCTTGTTACTATAGAATCAATAAAGAATATGTTTTATAAATGAAAAGAAAATGTAAATTCATGGAACATGGACTAAAATGACAACCACAAATCAGCTGGACAAACACAATAAGGAAAATTACTAGATAAAATTCAGAATTCACTTCAAAAATCGGCTAAGTCGGTTAAGTGATAAATTTTTTTTTTTCTACCACCTACCGAACTGAACCAATGTCGAAATAATATTTTTATTCCACCTACAGACTGCTAGAAGTTGGTTGTCGGTTGGTGACGGTTCAATGGCAGTCGATAAGCGGTCAGTAGGCGGTAAACGATTAATCTGCCCACCCCTACTAGTAGCTACCCCAGTAGCTCTTTTTTTTTTAAAAGAGATCAAATTTCATAAAACGATGAAGACCATCTTCAAGAGATACAGTTTCGGACATACACAGGAAAATCCCGGTCCATAATCGCTCCTCACAATCATCACTCACAGAAAGAGCCATCTTTGCAATCCTATGATACCCCAGTAGCTCTTGTTAATTACGTTCAGTCTTTTATTTGTAAATTATTGAAGTTGCCTGAATTGAATGTTTTATGGTGGAATATGGATGTATGTTCTATATCTTCATTATCATTCTAAGTCACTTCTGATGTTCTCTTCTAGGAATCGAATTTGGGATCTAAATATTTGGATGGTTTGCCTCGTGGTATCATACAAGCTAGGTCAGATTTGGAGTTAAGGCCTCTATGGTCAACCAGTAGTTCACGGTCAAAGGTTAGTTTCTGATCCTATAGTAAAATTGGTTTGTAGGCTTCTTTCTAAAATGTGCACTTACTTTTCTTGCTATAGAAAAACTGTTAGATTACTTTTAGAATAATGTTACTTATGCAACAGAATCAGATACTTATTTTCTTGTGACATGTGGTGGCTATTGACTTACAGATCAATGGCTATAGCAACCGTAACTTGCTGGCAATGCCAGTTGGTATTCAGCAAAAGCTAAATGTTGATGCTGTTGTGCAAAAGGTAATGCATATTTTTCTTTTTGATATTCAAAAGGCTATAAAGTATTATTTTTTTTACCTAATTTCATTTAATTCAGTTTCTTCCAGAGAATTTTACAATTATTCTATTCCATTATGATGGCAATGTGGATGGGTGGCGGGACCTCAACTGGAGTAAGAAAGCCACACATATAGTTGCTCAGAACCAAACAAAGTGGTAAGCTTTGACCATTACTACTTAATATCGCATTACTTTATGTATATATATATATATATACAAAGTAATTAGAATTGCAACATACATTGAGGATCAAATGGTTATTGGAGATCGTTATTGTATTTTGGATGATTTTTTGTAACAAATGATTTTAATCTTAGATCTAGAATAAGCCAGGATTTTCTTGAAGGCATAATTATCTTTTGGACTTGAAACATGAACCTTCTAGGCGATGAGAGGAATGCAGGAGTTGTACTGTTGGCTGTCTACACAATGCAACCCTCAATCTCCACACTTGGGACCAGCTTTGAAATAGAAATGGCATTAAGCAACCAGCATATGATTTTTAATTGTGTATATATATATTTAAATTGTAGCCCTTATTCCTTGAGTTTAACAGCTAAAGAATATCTAAGTTCTGGGGTTGGACTATGATTTAGACTGTCATATGAATATGAAAATCATTGGTTTCTTGGTGGACTTATTCAATTGCAAATCCTACTATTGTCGTTGCTCAAAGTTTTTTTAATGTTTTTCCTGCTGTATTTATTAGTTTTTCCTCCTCTTCTCAGGTGGTTTGCAAAGCGCTTTCTACATCCGGATGTTGTATCCATTTATGATTACATTTTTCTTTGGGATGAAGATTTGGGAGTTGAACATTTTAACCCAACAAGGTACACTTAAAGGGCTTGTGGGACATCTTTTGCCTGCGAT
The DNA here is from genome assembly GCA_013348765.1 of Carpinus viminea. NCBI lineage: Eukaryota > Viridiplantae > Streptophyta > Magnoliopsida > Fagales > Betulaceae > Carpinus > Carpinus viminea. Next base: position 63,975,151 of record CP054667.1, read on the forward strand.
ACTTTGAAGTTGTCTACCTCTGAAATTGAAGTGTTTTATATATTTGGTGTTAAATGCACTGGAATACCGTGTGAAGGTGTATTATCTTCATAGTGTGAGACCTGCATTCAAATGCCTCAAGTTAAAAGTAAAGATGTTGGTGGTATAGAACTTTCTAGTTTTACTAGAAAAATGAGCAGAGTTGGGGGTAACCTGGATTATGTTATCTTCTGTATCTAGGCTATTTTCAACAGTAGTTGATCGGATAACTTATATAGTTAAAACTACTACTAGGGCTTGTCTAGAATATCTCTTGGTTTATTCTCTTCCAAATTTCTCTCTTAGATTTTTGCTACTTGCGACAGATATGTAATGCTTCAATTAAATTTTACCTGATTGCTGTCCAGTTCAATTTCTCTAGCTCTCTAGACTACTGTGAAGGAAATCACCTGCCTTGCAATTACTTCATCTGAAACCATTCAACATCAGACAATAGCTTGGGAGGGCTTATTTGTTTAAATAATGTTGCCTAGTAAACCATCCTTATTTGGACAGTGTAAAAGGGAGTTTATTTGTGGAATCATGGTTTCTAGTTGTGGTTCATGCGTCTTTATCTGTTACTTATTTGCGGTCTCATAATTCTCTCCATAGCAAACAATTTGATTTTGGATTTTGTTTTCCAGGTACCTGAATATTGTGAAAACAGAAGGACTGGAGATATCTCAGCCAGCTTTGGACCCGAATTCAACAGATATACATCATAGAATTACTATTCGTGCTCGGACAAAGAGGTTTCATAGGTAAATGAGGTGGTCTTATATAAGAACAATCCATGAGAATCTACATTCTAATTCTTGTAATTCTTATATGATATATATTACTCTATACAGGAGAGTCTATGACCGTAGAGGCAGTGTGAAGTGTTCAGATTCCAGTGAGGGGCCGCCATGCACTGGGTAAGTTATCTTACTGGTACACTTGCTATTTGAACATTTTCTTTTCTATTTGTTGCTTATTCTGGAACTTTTGAGTTCCTTTCCATTTCCCCAATGACTTAAATAATAAAGGTTGATGCCCACATTATCTCCTAAATATATTTGTATATCAGAAAGAAAAATGGAATTTTAGATTACTTTAAGCATCTCCTTGTTTAGTATAAAGTTCCATAAAATTGTGTTGAAAAGAAATGGAATGGTTGATTAATTTGACACTACTCGTTCTGTGAACAGGACTTATCCAACTTTTTCATTCCTCTTAACTCATCAAATCTAGTTTATGATTTACTCTATTAACTGAAAAATAGATGTCCATGAAGGCGGTATCAAGGCTTATGCTTTACACTAGCAGTTCCTACATGTAGTGTTCTCAATTTTGAGTAAACATACCCAGCATTAGCATGATGCTTAAGAGCAGTGTCATTGTTGTCAGCCTTTTGGTTTCTATTTACTCCATATAAGAGAAGAAAGATAGAGGTGAGAGAGTTTTTGGCTTCTCTGGTTTTGAGTGAGAAGAATACAAAGGGCCATTGTTTCATGCGGTTCAAGTAGAGAGACAGAGACCCCCTTTGCTATTAGCTTGGCTAGATTCCTTGTAATCTAGAAGCATATAAGAGAAGAAAGATAGAGGTGAGAGAGTTTTTGGCTTCTCTGGTTTTGAGTGAGAAGAATACAAAGGGCCATTGTTTCATGCGGTTCAAGTAGAGAGACAGAGACCCCCTTTGCATTAGCTTGGCTAGATTCCTTGTAATCTAGAAGCATATAAGAGAAGAAAGATAGAGGTGAGAGAGTTTTTGGCTTCTCTGGTTTTGAGTGAGAAGAATACAAAGGGCCATTGTTTCATGCGGTTCAAGTAGAGAGACAGAGACCCCCTTTGCTATTAGCTTTGCCAGATTCCTTGTAATCTAGAAGCATACAGAGTGCTGAAGAGGATGTCTTTCTGAAGGCATACTTCTTTAATGATGTTGGACGATAGTAGACCACTTTGGTCTTCACATGTCAATCTCATCTTTCTAGTTCCCTGGTCTTTAAAATAAATGACCTTTTTGCAATTTATTTTAGAATAATTTAAATAGTTATGCTCATCTCTCAAACATATTAAGAAAGGAGCAATCTAGTCTCTTACAGAAGCTATTTTTTTATTCGTCTTTTAAGAATCTTGAATCAACTGATGGTTATCTTCCCTTTGATTGTCTATATTCGTTTGTAGATTTGTTGAAGGCATGGCTCCAGTGTTTTCAAGGTCTGCTTGGCATTGCACCTGGCATCTTATACAGGTAAGCTTATACATGTGATCTACCAGAAATACTGTAACTTATGCTAACGTCTTTGAAAAATTATTCAGGCAAATATGGCTCTTGTTTCAGTATTATTGTCTTGTACTTATTAATATCCTTTTAACTCTACATTTAAACGTAAATAGGCAAGATTTGATCTCATGTCTTTTGTCCAACACGAAGAGGTTTTACAAATTAAGCTGGCTTTGCTTCGGCTTCTAAATAATTATCATTCATAAAAAAAAGAAAAAAGAAAGAGGTTTTTAAAACTAAACCATCTATGATCTTCCAATATGTATAAACAGTATAGTCCAATAATTATGTTTAGTTGAGAAGTGTCCTATGTTAGCATTTTTCTTTTTCTTTTTATTTGTTATGAATTTGCATTCATTGGATAAGATAAATAATAAGGTTAATTTCTGGGGCACGTACTGTTGTGTAATCTGAATAAAAGTGTACCTTGGGTGGGAGAATAATACACCTCTATCATATGTATATATACATATAGTATATGTGTATATATAGATATTTTAATTTTATTCTTCAAACAATGGCATTACAGTTGAATTTATTTATTGATCATAATTTTTATTTTTGGGGATATATCTACTTCACCCAATATGTAATTGCCTACCTTTAGTGTATAGTTAGTGAAAGCTTCAGATTCAATTGTGAGTTTTTTGTGCCTTGTCCTATGTCATTTTGCTTTTCCTTGCTGTTGTATGTCATTTATTCTCACATTCAAACTAACACTAAATCATTCGTTCACGAATCAGGATACTTGTTACATTATGCCATGTATTTTTTGTGTGTAATTGTCATTTGTGAAAAGATTCTATTAACCATTTGAATTTGTTGACATGGATATGGATTTCTATTCCACAGTGCATTGACTTTGACATGATGAGATAGTGGATTATCTCACTGCCTCTATCCATTTCAAAGAAGATGGTCTTTGTTAATTGGTAGTTTTGGTTTGTACTAAATTGTCTTATGTTTTGTGCTAGCATGATTTTGTAATTTTTCTGCTTTAGTTTTTCATCTCCTGTCAGATAAAGTAAATCTTTGGTCTTTAAATTTTCTGGATTTAATTTCCTCTTTTTGGAGTAGTTATCTTTATAAGGTGTTTGAGCCAGCACTGTTACAGTAAGTGCCCGTCTTTTCAGTATAATATTAATAGATTCATCACAGAGTTGCTTTCCTTTTTGTTCAGAATGATCTCGTCCATGGATGGGGGATGGATATGAAACTTGGGTATTGTGCGCAGGTAAGATTGACTTCGATACGTTTTCTGAAATTATCACCCTTTTGAAGATGCAAGATGGTTTTCCTGAAATTGTCTTAAGTGGTTATATATTATATTAACTTCTTATGAGATGTAACAAACAACTGGTGTTAGACCTATTTTAGTATTTTACATATGTGATTACCAGCTTCCTTTATTCGTTTTTCCATCTCTCTTTCTAGTAAAACTAAATTCTTCGTCACTGCATAACACTTAGCATTAGCAGTGGATAATGGATGAATATGGTATTTTACAGGGGGACCGCACTAGGAATGTGGGTGTCATTGATAGTGAATACGTAGTTCATAAGGGCATACAAACTTTGGGTGGGAGTGGACCGCCTGCAAAAAAGGTAAGCTTCGTTTTCTTCCAAGCAATAAATCACTTTTACTTCATTCATACATTTAGACTTTGTTGGCCCGGAAGATATATTTAGACTTAAAGTTAACCATTTTTGTGCCAATTTTCCTTCTTGATTTTCTTTCAGAGACATGGTCCTTCGGCTTTTGATGTGCGAACTGAGGTGAGAGCTGTGAAACTGTTATCTACATTAATCCCTAGTCCGAGTATTCATTAATTTTCTGATTTGGTATTTCACTTGTATACTCCTGTGTGTATTATCTAGTGTAAGTGGCATTTGGGAGCATTCCTTTTTCGTTCCTTTTTACATTCATGTTGGATTAAGCAGATTAGGAGGCAATCAACATGGGAGCTTCAAATCTTCAAAGAGCGTTGGAATCGAGCGGTCGAGGCCGACAAGAAGTGGGTTGATCCGTTTAGAAGAGGGAAAATATACAGAAAAAGAAGTCACCAACACTGAGTTCTCTCGACTCCTAACCTAACCAAGATGCTTGGATGTGTTAGTTGGGCTTCATCCACAGACACCCACTATCATCTATACCTGATAGGGTTATTGAGTTTGTCATATTTATTTCATTATTTGAACCACCTCATATTTGTTCTTAGAAAATTTAGATTTTGCCTTTTGTACCTAGCTCTAGCTGTCTTATCACAATATATATATATAGATGAACAATGGGCATTTTTTGGGGTACCTGATGGTTCAGGCAGCTTATTTACATTTTCATTAATTGTATAAGTCCTTCATTTTTGGTTTGTGGTTATGCACATGATTATGGGTTTGGAGTTGACTTTACTGCGGTGGCGGCCAACACGGGGCCTTCAGGTAGTTTTGGCGGTCGCCGGATGACTCTGCAGCCAACAAGGGGTCATGGGATCCAGACTTTGCGGCCAACATGATGCACCAGATGGATCCGGTGGCCGCCATGGGTCAATTAGTAACACATTTCAAACATAAGACAAAACATTCATCTAGAACAACTCTTGGTCTATTGGTCCAAATGATGCATCTTTACGGCCGCAGTCATTGTCTAAGAATGTTAGTTTGAATGAAATTCTTGGAGGCTTCATTGAGAAATCTCCATAGGCTGAAAATTCTATAATTTTACATTGGTCCACAAAGTTTTATTTTTTATTTTTCTTCTCTAATTTGTTTAGTTATACTTTGGAGCTATCATTGTTTTACCATATCCTTTATAATTATTTATTTTATTACAAGTTATTTATAAACTAACGTAATAGTCTACGTGATGCTTTTCACGTCAATTAAATTTATCTGTATCAAATTTTGTTGCTTAATTTTTTCGCTCGTTCTTCGTGCTTTTGTCACGTGACATTCATATGGACTACCATCTACATGAGTTTGTTAGAAAGTTGTAAAACCTCGACCATTTTATCTTATTTTATTCTCTCTATAGTAGTAGGTTTCACATCTTCCCTTTCATTGGATTGTTAAGTCTAACAAAAACATCATAACCATGTCAAAAAAAAATCGTAACTATTAGTTAAACACAAAGGCCAAAACCAACCTTCTTCTAATAATATAGTATGGATTTTAGCTGTAGGAGGGTTATATGTGCAATAAATAATCCAATGACTAGAGAGAATCGAATTTGGTATGTAATTAACTCTAAGGTCACGTCAATAGTTGCTTCATTTGATAACTTCTTTAAATATCTCAGCTCATAATTTGTTAATTTAAAATGATCAGCAAAATTAGCACATTAACTCACTTTTACTGTAGTTTAATGACCCTTTTAATTAAATCGGTCAAATTTTTCACTTATATTTCTTTAATTTTGTATTAGCTCATGTCATAAATTATTAGTTATTATATCGTATGTGGGTTTGGGTCGCATTGAGGTATGAGTACAAGATTATATAATCAATCATAATTTGACTCATTTTAATTAAACAAGTCGATTCCTCATTCCTAACCTTTTAATTTAATGTCGAGTTTGCAGGTTGTACCGGTCCTGATACTTCCTACCACTAATCCACTATACTTACCCTTATATCAACCTTTATTAGAAAAAAAAAAAAATCAATAATCGTCAGCATAGTAAAATAGTCTGAAATATTGGTGTAATATATAACGTTTCTCATATTAAATAATAACTACTCATTTTTAAGGACACCTATTATAATTTATTATCAATGGTAGACGAAATAATAGCAAAAAAAAAAATCTAGGTAGGTTTCACGGACTTCCCAATCCTACGACAATATGTTTCGTATCAATTCTTTTTCAAAACCGTAGATGCTGACCAAAGACGAGTCCTCCCCTCTCTCTCTATTCGTTTTGGGAACTTGTTGGGTTTCTAGGGTTTAGTTGGGAGTTTGTGTGGTTGAGTAGTTGGTGATTTGTTTGATTTGATGGCTGAAGCAGAAAGTGAAGTGTGCTTTTTGGTTAATTTTGGTCTTTTGGTTCGATTAATTGTTATATTTTGTTGTTGTTGGGTTATTATATTGTTGGATCCAGTTTCTGTGCTTAATTCGTTTGTTTTCTCCACATTCTGGGCATGTGTTGGTGCAAAATTGTAGTTTGACCTTAAGCAGTGACGTTTTAGTATTGTTTTGAGCTTGTGCTGGGAAATGATCTTACTGTGTTTTTCTCTGGTTTTTAATTTTTGTGAATATTGATCATCGTTGTGATGGGTTTTATTTGAAGTTGTTCTTTTGTAGTTTTTAGACTCGAGCCTCTTGGGTCGTAGTCAGTGTCCGGAATGAAGGGATATAAAGTTGTTTCCTATGAGTGAATCTTCAATTTTTGAACCGATTTTCTTGTTGCTTTTGCAATGCTTGATATATTGATTAGATGCTTAAAATGCCTTAATAGGTAGTGTAGATTGGATGGTTTCACAACGGTTAGAGACTGCATTTTGGTTTAGATGGGTTCATGATTAATTTCATTTTCTTTATGGTGTAGATGTATAAAAGTTGAAAGTTTCTACTACTGTCCATTGTGTCCAGTGTCCTAAATGTGTTTTTGTGTGGATGATTTGGACAACCAGGTGGACTCACACCTTACCTGTACCCATCCACATGTCATGTGGTTTCTGACATAAAGGTTTTAGTTGTCATCGATTATATACATATTTACCTCTAAAATTTTAATGATATAATTTATTTCTCTCTGCCAAATATGGTTGATATATGTTTTGGATATACACTTTATGCAACTTCTTACTACTCTTAAGTTTTATTATCAGGATCCAGCAGTTAGGGGAAAGGCATCAGGGCAGTCAAACTATGGTGGAGGTGCATTTTACACAACAGTAAGATTTTGATTTTTTAGCTGTCATGGCAGCCTTCCTCCCTCTCTTTCAGACTTAGAATTTTATATATCATCTAGATAATTAACTATGTACTTGGAATTTATTCTTGGAGTGGTATGTACAGTTTGATATTTTACTTGCAAATCTTAGTTTGATCTTTAATAGAAGAGTTGCATTTTGAATGACTCAGTTTTCTCTTTTAATATTCATCAATCTTTTGTTAGCACAGTCATTTTTTTTTTAATATTTGGAGTAACCTTTTCATTTGACTACTACAAAATCTAACTAGATGAAATATCAAAGCATTCAGGCTGTGGAAGTCTACCCAAATGGATTCTCCATGTTACTCTACCTTGAACTTTTTCACATCATTTAATCTCGCTATTTTTCAGAAATCTGACACAAACTCAAGGCTTTCACCTCTTCCTCCTGAACCTGCTGGCTTCAACTATGGCCATGATGCAACAATTGATATACCTATTGACACATCTTCAGGGGGACGGAATTTTAAGGTTGATGAATACATGAATCAATGTTTTTCCTTCTTTTTTTTTTTTTTCATGGTAAAATAATTGATATTGATTTTTCTCATTGTAATCTGTTTCAAATTTAGGATTTGCAAAAGAAAGAGAAGGAACTCCAAGCTAAGGAGGCTGAATTGAGAAGGCGGGAGCAGGTATGCCTTTGATGGAAATGGAATTTGAACTATTCAATTTCTGAAAGAACTATAGACCAACCTAGTGGCATCCTTGTTTTTCAATCTGGCAGCCACCAAGGCTTTTCAATTAATTTTAAATTTGACGCATTTAAGCCGTGCTCATTTTATCATACTTGGCCTCACATTCCATGAAGCCATTTGTGAGATTAAGTCTACTGAGATAGTAAACTCCAGTAGTATTCATGAGTTGTTGAAGGCAATTCAGTTAGGCACGAGTAAGGGTTGAAAACTTTAGTTGGCTGTTTTGTATTGATCAGTAAATTATTTTAATTAGTGATATCTGTATGACTAAAATGTGGAAATGGTTGAGTATCTGTCACTGACATGATGGCTCCAAAACGATTTTTGAACTGTGAGATAGTAAAGCCTGAAAATCTTTCAAATTAACCAAAAATATGAGTGCCATCTTGGTAGATCATTCTCCCTGTAAATCTTTTGTACTCAGTTCTGTGGAAGGTCTGAAGGTATTATTTTCTATCGATTTCATTGTAATAGCATGGGTAATTTTGTTTAGCGATTCCATGTTTCCATACATTTTTGGTATCTCCTTGAATTTCACTTGTCAGCTTTTTCTGTGCCATGCAGGAAGTAAAACGGAAAGAAGATGCTGCTGCACGAGGTTCTTTATCTGCCTGTTCATATTTGAATTTTCATTTCTAGGCAGGGGGAAGTTGATCCTCTGCTTTGTCATTTGCCTGATTATTATTTTTCTCTCTTTCTACTTGGGGTATCCATTGTGTTTATGGTTGCATTCAGATTCAGTTTGCATTTAGATGCGGTCAATTATATACCATATTGAGTGCACTAATCCGCTATTTATGTTATCAATTTGTTTGTTCAATTGCTGTCCAATAAACTTTGTATCAGTTCTAATTCCTTGGAAAGTTATTCTTCCTCATAGTTTGGCCACAAATTTTATAGTTTGAGTTCTCCCTTTTGTTCTGCAGCTGGAATTGTTCTCGAAGAGAAAAACTGGCCTCCTTTTTGTCCGATTATCCATCATGATATTGCAAATGAAGTACCAATTCATCTACAAAAATTGCAGTATACTGCATTTTCAACATTCTTAGGTATGTCAGCCTTTGCTCAATTCTATAGTTATTGTGTTTACAACATAGTTAATTATGTCATTCAGCTGCTACTTACAAGCCAATTTTATGTTTTATGTTGTATTTATGTCAGAGAAATGATAAAATTCATTCTTTCAACCATTTTCATATGGTGAATGGATGAATCCACCATTGAATTTTTGTGGGACCCATATAAGTCCACAAATTCAATGGTTGATTCATTGGATTTGCAAAAAGAGATGATTAAAAGATTGTTGTATAGCATGCCTCTTTATGTAATGATCATCGGTCGCATCAATCCTTTATGTTGGAAAAGTTGGGTTGGCTCTACTTGTTGGATAGGGAGAAAAGGGAGAAGGGAGAGGGAAGGGGTTGGCTTCATCCTTGTAAAATCATATTAATTCGACTGGTTTATTGTTTTGTTTTTTGATAAGTAATTAGACTGGCTTATGGTGCAGTTCTAATATCGTGTGTTACATTTAGATACAATTATATATCTTTTCTCTTTCTTAAGGGAATTTTGGTCATATAGATTGAAATTTTTTATGTCAATTGTCTATAAAAAAAAGAATATAATGTTTTTTAATCAACGAGATTTTAACATTTTTTTGAAGTAAATAAAATTTCATTAAAAGCGCAAAGGCGCAATTCACGTACACAAGAAAGATACAAGAGAAGCACCTATCTAGAAAAGGAAAAAAGATCAAGAAAAGCATGAAAACCAAGCACATTAGGAAAGTCTAAAGCAGCTACGGAGAGGTAGAGAGTGTTAAAGCAGGACTTTACTTTCACTACTGTCCTCTTTCAATCTTCAAATTTTCTATCATTTATTTCCCTCTAAGGACACCACAAAAGGCAAGACGGCATCATCTTCCACATTGCCGCACTCTGAGGATTGCCATATGACCCTCTCCAACAAGTGAAAAGGTCTATTACTCGTCTAAGCATATCCCAAGATACTCTCTTTGTTGGCCAAGTCAATGGCATGACCTACCGAAATCTCTATTCTTCCTGTCTCTTACCGTTGTGTAGTCTTGCAGTCTTGATTCGAAATTGTGGTTGTAAGATAGATTGCATATCAGGTTTATATGTGACTTGATGACCTTTCTAGAGGTGTTATGCATAAAATATATATTTTGATCTAAGCCAGTGAAGTTTATGTTATGTAGGATTGGTTCTGTGCCTTACTTGGAATGTTATTGCTATCACTACAGCATGGATTCAGGGAGAAGGTGAGTTCAGAAATATTTCCACATCTTCATTACGAACTTGATATGTTAAATTCCACAGACCTTAATCCTGCTTTCTTTTTTTGGTTGTAGGGGTAAAAATTTGGTTCCTAGCCATTATCTATTTCATAGCAGGGGTTCCAGGAGCCTATGTGTTGTGGTATCGGCCTCTTTATCGTGCTTTTAGGTACTTATTCCCCATGATTTTCTAAACTTAGCTGTTCCTGTTCCTATACTTAGAAATGCTAATTGTTTAGCTGTTTATAATTGGAAGAAATTTTTGTCTGAGGCTTTGGACGCCATGTGAGACTTCAATGCACCAGCTAACACCCCTAACGAATTTTTTTATGGTAAAACCTCAATGTTAAATATGAATAGTATTTGGTTATCTTCACAAAGAACTAATCTGATTAGATGGTTACAAGTACTTGTGGATAGATGGAATATGAATTTTAACAGAAATGCATATCTATGACCGTAAGGTGTATATCTCTCTTGGAAAAACTTGGATATGTTCTTCTGAAAAATAATGCCATGCACCTGCCCATTTACCAATGCAAAAGGAATGAAGTAGAAAAAAAATACACATATTTTCAAGCCTGTATAATCGTTGATTTGCATACCATGTTTGAAGTCTCTCTTTTATTTCTCTTGCAGGAAAGACAGTGCCATAAACTTTGGATGGTTTTTCATGTTTTATATGGTAATCTTCTTATATTCCTTTCTCAATTCTTCTGTTTAATTTAAGGATCAAAGTACGCCTAATTTCTCTTCTATTCTCTTCTGCTGCAGGTCCACATTGGCTTCTGCATTGTAGCTGCGGTTGCTCCACCTATATTTTTCAAAGGAAAATCTTTCACGTATGTTCCTTTAGAAATTATATGTTTTCTCTTTAGGAAACCATTTATCTTTCTTTTGTTCGAAGTGGACATACTGCATTGAGATTCAGTATTTAATTTCATTTATCTCAGGCATATTCGTTTATTTTTCGCCGTACTGAATGTCTGTAATTAAAAAAATGTTGGTTGTTGCCTTTGTTATGCTGCTGATGGTTCTATGTTGTGTGCTCTTTGTAACAGAGGCATTCTGTCTGCAATAGACGTTGTGGGCAACCATCCTTTGGCTGGGGTAAGGATGCTTGTGCCAAAGTATATTTTATATAATGGCATTTATCTAATTCAAAAGGATCCTCATTTTAGTATAATTGAGCAGTCCATTGATTGGCCTTTCATGAGCTCTACATCTTTATTTCTTGTATTGCTGAGGCTTAATCTCTTTTTTCTTGTAGATCTTCTACTTCGTTGGATTTGGAATATTCTGTCTTGAAATAGTAGTCAGCATCTGGGTTCTTCAGGTCAAACTTATAGCACTGTTCACATTTGCTCAGCACTCCCTTTAGTTCTTTTCTTCTCTCATCATTTATTTATTATTATTTGGTTTTGCAGCAAGTTTACATGTATTTCCGAGGCAGTGGTAGAGCTAGTCAGATGAGGCAAGAGGCTACAAGAGGAGCTGTGAGGGCAGCATTTTGACACCACCCGTGGCAAAAAGCAAAAGATGTATGGACTGTGTAGATTACATATGCCCTTAGCACAGAAAATGAGGATAGAGATAGAATGGCTTGAGTTTGCTTGTGTTTTATAGCTTCCTTTGAGGGCTACCTTTTTTTGTTGTTCTGTTCATGTGGTTTATTGGAGTTGGTTGGAGGATTATGTAAACATGACTACACCCATTTCTGTATATGAATTGATCCTATGTGGTTTTATTTCATATTCATGCTCATCTTTGTCTATAAATCATGAATGTGCAGAAAATAGCATTGGTTCTTAAAATTGGATGGTATGAATTTTTTTCAATTCAGTCCGTTAAATTGACATATTTTCAAAATGCATATGATTTTTACATACATTTTTAATAGAGCGTATGATTCTAATATGCATTTTGGACAACTCAATTTAATAGATTGAGTTGGAGAAATTTCATTTAGTCCAATTTGGAAAAACTTTCTTCATTGGTTATACAGTTAGATGAAATATGCATAAACGACTCCTTATAAATGCACTGAAATTGTGTTTGAAACCTTTTAAAATCTCTCAAAACATCAATTCATACAAGAAAATATTCATTTAAGATTGGAAAAAGTCTAATACCTCATTTTAATTATAATTTAATTGATAATATCTTTCACTTAATTTTAATTGGGACAATGTCTTTTACACTATTAAAAATTGTCAATGTTCACTTCAATGACCACAGTATTATTAATAAAAAAAAAAAAGCTAAAAATTATATTTAAAAAAAAAAACTAAAAATTTAAAAAGAAAAATCAGGGGTTGCCAAATTCTAAACTAAAAAAATAAAGCTTTCGTTTTTTTAATTTTTTATTATTTTTATGAGACTTTCTCCATTAAATATTGCAGGTAAAAAAGAAGAAAAAAAGCCTGGTTGCCAACTTCTAAACTAAAAAAGTAACAAAGCTTTCATTTTTTAAAAAATTAAATTTTTATTTTTATGAGACTTTTTCCATTAGGATTTAAATATTGCAGGTAAAAGAGAGGAAAGGAGAAAAAGTTGGCCAACGTTCCAGAGGTGAGTGTTGGAATGTTTGTTTCGCTTCCGTGAACCTTGGCCACGCTGCAGTGTCGAGCTGGTAAATATAAAGCACAAAACTTTCTAATAGACTTCCAGTGTGGGACAAAAGAATGCAGAAACAGTCTTCATTCACAACCCGACGTATTTCTGATGGGTGAAAGCCCCTCTGACCCAAAGTGATTGAAAAAGATTGTTCTCTGCCACAGATTGTCAGTAGGGGCCATGAACGTAGTGGGTTGAAATCCAGATCAAGGCCAAGCAATAAAAGAAGAAATTGCAGAAACTTTTGTAACTCGAACAACACTAAGATGACTACTGAAGCCTGGTACATGCTTTTCGTTGGGGTTGGCATTGAAAGCTTGGTGGGAAATTTCAACAGCGCAAGTTCTAGTCTTAAGCAGCACAAACAACAAAACGTGACTAAAAATTTTTAGTTGCAAGTAAAATTTACCTGATTTCTGTCCAAAATTATTTTGATGAAAGCAGTACAATCGGTCGTGTTAAGATACGAGTATAAGGATTCATTTGAGATTACGATTTTAAAAAGTGCAATTTTAAAATGTACGATTTAAAAACGTAAATTTTTTGCACGCACCCTAAAACTATATAGTTAAACTCAAGTTCGACAAATTTAATTCAACGAATCAAATCAATTTAATTGAAATTTAGGTCATGTTAAAGAAAAAGTATAAAAGTATATAGTTAATTTCGAGCTTGATCAATTTAATTTAACAGATCAAATTTTCAATTCCAACTACTATATAGTTAACCATATACAACTCTAACTACTCCTCATTGCTCTCCATCGCCTTCTTCTTGTCATCCTCCTCGTCGCCAACTCCCGCCAACTTGGTGTTTAACTAGACGCATTAACAATCAATTTAAAAAGTGTAATTTTAAAATATACACGATATAAAAACGCAAATTTTCTACAAATGCACTCTAAAACTATATATAGTTAAACTCAAGTTTCCTGATATGATGCTCATAGGTGGCTACATTAGATTTGCTCCAGGGGTGATTGCACAACCCCTGGAACACCTTGTAGGTCCATCACTAGGTGCTCTAGGGGAATGTGGGCTACCCCTGGCCGCTTTTGACCATCTCGATATATTTTTAAGTTTTTTATTATTTTTTAATACGAGCTTTAAAAAAAAAAACAAATATATTCTAAAGATTTTTTTAAAATTTTTTTTTTAATCTGAGCTAAAAAAAAAAAAAAAAAAGGAGTAGAGTTTTAGTAATTTTGATTTAATTAAGTAAAAAGATTTGGTTGCGGAGAGGACGTCTCCACAGCCAAATTGTCGGTGTTGGGATTGTGCTGATAAATATAAAGGGTAGAACTTTCTTATAAGCCTCCGGTGTGGGACAAAAGAAATGCAAAAACGAACAGTGTTCATTCGCAACCCGGCATATTTCTGAAGCGCGGAAAGCCCCTCCGAGTCTGACCGGAAGTGATCAAAAAGATTGTTCTCTGCCACATATTGGTGCAGAAATCCATGAATGTAGTGGGGTTGAAATCCAGATTAATTAAGGCTAAGCAATAAAAGAAGAAATTACCAAAAGAATGGTTGCAGAAAGGATTACCGATGCTTTTCGTGCATGCCTGTTTGGAATAACGTTTAAAAAACAGAGTTTTGAAGTGAAGAAAAGTTTTTGGACAAAAACTTCATATTTAAGCTTTTGTTAAAAGTTTATTTTGATCATTTTTAGGTTTTTTGGATCCTTAAAAGCGTTTTTAATTTTTTTTATTAAACTACTTTTTTTTTTTCAAAGGTTTAAAAATCACTTTTAAGGGTGTTAAAAATACTTTTAGATCTTTTAAACACAATCTCAAATATGTCTTTAGCCTAAAAAGCACATTTCAAACAATAAGCGCATTCCGGATTTCGATTACCGACTTTGGGTCTTGGGTTTATCTTAATTATTGTATAATTAAATTACAAGTATAAATTAAATTAAATAATTTTACCTAATTTGTAAAAAACCAAAACCCTAATCCCACGAGGGAAAGGAGTACTTATTAATCGAAACCCAATCCCACGAGGAAAAGACATCCCAAGGCGATCAGGATTCTTCATCCACTATAAAATCGCGTCCCCTTTCCTCAAATTTTCAACACTTTCACGGCAATTGAATTCAATCTCTCTCTCTCTCAATCTCAACTTATCAAAGTTTTTCCAATGGCCGACAACCGCGAAAACCCAAACCCAATCCCCAAAGTCGTCGACGGGAAGACGATAAAGCTGAGGACCAAAGACGGCGAGATCTTCGAGGTGGAGGAGGCACTGTCCATGGAGCTACTGACCGTCAAGTCGTACTTCAGCGAAGACGGCGTTTCGTACGACACCGTCGTTCCTCTCTTGAACGTCTCGTCTTCCGCACTCGCCAAGGTTATCCAGTACAGCCGGGGCGCCGTCCAGTTCCGCGCCAAGTTGGCAAAAGCGATAGACGAGGAGGGCAGGCAGGAGGTGGAGAAGGAGAGGAAGGCGTTCGAAGCGGAGTTCGTGAACGAGGAGTTCGGGAGCGGGAGCGTGGCGAGCAACGAGTGGCTCAAGGAGTTGACTCTCGCTGCAAATTATCTCGACATCAAAGACATGCTCTCTTTTCTCTTCCTCACCATCGCCGATCGGATCAAGAACAAGAGCGTGGAGTACGTGCGCGCCTTCTTCGGGGTCGAGAACGACTACACGCCGGAAGAGGAGCAGGTTATCCGCGACGAACATGCATGGGCATTCAACAACGTCGACCCCGACGAGAACGTCGACGCCGTTTGATTGTCAGAGTTTTTTTTTTTTTTTTTTGTCGCGCAATGCGTTAATTAAATTGGATATATGACGACACAGCTTTTGCTCCGTTTTGACTTTTTTTTTTAATTCAATTTTGATGCTTCTTGAATGTTTACTTTTGATTGACGAATTAGGAGGTGTGATTTATGTGGATGATGATATGTAAGTTACTTCAGCCTTATTATGATTTATGTTAGGGGTGTTTAAGCGGTTATAATCAATTTAGCATAACCGCTTCGCTCGGTTATCGGATTTTCAATAATTACAGAACCGCCTCACCGCTTAGCGGTTAGCGGTTATTTATAACCTGAATAACCGCTAACAAGTTATATCCGCTTTTTTAAACGCTTTTTTAAAAATAGGCTTTTGGACCTTTTTTTATATTTTGGGCCTTCATTTTTCATATTTTTTGGGTTTATTTCACACTACAAACCACTCATTGAAAGTTTGAAACCAAGATCAAAACATACTACAACCAAAACCTAACAGTGAGAGTTTGAGAGACAAAAGTGAGAGAGAGGAGAGAGTGAGAGAGGGGCTCAGAGGAGAACTCAAAGTTAAGATGAAACCTAACGTAAAGCTACAAAGAGGAAATGTAAATGTATGGGAGAATAAGATAGGGTTTCATCTTATAGATTTATATAATATAAATAATATATAACGAGTGAGAGAGGGATGTGGCGTTGTTTTGTTTTGTTTTATATTTAATTAATATAAATAATTATATATTTATATAATTATATATAAATAAAAGGGGTTAGCAGTTATAACCGCTTTTCATCTCTCTAAAAGCTAAGCAACCTAGGCGGTTAGCGATTTTAATCTTTCGTTTACAAAGCGGTTAACGGTTATAAAAAAGCGGTTATAAGCAATTAGCGGTTGGTGAGGCGATTATAACCTCTCCGCTTGAACACCCTTAATTTATGTGGTTATAATTATAATTTCTTTTAATATATATACCATATTTTAATTTTTAGGTATATATTATTTATTTTCAATTGAACTCGATGTTTTTTATTATTGTTATTATTTTTGCCCATTAAAAAATCATATAAGCTTATAAATTTATTTTGTTAGCCTCTAAAAATTTAATATATTTTTTTTTATTTTTTGTTAAGACTATTAGCATCCCCAAAAAGTGGACGCTAATACTCCACTATCAATGTCGACTATCAGAGTTGACCTTGATACCCCTTTATTTTTATTTTTTGTTAAAGCTATTAGCATCCACAAAAAGTAGATGCTAATACTCTTCTAATGTTTTTTATTTTTTGTTTTTTTATATGACTATTAGCGTGAATACTGATAGTTTTAATTTTAATTTTTTTATTATTATATGACTACCAGCATTCACTTTTAGTGGACGCCGATAGTTTTAATTTTTTATTAATACAAGTTATCTTTGTTATTTGTAATTGATTCAAAATTCTGGAGAATCATTCTCATTCCCATTCTCCACAGATTTTCTCTCATTCTTCGATGCTCTGTTTTTCATTCTTCTTCTTCCTCGTTTCTTTTCTTGCTTTCCAACTGAGAATTTGACGTTCTCTCTCTTTCTCTTCCCAGATTGTTTTTTCCTCAAACCACTGATTCGGGCATCAGATCGAATACCTTCGATCTGATGACCAAATTTCCCAGAAAAATAATCTAATTTCACTCTCATATTTTTCGATCAACTATACAGACCCATAATAAAGCCAAAATTCAAGCAAACTACCAGGCACCAACGGCCCTGTTCAACTCAGCAAAACCTCCCAAAACTTCATCGTCTTCGTTTTCATCCCATTCTTTTTATTCAATGGCTTTATGCTTTTGTGGGATGACCACAAATTATCTTGCCCAGATAACATAAGTGGCCAAGATTCAAGCTTGCCCAGAACCATCTCATCTTCTCTTATTGTTGAATGGTTCCGGGTCTGTGCAAGAAACAAAGAAAGAGAAGGTGGGCTCTGTAATCGGTGCTTCAAGAGATAGAAAGAAAGCACGTGAGAGGAAGAAAAGAGACCCAAAAAAAAAAGGTTAAAAAATGAGAGAAATGGTGGAAACTACTAAAATAAATATGCGTTTGTGAACAGAGTGATGACCAAAAAACAGCCATCGTTGAACTTGAAATGCATGTGGAGCTCAAGAAAGAAGCGTGATCTTGATTCCGCCAATGGTGGCGATTCCATTCCCATACGGGCCATACCGGGGAACCAAAGTAACCACCACGCTGTCATCATCATCAACTCCCAAGTCATCCAACAAGTCAGTGATACCCAGCTTCAGGCAGGTCTTCTTCTGCTTCGAATGCGTACGCGAATGGGGCACGTTCACAAAGCTTCCTGCAAACTCCGTCTTGTCCGGCCCGCTAGGTGACTCGTCGTCATCGTTAATGTAAACGTCAAACTTCACCGCCGCATCTTTCGCAAACTCGATTCCGTCAATCACCAACACCTCCTCCTCGTCTTCCTTCTCTTTCTGGCTCCTCGATTTCCTGTCCCTGGGGACCACAGTGCTTATCACCTTATCCAGAACAACCGGAAACGCAACAACGCCGGCAGATTTTTCAGCCGCAAGCGCTACACCCCCACGTAACACCGACACCGGAACTGCCAAGGCCAACGGGTCATTGTAAAGACTACCAGCACCATAGAGGCCGCCGAGGCCGATGGCGATGAGCACATCTCCTATCGAATTTCCCTTGAGGAGCTTGTCTGTCGTTGGAGCTAGAGGGAAGGATTTGGTCACCCTTATTTGTGGCTTTGCATGCCACTCTATGAGCATAATGGTTCCGCTTTCCAGCTTTTGAAATTTGGGGCCTTTTTGGGAAGAAAGAACAGGAAGAGAACGTGGGAATGGAGATGGCGGTGCCAGCCACCGTCTTGGTGGGAGTGAGGGTCGGTTGACGAGAGAAAGAGGCCATAATTGGCTGGTTTTGGTGCGAATGTGAAGGATAATTAAGGGCCTTGATCTTTATAATTGAACTCTGTAAGACTTTTCCCAATTATACAAAAAAGATTCGGCTTTTATATGGAAACAAAGTGTGAATTTTTATGGGAAAAAAACAAGCTAAAGGTTAAGGTATTAGTCTTTATACTAGAACTCTCTACAAATTCATTCATATGAGAAGAGAATTTATAATTTGTAATTTGAATTTGATAAACCATTTGTAATTTGAATTTATATTTGTAATATCTATGTTATCTCTTGTAACAGTTTTATCTATATATACAAAGCCTTAATCACAATTGATGGTAAGTCAGTATATATATAGATAAAGGTTAAGGGTATTAATCTTTATACAATTGAATACATAAAGGTTAAGGGTATTAGTCTTTATACTAGAACTCTGTATGACTTTTCCTACTACAAATTCATTCATGTGAGAAGAGAACCTATAAAAAAAACAATTCATGAATAGTGTTAGATAACTCTCTCCATGTTATCAAGAATTCAAACGTACATTCAAGTGAAGATAAGGATAGAATTAGTTACGATAAATCATTTGTAATTTGAATTTATATTTGTAATCTCTATGTTATCTCTTGTAATAGTTTTATCTATATACACAAAGCCTTAATCACAATTGATGGTAATGCAGTATAACCCAAACACTAGAATTAATTGTGATAAATCATTTGTAATTTGAATTCTTGATAACATGGAGAGAGTTATCGTTGATAACTCCCTAACAAATAGAGACCCAAAAAAGAAAAAAGAGACTTTTCTTAATGTATTCAATCACGTGTTGTATTATCCCCTTTTCTTCTTTAAATTGCTTTAGTGTTTACTCAAAGTGCTATAGCAGCCCATTGACTGGTAAGGGACTAAGAGAGAATATTCTCCTGGCTAGGAAGGGGATGAGGAATCACTATTCACACGTACGGGCCGGTCCAGAAATATCAGAAAATATATAATGTTAAGTTAGATTCACTGATCAGTAACACAAATGTCTTCCATGATGAAGAATAATTAAGCTTGATCAGTAATGAATTTAGCCTTAAGAAGACAGATTTTCAGATGGGTTTAATTTCACGGTGTACAACATGATCTAGAGACAGACCTTCAAGAAAAGCATAAAAATCAAGCACATTAGGAAAGTCTAAAGCAGCTACCTAGAGGTAGATAGTATTGAAGGACTTCAGTTTCACTACTGTCCTTTTGCTGTTTTCAAATCTTCTATCATTTAATTCCCTCTAAGGACACCGCAAAAGGCAAGACGGCATCATCTTCTTCATTGCTACACCCTGTGGATTGCCATATGACCCTCTTCAACAAGTGAAAAGGTGTGCTACTCGTCTAAGCATATTCCAAGATACTATCTTTGTTGGCCAAGTCAGTGGTATGACCTATAAAATCTCTATTCTTCCTGTCTCTTACCATTGTGTAGTCTTGCAGTCTTGTTTTGAAATTGTGGTTGTAAGATAGATTGTATATCTGGTTTATATGTGACTTGATGACCTTTCTAGAGGTGTTATGCATAAAATATATATTTTGATCGAAGCCAGTGAAGTTTATGTAATGCAGGATTGGTTCTGTGCCTTACTTGGAATGTTATTGCTGTCACTACGGCATGGATTCAGGGAGCAGCCGAGCAGGTGAGTTCAGAAATATTTCCACATCTTCATTACGGACTTGATATGTTGAATTCCACAGACCTTAATCTTGCTTTCTTTTTTGGTTGTAGGGGTAAAAATTTGGTTCCTAGCAATTATCTATTTCATAGCACTATAGCAGGGGTTCCAGGAGCCTATGCCTATGTGTTGTGGCCGGTATCGGTCTCTTTATCGTGCTTTTAGGTACTTATTCCCGATGTTTTTCTAAACTTAGCTGTTCCTATACTTAGAAATGCTAATTGTTTAGCCGTTTATAATTGGAAGAAATTTTTCTATGAGGCTTTGGATGCCATGTGTAGGGGTGCCAATGCGGGCGGTTAATAACCGCCCGCCAACCGCTAACCGTTATAACCGCCAACCGTTTAACCGCCTAACCGCTATAACCGCTAACCATTATAACCGCCTAACGGTTAGCGGTTAGCGGTTATAGGGTCCACTAACCGCTTTTTATATACTATATTTTTATAATTATAAATATAATAATATTTATACATATAACATAATTAATTAATCATTAATGATTAAATCACATTTTTGTTTTAGATAATTAAATTACAATTTAAGTGTTAATATATTATCACTATAATTTATAATTTTATATGATTATAACTTATAAGTATGCAAGTTCATGCTAATATAAGTTAAAAGGGTAGCAAAATCTATCTCAATTCTCAATCAAAGAGAGAGTCTCAAGTTCATGCTAATACTTATATATATATATATATAATCTAGAGACTTAGTTTATGTTATCATCTATATAACATAAAGTTCATATTCAACAATAATTGAACTATTAAGACTAAAGGATCTCAAATTTGATTAAGTAAATATAATTCATAATTTAAATCATTAATCTTATTATCTAATTTAATTATTATTTATTAAGATTATATGACTATATAGTATATAATATCAAATTAAGTAATTGATATTAGATTCAACAATGTGATACTTATAACAATAATTAAAGTATTAATGTATTTTTTAAAAAAAATTGACAATTTTTTGAACAATTTTAATCTTAAATCATTAAAAAAAGAAAAAAAAGAAAGCAAAACTACACCGTTTTGCAGTTATATATATTTATCTCTTTCTAATTCTAACCCTAAAAGTTAAAACCCCCATTTGGCCATTTCTCTCAAACTCTCGAGTCTCATGCGATTTGCCCATTTCTCTCTCTCTCTCTCGCTCTTTAAATATCGACTGAAGACTCAATGAGCAACCTCCCCCCAGACCTAGAGAGTCATCCTTGAACTCAATCGATCCCATAATTTCAAAGGAACAATCTTTGATGAAGTTTTAATGTTTTATTTGTATCATTTAATGTTTTATTTAAACTTCTTTAATATGTTGTGTTGAACCTTTTTTTATATCGTTATAGTTGTTATTTTTAAATATGTTGTGAAAGTTGTGTTGAGCTTTTTTTTTTATATGTTGTGTTTGTTATTTTATATTTATTTAAAGTTAACGGTTATGATTTAATATTTAAGTTTTTTTTTAAGTAAATATAAATTTGAGGTCAAATGTTTTTATTTTTCAATATGGGCTCTTTTTATAGTAATTGAGACAAAAAAAAAAACACTAAAAAGCCAAAAAAAAAAGCCTAAAAAGCCCAATTTTGAAAAGCGGTTAGTTATCTATTTCATTAACCGCTTCTTGGCGATTAACTTAACCGCTAACCGTTGTTAGTTAAGCGGTTAATGAAATCTACTAACCGCTAGAGCGGTTATGGTTAGCGGTTATTGTCACTAACCGCTAACCGTAACCGTATTGGCACCCCTAGCCATGTGAGACTTCAATGCACCAGCTAACACCCCCAATGAATTTTGTTATGGTGAAACCTCACTGTTGAATATGAATAGTATGTGGTTATCTCCACGAAGAACTAATCTGACTAGATGGGTACAAATACTTATGGATATATGGAAGAAGCTAGAGTTTTAACGGAAATGCATATCTATGACCGTAAGGTGTATATCTCTCTTGGAACAACTTGGATATGTTCTTCTGAAAAATAGTGTTTATGCCATGCACCTGCCCATTTACCGATGCAAAAGGAATGAAGTAGAAAAAAAAAATACATGTTTTCAAGCCTGTATGATCGTTGATTTGCTTACCATGTTTGAAGCCTCTCTTTTATTTCTCTTGTAGGAAAAACAGTGCAATGAACTTTGAATGGTTTTTCATGTTTTATGCGGTAAACTTCTTATATTCTTTTCTCAATTCTGAGTTTAATTTAAGGATCAAAAGACGCCTAATTTCTCTTCTATTCTCTTCTGCTGCAGGTCCACATTGGCTTCTGCATAGTTGCCGCGGTTGCTCCACCTATATTTTTCAATGGAAAATCTTTCACGTATGTTCCTTCAGAAATTCCATGTTTTCTCTTTAGGAAACGATTTATCTTTCTTTTGTTCGAAGTGGACATACTGCAATGATATTTGTTATTTCATTTCATTTCTCTCAGGCATATTCGTTTATTTTTCGCCCTACTGAATGTCTCTAATTAAAAAAATGTTGGTCGTTGCCTTTGTTATGCTGCTGATGGTTCTATGTTGTGTGCTCTTTGTAACAGAGGAGTTCTGTCTGCAATAGACGTTGTGGACTCCCATGCCTTGGCTGGGGTAAGGATGCTTGTGCCGAAGTATATTTTATATAATGGCATTTATCTAATTCAGAAAGATCTTCATTTTAGTAGAATTGAGCAGTCCATTGATTGGCCTTTCTTGAGCTCTACATTATTTCTTGCACTGCTTAGGCTTAATCTCTTTTTTCTTGTAGACCTTCTACTTCGTTGGATTTGGAATATTCTGTCTTGAAATAATAGTCAGCATCTGGGTTCTTCAGGTCAAACTTATAGCACTGATCACCTGGCCTGAATTCTGAAAAGCATTTGCTCAGCACTTCCTTTAGTTCTTTTCTTCTCACATCATTTATTTATTATTATTTGGTTTTGCAGCAAGTTTACATGTGTTTCCGAGGCAGTGGTGGAGCTAGTCAGATGAGGCAAGAGGCTGCAAGAGGAGCTGTGAGGGCAGCATTCTGACACCACCCGTGGCAAAAAGCAAAAGATGTATGGACTGTGTAGATTACATATGCCCTTAGCACAGAAAATGAGGATAGAGATAGAATGGCTTGAGTTTGCTTGTGTTTTATAGCTTCCTTTGAGGGCTACCTTTTTTGGTTGTTCTGTTCATGTGGTTTATTGGAGTTGGTTGGAGGATTATGTAAACATGACTACACCCATTTCTGTATATGAATTGATCGTACGTGGTTTTATTTCATATTCATGCTCATTTTTGTCTATAAATCATGAATGTGCAGAAAATAGCATTGGTTCTTAAAATTGAATGGTATGATTTTTTTTCAATTCAGTCCGTTAAACTGACATATGTTTAAAATGCATATGATTTTTACATGCATTTTTAATAGAGCGTGTGATTCTTATATGCATTTTAGACAACTCAATTTAATAGAATGAGTTGGAGAAATTTTATTTAGTCCAATTTAGAAAAACTTTCTTCATTGGTTATACAATTAGATGAAATATGCATAAACGATGCCTTATAACTACACTGAAATTGTGTTCGAAACCTTTTAAAATCTCTCTCAAAACATCAATTCATACAAGAAAATATTCATTTAAGATTGGAAAAAGTCTATATACCTCATTTTAATTATAATTTAATTGATAATATCTTTCACCCAATCTTAATTGAGACAATGTCTTTCAAACTATTAAAAATTGTCGATGTTCACTTCAATGACTGCAGTACTATTAATAAAAACAATTAAAAAAATGCTAAAAATTATATTTAAAAAAAAACTAAAAATTTAAAAAGAAAAATCAGGGGTTGCCAAATTCTAAACTAAAAAAATAAAGCTTTCGTTTTTTTAAATTTTTTTTAATTTTTATGAGACTTTCTCCATTAAATATTGCAGGTAAAAAAGAAGAAAAAAGCCTGGTTGCCAAATTCTGAACTAAAAAGTAATAAAGCTTTCATTTTTTTAAAGATTAAATTTTTTATTTTTATGAGACTTTTTCCATTAGGATTTAAATTTTGCAGGTAAAAGAGAAGAAGAGAGAAAAAGTTCCAATGCTCTAGAGGTGAGAGAAAGTTTCACTTCTGTGAACCTTGGTCAAGCCATGGTGTCGAGCTGGTAAATATAAAGCGCAAAACTTTCTAATAGACTTCCAGTGTGGGACAAAAGAATGCAGAAACAGTCTTCTTTCTGAACCCGGCGTATTTCTGATGGGTGAAAGCCCTCTGTCCCAAAGTGATTGAAAAAGATTGTTCTCTGCCACAGATTGTCAGTAGGGGCCATGACCGTAGTGGGTTGAAATCCAGATCAAGGCCAAGCAATAAAAGAAGAAATTGCAGAAACTTTTGTAACTCGAACAACACTAAGATGACTACTGAAGCCTGGTAAATGCTTTTCGTTGGGGTTGGCATTGAAACAGCGCAAGTTCTAGTCTTAAGCAGCACAAACAACAAAACGTGACTAAAAATTTTTAGTTGCAAGTAAAATTTACCTGATTTCTGTCCAAAATTATTTTGATGAAAGCAGTACAATCGGTCGTGTTAAGATACGAGTATAAGGGTTCATTTGAGATTGCGATTTTAAAAAGTACAATTTTAAAATGTACGATTTAAAAACACAAATTTTCTACACGTACCCTAAAACTATATAGTTAAACTCAAGTTCGACCAATTTAATTCAACGAATCAAATCAATGTAAATGAAATTTAGGTCATGTTAAAGAAAAAGTATAAAATTTTCAAATCGTATAGATCAAATCGTCATGTTAACAGATCAAATTTTCAATTCCAACTACTATATAGTTAACCATATACAACTCTAACTACTCCTCATTGCTCTCCATCGCTTCTTCTTGTCGTCCTCCTCGCCTCCCGCCAACTTGGTGTTTAACTAGACGGCGCACCAACAGTATTGGGCAAGCTTGTCCAATGTAAAAGACGACACGTTGAGGAGGAAAACATAAAAAATGAATGAATGGTTGGCCACCCACAGAAGATGTGGATCACTCCTGATATGATGCTCATAGGTGGCTACATTAGATTTGCTCCAGGGGTGATTGCACAACCCCTGGAACACCTCGTAGGTCCATCACTAGGTGCTCTAGGGGAATGTGGGCTACCCCTGGCCGCTTTTGACCACCCCGATATATTTTTAAGTTTTTTATTATTTTTTAATACGAGCTTAAAAAAAAAAACAAATATATTCTTAAGATTTTTTTTAAAATTTTGTAATCTGAGCTAAAAAAAAAGGAGAAGAGTTTTAGTAATTTTGATTTAATTAAGTAAAAAGATTTGGTTGTGGAGAGGACGTCTCCACAGCCAAATTGTCGCCGCTGAGATTGTGCTGATAAATATAAAGGGTAGAACTTTCTTATAAGCTTCCGGTGTGGGACAAAAGAAATGCAAAAGCGAACAGTGTTCATTCACAACCCGGCATATTTCTGAAGCGCGGAAAGCCCCTCCGAGTCTGACTGGAAGTGATAAAAAAGATTGTTCTCTGCCACATATTGGTGCAGAAATCCATGAATGTAGTGGGGTTGAAATCCAGATTAATTAAGGCTAAGCAATAAAAGAAGAAATTACCAAAAGAATGGTTGCAGAAAGGATTACTGATGCTTTTCGTGCATGCCTGTTTGGAATAACGTTTAAAAAATGAGAAAACCTCAAATACGGTACATCTGCAAAAAGAGGTTTTTGCAGCATCTAATAAAATAATGACACCTCACATAAAGCAAAATAAATGCAAAAAAAAAACCTACATCCTAATGCACCAGATTAAAAACTCAAAGAAGAAAGAAAAGTTGGGTGGAGTTTGTTAGACGTCCACACAGTCCCCTAGGTCTGAAATTGCACTGTTCATGTCATATGATGCTCCTTCCGTAAATCAGAAAAGCGTATATTGGGCAGGTTTGAAATTTCTTTCTCAACATTTTCCATTTTTGCCCTTTTATCCACAACACCCATGACCCATTACTGCGCAAGTTTTCAAGGTTTGTGAAATTGCGAGGGCAGTAAGGTAATTTCGTAGCAAGAGTCGACTGAGTGTGCTAGGCAAAGCGTGTATTGGGGTGAGTGAAGGAACAGTGCAATTT
Organism: Carpinus viminea; assembly: GCA_013348765.1. NCBI lineage: Eukaryota > Viridiplantae > Streptophyta > Magnoliopsida > Fagales > Betulaceae > Carpinus > Carpinus viminea. The sequence continues at coordinate 64,001,451 of CP054667.1, forward strand.
GGTTGGGTAATGTGTTGGGCGTTTAACAAACAATTTGAAATCGAGCAGCAGGTTTCAGTCTTTTAGACCCACAGCCGGAAATCATCTGAAAAATCGTCGGAAATCGAGCAGCAGGTTTCAGACCCATGGCGGAAAATCGTCTGAAACCTGTTGAAATCGTCGGAAATTGTCTGCAACAAGTTGAAATCGTCTGCTGAAATCGTCGAAAATCGAGCAGCAAGTTGAAATCGTCTGCAGACCCACGGTCGGCCACTGAGACCAATGGCTAGGTCTCGCCGGCCATGGGTCTGCTGATATGCTGGACGCGTGGGTCTTGCTCCGATGAGTATGATTTTTGTTTTTTTGGTTTTTTCTGATGGGTTTTCTTTCCATTTCTTCTTCTCTCCCATTTGGTGTTTTGAGGCATTAGGATCCTTTTAGGATGATAAAATCGCTAAAGGGTTAACCTTCCCCTCTAGGATTTAGTTTTGAATCAAAAAATAAATTTTTAGGCATTAGAATCGATTTTTGAGATTGGGTATAATTTTTAGGCATTAGAATCGATTTATGAGTTGTATTTAAATTTTTGAGGCATTAGAATTAATTTTTGAGGCATTGGAGGTTGGATTTGCGTTTTCGGTATTTTCCAGTAAGATTTGGCCGGAAATGAAGAACCGCCGGAGATGGTGACCTACGGCTGCGAGACTCACGACTGGGTCCGCCATCGCCGGTGAATTCGTTGTCACCGGTGGGTTCGCCAGAGATAGTGGCTTGATTATCAGGTGTTTTGAACTTATTTTGTCAAAATAAGCTTGTTGATGTGTCACCTTGCAGTTGGATGCTGCAAAAGGCCCTCTTTGCAGATGGACCGTATACTAGGGTCTCCCATGTTTTTAATGCTTACCGATGTCTCAAGTGGGATGCTAATGCTAGATGGGGCTCTCTCATAGTCATGAATCATGGGCACTGGTTGTCTGGTTTTGATTTATATATGTTGGGTTATTTTTATGTTGGCTCTCATAGTCATGGGTAATAAGAAAAGTACAAGCAACAAAATATACAAAGATCGAATTGAACAACAAGAGTTTGATGCATAAAGTGGTCAAATTCCTCAATTGTCGCACAACATAGACAATCGATAATGGCGAAAAAAAAAAAGAACAACGGCGGTTCAATTGTTATTGTTGAAATCTGAAAGCTCAAGAAAGAAACTCAATCTTGATCCACCGATGGTGGCTAGCCCTTTCCCATACCGAGGCACCAAAGTCACCACCACGGTGTCATCATCTTCAGCATCCAAGTCCTCCAACAAGTCAGAGATCCCCAACCTCAAGATGGTGTTCATCTTCTTCCCATGCTTGTGCTTATGCGGCACGTTCACGAAACTCCCTGCAAACTCCGACTTGTCCGGCCCGCTTGGAACGTCGTCCTCATCATTAATATAAACGTCAAACTTGAGCGGCGCATCTCTCTCAAACTCGATCCCTCCAATCACCAACACCTCTTCCTCGTCATCTTTCTCTTTTCGGCTCCTCGATTTCCTCGGCCTAGCCACCACAGTGCTTATCGTCTTGTCCAAAACAACTGGAAACTTGACACTTGGCGATGTTTCAGCGGCAAGTGCTACATCCCCATGTTCTAAATGCAAAAACTTGGCAACTTTCTTGAGCTTAGATTTGCGTGGAGTCGGCTTAGATTTGAGCCATGGAATATCCACATCTTGATATTTATAACCCAGCTTGCTTTGGTCAAGGCAGTCCTTTACCTTAACCCGAACAGGCTGAGCATTTTCGTCGTAGAAGATAAACCCGGCGTTTAACCAATCGGAGTCTGTGTAATCTCTTCGTTTCCCTCCCAGCGTCTTCCAGATGGTCCACATTCGGTCAACGTTGGAGTGGTGAGCGAAAAATATGGGATCTCTAGCGGCGGAATAGAAGTTCCCCATGTCCTCCAAATTAGGCTGGGTGTTGTCGCCGGTCCATATGTGCACCGGACCGTGAGGAATGTTCTCGATCGAGCCAAAACCAGGGTCGGGCTCATCTCCGGCGCGGTAAGGGCTGCCGAGGAACAGCTGGGCGTTTTTGCCGTTGGACACCATTTGCCGGTACATGATGTTGAGATTGCTGGAGAGCTGGTCTTGAGTTGTCGATGCCACGTCGGCGCCGTTGTAGTCAAGGTCGAGCAGAGTCGGCGGCTGGTGATTGGCGTTGCGGAGGCTGTCGTAGAGAGCTGACTTGGGATTGGCAAACAAGGCTGGCATTTGCATGCCAGCAGGGGAATCCCAGTTCCAGAATGGCAAGGCAAAGGTGGGATCGCCGATCAACTTTCCCAAGATCTTCTCGTAGAAGTACAAGTAGTAGCGATGGAAGGGAAAGAAGAGCCAGGAATTGTGAACTTGGAGATCGAGGTCTGGCAAGCCGACTTGGTGGTATGCCCCGTCGCAATAGGCGCAGTGAACGTTGGCTTGTTGTATGAAATTACGTGGGTCGTCGGCGGGGAGGGCTTTCATGAGCTCGATGGCTTTGTTGTATTTGGCTATGTATTCCTTGTTAGCCAAATGAGCGGCAGGCCTAACGCGCAATGGGGCGTTTTGGGAAGGTAGCTTAAAGTCTAAGATCTTTGTGGATGCTGGTGGGCAGCAATTGGTTGGTTTTGCTCCGGCAGGCAAGTCAGCCTCGCCGCATTGTGTAAGGTCCGGCGCCGACACCGGAGCTGCCAAGGCAAACGGGTCACTGTAAAGACTGGCAGCAGTACCGTAGAGGCCTCCTCCGAGGCCAATGAGCATATCTCTCCTATCGAGTTTTTCTTGAAGAGGCAGAGGCAGTTCATCCTTTTGGTCACCATTGGTGGCTTTGCACGCCACTCTAGCACCAAGGTGGTGGTGGCTCCGCTTCCAGCTTTAGAGAGCTGAGGCCTTTTTGGAAAGGAAGAAGAGAAAGTCTTGGTGGTAAAGAGGGTTGGTTGATGCGAGACTGAGAGAAGCCATTTGCTGGGATTGGTGTGAAGGTAAAGGGTTAAAAGGCTTTCTTCTTTATAATAGATTTCTGTAAGACTTTTCTGAGAAAAAAACGATGACTCTTGCCAATATATTCAACCACGTACGCTTGAAATAATGATATTTTGGTTAGGTTAATGCGTGTAGTTGGGTTCTGGTAATTAATGATATTTACTAGAACAACTTTGTAGGTCGGACAGAGTTCTTAAAGCAGTATTTGCAGTCTCATTAACCTTTTTTAAAAATAATAATAATAATAATAATAAATTTGGTGAGATAATTTAATAACATTAATTACAAAATTTTATTTTAATAGAGTAAAATTTGGTGAAATCGATATTAATGCTCTTTAGGGCCCATTTTGGAGTGCTCATAAAGTCTATTTGAAAAAATATATATATACACATTTGATAAAAAAAAATTGAAAGTGTTTCTAAAAGTTCAAAAAACTTAAAAATAATAAAAACACATTTTAATAAAAACTTAAAAATAATTTTTTACAAAAAGAGGTGTCTAGACTAATAAGTAAGTACCATTAAAAAATCTGTGAACCTAATTTATCTTATAAAATCTTCTTCAATAGAGGGTTGTTATTCTTTATAAAGATAAGAATTTTTTCAAAAATTATATTTTTCAAACATAATTTCAAACAAATTCTTAGGATATCAAATAATTAATTTCTCAAAATTTTAATTTATTTAGTTTTTAATTATATCGTGGCAAATCAATTTTTAAGAATTTAAAAAATATATATTTTATAGGCCTAATATATTTCTAATAAAACAAACCTTTCTTTCTTTATTTATTATTATTATTATTATTTAGAAGGCTATATGTGCTGTCACGTCACATGTTTCCGTGAGAAGCCATGGGCAGAGTTTCACCCAAATCCTGCAAGAATCCCATAGAATAGTTGGAATTGTCGGATCATCGTACAAATATTCAGTACGACCTCTTATAGGCCCTTAGACTTCCAGGGCTGGGCCAGCTGGGCCTAGGTCAATCATAATGTTTAGACTTTTTTCTGTTGAATATGGGCTTCATTGGGTTCACTTTTTTATTTTTTATTATATATATTATATCAAGTATTTTTTATTATTATTTAAATAAAAAATTCAGTACATTTTTTTTAAAAAAATTTATTTACAAAAAATTTAAAACTTTTAGAATAAATTATACTTACCCCATGAAATGTAATATATAAATATATAAATATATGCTAGGGTGGCCGAACAACCCTATAGGTGGTGGCCGGCCATCCCATTTGGCTTGGGGTGGTTTGGCCACCCCCAGGCCGACCGGTTTGGGGGCGGCTGAACCACCCCTAAACCGGCCAGTTCGGGACGGCCGAACCACCACCTAGGCCACTAGGGGTGGCTCACGCCTCAATCTTGACACTGAGGTGGCGAACCACCCCAGCCAAATGGGGTGGCCGGCTAGCCCATGACCTGCCACCCTGTTTGGCCTTTTCTTCTTTTTTTTTCTAAAAAAAATATGATGAGGGTATTTTGGGAATAAAAAGGTCAAATGGATTAAATTATCACAATTTGAAAATTTGGGGGTTAAATGTCTTGAAACTTTAAAAGCAAAAGTGAAAATTGGTCGATACTTAAAAGAATAAAGTGTAATTTCCCAAACTTTTATCTATCAAGTCCATTACCGAACAAGACTTATGTACCTAGGCGTCCAATTTTTTTTTAAAAAAATTAGAACTTCTATCTATCAAGTCCACTACCAAACAAGACCTATGTACCCCATGTACCCAGGCATCGAAGTGCGACATAAAGTGTGTTTAACATTGGAATTTTCATAGACAAAAAAGCAATTTTAAACCAAGTTGCAGTAACATTGAGTAAAAAATATTACACACTTTTTTAAAAATGCATAATCTTAAAGGTTAAAAATTACAATTTTATCAAACACTTTTATTGCGTTTTTTAAAATTATTATTTTTAATTACACTTTTTAAAGTTGTAAGCTCAATTACACCCTTATATAATGTCATCTACTTTGATGCTTTAGGTTTTTTTTTTACTATCTATTATATATATATATATATTCAAATCAATATTGAATTTGTAAAAGAATAGAATATTCAGAGATTTACATATTGCAGATTTGTTCTTCTTGTTCTTGAAAATATGAAAAAACTGGCACAAAGCCCCCAAAACATCCTACTTTTATTAGTTATAATTCTATAGCCCAATAGGTACGTAGGAATGTTTCCATATATTGGTATGATCCATTGGCCGGAGAGAAAATATAAAGAAAACACAGATAAACTCTTACACCAAAATCACATATTATATATAATATAAGCTATATATTTATATATATAAAACTACGTCGTCTCATACTTAATTATACAACTACTGAGATCATCATCAGAAAGAAACTAATTAATTAATTAATACCGGTCGCAAACTGGCTGCTCAATAGTTATCCATCGATCTAGCAATAAGCATTACATTTCTTCTTGCAGTCCATGGTGCACCCGCCGCCGCCCCCATATCCTTTCCCGGCGTTGCTGTAGGAAGTGAAGCACTTGGCCGGACACGTAAGCTTCTTGTTGTAGCATGGACCCTTTTCGTTGCACACCACAGTAGGCCTTGTCACGCCACCCTTAGCGTACCCTCCGTTCGGACCTCCGACCCCGAGTCCGTACCCGCCACCCATGCCGTTTCCACCGCCCCACCCTTTCCCTAACCCGGGTATGCTGAACCCACCTCCGGGCCCAAAGAACCCGCCCATGCCACCATTGTTTCCACCACCTTTGTCGTTTTTGCCTTTGGAGTGCTTGAGCTGGGCTGAAAAGGACCCTCCGGATCCGGGGCGGGCCGCTAGAGAGACGGCAGCCGTGAGGAGCAAAAAGGCTAAGAGAATGCATTGTAAAAAGGCTAATGCTAATGCTAAGCAAAAAGGCTAATGCTAGATGGGGCTCTCTCATAGTCATGGGTAATAAGAAAAGTACAAGCAACAAAATATACAAAGTAGTCAAATTCCTCAATTGTCGCACAACATAGACAATCGATAATGGCGAAAAAAACAAAAGAACAAGTTCAATTGCTATTTGTTGAAATCTGAAAGCTCAAGAGAGAAACTCTATCTTGATCCCACCAATGGTGGCTAGCCCTTTCCCATACCGAGGCACCAAAGTCACCACCACGGTGTCATCATCTTCAGCATCCAAGTCCTCCAACAAGTCAGAGATCCCCAACCTCAAGATGGTGTTCAACTTCTTCCCATGCTTGTGCTTATGCGGCACGTTCACGAAACTCCCTGCAAACTCCGACTTGTCCGGCCCGCTTGGAACGTCGTCCTCATCATTAATATAAACGTCAAACTTGAGCGGCGCATCTCTCTCAAACTCGATCCCTCCAATCACCAACACTTCTTCCTCGTCATCCTTCTCTTTTCGGCTCCTCGATTTCCTCCTAGCCACCACAGTGCTTATCGTCTTGTCCAAAACAACTGGAAACTTGACACTTGGCGATGTTTCGGCGGCAAGTGCTACATCCCCATGTTCTAAATGCAAAAACTTGGCAACTTTCTTGAGCTTAGATCTGCGTGGAGTCGGCTTAGATTTGAGCCATGGAATATCCACATCTTGATATTTATAACCCAGCTTGCTTTGGTCAAGGCAGTCCTTTACCTTAACCCGAACAGGCTGAGCATTTTCGTCGTAGAAGATAAACCCGGCGTTTAACCAATCGGAGTCTGTGTAATCTCTTCGTTTCCCTCCCAGCGTCTTCCAGATGGTCCACATTCGGTCAACGTTGGAGTGGTGAGCGAAAAATATGGGATCTCTCGCAGCGGAGTAGAAGTTCCCCATGTCCTCCAAATTAGGCTGGGTGTTGTCGCCGCACCATATGTGCACAGGACCGTGAGGAATGTTCTCGATCGAGCCAAAACCAGGGTCGGGTTCATCTCCGGCCCGGTAAGCGCTGCCGAGGAACAGCTGGGCGTTTTTGCTGTTGGACACCATTTGCCGGTACATGAGTTGAGATTGCTGGAAAGCTGGTCTTGAGTTGTCGATGCCACGTCGGCGCCGTTGTAGTCAAGGTCGAGCAGAGTCGGCGGCTGGTGATTGGCGTTGCGGAGGCTGTCGTAGAGAGCTGACTTGGGCTTGGCAAACAAGGCTGGCATTTGCATGCCAGCAGGGGAATCCCAGTTCCAGAATGGCAAGGCAAAGGTGGGATCGCCGATCAACTTTCCCAAGATCTTCTCGTAGAAGTACAAGTAGTAGCGATGGAAGGGAAAGAAGAGCCAGGAATTGTGAACTTGGAGATCGAGGTCTGGCAAGCCGACTTGGTGGTACGCCCCGTCGCAATAGGCGCAATGAACGTTGGCTTGTTGTATGAAATTACGTGGGTCGTCGGCGGGGAGGGCTTTCATGAGCTCAATGGCTTTGTTATATTTGGCTATGTATCCTTTGTCAGCCAAATGAGCGGCAGGCCTAATGCGCAAGGGGGCGTTTTGGGAAGGTAGCTTAAAGTCTAAGATCTTTGTGGATGCTGGTGGGCAGCAATTGGTTGGTTTTGCTCCGGCAGGAAAGTCTGCCTTGCCACATTGTTTAAGGTCAGGCGCCGACACCGGAGCTGCCAAGGCAAACGGGTCACTGTAAAGACTGGCAGCACCGTAGAGGCCTCAGAGGCCAATGAGCATATCTCTCCTATCGAGTTTTCCTTGAAGAGGCAGTCCATCCTTTTGGTCACCATTGGTGGCTTTGCACGCCACTCTAGCACCAAGGTGGTGGCTCCACTTCCCTGCTTTAGAGAGCTGAGGCCTTTTTGGAAAGGACGAAGAGAAAGTCTTGGTGGTAATGAGGGTTGGTTGATGCAGAGAAGCCATTTACTGGGCTTGGCGTGAGGTAAAGGGTTAAAGGCTTTCTTCTTTATAATAGATTTCTGAGAAAAACAAAGACTTTTGCCAATATATTCAACCACGTACGTTTGAAAAAATGATATTTTGGTTAGGTTAATGCGTGTAGTTGCCTAGTTGGGTTCTGGTAAATAATCATTATTTACCAGAACAACTTTGTAGGTTGGCCAGAGTTCTTAAAGCAGTATTTGCAGTCTCATTAACTTCTTTTTGTTTTTGGTAAGATAATTTAATAAAATTAATTACTAAAATAAATTTGCAGTCTCATTAATTTTTTATTTAGGGTTAAATGTAAAAGAGGTACCAGTGGTTTCCACCAAAATCAAACAGGTACTTAGGTTTTCAAAAGTATTACAAATGGTACTTGTGATTGCCAAAAAACTTACTTGGTACCTCTATTAACATTCCGTTAGATTTTTTAACGAAATGCCACGTCATCCTTACATGTAGGTGTCACATGATGTGATACCTGGGTTTTTGGGGTGCCACATCATTTTTTTAATTAAATAAAACCCAAAAATTTTAAAAAATATAAAGAAAAAAAATTAAAAAAGAAAAAGAAGGATTTAGGTCCAAACCCTCAAAATTGTGGAAAAGAAGGCTCAAGGTCTCAGTTCTTAGAAAAAATTTGAGAGTTCCGAGGAACCATGATCTCAAAGGAACGATTCATTTGCGAACACTTACTTTACTTTGTTCTTAGGGCGCTCATCCCAATGCTCACTCATATGGTACCATATGTAGGAGATATTCTGAAAGATCTTATAAGGATAGAAGAGGAGACGCGGAAGCTATTTCTGGAAATCCTGTAATTTTAGTTTAGGCGACATTCCAAGTCTCTTGGATGCCTATTTAGAGGGATACAAGACAGAGCAACGTAAGGGAAAATAAGTAGTCTACCATGAGACAAAAGATCTTGTTTTTTAGGGTCTGGCCCTAGGGTGGCTGAACCACTCCCAAGGCAAAATGGGGTGGCCCCAGCTGCTGTCTTATTATTATTATTATTTTCTTTTTCTTTTTCTTTTTTTTTTAATGACGTGGTATTCAAAAACTTAGGTATCACGTCAGGTGGCGCCCACGTGTAAGAATGACGTGACATTCTGTTAAAAAATCTGACGGAATGTTAACAGAGGTACCAAATGAGTTTTTTTGCAAACCACAAGTACCATTTGTAATACTTTTGAAAACCTAGGTGCCTGTTTGATTTTGGTGCAAATCATAGGTACTTGTTTTGTATTTAACCCTTTTATTTATTATTTTGGTGAGATAATTTAATAAAATTAATTATAAAATTTTATTTTAATGAGTAAAATTCAGTAAAATCGATAATAATGCTCTTAGGCCTATTTTGGATTGCTCAAAAAGTCTTGAAAAAAAAAAAAAACGCATTTGATAAAAAAAATTGAAAGTGTTTATAAAAGTCTAAAAAAACTTAAAAATGGTAAAAATATACTTTTGATAAAAGTTAAAATTTTTAAGTTCTTATCCAAAAAAAAGCGTCTAAACTTAAGAGCAACTAAGCAAGCATCTTTAAAAATTTTAAGAACTTAATTTATATCATAAAATTGATTCTTTAAGAGAGAATTGTCATTCTTTATAAAGATAAGAATTTTGAAATTTTTTTAAAAGTTATATTTTTCAAACGCAATCTCAAACAGATTCTTAAACTGATACCAAATAATTAATTTTTCAAAATTTAAATATATTTAATTTTTAATTATATCGTGGCAAATCACTTTCTAGGAATTTTTAGAAAAAGAAATATTTTATAGGCCTCCACATGTTTTCGTGATAAGCTTTGGGCAGAGTTTCACCCAAATCCCGCATAATCCAATTATATCAAGCATTTTTTATTATTATAAAAAAATGTAATTTTTTTAGCATCGCAAATTTTCATCATAAAAAAAATCAAAAAATATATATTTTAAACCAGGTTGCAGTGGCATCGTGTAAATTTTTTTGCAATTTTCATAAAAAATACAATTTTAAACCAAGTCGCATTGGCATTGCATAAAAAAAATTACATGCACTTTTTTAAAAATGCATAATCTTAGGTTAAAAACACTTTTATTTTGATTTTAAAAAACACTTTTTAAAAATGCATAATCTTAAAAGTTAAAAACACTATTTTAATTGCACTGGTTTAAATTGCAACCTCAAATTCACCCTTATATAATGTCATCTACTTTGATGCTTTGGGTTTTTTTATTTTTTTATTTTATATATATATTCAAATCAATATTGAATTTGTAAAAGAATAAAATATTAAGAGATGTACATATTTCAGATTTGTTCTTGTTGTTCTTGGAAATATGTAAAACTGGCACAAAGCCCCAAAACATCCAACTTTTATTTGTTATAATTCTATAGCTAGCCCAAAAGGTGCGTAGGAATATTTCCATATACTGGTATGATCCATTGGCCGGAGGCCGGAGAGAAAATATAAAGAAAACACAGATAAACTCTTACACCAAAATCACATATTATATATAACATAAGCTATATATTTATATATAAAACTACGTCGTCTCATACTTAATTATACAACTACTGTGATCATCATAGAAAGAAACTAGTTAATTAATTAATACCGGCCGCAAACTGGCTGCTTAATAGTCATCCATCGATCTAGCAATAAGCAGTACATTTCTTCTTGCAGTCCATGGTACACCCGCCGCCGCCGCCGCCGCCCCCATATCCTTTCCCGGCGTTGCTGTAGGAAGTGAAGCACTTGGCCGGACACGTAAGCTTCTTGTTGTAGCATGGACCCTTTTCGTTGCACACCACCGTAGGCCTTGTCACGCCACCCTTGGCGTACCCTCCGTTCGGACCTCCGACCCCGATTCCGTACCCGCCACCCATGCCGTTTCCACCGCCCCACCCTTTCCCTAACCCGGGTATGCCGAACCCACCTCCGGGCCCAAAGAACCCGCCCATGCCACCATCGTTGCCACCACCTTTGTCGTTTTTGCCCTTGGAGTGCTTGAGCTGGGCTGAAAAGGACCCTCCGGATCCGGGGCGGGCCGCTAGAGAGACGGCAGCCGTGAGGAGCAAAAAGGCTAAGAGAATGCTGGTTGTGGGTTTCATTGTAGAGTACTAGTTGGCAGGGATGTGATGAAGAGAGATGGGACTGCTAGTGTGGAGTAATATATAAGTGGGGGTGGTGGTGGTGGGGTGAGAAGAGCATTTATGTGGAGGGTTTTGGACAGTTGAGGGGGCCTCATTGAATGTGAGTAGGTTACCTGCACTTATTATGCTCCTCCCTTTTATTTTCTTTTTTAATCTATTTTTTATTAACAACTAAGAGGCATCCTTTCAAGGAATTAATCAAAATGAAAGGGAAAATAGTTTTATGAATAAAATTTTTAAGTAATCGGGCAACATATTAATTTGTATAGTGGTGGTGTTATGTATAGGATTAGATATGTGAAATATAATGTTGACCCTAAAATGATAGAGACGGTTGTGCCCATGTGCAACGGGAGACTTTTGAAAGGATGACATGAAGTGGGTTAAAACTGTATGCAACTAAATGGCCAGTTTTGGTAACAGAGATAGGGTTGGTCCAATATTGGTGGCATGTGCAAGGAGTTCTTTGCCTAGCATATATGCATTCTAACTCTAAGGGGGTAGAAACCAAGATTTTAGGTTAAAAGTAAACTAGAAAATAAAAATAGAAACTGTCCCAAAACAAAAAGGTGCTAATTATGAAATTATTATTTGATGGATCAGCCGTTGATCATCTTATATGAAAACTAATCGGTTTTTAGTGAGAAAAGTCAAAGTATTTTATAACATTTAAAATCGCACAATGCAAGATGCAGTATGATCCTCGCTAATTCATTTAAACTCGATAATATATAGTTAGTTATATTTGAGGAATATTTTTGGCATATCAAAATTGAAAAAAAAAAATTGAAATATAATTAACTGGATACTCTCCGATTCAATTTTAGTTCTATACAAGACATGTTTTAAGAAATATTTAAATTAACATAACAATATTGTTGCTCCTCAACATTATTTATTCGGTAATGTAGGAGATTATTCCTAGGAAAAAGAAAGGAACCAGAAAGGTACAATCAAAAGTGCACATAATTTCACTATAAAGCAACAAATATGAGATTTTTTATTTTTATTTTTATTTTTGAGGAGAAATTACCTTTTATCTCCATGAATTGCAATGTGTTGGCACTTTTTTCTCATGAATTGCCAACTGTGCTACTTTGTCCCTATGAACTACTATTTTGTATCCCAAAACCCCTTCTGTAAGTCAAAGCCGTTAACTCAAACGGTCAATCCGTCACTTTGCATCACTTTGCTCCCATGAATTATAACGCACTGTCACTTTGTCTCCACAAACTACAATGCATTATCACTTTAAACCATTTGAGTTAACAGCTTTAACTGATATAAGAGGTTTTTGGGCACAAAATAGTAGTTTATGGGTACAAAGTAGCACAGTTAACAATTCATAAGGAAAAAGTGCCAACGCGTTATAGTTCATGAGGACAAAAGGTAAAGATAGTTTCTCCTATTTTTAATTTTAATTTTTCAAGTCAAGCAATAAAGATGAGATTAATGGTGGATGTACCGAGGAAAATAAATGAGAGATGCGTGTAATCGGCAGCATGGCATCAATGCGTCCAACGACCATTCTGCACATCATTAAAATTGACGGTGATCCTCGAGGCTTGTTGCACATGCAATTCGTGCATGTATACACATGCATGTCTACATGCATATTCTCACACCACGTATATCACTAATTAATGGCCTTTGTGTGACATTTTATTGTCCAATTGAAACGATAACCATGAGAATCATTGGGGTGGAATTACAATTTTAAGAGAGGATGATAAAACTAAAAATAAAAAATTGTAGGTAAAAATTAATTTTGATTGGCCCATTTCTTAAGAAAATACTTAAAATTTAGAATGAGTTAGTAATGAACTTTGGTTACGAACAAAGGTTTTTTTTATTTTTAGCTGATAATTTCTTATGACAATACTTAAAATGATCAAAATATTCGTGTTTTTTTTTTAAAATTTGAAATTAAGGGGTTTAAATTGAAAGGTTTTGAAATTTAGAGAGGCTTGTCAAATCACATAGTGATTTAAGGGTTTTAAGTGATTGAAGCACAAGAGAACGAGGGGGATTCAAACTAGTGACATTTACTACTCATTAGTTGTGATTCCAATCAATTGAATTACCTCTTAGGACTATAACATGTAGTATTACTTATTTTTAAAAGAATAATGCTGGAATTTCACAACCAACATTTGGATTGATCATTGTTAAAAAACAAATCCAAGGATATGTAGGTATTGCCACATCAACATTGTATGCGATATTTGTTGGATAAAAATGTTGTCTACGCACTAATCTTTTTGAAATTGAGTAGTGTTACACTCTCTTCACACCTATTTATTATACTCATTTTACACTAGGTGACTTTTAAGTAATTTTTCTTTTGTTTATTTTAAATGGCTAACATGGAAAGCCACTTGAAAACATTTCACATCCGTCAATGTAAAATAGGTGTAAAGTATAACGTTACTCTTTTAAAATGTAAGTTATCTATTAATCCTATTAAAAAGGCACGTAAAAATCACATATTTTAATAACAATGGTCAATTTAAATAGAATGAACTATAATAAAATTGTTGGATTGTGCCTTTGACCATCTCATCTGAAATTAGTCCGGTGAGGAAAGTTAAATTCTTTTATGGTATTTGAAATCGCATACCGCAAAGCATATTCTAAGAGCCATCCGCATAAGCAAAGCAGCACTGTTGCAGCTCAACAATCCATCCCTCATGCTTCCGTAACTCGAACCAATGGCCCTGTCTTTGTTACTATTTGTTGAATTTACTCTTTGACTATCACACATGAAAATTAATTGGTGTCTAGTGAAAAAAATCAAAATTTTTTACGGCATTTGAAATTGATTGCACTATGTGAGACATATCCTAAGAGCGATCTATGTGAGTAAAGTGGCACTATTGCACTTCATTTTCATCACATTAAGTTTACCTTTCCTAATTCAAACTTTTAGACCTACACACCAACTTGACATTTTTCTTTGAAATAGGAAAGATGCATCCAAACCAAAATGCATTCATGAATTTCCATCCATCAGAAAATTGCTTCCTATCTACTTAGAGGCAAAAGATTGGTCCAGCGTTAAAGTTGTTGGGTCATTCTCAAAGCATGTTCTCTGTTCAATTTGTGCTCATGATGATTATAGTCAATACTCCACTATACCCATATATTGTATATTAATCTTCTACACTTCTTTTTTGATAGCAAAAGTGCCATGGGTTCCATCATGGATTTCCAAAAAAAAAAAATCCATATTTTTTAACTTGTGGTTGCTAAAATAATGCCTGATTTTTTTTTTTAGCCAGAAATTGCCCATTGAAGTAATATTTTGAAAGTTTCCCCAAGTTTGAGCCACATATATAAGAAGATATATTATAACAGCAGTTCTTTTTTCCTTCTTGACACCTAACCAAAATATTTCCACTGAGAAATTATAAAATCATAATGTGTGCCCAAATTTGAGTGTGGTCCAGCTTTTGCAACCTGCACCTACTTGACAAATTATAAAATCATACTGTTTGCTGTCTTTTTGTGTATTGAGAAAATATTTTCTAAATATATGTTTTTTTTAATTTTATTTAAACTCTTGAATTACCACGTGATTGATAAGCTAGCTCCTCTCAAACTTGAAATTTTTTTAATTTGAATCCCTCGAACTTTTAATTGCAATCAATTTAAACCCTTTCGTCATATTTTAAACATTAAAAGTGAGACAATGATGTTTATATCACCGACTTTTTTTTATAAATTTCAAATTTACTCTTAATTTCAAATAATAAAAAAATTATTATATAAAAAAATCACAAGGTAACCCACGATTGGGCCACCTTGTAACCATTTTTCAATATATATATATATATATATTCATTTTTTCAATTTATTTTTAAATAAAAAGAAAATTGAAGGGTAATTTTATCTTTTTAGGATTTTTAATGGCAAAAATTGAAGGAGGGGGTAAATTAATTTTAATTGACAGTTTAGAGGTTCAAATTGAGAGGTTTTAAAATTTGGGGGCTTGTCAAATCGTGTAGTAATTCAATGGCCTAAAGAAAATTTACCCCTTTTTTTTAAAAAAAAATAATAACTAAAAAAGTTTAAATCAATAGTAGGAAACATTATTTTGGTGTTCTTTGAAAACGCCATTTTAAGTTACAATTTTCAGAAAACTAAAAAAATATAAACTATCTAACCAAATAAATTCTTGGGATTTTTAAAAATAGAATGCTCTTATCAAAGAACAATTCCAAATAAGCACAGGATCAATTTCAATTCTTTACCAAGTGGTTTGAAATCCATATAAATAATCTTCTTACCAATGAAATTTGAAAGCTGAATTTTGGTGTGGTACTTAACCAGTAGAACAATTTGTTATACTTTCCATTCATTATGCCAAGTGGAATCATATTCTCAACCTTAAAAATTCATTTTCATTTCACTTGAAATGAAGCGGATCCTATTCTGCAATGAAATGCTCAAAATTAACTAATCAATCGACATAAATTTGTTCATTCTCTATTCTCAAGCCAATATCAGTGCACAAACAAGAAGGGGGTTTGTTAAGGATCTTGTTTTTTGTCTTTTGGTCTCTGTTCTTAAGTCAAAAGACAATAACAAACAACTCAAAACACTCTTCAAAATACAAAAACTTTTCAAATTTATGTTTCCAAACTAAAACAAAAAACACCCCGAATTTTCACCTTCATCTCTAAGCAAATTTATTTTTTATTTTCTTGTATTTTTTGAAAACCAAATGATTTCCAAGAATTCCCAATTAAGTCGTCAACGACAGCAAAGGAAGGGAGGGCGGACCACCGATCCTAAATTCCTATCTAACTTCTAAGTACACTTGGATGATCTCCATTCTTCTCCCAACCAAATCTTTCAACCGATTTTGAAAATTGATTATATTTATGGGACATTAGATACTATGTACCAAGAGAGCAACCCTTTCTTAATTCCATTATAGGAAGCCAAATTGTGATTCGACCAGGCATGCCAAGGTTGTCCCACCACAATAAACAACAGCATTGACTTCCTTGTAAGCCAACCACCCTCATAAACACAAAGAGTTATGCAAATCAATGGCACAATCAATTCTTGTTAGAAATATGAGTACCATTATTTACTTGTTTCTGCATATTTCTCATCTGTCACAATTATCCACAAATCAATGTCCACCGTCATTTTCTAGGGCCGGTGGTTCTGTCAAAACATACATACCAAACCCTAGTCACAGGATGATAATAGTTGAGTATTTCTTTGGGCGCGAATATGTGAGATGGGCTTTTTTGTCCGAGCAGGAAAGTTCCGTTTGAGCAATTCAAAACCCGGTTACCAAATGCCCCCAGGCAATTGAAAACCCACCAAAACTTGTGATGGGTATAGCCCAAGCCCCAAGCATAGCAGAATAGTGGAGCTATGTGGTTCCTAATGGTGGCATCAGGGCTCTCTTGTTTGGGGCCAATATAAGTGTTTGATTCAGTAAACCCTCAGCAAAGTCTATATCCCAACTGACAGGCAGTTAATGGGCTTACACCTGCTCGGTTCAGTTCCATTGCAGCCATGGTGGGTGCTTCATTGGATTGGGCCCTTTCTTCGCTTACTGTGGACCAAGAAGCTATTGGACTGGGTCTACTGGGGAGCTACTATTGAGAGGTCTTTGATTTTTGGTAAGAAATTGCAGCTTATTTAGCTGCTGAAGCTCAAGTCCAGTAACTTGTTTCATTAGGTATTTGAATATCTTATGGAATTCAAGTTGGTGCATTTGATAGTTCTAAAAAGCATACATCCATTTTTGTTAAGAGTCTTTGCTAAATAAAAAATTAATTTAAACATCACTCAGATTACTATGCAGATAAAAATAGGATGACTCACTTCCTCAGTCCAAACATTAATTATTGGTGACTTAAAATAGACAAAAACCAGCTTCGTTCAATGCTGAAGCAGGCTGATTTCTGGGATGTCCTACAAACCTATAATTACAAAAGCTTCAACCCCTTCCCCCAAGCCAGCACAAAAAAAAGAAAAAAAAAAAGAGAGAAGAATTTAAAAGAAAATGATGATCCACAATTTCCTTATTCTAATCATGTAAACTCGTGTTCTCCCATGGATGTAAAATGGCAGAACCTTAATTATAGACTAGAGGAGTCCCAGCTAGCATCAACAGCGCTGATGATCTTCTCATGTAGTTTGGCTCCAGCAGATGCAATTATACCCCGATCAAGACCTTCTAGGTAAATGCCCTTTGAAAAGTCCAGTGGGTGCCCTCTGGCATCGGTCACCACCCCACCAGCCTCTTCTATGATAACAACTCCTGCAGCATGATCCCATATCTTCTCCTTGTATCCAGCTCTTGCAAACTTCATAAAAATCTCAGCATCCCCACGGGCTATTGCAGCATACTTTACCATACTGTATACTCGTAGTGGTTGCTTCCTGCAGTTAAATCATGATGCATGAGCTCTTCCACACAGCCAAAATGTTCAATTTTATTCCCCATCTTTTTATCCTGTTTGTTATTATAATATTCATTTTCTCTCTCCTTTTAAAGGCACGCACACTCGCTATCATCATTTTTTGCATATCTGTCCATTTTAACATGAACTTTCAGCTCTGCATGTACCCCAAGAATCTATTTTCATCTTTAATTATATTTATAGGAGCTCAGCTAAGAAATGTTCATTATCCAACTGTGTCATGTGTTAATGGATATGAATATGTTGTAAAAGAATGAATGAAAATATAGGCTGGCCGAACTTAATAAAATGTAAAAAGTTGGCAAAGAAAATGGAATGAAAATATATGCACCTAAGCCCCATGGTGTGAGCAAGTCCTGCTGTGAAGGAGTGACTTGAATTTGCCTTCTCGACTGGTTCACAGAAGGTTGCTGATGCTGGATCATCAATGGAAGACACTTGAACTGGCCTCGCAGAGTTTGGCCACACCAACTTCTTATTTGCATGGAGCAGTGGTTGCATCCAAGCCTTGCCACTACCTCTTGTAGCATAAGTCACAAAACCTTTGTCCCACGACTCAGACGTTGGTGGAGTCAACTTAGTTATAATTCTATGATAGCGGTGATGATAACTTAGCCATTCCTTTCTCATAGGGTAATTTGGACACCCAAGAACTCCAAGCACAACTTCTCCATCCTCTATTAGTGCTAGAGCTACAGCATATTGATCCCCACGGACAAATCCTAACGTACCATCCACAGGGTCAAGCGTCCAAAATCTTCCAGTAGGACCCCCAGTTGAGTTGCAATGACTGATAGCTTCAAGCACTTCTGAGTCCCTGAGGGCCATATTCGGACCTTCAAGTCCGAAACGAGGTGCTTCAGCTAGACATTCATTCACAGTGTTCACTACAGCTGATAATAGACCAGATGCATCAGCCTCGGAGAGTTTTTGAACATCTTCTTCAGCAATAATGGACACATTTTTCCTCCCAAAAGACTTGGACAGTAACCAGCTGACAGTTGCTTGGACACTCCAATCTGTGTACGTGGCATGATTAACATAATTAGACAATCTGAAATGCAATAAGCATATATCATATTCAACATGTTAAATGAGAAGAAACAAATTTACTTGTTGAGGATCAAAATTGTGATACATCAAAAGGATTATATAACCTGCTTCCAAAAACATTTCAGTTATCAGAGCATAGCTCTCATTTAGCATGTTTCTATGGTCAAATAGGCTTCATATCAGAACGACGATGATGACCAAGCAATATGAAGAACCAAGATCGCCTAATACTATACTGTAAGTTATTTCTTAGCAAGTCTATAAGTTTAAACTGCAGTACATTCATCAATTAATGCCCCAATCATAAAATTGTGACATAAAGAGGGGCCAGGAGAAGATTAGGAAATCAGTGAAGGTCCCAACCAAAAGTAATTACTTCAAGACTAGTACTGAAAGGGGAAACTTCAGCTTAGCAATTTGAAGCATTTGGTTTATTTTTGATAGAAATACAGCAAGACTTTGCTTTCATGTAGCAATAAAAGTACTTATAGAATGCCAAAAAAAGATGGCTAACCATGAAAAGGAAATTTTGGGCGTATTCTTTCCATGGAAAGGAGGGTAAGTGGGCAGTTCACTAAGGCAGCACATGGAGTATCTTAAAGATGTAAGAAAGCAAGAATACAAGCAAAGGGAATAAGAGTGTTATGTAAAAGCTCGATATGATGCAGTATGATGATTTATGGTATAAAGAAACTCTTGCTAAGGAGTTGCTTCTGGAAAATATAAATTTGTTTTTCTAATGGGGGGGCAGCAAGAATATCAATCATTTACAGAGAGCACACCAAAAAAATGAAAAGAAAAAAAATAAAAAAATCAAAGACTTATATAGGCTGGAACAGAAAAAAAGATGAGGGCATCGATATCACCTCTCAGATTGGTCCCAAGAGTGAAGAGTGCCTTTTGGTGTTTTTAAAATATAAATTAATATAGAACAATATCTGGAAAAAAAGAAAAAGAAAAATAATTTCTATGGGGATATCTAGTTTTGTAGCAGAATCTAATTTGACAGTTATGTACCAGTTCATTATTCTGTCACACTCTCTACATATTAGCTGGGTGTCATCAACTCATCGTAAGTGATTTTGTAAACAGAAAGTATATCCTACTATTGATAGTTTGAATCACTTTGATTATGGATGAACTATAATGGTATATCTCCCATAATGGAGACTAAAAATTCTAAAGCCAATTCTTGATGCATACAGAATGCAGCTTGCTCAAGAGAAAACCCAATTTTGTTGTAAATAGTTGGAAAATTCACAAAGTCTTAGGTAGGTGCCTGCTTCAAACCAATTTTTAAGTACTTTGCATTCTCTTCAGTACTCATTTAATTCCCATAACCCATGAGCACATCTTAACTCCAAATTTTAGCATTACTGTATCAGTATACATTGCAAGAGCAGCTCAAATACCATACTTCCCACTTTAAATTATGCTAATACTACCTTTTTTTGTTTTCTTTTCCTCGTTTCCAAATCTTAAATAGTTCTACATATCTCCAAAAGCAGCCACAGCTGAGAAGGAAATTTACTATCTTCCAAAAATTGAAAATGTGGCTTCATGGGCTATTGTGGCTTTTAAAAATTATGAAGTCATCCATGATCTATCCATAAGCAGTATATCAGCCACAATACTGCATTCTAATGGCCCAATCCATAATTTTTTTCATTGCTATTGTTATTGCACAATAGTATTAAGTTTATCGCTCCTTAAAAAAAAGTCTCTTGTATTTAAGAATATTTCTCTTATCAGAGAGTCCCTCACCTTTTTTTTCTTTCATCATGTATGAGAAGATAAAGTTCTTTGTTATGACAGTAAAATGGGATGTGTTTCTCCATGCATTCCAGCTTTCACACCCATTTGTTAACTTTCTCTTCCTATTATTCTGCTTCCCAAAGTCCTTATTCAATCTCATTATGTATGGGTGGCTTAAAAATTGCACTTATGATTAGCCCATTTTCAAAAATATACGTGACAATACCTACTCCATTAAAATATTGTTTTTGTATTAGCACCAAAAGGAAGCAAACAAATGATTATTAATATTCTCATGAAACGATGTTGTCAGAAAACAACTTGACTATCACTTAGCAAGTCTTTACCGTAAAATTTAAAAGGACAGCAATTATATATACATCCTAACCCAACTCCCATAAAGGGGCAGTTTTTTCAGAGGAATTTAAAATACCCACCAAAGCTACAGCCAAAAGCGACCGAAAAACATGAAAAATCAAAAGCAGCATCACAAACCCAATTCAGAAATTTTACGAAAAAAAAAAAGTAAACTAAGAAGTTGCAGAATTACCAGCAACAGTGACAGGAGAATTGTCATCCTTGGATTGGACCTGACCGTTGGTTTTAGAAATCAAACTGTCTTGCACTCTCTGGCAGAGAGCACATGCCATCTGTACAGCTCTGACAGCAACATCGAGCTCTTTGTAATATTTTTCCGGCTCTGAGGCCGCAACCCGCAGGTTTCTCTGGTCCTCCATTGTTGAAGAAGAACAGCTCTGGTTGAAATTTGATAGGGAGACAATGTATTTTGATGGGTTCTGGTGGTGGATGAAGAACAAACTTCCTACATGGTAGGGTGTGAACTTGTTGATTACTCTTCCGCTTCCCGAGACATGTGGAACTCTGGCAGCCAGGCTTGAACAATTTAAAGGCATATCAATGAAGAAAAAATCTCTGTCTCTGTCTCTCTGTCCCTCTCTCTCTCTCTCTCTCTCTCTCAATCTGCGGTAACCTGCGATTTAATCAGAATTATGTTTGGTTTTATGACGTTGGATGAGGAAAAGAGCAAAGAGAATGGACAATGAAAAAGAAAGCGAAGAGCTTTGGGGCCACTTTGAGAATAATTTATCAGAATGCTTTCATGGGTCTTGATCTAAGAACAGGGGATGAAAGCCTAAAGCCTTCACTCGGTGGATTGTGAAAGTTTGGGATACCCATCTTTTTACGAGAATTGGCATGTAAATGGATATTAAATTCAGCTATTTATAGTGTGTTTTGGGAAGGGGAGGAAGATCGAAGAAGGTGAAAACAAGTTTTGTCGCGTCATTTTTTGGGTGTAATGATGAGAAATGAAGAGATTTAAAATATCTTCTCTTACGATTATATCATTTCTAAAAAAAAAAACTTTTATTTTATACTAGAACATTAACCAACGTTGCTCAAAAAAAAAAAAAAAAAAAACATTAACCAACGTCCAACCTAACTCAATTAAGTCTCCAAAATATAGTTTAATTAGTTGGGATTATGCTTAATAAAGCGGTGATCACTAGTTCGAATCCTCTTCTTATACGGACACATAAAAAAAAAAACGTAACTCAATTAATTAAAAACTACGTTCTATGAAGTAAAAGTCATTAGTAATCTTATACCATATAGCATGTAAGGTAAGAACATATTTGCGACTTCTCATGAGTATTAAGTTTCATATTATTTAAATCGTTAAAGATTGCTTAGGATTATTGATGGCCATACTCATCTTACACAAGTTGTTGTAACTATTTTAAGTGGTTTTTTTTATTATTGCTTAAAAATTAAAACACTTTATATCGATCCATGTGAAATCAGTGACCATTTCTCCCATCCAAAATAGTGCCAAATTATATCTCATAATCAATGAGTCATGATGAGCTCATTAGATCCTTACAGGGAATGTGAATGTGAAGCCAAAAGTTGGAGTGAGAGTGCCAAACACACATTTGCCGCAGGAGAGGTTCACATCTTGGGAGGGCCAAAAGGATAAAGCCCTAGATTTTATGAAATTGGACAGGATGTTTATCTTAGGATGATTTTCATACATCTCAGAGACACAGGGTGACATACGCAAGATGTAATATGACGATTTATGTTTGTGGCATATGACATTATGTTAACCTTTAAGACCACCTCTACTAAGCTTGATAAACGTTCATTATCTTGATTTAGCTTTTAATCACTCATTCTATCTTTGAGGCAATTCATTTTATGCTCAAGATTTTGTTTAGTTGTATTTAACTGTGCATGTGGTGTCATGTTTTTTAAAATTTTAAATGACGGGACAACATATTTACTATTAAATTTGTGATTCTATTGATCTATAAACATAATTTTATTAAGGAGTAATATCATTATTAGAGATGAAATTAACATATTTACATCAATAAGAAAACTAGCTATGAGTGATGCTTGGGAGCATCATTTTTCCCGGATGAGGGAAAAGTGATGTGGGATGACAAAATGGTACTATAAAACAATAAATATTAAAAAGCAAAATTTTTTTTTTGGCCATCCCACATCACTTTTTCCTGATGCTACCATAGTCAACTAGCCACCCCTCTTGAAAATTGATGGGCACATCAAGGACCTTCAATTTGTCTTTGCCAAGTTTGAAATGAGAAGATAGTCATTTGGAAAAGATGTTTGCAGTTGATATTTAAGTGGAAACACAATGAACTTTAATATACTTTTGAACAACTTCTCCCACGCAAAATTATAGTCACTTTAATGTGTTTGATGTGAACATAAAAACACTGAGTTAGAGGCTAATATACCCATGTTCCTCAATATGCCAAATAAACCAGCCCACTTTGAGGGCCTGGACCTAAGCTCAATCGAAGGAGGCGTGTGACATTAATAGAGAGGCCCAAAGAGCCCTCATCAGGTGCAAAAGGAAAATGACCGTATTCCTTTATGCACGGCCATCTAACCTTCCTACGATTCTCAACTACAAAATAGGCAATACCCTTAATTAACTGGTCAAAAAACACATGCTCTGGCTCACCCAATGACACGTGCCTAGCTCTGTACAATGCCATTAGCTCCACTATACAAATATCTCATGACTTAATCATCGAAGCTATATCCCACCGGCACTCCACCATGGTTTCAATCTGATCTTCTTTGTCTTGTACGTGTCCATTACCCTAAAGCATATGTGTAATCTACTATATCATCATAGGCCAAAGAGATTGCACTAAGATTGTCACACCAAATAGCACGCAAGGAACACAAGAATAAATGAGTAATTTACAAATCTAGAATCTATATCGAAAATTCAAAATATCAAGCTCAACTAAGAAAAGCATTAGATGCTGCAATACTTGGGCACTTACGCAGTGGCAAATATTCCAATTATCTGTTCACTTTAACGCCCCATATAAGTTTGGAACCACTAGGCTTTTACGAAAGAGATGCTTAGAGGCAAGGACAAAAGAATTTCTCATTTTGAATCATTTTAACTTTTTATTTCCTCTTTTGTTATGGTCTTGCATACAAATACGCCTCGTATGTATACGGTTGTACAATCAAATTTCGAAGATTTGGCAAAAATCCATGGCCGCAGGCCTGCAAGACCGTTTCTCAAGTCCACAATCCCAATCGTGACGGTGAGTATACACTTAAAAATGCATGTAGCATTTCTCAAACGCTTAACATTATAAACTTTTAAAACATTATTGCATTTAAACGATGGATGGTAAATGCACAAATAGTAACACTTGAAACAATCATCAACTGAAACATTATGAGAAAGTCAGTAGTAATTAAAAGTATTTGGAAGAGATAGGAAATATTGCTTACCTCGATACTGTTACCTGCATAGCTAACAATTTCTCCATGATCCCAGTTCCGTCCCTGCTCGGCGGGCTTATCAACCATGCTAATGACTCATGCATGACATTTAGCATGCCAAGAATGACTTCAGCCCTATAATTTAGGCCGATAATTTTGAAGTAGTGCTGCTTAAGATGGGCTTAGCTCAGCTTCCATTAGCATGATTGTTAAAATATTAAGTGTGTAATTCTGTTAATCACATCTCTCCTTCAGACCGCATAAAGTGGTGCATATTCTTTTTACATCAATTGCATTACTTTAATCCTATAATTTGTCCATTTCAACCTTTTTCAGAACTTTATGCTACTATATATACATTTATAATTATTATCCAATTAGAGTTTAGTTGGTTGCTTTCCCACTTTCACCTACCCAGTATATTATTATGGGTGTCACATACTCTGGATTTTTTTGGGTTATCTATGGGCAATCTACACTAACATATTCCTCAGAGCATGTTTTGTTTTTTTCTTTCTTCATGATGCATTCTCCTTTTCACATGTGTCCTTTAAGAGGATTCGCAACAGATTAGCTATTCGTTAACTAAAATTTGACTAAAAAAACTCACCTTTTTTAAAAAAAAAAAATTTATTTTATTTTAGTTTAGTTAAGCATTTTTTAAAAGCAGGGAACATCTATCTAAATCTTTCTCTATTTCTATTTAAAAATTCTTCTTTATTATTCATGATGTAGGTAAATTCATGAAGAATCATGTGCCACCAAAATGATATTTGGGAACCATCTTGAACATTCATAAAAGCATTCTTAAAACTTGTCTACCCTCCAGCCAAAAAAAAAAAAAAAAAAACCCACCTGAAAAAATAACCAATTTTATCAAAGATAGATCCCAAACATAAGAATTTCAAAACCCACCTATAGTTCTTCAACCCAAAACTCACAAATTTCAAGATCCAATACCAAATGGTTTGATGGGAACCCAATAATCAAAATATGCCATATGAAATAATGGGATTTGGAGGAAAATATTCTTAAAATCCATTTGTGAATAAGGAAATTTAATAATAAACTAACTAAAATTTGGTTAAAAAAAAAACTGTTTTTAACTAATTTAATCTGAACCCAAAATAGTTATAGGTTTGAGGCTGGGCTACATCATGAACCCAAAAGCACAAGACTGGACCAGTCATCATGCATTCAATGTTTTCATTCTTTCGGCTAGACCCATTTTTTCAACCTCGCCCACATTTCTGGCCTAAAAAGGGAAAAGGCCCTGGTTTGCTATTTAGGCTGGACAATCCATACACCTGAATTGTTCTAGCACCCAATTCACCAAGCCATGATTATAGTGGAAGACCAGGCATTTATAGTCTCTGTTCACTCAAGTTACATGAGTGCCCATGATGTTGGGTGGTTTTCGGTCTACCTTAACCTTAACAGTTAGCTCAAGACATTAAGCTTTTTATCATAATTATAAAATGACTATCAACCCTTTTCTACAACCGATATGAGATAATCCTAACAATCTCTCTTGTACACATCGGACTTTGGGTCAGAGCAGAGACAACTCATTTCTCCCGTAAAGTGTTGGTTGGACTTGTTGATTAAACTTAGACTCTGATACCAGTATTGGGTGATCTTGGACTTTTCCCAATCCTAAAAGTTAGCTCAATATGTGAAGCTTTTTCCCCATACTTATAAACTGACTACCAATCTATTCCACAACCAATATGGGATAACTCCAATACATGACTCACTACAAGTTACAACTCCACAATCCCATAGCCTAGTCAAATTTTAGCTACCCTTTTGGGGATAGAACAATTTTTTTTCTAACTAAAGTCAAATAAAAATCTTTAGAGTACATGATTCACACATGTAATTATCATGTGCTTTAAAAACACATGTCAGCTTTTTCTTATTTGGAGTAGGGTCACTCTTTTAGCAGTCCCACACGCAATTCTTATCCTGAACTTTCAAATACACATAGATGTAATTAAGCGTTAGTGGGTAGATGTTGCTATCTATCACTTTCACATGTTAGAATTAGGGTTTCTTCTCTCTTGTCACTTGGTAAAATACAAGAGGAGAAAACTTCCATAGTTAGTGCTTGAAATTGAAATCTAGGTCTCAAAGATTCTTTTCAACTCCACCACCATCTTTAGGTAGCTAGTGGCCTGGAGACAATGATTTCACTTGTCAAAGAGTGAGACTTTGAACTCCTCCTAACTATATGATAATCCTCCCAATTTTAGTGTATAGTCTCATCACTGTATTTTAAATGAGAGAAAGAGACTTGATTCAATGCACTTCCTCTCTTCTCTCAAACAAGTTGATGAATTATAATCATAAAGAGTGTAACAGCTCAATATAAAAAGCGGGTTCTCTTTATATACTACAACTTTTACTAAACAACAAAATTTGACAGATAAATTTAATTGTTTATCTATCTTTGTCATGCAAAAAATGGCAAACTTTCCTACTTAAGAGGAAGAAGGATGTTAGATAATAAATTCCGTGGACCCTGGGAAAAATGCATACAATGAATCCAATAAAGAAAGTTTTGGACATATATATAATAGCATTTGTTTAAGATTTGTCAAATGTAGACCCAACATAATGAATCTTATTTCAAAATTTGGTCAAAAACCATCCAGAAGACTGGCTGGCTTGGAGAAACAAGGGGATAGAGCCGAATCTTGACTCCTTTTCAACCAATACAGACGAAATCCCAACGTGATCTATACTTAATATATAGGTGCAACTTGGCATAAACAAACAGTTGGAAAAACTAGGGCTTGCTTGGCTTGCTTGCTCACCATCCTTGGCGGCTTCTCTTCGTCTTGATCATTTTATTATTTAAGGTGACTTTCAGGTGGTTATTTTGGTTATCCAACATTCGTTGTCATTCTCAAACTTTGAAGATTTTTTTTTCTGTTACCTCCAATATTCTTGATGTTATTTCAAATTCTTCTTCTCAGAAACTAGAAAAGTCAATAAAAATGTAAACTTTTATGCCCATTATATGATACGTTTTTGAGCCGCATTCATTTTTATTTTTATTTTTTATAGCATTCCCTTTACTCTCCCCCTATCCCCCATGTTCCTATTGTTAGCGGGAAAAACCCACCTTCCTTGATTAGGTTCTCCTTGTACATACAAATAAAAATTTAAAAAATATAGTTATTATCCCCTCCAAAAGTCTTTTTTTTTTTTTTAAACTATTTTCTTCTATTATTATTATTATTATTATTGGTTAAATTTGACAAAAAATAGGTTACTTGGAATACCCGTAACTCAAAATGACAATAATACTTATGCATCAAATAATAATAATTTTTTTGGTTTATTTTTTAATACTTTTTAGAAATAATTTGAGTAATTCAAATAAAAATATTACATATGTGTCTATCACATGTGTCATTTTAGCCGTCTAAAGTGCTACTTTAAGGACCTTTCATGTGCATTTTCCACTATTACTTTATTAAAGTAGAGCTCATGGCATATATATATTTCAGCACCATCATTATTGCATCTCCTTTAATATTGTACTTTTAATATGACTAGATTACCCTCATTTGATATTTGCAAAATCTCCAACGTGATTAATATGTCCACTTATTTTGTGGAAAGAAACGGATTGATAACACTCACTAACCCATCGGTTTAATGGATTTAAGGAAACAAATAGCACAATCTTGGCCTTTTCTTTTTTCTTTTTTGATAAGTAATGATGAAATTGTACATTAACTTGCCTAACAATGGGTTTGGCTTTTTTCGTTTAATTGGATGAACAAGTAGATTTGAGCTTCTTTTATAGACTTGGTTTAATTGACTAGTCAAACCAAGCATACAAATATAAAACTTGCAATAAATTTTAGCTTCCAATATAGACTTGTTTAATAGACTAGTCAAACTCAATCTAGTATACTCAAGAATCAATATTGCATAAAAAAATAACAATTGAGGTTGATTAGTTAAAAGGGATGGAAATTGGATGTAATAATTGCAATGAATGGCCTCACTTAAGAGAGTGTTTAGGCTTTATTATGTTCGGTAAATATCCAAAAAGCCTAAACCCCACTTGCTAAAGTTGCTCCAATACTTATTTAAGCAATTGGGGCTTAAGTTATATGGGCATCTGACTTACCAGGTAAGATTTGAATGTCCTTTCATATAATACAGTTTTTTATATTATATAAAGAGTAACATTATTGAGTGTGAGATCTGACTCTGAATAAAAAAGATAAATTTGAGCTTTCCCTATAAACTTGTTTAATAAACTAGAGGAATTTAAGTATTTATCTTAAAGATTGCCTCAACAGATTAACAAACGTGGTTGATTAGGTCACAAAGACATCAACTTGCTATAATGTAATATGACGTTCACACTTTCTAGCACATGGAAGAATGTCAAAAAACTATAAACAATTGTCCAAAGCCAGGGCAGGCCTTGTAGTTATGGCCAACTTTCAAGGGCATTTTATCACACTAGCCCCTATATAATAACACCTTGTCAAATTCCCACCACACCAAACACCCGCTGAGTAAAGAGTCATCACAATCCGACGACGTTTGCTGTCCTACTTTGTATCTTGGAAAAGAATCGAAGAAAAAGAACACAGATGGCAGGTGCTGGGGGTGCTATGATCAACGGTGGAGGCTTGTCTGCGAGGCTTTCTGGCCGTCTGATTCCCAAGAGGGGTCAGGTGAAGGTGGGCATAGTGGTGGTGCTGGCTCACTCTTTTGCTTCCATCTTCTCCCTCAGTCGCCGCCGACCGTGTGCTGGTGGTGTTCATTTCTCTTAGTAGACCCTAAGAAGCCTATTTTTGATGAGGATTAGTGAAAGAGACATATGTTCATTTGTGATGGGGTGAGAGAGAGAGAGAGATTTTGAGTGCTTTTTGTAAAAGAAGAGATATATATATATATATATATATATATATTTTTATATATATATATATATGTTCAATCATGTTATTCCAATGGAACATCCTCAAGGAAATGGAAAGTTGAAAGTTCAAATACCAACAAATATTGCCACTGAAACTACCTTAATAATCTTGTTTTTTAAGGCATTAGATTGGAACAAATCCTGTTTTAATTCGAATGGTGCTTCTCATTCTTTAGCTATATACCCTTCAAACCAAAAATAATCTCAGCTTATTAGAGCCAGTTTTAAACACCTAATTCATACCCAACAAACAACATGTTTGCCTTCTACGTCAAGTTTGGCTCATTCAAACGCTGCTAGAGTTTCACAGATTTCTCTTGCCGGCATTCAGACCGTGATCCGATTGATCTTCCAACCGAGTTTCTTTGTCTGACTGCGATCTTCACCTTGTTTAAATGCTCTCCAACTGAACCTGACCGAGCTTCTCAACAGTAGTACACTTGAGCTTCAATTTTTCTTCAGGAAACATAATCGTTCGGATTGATATATACCGATCGACTAATCTTTTAGGGAGTTCTTTAATTATAACATTAATTAAACATCTACAGCATTGCAAACGAGTGTCCCAGTAGTTCTTCGTCTAATGTTGGTATAGCTTGTCCAAACCATGTAGCCATGTAGGAACGGGCACTCCCATATTTTGAAACCGTTAAACCAAACCAAAAGCAATTATAAAATTCTTGCTAAATTCGAATCTCTGTCTGCCTCTAAACTTTCATTTCCTCTAAAAAAATCAAATGAATATCCAGAATTCTAGACAAATACATGAATCTAATTATGCAGATTTGTAGTCATAAATCAAGAGGCTGCAGCCTGCACAGATTCGCACAACACAACAGCAGTTCCTGAGGTTGTCTCACAAGTGGTGAACATATTAAATAGTTAATGCATGTGTTAAAGAAGCAGCCCAAATATCATAATCTGAATAATTAGATCGATACGAATCCATTACTCTTTAACACAATTAAACTTAAATTAATTTGTCTACAGAACATGTGGAGTCCATTGTATCAAGATCAGTTTCTGCCACAAGATTCTGTGAGTGGTGCTCTTCTTTTCTGCTCTGATGTGATATTTATTGTTCCTTTTCAATTATAATATTATACAATTAGTACCTTAAGAACCTATCATATTCTCCACTAACTATAGTTTAAGGCCCTATTAATCTAATATAATATAGCGTTAAAGATATAAATAATTAGTAAAGTCTTATTCGGTATGTCATCCATTGTAACAAGAACAGTGTTTTGAGCAATTTTTACTACAATTTTCTTAGAGGTAACTTCACTTTATACCCTTAAATTATCACGCGATTTGATAAGCTCTCAAACTTTAAAACCACTTAATTTGAACCCTGAAACTTTCAATTGCAGTAAGTTTGAACCCATTGTTAGATTTAGCCGTTAACTTCTAACGGCAATACCTAAAAAGACCAAAATATTCATAATTTTTTTTACTTTATTTTTTATTTAGAATTAAGGGTAAATTTAGAATTTTATAAAAAAAATTAGGGGTACAAACGTCATTGTCTCACTTTTAATGTTTAAAATTTGACAAATGGTTCAAATTGACTACAATTGAAAGTTTAGAGTTCAAATTGATATGTTTTAAAGTTTGGGGACTTGTCAAATCGCTTAGTAATTCAAGGGTCTAAAATAAATTACCCAATTTTCTTATAAATTTATATAATAGTTCAACGGTTAATATTTTAATGACTAACGGGTGAGACCATATTTGGGATTGCATTGAAAAATTGAACTTTTAAGAAAAAAGTTTCATTTTTAATTTTTTAATTTTATTTTAAAAAGTGTATTTAACTTATTTTTAGAGTAAAAAGTTAAATTTTGAGCTCTTTTATAGACTTGGTCGAATATACTAGTCAAACCAAGCATACAAATATAAAACTTCCAATAAATTTTAGCTTCCTAGACTTGTTTAATAGACTAGTCAAACTCAGTCTACTATACTCAAGAATTGTGTAATAATTGCAACAAACAGTCTCATATAAGAGAGTATCCAAGTTTTATTCTATTATACAGATGCTCAGATAGTTAAAACTCTACTTACTAAAGTTGTTTTAATACTTATTTAAGCAATTGTGGCTTAAGTTATATGGACATTTGTCTGATCAGGTAAGGTTCAAACGTTCTCTTACATAAAATTGTTCTTTTATATCAGATAAAAAATAGCATCATTGAGCGTGACTCCGAATAAAAAAGATAAAAGTAGTTTGTTACTTTGTTTTACTAAATTTGAGCTTCTTCTATAGACTTGTTTAATAAACTAGAGGAATTTAAGTATATCTTAAAGACTGCCTCGACTGATTAACAAACGTGGTTGATTAGGTCACGAAAACAACAACTTGCAATAATATAATATGATGTTCACACTTGCTTGCACATGCAAGAATGTGAAAAACTGTAAACAATAATTGTCCAAAGATAGGGGCAGGCCTTGTAGTTATGGCCAACTTTCAAGGGCATTTTATTAGACTAGCCCTATATAATAACACTGCCAAATTCGCACCACACCAAACACCCACAAAGTAAAGAGTCATCACCAGTCCGACGACGTTTGCTGTCCTACTTGGGATCTTGGAAAAGAATCAAAGAGAAAAGAAGAACACAGATGGCAGGTGGTGGGAGTGCTATGATCAACGGTGGAGGCTTGTCTGCGAGGCTTTCTGGCCGTCTGATTCCCAAGAGGGGTCAGGTGAAGATGGGCATAGTGGTGGTGCTGGCTCACTCTTTTGCTTCCATCTTCTCCCTCAGTCGCCGCCGAGCATGTGCTTGTGGTGTTCATTTCTCTCAGTAGACCCCAAGAAGCCTATTTTGATGAGGATTAGTGAAAGATGCATATGTTCATTTGTGATGGGTGAGAGAGAGAGAGAGAGATTTTGAGTGCTTTTGTACAAAAGAAGATATGTTTGTACAGAATGAGATATATACATATATGTTCAATCATGTTATTTCAATGGAACATCCTCAAGGAAATGGAAAGTTGAGAGTTCCAAAAGCGACAATTGCCACTAAAACTACCTTAATAATCTTGTTTTAAGGCATTAGATTGGAACAAATCATGTTTTAATTCCAATGGTGCTTCTCATTCTTTAGCTATATATATATACCTGCAAACCAAAAATAATCTCAGCTAATTAGAGCCAGTTTTGGGGGGTTTAGGAGGGATCCATTTTGGGTCTTCTCAACAATGTTCTTTTAATTCCGATTGAGCTTCCAACCAAGTTTATCTACCTATCTATGATCTTCACCTCGTTTGGATGCCCTCCAACTAAACCTTTGTGACCGAGCTTCCCATGAGTACACTTGAGCTTCAGTTTTTCTTCTGGAAACATTCCCGTTCGGATTGATACCGACCGAGCTTTTAGGGATCGAGTTCTTTAATTTTAGCATTAAACATCCACATTCAAACTAGTTGCAAATTAACGAGTGTCTCAATAGTTCTTCATTTATTGTTTGATTTAGCTCATCTCGACCACGTGGGAACGAGCAGTTTGACCAAGTATCTCGGTAACCAGGCGTCGTTTGGTAAATACCACACCACGCCCCACTCTCAATCACTGTTCATGAGTTCGGTGAAAAAATAATGAGTAAAGATTGATAAAGAAAAGTGAAAAAAATGGTATTTAAAAGTGGAAATGTTTTATTTGGTAGTATTTTTTTTATTTGAATGATAATAAAAAGTAAATAATGTGATATAAAAAGTGAGAATATTTTGATATTGATTTTTTTTTTCTTAAATTAGGTGAATAGTCTTTGGGGAAGGTGTTTAACAAACACTTGAACTCTTAAACAATGGCTCGTTCAAACATCTATCAACCGAGTACTCCAACCTAGTGCTTCAGTTCCTTCACTTTTAACCAAACATTTGAATTTAAACTTAAACTATTTAGTTGATGTCTTGGTGAAATTGAGTCAAGGTATGACTTAGTTGAACTGGATGGAGTACTTGCGATTTTTACCATCTAAACCCTTATTATGCAACTCTTAGCGGGTATGTGTTACTATGGTCACTTTCAGGTATGACAGTTACAACTAAAACAAAAACATAAAAGCGAAAAGGATAGATGCTACTATGGTTATGTCTGGGTAAAATAGTCATAATTGGTCTCCTCAACCTATCTTTTTTGCTTGTAATTCTTTTTTTTTTTGGTAAGTACATCGAAACCGAAACAAACAAAAACAAAGAACAACAGAAAACAAGAAAATCAAACTAAAAGAGGTGAGTCTTTACTACTACAAATAGGATAAGTAAAAAGCTGAGATAAATAAATAAGAATGAACTAAAATGAACTCTAAACGTGGCCTAGTACCCTTGAACTATTAAATTTAGACTTCCGCCCTATTGTTTTGAACATCAAATTAACCAACAGAAAACGTGAAAAAAATCCACATTTTCGCACGATAGACAAAGGGATCATTTTTTTTTTAAAAAAAAAAAAACACAAATTTTCCCTAAAACGTGACCGATAAACCAAACCAACAACAACTACAAAATTCCTGCTAAAGCCGAATCACTGTCTGCTTCTAAACTTACAATTCTTCTAAAACAAAAATGTCTGGAATTCCAGACCAATACATGAATCTAATTATGCAGATTTGTAGTCATAAATCAAAAGGCTGCACAGATTCGTACAACACAACAACAGTTCCTTGAGGTTGTCTCACAAGTGGTGAACATATTAAATAGTTAATGCATGTGTTAAAGAAGCAGCCCAAATATCATAATCTGAATAATTAGATCGATACGAATCCATTACTCATTAACACAATCTAACACAATTAAATTTAATTAATTTGTCTACAGAACACGTGGAGTCCATTGTATCAAGATCAGTTTCTGCCACAAGATTCACTGAATGCGGCTCTTCTTTTCTTCTCTGATGTGATGTTTGTTGTTGCTTTCCAGTTATAATATTATACAATTAGTAGCTTAAGATCCTATTATATTCTTCACTAAGTATAGTTTAATGCCCTATTAATCTAATCTAAATCTAATAAAATATAGCGTTAAAGATATAAATAATTAGTCTTTAAAGTCTCCGTTGCAACAAGAAAAGTGCTTTGAGCAGTTTTTACTGTACTTTTTTTTTTATTACAAATTGAGCTTTTTTTTAAGTGTGTTTTATTTATTTTTAGTGTAAAAAGTTATAAAAGTGTTTTTAAATTTTTGATCAACATATCAACTTTTTAGTTTGACATAATTTTTTTAAGTATTAAAAGTGCTATTTAAGTTCGTAATGTAATTCTAAACAAACTCTAAGAATATGTTTGAGATTATATTGACAAATAGAACTTTTACCGTAAAAAAGAACTTTTAAAGATTTGTTTAGCTTTTCCCAAAAATACGTTTGACTTTTTTTTTTTTAACAGAATTAAAAAGTCGTGAAAGTACTTTTGAAATATTTTACCAAACTCATCCGTTTTTGTTTGACACAACTTTTTAAATACTAAAAATATATTTTAAAAACTTCTTGCAATCCAAAATAGGCTCCATTGGCTTATTTGAAATTGCATTAGAGTCTTAGAGAGCTTATAAAAATAATTTTAGTACTTAAAAGCAATGCCAAACAAAAAATTGACCTGTTTGATAAGAAATTTTGAAAGTTTTTTTTTTAACTTTTTTATCCTAAAAATAGTTAAAAGCATATTTTTGACAAAAATTTAAAAATAAAACTTTTATAAAAAATATTTTTTAACTTAAAATATCTACTTTTTATCCACAATTTCAAACATGACGGCCATATTTTAGTGACTAAAAGACAAGCGACACGTGAAGCGCGGATCGGTTTATAAATTTAATTTATAGTAAAAGTTAAAGTAAATCCAATTTTCACACGAGAAAGGGCTGTTTGGTTTTACCACTAAGTAATGGTAAGGTTGCCCCTTGGAATAAAGAGAAGGCAAAGGACAAACAACAAAATGCCACCGTGGGGCCACCGCAGGTGCAAATCAATGACCCCATTTACAATGTGAACAGAATTTGACACGTGATTTTGGATGAACCATCGAACAAATCATATAAATATAACATTATTTATAACTTATCTTGACTACCTAAAAAGCCTCCACTTTTGAGTACGAGAAGCGTCTTTATTGTCATTCGTCACCTCGTCAATTCCTCCTAAAATTACACAACTACCCTAACTAATCTAAACCACTCTATTATTTATATATTTTCTTACAAATTTTTGCGATATATATTTTTTTTAAATGAGGGTATTGTTACACGATATTATACATTTTAGTCTATAATCTCGTCATAATAATTTATATTTTAATAAATGACGTAATATTATTCCAAAAGAAACAAAAGAAAAAAAGAAAAAGGAAAAAGGTACCCTTAAATCTTTAGGCCCACAAATTAAAGCACAAAAACAAAGTGGTCACGACTCATCTAGTCATTTTCAAGGTCAAGATCAAAGACTTTGAATGAATTGAATAATGAAAGTGACAATTTTTCGTCAAATTCAACGTAAACAAAAAAAATAGTGATAAGTGAGAACGAGACAATTTGCACGTGGGAATCATCAACGAAAAGTGGTGTAAAATGAGCAAAAATGAAGGGCAATATGTAACACTTGCCTCAATATAAAGAAGCAAGCCCCCTATGGAATGCCACACACTAAACTCAAGCTCTCTAACACAACCGCCCCTTTGTTCTTCTCTATTCCTCTTGAAATTCTTTGAAGAGCTCTTTAGTGAAGAAGAAGAAGAAGAAGAAGAGAGATGGAAGGTGCAAGAAGGGAAGTGATCAACGGCGGGAACTTGTGCCGGAGGTTTTCTGGCCGGCCGATCCCCAAGAGAGGCAAGGTGAAGGTGGCAATAGTGTTGGGCTTGGTTCACTCTGTCTCTTCTATCTTCTCTCAAAGTGGCCGAGCTGGAAGACGTGGTGGCGGTGCTCAATTTTCTTGATTCAGCTGCCTGAGCCAACTTTGATGAGTTACGAGAGAGACAGAGGGACAGTTTGTTCATGTAACTGTTGTAGAAGAGGATGTACAAGGTGTCTGTCTTGTAGTTTGTAGATTTATATGAAATTTTGTTCTTTCTATGTTCATATCTTGGTTATTGATGCGTTTGGATCAAGGATTTGGGTTGTGATTTTTTGGGTTTCATTATCCTCGGAGACTTAATTTCAATGGGCACCGTACGCCCCTGAACGTGAGATTGATAGATCTAATTCGATTAATTAAACTGATTTGAGTCAGAATTAATCTATATAGTCTTATACCCAGATCTTGAATTGTCATCCCTACTTGTAAGGGAGATAAAGGTCGAGTCTTTTGATCTGGATCAGAATGATTTGAATATTGGGTTTTGCCTGTCGCCAATCTACTCTGCTAAAAGCAACCCAGCAAGCTCAGTGGTTCTAAAATTTACTCATCATCAGAGAGAGAATTGATATATATGGATATGGTAGTGTTGAAAGATGCAACAACAAATGGCTTCTACAATATGCGCATGTATCTCCAACCCCCAACCAGAACTGATAACCAACTAAGGTCAAAAACTTGAATGGAATGCTTTAGCAAAATTTCACTAATTGTGGGGACAAAATTGAAGGAATGCAGAGAGCGTGGCGGTAATCAGCTCAATGCCTGAAACAGATGTTACCGGCAGCCATCAGCCTATTCGGGAGTTGTCCCTGCCGAAGACCAGTGTTGTTGCCCAGTTGACGGCCACATAAAACCTGTTCCTCCAACTGACAACGCGGGTGAGATAGGCCGACCGCCAAATCAGCCAGCTGAGAAATCCGGCAAGGGATATGCCCTTTGCATCCTGACAAAATACAGATTGGAGGGGATTATCAAATTGGTTATTAGTGTAACGTGCAAGTCTAAGCTAAAGCCAAAGCCTTTTGATTACCTTTGATTGGCGTAGGTCCACAAGCGCCTTATAGCCTCCTACTGATGCCATGCTTCCAAGATGATTGTAGACAAAAGGCTCTCCAAGAGGGATGTCTTTCGCAGAGAGCGCCTTGCCCCCATTCTGCTTTCCAATTTGTTAAACAGCTCCACCAGAAATTTACCTTCCCTCTCTGCAACCTGTTCACAGAAGTTAAGAGAACATTAACTTCAAATATTTTGTTTTTGGAGACATGACACTTGTAATCCAGATCCACCCCCTTCATAAAAGAGGAAAGCGAAAAGAAATACAGCAGTACTTATGGAAGGAAGATGAGAAAATAGAAAAGAGTTTCAATTGGAATCCCACTGCTCTCATGATTGTTGCCTAAGATATAACAGTTTATCAATGATTATGAATTTCAAAATAAACCAATAAAAGTAGGGAAGGAAGGTTATGGGAGCTAAAATTAAATTTTGAGGTGTTATTTTTTTTTTTTTGTTTGAAAATGAGTTTCGATGTGATATTAATGTAAAAACTGTTTTTGTGTTTTTAAAAGTGTTTATGTTTGAAAAATAGTCTTTGTTTTTTGTCTTTTATTTTCTCTTCTCAAAACAAAAATATTAACAAACAATTCAAAACATAATATACTCAAAACTATTTTCATATTTATGTCAAATCAACACACTTTTTCAAGAAAGACAGGTTAATCTATAAGAAGACTCCACCATGGCAAGCAAAAGCAAGTTACCCAAACCTAGTATATAACACCTTTCATCTCCCCAGCTTCCATTCCTTCGATACTGACCTCAAAAGCATTTAATAACATGCCATGATTAGCAATAACCAGTTCTTGCCTTTGTCTCTGCTTTTACAGAAGGGAATATTTTATAGGGAAGTTTTTAAGTGAAATATGCAATTCCAGGGTAAAGAGGACAGACTTGAAGAATGGATAATTTGCAGAAGGTAAAAAAGAATCTAACCTGAGCTAAAGCTGGAAGAACTGGCTTCCCTGTCTGTTCAAGAAAACCAGCACAATCTCCAACTGCAAATACATCTTCCACAGAGGGAACCCGCAACCATTCGTCAACACCAATCCTGTAACACTCGATAACATTAATTGATAACATCAATAATAAATAGCAAATCAGGAAAAGGCAATAGAAATTTGAAAATATAGTGTCAAGGAATGCTCATGCATATATACCTTCCACCCTGGGACTTGGGAAGATTCAGTGACCTCACAAAATTGGAGGGACCAACGCCAGTAGACCAGACCAAGAGACCATATGGAACATCAGTCCCATCATTGAGAACTATCTTCTTCGAATGCACCTCTTTCACAACACCTCGCATAAGGCGAACACCAGACTGGCACATAAATTGCAAATGTTAGAGATAATTCCTGAATACTTAGAAAATATCCTCAAGAATATCATAAAACAAACTGATTTACCTTGGTTAGGTGTTTTGTTGCATATTGACGTAGCCCAATGTCAAAGGATGACAAAATCTCATTTGCCTGTTTAAGGAAGAAAATAGAAAAAACAGTCAATTCCAACATATTTCATTTCTTCATACGAGATTGATTCATAAATACGGAAAGAAATTGTATATATGAACCTCTATGAGGGTGACTTTGATATGATCCTTCACATGAGTATACCGCTCACGAACATCTTTCATGATAAAATCACTCAATTCACCACTGAACTCCACCCCTGTAGGGCCACCTCCAATAACAACACAGTGTAATAATCGTTTCTTCTCTTCCTCTGATATGCCTGTAATAATAAATTATACATTCAAAATCAAAACTTCATTTGTGAAAAGAAAACTCATTAGATGACTAAAGATCTTGTCCCTTCACCAGACATTTAGATGAACTTAGCAACAAAAAGGGCTGACTATTTAAGCATGAAGAAAATGATGAGGGAGAAAGATAGAGGGGACATAGGCGCATTCCAAATGAATCTATGGATACTTGGAAAGAAAGAAAGAAAACTCAAAAAAGAAGAAAAAAATTGGGAGAACAAATTCAACCTATTGAGTATAGACTTAGGTTCTCCTATCAAAATGCCTGCCCTCTGGTTTTCATAACTTCAAGTAAATTAAAAGGATAACACTTGAGATGCATAAAAATCAAATCGAATTCAGCATTCAATCATTTTCTGGAGAACAGAGAAGAAACTTTTAAGAGTTTGAAAAATCCTAATGCCAAATTAATGCTTACCTGGATTTTCAGAGAGCATCAAGTTCAAGAGAAGCTTCTTCCTTATTTCTTGAGCATGGTTCACTTCACGAAGGAAATATGCATGTTCATACACCCCCTTGATTCCAAAAGTCAAGGGCTCAGCTCCAGCAGCAATGACAAGCTTGTCATATGCAACTTTAAACTGGTAAGGATCGCGAGGTAATCCACCATTGCTAACAGTCTCACAGTACACCTGATTATATAAAAGAACAGGATTAAATTATTTTTTACAATCTTCAGAATGTGACATAACAAGGAGAGTCATGTATTTTTCCTTTCCTTTTTCATTGCAATAATCAACCATGAAGCTGGTGCTCTATCTTCTGTGTTTTACCCTATAGTTGGTCAGGTTAAAGAGCAGAATGCAATGATCAAATGGCTCTAAGATTACAGTCTGAGAAAATCAAGTTTTGGTACAGAAGTTCTGAACAAGCAGTAATCTGAGCAGAAATGATATCCGTGCCTCATTTGTGTTTTTTATATATGTGCATGAACAAAATATCACCATATTATAGGGGGCGGTCATTACCAAAGTTTATTTGTTGCTTCTACGGAAATTAAAAATACATCATTTGAGTAGACATCATGTGCGAAAACGAAGAACTACTCTGGCATTAACCTCTCCCATTTATATAACTGTTTGCATTAGTATGCATTACTTTATGCTATACACATATGGATCGACTTTATTATTGCACATTCCTCAAACCACAGAGAACAAGAAGAAAAAAAGCACACATAAATAATATATTAAAAGAAGAATTATAAAACTGGAACATTCACTCACCTCATGTTTGTCAGAGTCAATGCCAACGCAAGAAGCAAGATAGAAGTAGGAATTGGGACCCTTTGCTAATGCAGTCTGTATCCGACTAACAGGTTCAGCTACAGAGCGGAATTCCAGGGTTCCAACACAAGTTGAAGCAAGTAAAGGAGTGAAGACCATGTGATTCCTTGGTGATATGCAAATAACATCATAAATATTGGTGTCTAGTCCCTTAAGGAATCGACAAGCACCCCACCCGGTACCAATGACAACAACCCTTGGCTTTTCACCAGGCTTGGTTGCTTCTAATCCTGCATAGCTTGGCTGATCATACTCTGTATCAGACGCCTCTGCAATCATCTCAGCAGAAGGAGATTGATAATGTGGGGTTACCCTTATCCCCCTGCTCCAAAAGCTCATGTGATTTACCTTCTTGATGCTGTGGAAGTCTGACATATTGCTGTTTTCTCTGAAATTTTCAAGGGAAGGTATGGAACATTGGTATGGGGATACTCCTTCACAGAATACATCCTCATTTCTGTAACTGCCAAAGGTGCCTCCTGACCTTCTCAAGCCACTCCTAGCAACCCTTGCCAATGCCATGATCAGAATACCAGCTCTTACAGCAAGACCCGATACCCTTTGGACCTTATATGAAGACTCAGATTCAAAGGCTTTGATCTATTGAATCTACAACTGAACGAACATCAAAAGGCAGAATTATATATATAGGTAGCTGATTTGATAACTCCAACCATGCAGCAAGCAAGCAAAGACAATATGTTTTTGGAGGACTGGTTCAACCAACGCATATTTTTTAATATATATCAACGATTCTTTCCAAGACTACTTGAAAAGAACAAAAACCAACTTAGCTTTGTTCATTGGGCTGATGGCAGATACAAAGAGAAATCTCTAGTAGAATTCTAAAAGTGAACCAAATACACAAAATTAAGACTTTCCACATCACCAAATACATTTAAATTGTAATAGGCACATCCCATGCAAACATTATTTGACATAATAATGACAACTGTATGACAACTGACGAATTTATGCAATCAATTGTTAACTCATTTTAAGAAACGTGATAAATGGTCAAGATGTCACAAAGTCCAAAAAAGTTGGAGCATTCTATATCCGACCCATATATATAGCCTGAACAAATCATTCAAAATGCATGGATCATGTCATTAGGACTCTTCTTCAACACAGGCACAGCTGTTCACATGTATGCAACTTTCAAATAGACCCAGTGGTGGAGCCACATGTGGACCAGGGGGAGCCGTGAAGTTTAGAAAAAAAAAAATGTTATATGAGACTTAAAAAATTTTATATGGACCAAGGGGAGCCAGCTCCCCCACGACCACGTGCTGCTGCAGGCCGCAACTAAGACTACCAGTGTTCAGAATCGTATGTTCGTTTGGAGCAACTGGACAAGATGCTGGCCGAGGGGGATGAGAAGGCAGCTCTCGCACATGCTAAGGACTTGCAAGGGAAGCCTGGAGGGCTTCAGTTTTTTGGTGCTGCTAGACAGGTTGGGAGAATTAGTTCTTGGTTGAGTTAATGTTGTTTTTGTTGTTGTCGTTCTTTTGGTCGACTTGTTAGAAATTCTTATGGGAATTGCAATGTTTCTCCAATGATAATTATCTTGTTGTGAAATAGAGGAAAAGGTCAAGGCTTTTTAATCTGGGAGCACTCTAGCTGCACTTCACGTATTTGTTTCATGCTTTCATCGACATTTTTGGATCCAAATGGAAGAAGATCTGGCATTTTGATTAGGATTGTCTGCTGGGTTATGGATGAATTCAAATAGGGGGTTGTTATATGGCTAATGCTTGCTAACTGGTATTCAATGGATGTGGATTAAGTTACTGCTTTATGATGCTGTACTATATAGATTGTTAATTGCTTACTTAGTGGGCATTCTTCCCAAGGGATACACACTATCCAGCTTGGAAGCTCTGAACAAGGAAGGGTCTCTCAATGTTGCATTTGTGGATTTAGATTTTCTTGAAGAAGTAGGTTGTTTTCTTTAATCTCATTTTATATTTCTAACTTTCTTCTGCCATTTTATGTCTCACTGCTGTTGTTTATTGCCTCTGATTGTTACCACCTTCCATGTCATCCAGATCAATGCAGGGAAATTATCAGCATTGGCATTATAGAGGATTCCATCAACGTTTCAGAAATCTAACTCCAACTGGGTCATTGTTATGATCTTGGGTGGGGAATTATAGCAGGTTTAGACCAAGTGAAAAGGTTGTGATATAGAGAAAAGGCAATAACTTGTTGAAAATTTTGGGGATTATATGTTGTGAATGGCCATGCCTCCCCATAATATTTTAATTATAGTAGATTTAAACTGCCTAGCGGAGCCACGTGAGAAAAATTTTGCTTCTTGTTTTCCTACTCAAGTTTCACACAGCACCCCCAAAAAAAAGAAAAAAAAAATTTCTTATCTCCTACTTAAGCAAGTTACCACTCGGCACTTTCAAAAAAAATTTAGCGGCACCCCAATATAAATTGTCTAGCTCTGCCACTGAATAGACCCAAAAGGGGAAGATTAAAAAAAAAAAAAACAAACAAAAAGAGGAAAAAAAATGAACTTAAAGAACTGAAAGAGAATTGGCATTTTTAGAGACTATCTACCAACCAAATCAAATGAATTACCTGCTCTGGCCGGAAACAGAGAGCTAGACAGAAAGATCAAAAAATCTCCTCGCACATCACCACAAATGCCCTGTCACAAACAGAGAGATATAAAGAAAAGGATTAGCACCCAATAAAACAGGCTTTAAACAACATAATAAGAACAAAAAAAAGGGCAAATAAAAAACTTTGGCCCATCTATAAGGAATATTCTTTGTTCATGAAGAATCAATTACAAGAGAGAAAGGTGAAGTGCAACAGCGAGATTTGTTTTTTCCTGAAGAAAATAATAAATCACACGCTAAATAACTTAACCAATAAAATTAAAAACACCAACAGGCATTTTGTCAAACAAATGCAACACCTCTCACATAAGAATAGAAAAGAAAAACAATTTACAAAAAAGAAACAGCCCCACTTAACAATCAGAATGAATAATTAAAAAATTCAGACAGATGGATCCATTCAAACAGGAATGCGTGGAACATGAAGAACATCGTTTAAAGCCAAAACAAAAACTCCAAGAAAAAGGGCGTTACTTTTGAAGCAGCAGAAGGTTGAAGAACTAAACGCTTTTCTTTTCTGTTTTGCTCTGCGGGTATTTTTCAACAAGATGTCCAAGAATGTTGGGTGCGTTTATGGAGTGCAAAGGCCAAAGGCCAAAGTTGGTGGCTTTATAGACCAACAGGCACCAGGCAACAGCACAAGAACGTGTTACTGTTAACCCATGTAAAATATTTTAAGAGTCAAATATTTTAAAATATACATTAAATAAAATAATGTAGAAGAAGATCTCTGACTGACTTGTATGGCAAGAAAGTTGGACGGTTCGAGGAAAGGAGAGCGTATCGATTTTTCTAACCTTTCTGGTTGGCACTTGCACAAGTAGGAAAGAAAATAAGGAGAGAGAGAGAGACAGGGTCGTTTTAGTGACATAAAGACAATTCTGTTCCCCTTCAATTATATTTTCTGATGAGCTAATGAAGGGCAGTTTTGACCTTTTGGTCTAAAATCTTTGACAGCGTGCCAGTTTGTCAAAACCCTAGTCAGCGCTGGTGATCAGAGACGGTCAAGTCCACACCAGCACGATCAAAAGCCGGGTCACGGAAAAAAAATCAACGGACAGAAATGGCTTGTGGCCATTGAAACATGGTCAGTGGGCCCCACCTATGTTCGTGGTGGGGCCCAATAGAGGCCACGGCGTGGGAAATGGGGAAAGAATTCTCGCATGTAAACGGGACGGCGTCCAAGGGTAAGAAAAACAAACGGGATTGTCGCTCGCTACGTTTCAACGGCCAATATTTTCCTTCACGTGTCAAACGTTGGACTGGTCGATTTTGTCTTTGTCTCCCAGGATCTCGGGGCCGCTTTTTGTAATAGCGATTCTTTTGGGTCTTTGGTTGATTAACTAAACGTGTCAACTTTGATATGTTGCTGTTGAATTGACGCCATGGCACACGTCTAGGCTGGCTCTGTCATCTGTGCATCTGTTGTAGCCTTTAGCTTCGGTCAAGGTTCACAACCAATCACGATTTAGATCCAAAATTGGATTATCTCATAGAAGAATGTCAAGAACATGTCAATTGAAAACAGCCCATAAGTTTAATAAATTAGGTTCAAGGAATTTGAGGATCTCATTTCAATGAAACATTTTACGTGTCGGGCCTAACTTATTGATTCACCTTACAACCACTTTGTTAAGAAATACAATGTACAAGTATTTCATGACACCCATGAAAAGAAAATAAATTATATACGAGTCAATGAGTAACGTTACACAGGATTAGTCATTAAATACAAACATTAAGTATGAACACATTGGGTCAACACAGCAAAGAACAGGTAATGTCATGTTTTTATTGGTTAACAGATTGAGAACTACATGATGAACAGTCAA
This sequence comes from Carpinus viminea, assembly GCA_013348765.1. Classification (NCBI taxonomy): domain Eukaryota; kingdom Viridiplantae; phylum Streptophyta; class Magnoliopsida; order Fagales; family Betulaceae; genus Carpinus; species Carpinus viminea. The sequence continues at coordinate 64,045,881 of CP054667.1, forward strand.
GGTGTTGGGTTGGTGACCGGCTCAAGTTGCTGCTGCAAATCCTTCATCGGTGTCACCAAAAACACGGTTCAAAATCATGGCTAATCTAACTCCACCCTGAGCAATTCGTTTCATCACAATTGGCATCCTTGAGTCGAAGTAATCATCTGTAAACCACACATATAATAAGCAGCATAATTAATAATTTAATATATTAATCTCCTCTTCATGGTCAGTTTCCATATATAATTGGTAATGGATTGACAGCAGAAAAGAATCCATTTCAAACTGGCTTTGGTAATTGTGAGGTGTATTGGAAGCATGTTCGGAATTTGCATTAAAGAGAAATGCTGAGGGCTTTGTATACCTGATAGAGTTGTACCAGCTTCAACTCCTTTGTAACCCCATTTACAAGCTATGTTTATGCTCTCTCCAGCCCACCTGCATATTTCCCAAAAATTAAAACATATGAGAAATTTAATCTGAATAAGCGGTGTATATATGCACTATAAACTCCATTAATACCGATATATCTGTCCACGTGACACTCATTTTCACGAGACTCTCTACTACAAGTCTACGTACCCTGTGAACATTTTTCTACCCAAAAAGAAGCAAGAGAGAGAGAGAGAGAGAGAGAGAGAGAGAGAGAGAGAGCTCACTTGGTAACACATGAATGAATATCATCACAATGCTCCCATGATGTAACATCAGAAGACCAGATTCCCTGCAACTATTTAGTTAATAACCAAAATTTGCAAGAATCTTAATTGCTTCACAAATGCAAGTGAGGAAGAAAACTAAGTTGGTCTTATTCTTACATCGGTGAAGTTTCCCTGTATCGCTTCTAGGAGGAGGTCCACGTCCTTCTCATAATAATCTGATAGAGCTGACAGAATAATGTCCCTATCCCATACCTATCACACCATGAAAATATACATTGATTGCACAATTATCATGTCATGGCAGTCTCAGAAACTTAACATATATATGAGCTGCATCACTGGCTTACATGATGCAGATTAGATTTGCGCCTAAACCAGCGTAGATTTATGGTGTTTCCTCCTTCATCGCTTGTAAAACCAACATGCATTGGCTGAAAAACAAAGAAGACATATTATTCTATGAATGCTTAGAACCCAAAAGGCTTTAAAATTCTCTCATACATTATATACACATATATATACCTGATGGATATCTCCCATGAAGTGTGACAAGAATAACAAGGCCTCAGTCATATTATCTGCAAATTAAATCAAATTCAGCTAATCAATGGCAGCCAAAAACAATCTTGAGGACAAGAAAACACGGAGTTTTTACAGCCAATTTCCTTACATCTACGATCAGCACTTCCCTCTCTGTAATGCAGAAGCTGAGAAGTGAAATTTTGAATAGCACCCGCCACGCACATGTCCTCCGCCCCATGCTGATCATGACAGTCCCCTAAAACCAAGTAACATTAGCGGTTACATCTAAACGCCATTGCCGGCCAGTGCATCACGAGATTGGTTGTTCAAGTTCTCACTCAACCGACACACACGTCGTGACGTTACAAAAAGAAATAATTTTGATGAGCATTAATGATGCTTACTTTGATAACCGAATTTGCAATCATTGTCGGGTGTGTCAATGAAGTGGAGAGGGCTTGTCCAGCGATACTTGTACCAGTGCCGGATTTGGTCAGGCCATGTACAAAGGGCTGACAAGTCGCCATTAACATCATGGGGTAACAAATTTCGAATAGCTTCTGATGCCTCAGACCCTAGAAGATCCTGCAAATCAAGTAGCAATAATTACTCATGATTTTGTTTCATTAATTAGTGAAGTGAAGCATTCTTGGATAGAGATAATTTCAAATTTCAAATTTTTTATAATATAACTCTTACCCAAAATCGTCTAAAATTGTTTAAATTTAGAAACTCGATCATTGAGTAAATTACTTGGGAATAAATTTTACCCTTTTTTTTTTCTTAATTCCTTTTAAGGACCCACAAATACAATTAGTCCTTATAGGGTTGACCTTTTTCCAGACAACAAACAGGTATAACGCATAATATTTAGATTGATAATATAATTTGTTTACCCAGGATTAGGAAATTAGAAGACACATTTAATTGAATCTACTTCTTTTTTCTGTCTTGCACGTGTGCTAAAACAAATGGCATATGTTTGGAGTTTCTATTGTCAACATCCTCCGCCACCCACATTCACATGTTCTCATCTCATCTGTCGCCCCCTTTCTACCGTAGATCCAGCATACTCATCTCGTCCGTTGTGTTGGTGGTATCGTTTTATTTTTCATTCCAATTAAACAACAATAATTATTTTCGATATATTTTCAGAATCTCAACTAAACTATGAAAACCAGTAAATTTTGATACCATGTCGTATCAAAACCATCACAACTTGTGTTATCGATCGATTATAAATCACGATTATAAATCACGCCTTATAAGAACCCTTTGTATTTTTTAATAAGGCTAACAATTTTGACATAACTAATAAATTTGATATGATTCTTACACAAAATTAACGAGTTATGGTTAATAGGTCCGATCTATTTAATTATATAGGTCAAATTATAATTGACAAATATAGTCTTATATCAATGCCTCAATACGACCCAAACTCGACACATGGCATTTAGAGCTAACAATCTGACACGAAATTAGCAAGTTATGATTAATGGATTTGACACATTTGATTAAATGATTCAAAATATAGTTTATCTATATAATCTTTAAAACCATGTATTGATACGACTCAAACTCAACATATAAACATGAGTTAACACCCACTTACACTCATATTTCAAATTAACACCCAGTTGCACTCATATTTCGGAATCGCGGGACAGCCTGCCTCACGTAACTAGGAGTCCTATTACGCAAAAGGCCAACTAGAATTCACCAAACCAAGGTCCAAGTTTGATTATTCAATTTCATATCACAGACGAAAGAGGTGTTAAATCAAAGAAAAAAATTTCAACTCTGACCCAAAAGGACCAAAAGAAGAAAACACGCAAACTGTCGCTTCAAAGTTGAGTTAGCTAACCGAAACACGAAACTTCACGGAAACTCAGGCAGGCTGTAATGAAAAAGTGACAGACCATGACAATTTATGGAGAAATGTTGGGTCATGGTTCAATTTTTCTACCGACTATTGACCCTTCCAAAACCAAAAAGGCAAAAACATTCTTGAACACCAGTTGAAGCTTCCTGAAAGCTCAACAGTGAAAACCTTCTTGTTCACCATTCGTATGGTAAATTGGGAGCCCAAAAGAGAAAATATCAAACACAATAACAAAAAAAATAAAAAATCAATTGTTGTTTATGGGGAGCAAAGCTGCATAAAACGATGACAACCCCACTTCCCAGATAAATGGGGTATCAAGATTACCTGCGCAATCCGACATGTCATGATATGACCCTCTTTGCTCCAGCCCTGCGCTCCACGCCCTATTAGCAAAGCAAAACCCAGCAAGAAAACAGGCCAAAATGGAGACCATCTCCCCAACATCTCAAGCTTGCCCATTCTCACAAATTATTTCACCACCTTAACTTCTTTTTTTCCTCCAATATGACAACACATAACAGATGAATTAAACCCCAACTGAATGTCTTGCATATATATACACACACAACTTATTGGAGGTATCCAAGGAGTAAAAGTTTTTATTTCTTAGTATTGTGGTTATCCCAATGGTTGACCTTTACTACAAGCAAACTAGCGAAGTGGGGATATTCTGGTATATAGAAGGCATCAGCTCAATATTAGGGATGAAGTCAACAAGTAACATAAAGTATAATTTTTGGAGCCTTGTCTTAAAAAGAGTTAAGAGAGAAGGTGGAAGGATAATTTATTTGCTTGATGAGGCCTGGCGTATAGGAAACTTCAAGTTATTTTCTGTGGTTGAGTGGTCCCCGTCCCATGCAAAGTGAAGATGCATCTCTATCTGACCTTATCTTGCTTGAGCAATTTCCCTTCGAGAAGTGAAAATGCGGTTGAGCGTAGCAGCTAGTCTGACCCCACCTTGGGCTAGCCTCTTCTCCACGATCGGCAGCCGCGAAAGAAAATAATCATCTATAACAAAACAAAGAAGGAATTATGAGAGGATACATAAGCTGTTACGCAATGAACTGAAGATAGGTGATTGAATAGGGGAAGCAATGATGTGTTATGTAGCATGATCCTCTAACATTCATCACAATTATTGTCATGCAACATTTGCATGTCTAAGCATCAATTTTGGTAGGTCGCATCATATGCTGGACTGAGTTGGCCATGTGCAGGAGAAACTACTAAACTATGGTGCAAGAAACCTAAGAACTGGGTTGACCACCCAATCAGGTGGTTCCAATCTTTTAGATGAAGTATTTGATGGAAGAGCAGAAGAAAAAAGTTTCATGTGAAGAAAGTTCAGTGATATCATAATGTAGTTATGTAGCTTTTTACAATCACATAGGATGTAATTGCCTTTAGTGCTTTTTTTTTTTTAAGGAAGGAACCTCACCAGGGCAAGGCCATTTGGACTTATCCCGGGAGAGTAAACCTCAAATACACAATCCCACTCGCCAAAATCATGTATTAGGTAATTCAGAGAAACTCCTAGAACCCAAGATAGCCGAATCTACGGCTCATTCCAAGCCCACCCTTTGACCACTAGGCTGCACCCTAACGGGTAAAGTGCAATATTTTACAAGGGGTAACCTGCACTTAATACTCTAGGCTATAAGCAGTGACAGCACATCTTTTATTTTAACCAACTATTTTATTGAGTTGATCTGGATATCAATATACATATAAAGTTAAGATTTCATTTCTTATTCTTGAAGACATGCCTAATTTTTTTAAAAAAAAATTGGAGCCTCACAGACTTTTGGGGGGCCATAATATTGGCAATGAGTTTTTCAGGGTGGGTTCAAGTCATACCTAGGCAAGATATTATACAGCACAAAATTGCGTCCCTTAAAAGTCCAGCCTTGATTTATTTAGATAAATAAAAATAATAAAATAAAAAAACCAAAAAGACGGACTGTAAAATACCAATATCTCAATAGAAAAGAGTAAATACCTCCCAGAGTGCTCCCTGGTGTTGCATTCCTGTATGCAAACTTGCACGCCAGACTAATGCTCTCAGAAGCATAGCTGAAAAGTTAGAAGCAACCCAATCAAAGTAATTCCCTTCTTATAACACCTAAATAGTGGAAATTTCTTTCTTCTATCTAAGACGAAAGAACTGGACATGCATGTCAACGCGATCAATAAATGCTCTCGTTTCAATTTTAAACAAATCTTCCATGCTAATTTGAATGGATTCATATTATGATCGGAAGATTTTCAACCAAGTAAACCACACCATCCCTTAACTTTGATAACCAAACATTGTTTATTTAATCCACTTCTTCCCTTTTCGAATTATTCATGTTGTCCTTTTACTGGTAGTCTCGCTCCCTCCACCCCCCCACCTACTTTTTTCTTACATTTAGTGGGAAACACTAAGACCAATTGTACTACTCGAACCTTCAGTTTCCATAACCCAACATAACTTTATTCTCTTCCCCAACTCTCACCGTCGAATCTTATTCAAATTTACCCTCTTACAAGTTACCCAACCAAATGTTGAATGAATAAATTATTTGGCACAGGAATGAGGAAATAACAAAAGGGGGCATAAAAAAATAAAACCATTTTCTAATCATGATTTGGTATATTATTTGTGAATGTGCATATGAAGCCTGTCAACAATTCAAGATCTCATAACCATGATCGCAGACACAAAGAGGTGGATACAATGCGTCCAAGAAACAAGAAAGGAGAAGGGCATGTTCTTACGGATTTGGACAAACTGTGTCATTATTTGTGCAGTTTTCCCATAATGTTACATCATTTGACCAACCATCCTATAGACAAGAAGTAAAATCAAAGTAAAAACAGTGTTAAGTATTATATACAGTGCAAGCTGATGACACTAGCAAACACAGCTACAAAACAGACAAAGAAATGAATTCAAGTCTCAATATGAGCGTAATAAGCAAGAGTCTTTATATGCTGACTGTATGCCCAAATAAAAGCATACCGTAATGTTCCTCTGAATGGCTCTTATCATGATTTCAAGATCTGAACCATAGAATGTCTTCAGCGCAGAATCAATGATCATGTCATCCCATACCTGGAACAAAACCAATTTATTGAAAGGGAAATTACACTTTACCTTCTTGTGCTATACCCTAATTACAATTCACGTCCCTAACTTTTAAAAAGTGATACAAAACCTTATTGTGATTATGGACGAAAGCAAAATATTAGAATTTTTGTAAGATATAACTGAGAACTGGCATGTGCATTGTAAAATTAATGATCTAAAGCCAAATTCTTATGCATTTGTTACACTCTCAATGCACACAAATTATTTCTTCTTCATGATCTTAGATAATAAATAAATATATGTAAAGAAAATAAAAATCAAGATCACAACTGAGTTGTGGAGATACAAAGTCGGGTGTGATAGCTGTTGTCATGTGGGATGGAACCCTTGGAGTGGGCTAAAAATGGAGGGCTAGCCCCCTCCCCCACCAAACCCCTCTTCTCTATCTTTGTCCACTCTCAAGTTCTTAGAAGAGGTGGCTGATACACCAGCAGCAAACAGACATAGTCAATTACATCAATATGGTGCTTCAAATCAGCCCAAAAAATTAAGACCCTTAAATCCTTTATAATATTAAAAGTTAGGTTAAAAAGGGAACACTTATTTAATATAGTCTATAACGTCTCACAATATCCTTTTTTAATTTTTCCATCTACAGTGCCTAATCCAAATCATTTTAGTGTCAACATTTATTCGGTTGCAATCTGTCATAAGCAAACTGCTTCTTTAATTTAAGCATGAAATTCTAACTTGTGCATATCAAGTAGAAGCACAGAGAGAGAGAGAGAGGAATACACACTTGGATGACTATGAAGACTTACATGGTGGAGATTTGACTTCCGACGGTACCATCGGACTATTATTGTGTTCCCACCTAAATCTCCAGTGAAACCAACATGTAGGGGCTTCAATCAAAAACAGTAAGTTAGAATGAAAGGAGAACATTAATTTCTTTACTACGAAACATCTATAGAAACTTTAGCATTAGGGACACACCAAGGGGAGAAAAAACAAGAAAAAAGAAACCAGCACCTAACTGATCACTACTGTAGTTGAGCGCAATTATTTGTAATGTCATATTCTGCAGCCATGTTTCTTATACATAGGCATACTAGAAAGACTATCACATTGATACTATACATTGTATTGGATGGAGTATAGGAATACAAGCAAAGTACTGAGAACAAGATTTACTGAACAATTTTAATGACCTACAACAAATTTAGTATTGTAGGGCTCAAAAATAATCAGTGTGACTTTAGTTACAAATATGTCTGTCCACTTCACAAGGGCAATTACTTCTTCCAAAACCTGTGCAACACACTATCAGAGTGGCTTTTATTAAAATATCTACACCATTATTCTAATAAGATTTTCACTTTTGATGTAAAATACCAGTGTCTGCTGAAAGTGACCATGAAATTGAAATTTCCAGTGTGCCATAGAAATATTTCTAGAAGAGAACTTCGTTAACAAAAATAAATTTTGTTTGACAAAAATAAATTTTGAGATATAATATTCTATTGTTCATTAAAATTAAGGGAAATTATCCTTTCCACCTATGAAGTACCACTTGATTACCATATACCCTTATCAACTACCAACTTCACATTATGACCCCATAAACTACCATTTCATTACCAAAACCCCCATTCCGTCAGTCAAGGTCGTTCAATCGGTGAACAGTACCTGTGAATAATGCCTACACCATGAACAGTGTTGTGAACAGTACGGTTGACCATCCGACTTAATAGCCTTGACCGGAAGGAGGGTTTTGGTAAAAAAAATGGTAGTTCATGGGGGTCGTAATGTAAAGTTGATAGTTGATGGGGGCAAATTGTTATCGCGTGATAGTTCATAGGGAGAAAGGATAATTTCCCCTTAAAATTACAATTATTTTTCCACTGCATCCTTTGCATCTTCAAATTGTCTTGAAGTTTTGAGCTGCCAGTAGGAAGAACAAACCTGATGGACATCTCCAATGAAATGTGATAAGAACATAAGTGCCTCCGTTAAGTTGTCTGTGATTGACAAAATAGAATTGAAGTTATAGAGTCTATCATATTATTTCATGTGCAACCATTGGGCCTAGTGATTTAAGGAACTTACATTGTAATTTTAAGTTAGTCTCTTGATAAGCCGATGTTAGTTGCATTGTATAGTTGTAAATTGCTCCAGTTACACACATATCTTTATGTCCAGCAGGGTCATGACAGTCTCCTATAAAACAAGTAAGGAGCATTTCCACTTGAGAATTATGCCAAAGTAGTTTTTAGATTATGTTTTGTCAGTAAAGTAGATTTGGATTTGACCATAAAGACAGAAATTATATTGCATTTTTCTCCAGTACGTCATTTTCTATGCTTAGGCTTGCAGATCGCAACATATACCTCATTCATCTTAACATGCAATGCTTGGTATATTTCATAACCATCATATTTGTAACCAACTGATTTAACAGCATCAACACAATCCTGCTCATGATTTACTTTTCTGCAGTAAAACAAAAAGCCTAAGAGCATCAGAAGCTGACACTGGAATGATCGCATCCTTCAAATTGCAGAAAGATCTAGATTTCATGAGGATCCTATTTTCAATGTTGATCATATAATCATGGAAACTGTGTCTTCCGTAAACATCAACAACAATATTGAACATGAAGATAGTAGCCTACTGACCACCTAAGTGAACTCAACTCAACTAAGTCTTAATCCTTACTAATTGGGGTTGGCTACATGGATATTTTTACATCACTCAGCTCTATCTAATGGCCAAATCCTGAAGAGCTAAGTGAACCTTATTACTAATCCCACAACTGTAAAAAGGTACCCTACAAAATGAATCATCAATTGTAATTGTTTAGAGTATAAATATTATGCGCCAAATGAAATAAGGAAGCTACAAACTGAATCATCAAAATTGTAATTATTAGAGTACATATGTTATGAAGCAAACAACATAAGGAAGCACAGGCTACTCGATCATGACATTAACACGGGCTAGTGAAGAGCAATGAATTGCATCTTCAAACAGTGAAAAGTAAGCCTAAAGCCAAACTTACTGCAGTATTTGTAGTTACACATAAAATCCGGAGTGTCAATATAATGCAAAGGGCCACTCCATCGCCAGTGAAAGTAACGTCGAATCTCATCAGGCCAAGAGCAGACAGCCGCAAGATCACCACCAGCAGACTCGGGAAGCAATTCCTTCACTGCAGCTAGAGCATCCTCAGTTAGAAGTCCCTGGAAAAAAAAACCCATAAGTGCATCAAATTCCCATTCTCAAAAAACTACAGCACGCCCACAAATCACAACTCTCTTCTCATATGATGACTCCCAAAAAACTATTTCTGGCTGCAAATATAACTATAAGATGGTGGAATCAATAGTAACCGAAATATTCTCTTGGTTTGATAATTTGCTGCTCCATTTCCAACCCATCTTGTCAAAATGCCTTCTTTTTCTATCAAATTTGTTTTTTACTCATAATCTATATCCAACATGTTGACAAATACCAAAACTAAACTTATGTAGACTCAATCCTTAAAAGTACTCAAAACCATTATATACATTCCAGAATCAACCAATATTAAAAAAATTAACTGTCTTTAAGAGTTAATAATGGATATGCTCACCTCTGCTATCTTACAGATTGCATAATGGCCTTCCTTTCCCCAACCCAGAATTCCTGGTACCAATAGTAGAAAACCCAGTGCCCCCCCAATCCAGAACAGCTCCTTCCTACCCATGTCTACCAACAATAGCAAAAAATAGTTATAAAAATATAATATGAAGAGCTAAAACATCATTTTCTTCAACAATTCAGCAAAGGAAATTACCGATCCTCATCTTTGGGCCACAAAATTGGAGGTCTTTGTCACAAACTGAGGCTGCAAATTTGGTGAAACTTGCATGAGTATTGTCAGTATCTGGAGGAGCTAAAAGGAGCTCATAGAGCCCAGTTGGGTAAAAGTAAGGTTGTCCATTCACATTTCTCGCATCCTCCTCCTATTCACGTTTCTTTCGTTTGGCAGGCTTATGGACCCAGCCCCCAAGGACCCCGAACCAAAGGATTATCATATCGAGTTTATCAAAAGACTCGCACCAAAACAAATATATATATATATATATATATATTGTGCTTAATTTATAAAACTAATATATATATATTGACATTTCCATATAAGAGGAAAGGATAATTCGAATTAATGACCTCGTTTAAAAAGTAATTGATCGAGTTATCTTTGGAATATATATTTTTTAATAATATATAATTTTTAATAAAATTTATTTTAATTTTATTACTGTTATTAAAAAGGCATGTATTTTCATATGGAAAATGATATATTTAAGGATCACGTTATTTTTATAAGAGGTTTGTTAGGAGTTCTTTTCGTAGTGTTTCTCCTGACATTCTTTCAGTCTTACGTAGAACATGATTTAAGAAAAAATAAAATTGTAATACCTTTTTTTACCAACAAATTAATTTTTATGAGTTAATAGTTAGGTTATAATGTTTTAAAACTTATTTTTTTATTTAAAACTAAAACCTAAGGATGGAAGGTTAATCATTTAAGGATAGTATTATCCAAAATGGATTTGATCATCTTAAATTTGGTGCTAATGCCTCAATTTTGGTATTAATACCTCAAATTTGGTGCTAATATCTAAAAAAAGGGTAGTGGAGGCTACTATAGTTTTATTTTTTCTTAAATCATGTTTTACGTAAGACTAGAAGAACGTCAAAAAAACCCTAATATTTTCCTTTTTATGAATGACTCAAATAATAATAACCGCTTCCTCCTCCTCCTTCTTGTGTACGCAATAAATTTCATATAAGGGTAGACCTCATTACCACCAACACCCTGTGTTAGCCAATGCCATGATGGCATGATCATGAGGTGGTGATATCAAGGTTGTACAACGATTGAGGTTGAAGTTATCGATGTTTCATAATGGAAGAATGGGATTATCGTTGAATTTGGGACAAGGAGATAGTGAGGGTGTTTTTCTTACTTGTCAATGTTATGTAAATTGTCACGTTAATTTTGTATCTGATTGTAATAAGAAGTTAAGAACCAGTATTCAAAGCATTTTTCTTTAGAAATCATTTTAATGTTTATTAGCATTAATTAATTTTAATTGAAAGTGAATATAAATAGTCGATTAGATTTTTTTTTTTTTTTTTAAAGAAAAGTCGATTAGATCAATTAACACTATAAGAAAGTAAATAAATAAAAGTACATCATCTGACAAATATTTGGGTGGATTCTACCCACACAAAAAAAATAAAAATCAATGTTATATTATTTAATCAAAATCACATCTAATTGTGATTTTGATTAAATAATATAGAGTGACCCTACTATACGGTCCGTCTGTAAACTCAGTCTTTTGCAGCACCCAATACAAATTTGACATGTAAGGAAAGCACAGCTTATGGAATAGGATCGAAAACATGGGATTTCTTCTTCATCCCACGCGAGTCTTTAGCTTCCTTCTTCAGTCAACTTCATCTAACTTCCTCTCTGTTTCCTCTTCCACTTTCTCTTTTTCTCTCTTTCCTCTTCCCTCTCCCCCTCATCGACGGCCGGAACCCAACCGGAAAACCCATAACCCAAGTGGCCAAACCCACCCCCACTGGAACCCAACTGGAAAACCCATCACCCAACCTGCCATTTACGACCTTCACTTTGCCGTACCCATGGCTGGCGCCATCCTCAACACAATCAGCATTTTGCTTCTCCTTTTCAAACGACTCTTTCTCCATTTTCACCTTTGGGTTGCTCTCCATTTTTGGTTTGAGAAAACCTTCCCATGGAACATCTAATAACTTCATTGAACACAATCACCAGATTCACCACAAAATTCATTGAACCCAATCACCCAAACATCTAATAAATTCAATAAACCAGTTCCTGCAAATATCAGATGGGTGTCTCTGTGGGTCACCTCCGCAACTTTGGGTCACCCTCTCCAAGATTTTTGGTCATTCGGCGACTTTTCTCGCCAATTCAGCCCAAAATCGATTCTAATGCTCCAAAAATCGATTCTAATGCCATAAAACTCGTTTCTAATGCCTCAAAAATCGATTCTAATGCCTTAAAACTAATTTTTGAATTAAAAACTAAAACCTAGAAAAAAAGGTTAACCCTTAGAAATTTTTTCAAACTAAAGCCGAAGAAGAATGTCACTCATAGCACCGGAGACAGAACCAGCCGGAGCCGCAAGACCCACAGCACCAACGGCGAGACCCACGCCAGACCCCTTCATCGGCGCCATTATTTTCGGTGAAGATGAATGAATGAACCAGAGAAGAAAAGAGAGGAGGAGAGAAAGTAGGAGAGAGAAAAAAAATCCAATGTTTTTTATCCTATTATATTATGTGCAACTATATGATGTGTACACATTCTATTGGTTGCTGCAAAAGACAACTTTTGCAGCTGTACCGTATTGAAGATAAATCCATTAAATTAACATAATAAATATATCATCCCATTAAACATTCTAATAGTATATGTAAACTTACTCAACCAATTCAAATCACTTGTTTTTTTGTCCCCCCCCTCTCTCTCTCTCTCTTCTCTCTTCTTCCTTTCACAATTTCTCTTTATTTAATTTTATATATTTGTTAACGACTTGTCGTTTCCACGAGAGGAACCAGCCAAGCAATCTCTTCGCTCTCCCTCCATGGTCGAAAATGAAGGGGAGGCCCAGAAGCCCCCCAACTGCAACGAGAAGACGACATTCCGATCAGGGTCAAGGCCGCCGCGCTGAACGGAGCCGATAATTTTCGGAGGAAATAAACCAGAAATAAAGATTTCAATTGAAGTAGTAACTCCTGCAGGTAGATGAACAAACCAGAAATAAAGCATTCAATCATTCAAATCCACCAACACAATAATTAACTATATATATATTTTATATATAAAATGACTTTGTGGAGTTGAATGGGAAGACCGCAAACTTTATAATATAAATATGTACCACTTGAGAACAAATACAAAGTTCAATAATTACACAATTCGTGAGAACGGAGAGGAAAGTATCTACCTACCGTCAGTATCAACTCCAAAGATGAAGGCCGTAGTGATAAGCAGTCCCGGTGGGCCGGAAGTACTGCGAGTCCAAGAGGTAGCAGAACCGGAACTAAGAGACGATGAGGTTCTGATCAAGGTCGCGGCCACGGCGCTGAACCGGGCCGACACGGAGCAGAGGAAAGGCGCGTACCCACCACCCGAGGGTGCGAGTGAGTACCTTGGTGTCGAATGTTCCGGGGTAATCGAGGTCGTAGGAAGAAGAGTTTCCCGCTGGAAGGTTGGAGATCAGGTGAAGTATTTTAGTGCTCTGCTTGGTTGCTGAGAAAACGAGAATGAAAAAAAAAAATGGATATTAGGTGTCTGGAAAGATTGAAAATTTGGGTCAAATATTAGAACTAGTCTCACTTTTTTCTACTCATAACTAGTCTCACTTGGGTGGTGGCTTAGTGGGTTCTTTTGTTTTTCTCATTTTGTGTTTGCTGAAGTATTGGGTGCTCTGTTTGATTGCTGAGAAAATGAGAAGGAAAAATGGAGTATTGGGTGCCTGGAAAGAACGAAAATTTGAGTTAATTATTTGAATTGGTTTCACTCAAGTGGGTTCTTCCTCAATTTGTGTTTCTTTTTCGAAAAATTAATTTATGGGGTCATATGAAAATTTAAGACTAAAATCATAAACTAGTTTTGTTTGATGAAGAATATTATGACCAAGGGTTCAGGCTTTGTGTCAATATGTGCATGTAGCTTGAAATTGAGAAGTAAAAATAAATGTGGAATGTAGATTTGTTTATGAGATTCCGTGGTGTAATTATTAGTTAATGGGTTCAATCCTAAAACCCAAACTTTTTGATCGGCCAGCCGGCCATATATTGAGCTAAGCCTAGTAGTACAGTTCTTTTTTTCCCCCTGCTTTGTTGTGCTTCTTTGTTCCGTTGAGGATTATGGGGGATATGAGCTGCTGTTACTGTTAGTATGGTTTTTGAGGGTTACACAGCGTGAATTTAATCGTTCATGGTATACAGGTTTGTGCTCTTCTTAGTGGAGGGGGTTATGCAGAAAAGGTTGCTGTTCCCGCTGGACAGGTTCTTCCTGTTCCACAAGGTGTTTCGTTGAAGGATGCTGCTAGCTTCCCTGAGGTGGCATGCACTGTTTGGTCTACTGTTTTTATGATGAGTCGTCTATCTGCTGGGGAAACATTTTTGGTAATTTTCAAGGAAACTTTCTATTTTTATTTTTTATTTTTTATTTTCTCACTTTCCTGGTTTATGATTGTTAGTTTAATTTATGTTCCAATGCATAAAATCTGAGTGGTTTGACTCACCGGGAGCATCTGTTGCAGCTCTTTTTCCATATATACATACATGACCAAAATGATAATTTCTTGTGGATCTTTATGGACATGGTGTTTCACTGCATAAATGATGAATATCAAAATTTCAGGTTCATGGAGGCTCCAGCGGTATTGGTACATTTGCAATTCAGATTGCTAAACACCAAGGAGCAAGAGTGTTTGTCACAGCAGGTCCAGTATCACTTTTCTTCTTATGCATACGTTTTGTTCCTATCTATTCATATTTTTAAAATCTTGATTGCCAGGGAGTGAGGAAAAGTTAGCTTTTTGCTAGAAACTTGGAGCTGATGTGTGCATCAATTACAAGGCAGAGGATTTTGTTGAACGAGTGAAGAAAGAAACGGGTGGAAAAGGTTTTTTTTTCTACTATGAAAACTTTACTTTTCCCAAATGTTTATAGAGATTGATATGCCTATATTATTCTTTGTGCAATGATTATTTGGTGAGAAGAAACAACCCACTAATGCTCAATGGCAGGTGTTGATGTTATTCTGGATCCAATGGGAGCATCCTACTTAATGCGAAACATTGAGAGCTTAAATGTTGATGGGAGGCTTTTTATTATTGGCACTATGGGTGGTTCAGAGGCAAAAATCGACCTCCGTGTTCTCCTTGCAAGGCGTCTCACAGTGCAATGTATGACAGTTTATACTGGGTTTTAAGTACCATAGCTTTCTGCTGTATTATTCATTCCTGATCATGATAGAAGTATATGAATATATGTAAATTATAACATAACATCTGCCGTATAGCTTTTTGCGTTGGAATGCAGAAGCTATATAAACCCAGCTGTATAATAAAAGATACTGGCTGGAAGATGACTGTTGCTGGGTACCAAGAAAATTATGCCATATGGGAAACTTTTATCATAAAGTATTTTCTAACTTTCTAAGGATCTTTCTTTATCCTTTGATTATATGTCCTGCATCTGTTTTGCATTTCATCGTGAGTATCTGCTGTTTGTTTTTTTCCTGCAGATAATTCTTGTCCTTTGCTTTTAGTATATATCATTAATGGCTTATGCTTATGAGTTATGGTGGTTGTGTATGTAGCTGCTGGATTGCGACACAGAATTCCGGAAAACAAAGCAGCAATTGTTGCTCAAGTTGAGAAGGTTGTTTGGCCTGCAATTGTGGGAGGGAAGGTGAAGCCAGTGGTGCACAAGTCTTTTCCATTTTCTGAAGCAGCAGAGGCTCACCGGCTCATGGAAAGAAGCAATCATATTGGGAAGATACTGCTTCTTCCATGATGCCATGAATCATGATCATCAGTCTCTCTACTCTTTAAGTGATTATGGTTTTTTAAGAGTCTTAAGACCTTCTTTGGGATTTATATAAATGTGCGCATTTGTGCTGCAATGCATATCTTTTTCTTGAAGGACAACATGTGACCCCTACCAAAAACTGATGTCTAAGTTATAATACCTAAATTATGTCCGAAAGTTTAAGATGTTTTATATTGACATAAAAAGTTCGAACTATCAAAATTAACTTGGTACACTTGGTAACGTCTTTTGGATTTTTTTTTAAAAAATTGTTTTAATGTGCTGGGGGTGGAACTAGCAATCAAAGTTTGGGGGGCAAAAGTACAAAGTAAAAAAAAATTGGAGGGCATATTCTAAATTTTTTAAAAATTCTATGAGAATTTTTTAAAAATTTTGGAGAAACACCAAGCCCGTGTCTCGTTTTGCTGCCCTTGAATGTGGCATAAAAGTAAAAAATTAATTTAGTAAAAAAAATTAATTTTCTGATAAATGTCGTAAAATATTTTCAACAGAAAATATATTCATGGAAAATAATTTTCTTTAAAATATCTTTTTATGGAAACTATTTTACTAAACAGAGCCTAGATAAATAATTTTAAAAGAGAAAAAGGAAAATATATATATATATATATAAAAGCTAAAAGTTTTTTTTTTTTTTTTTACGTGTATTTCTGTAGAGAGATTCAATTAAAGGCGACCCATTAAGCGTAATCTTAAATTGAAATTTACCTTTTAGGACATCTAAAAGTTGTTTTATTAAACCGCCACCTTATAATAAAATAAAATGAAGAAGATAGACTAAGTTCAAAAATTACACTATTCCTGAGAGGAAAGTCTCTATTATCGGTGTCAACGCCGAAGATGAAGGCCGTAGTGATAACCAGTCCCGGTGGGCCGGAGGTGCTGCAAGTGAAAGAGGTAGATGATCCGGAACTCAGAGACGATGAGGTTCTGATCAAGGTCGCGGCCACGGCGCTGAACCGGGCCGACACGTTTCAGAGGAAAGGCGTGTACCCACCCCCCAAGGGTGCGAGTGAGTACCTTGGTCTTGAATGTTCCGGGACCGTCGAGGCCGTCGGAGAAAGAGTTTCGCGCTGGAAGGTTGGAGATCAGGTGAAGGATTTTGGTGCTCTGCTTGGTTGCTGAGAAAATGAGAACGAAAAAAATTGGATATTAGGTGTCTGGAAAGATTGAAAATTTGAGTCATATATTCGAATTAGTCTCACTTGGGTGGTTCCCTAGTGGGTTCTTTTGTTTTTCTCATTTTGTGTTTGGTGGTGAAGTATTGGGTACTCTGTTTGATTGCTGAGAAAATGAGAAGAAAAAAATTGAGTATTGGGTGTCTAGAAGGATTGAAATTTTTTCAGTTTATTTGAATTGGTTTCGCTTCGTTGGTGGCCATAGTGGGCTCTTCCTCTATTTGTGTTTCTTTTTAGAAAAATTAATTTGCGGGTCATATGAAAATCTGAGATTAAAATCATAAACGAGTTTTTTTGGTTACTGCTTATATGTCATATATATTTCCCTTGAATTTTTTGGGGTTTATCATGTTCTTTACAACGCTATAATTGTGATGAAGAATATTATGACCAAGTCATCAAGGGTTAAGGCTTTATGTGCATTTAGCTTGAAATTGATAAGAGAAAAGAAATAAGGAATGTAGATTTGTTTTTGAGATTCCGTGATGTAATCATAAGCTAATGGTTTCAATCCCGAAACCCAAACTTTTTGGTTGGTCAGCCATTTATTGAGCTAAGCCTAGTAAAACATTTTTCCCCCTACACGGCATGAATCTAATTATTCATGGTATACAGGTTTGTGCTCTTCTTAGTGGAGGGGGGTATGCAGAAAAGGTTGCTGTCCCAGCTGGACAGGTTCTTCCTGTCCCACAAGGTGTTTCGTTGAAGAATGCTGCTGGCCTCCCTGAGGTGGCATGCACTGTTTGGTCTACTGTTTTTATGATGAGTCGTCTATCTGCTGGGGAAACATTTTTGGTAATTTCTAAGGAAACTTCCTATTTTTATTTTTTTCACTTTCCTGGTTTTTTATTGTTAGTGTAATTTATGTTCCAATGCATAAATCTTAGTTGTTTGACTCACCGGGAGCATCTGTTGCAGCTCTCTTTCCATATATACATACATTACCAAAATGATAGTTTTTTGTGAAGCTTTACGGACATGGTGTTTCATTGCATAAATGATGAGTATCGAAATTTCAGGTTCATGGAGGCTCCAGCGGTATTGGTACATTTGCAATTCAGATTGCTAAATACCAAGGAGCAAAAGTGTTTGCCACAGCAGGTCCAGTATCACTTTTCCTCTTATCATAGGTTTAGTTCCTATGTATTCATATATTTGAAATCTTGATTGCCAGGGAGTGAGGAAAAATTAGCTTTTTGCAAGAAACTTGGAGCTGATGTGTGCATCAATTACAAGACAGAGGATTTTGTTGAACAGGTGAAGAAAGAAACGGGTGGAAAAGGTATTTTGTACTATGAAAACTTTACTTTTTCCAAATGATAATAGAGACTGATATGCTTGTATTATTCTTTGTGCAATGATTATTTGGAGAGAAGAAAGAAACAACTCACTAATGTTCAATGGCAGGCGTTGATGTTATTCTGGATCATATTGGAGCACGGTACTTAATGAAAAACATTGAGAGCTTAAATGTTGATGGGAGGCTTTTTGTTATTGGCACTATGGGTGGTGCAGAGGCAAACATCGATCTCCGAGTTCTCCTTGCAAAGCGCCTCACAGTGCAATGTATGACAGTTTATACTGGGTTTTAAGTACCATAGCTTTGGAGTTGGATGAATTCAATTTTCTCTCATCTTTTTTTTTTTTTTTTTGGTCTTATAATATGCAACTGCTGGATCATTCATTCCTGATCATGACAGAAGCATATAAATCTATGAACATATGTGAATTATAACATAACATCTGACATATAGCCTTTTGCGTTGGGATGCAGAAGCTATATAATAAAAGATACTGGTTTAACTTTTTGAATAACGATGCTCTATTAAATCTCTCAAAGGATGTCCCTCTTGGTAGGAATGATATTATAACCGTCGCTGGAAGATGAATGTTGTTGGGTACCAAAAAAATTATGCCATCAATGGGGATACTATGTTTTATCATAAATTATTTTCTAAGAAGGGGTGTGGAAAACCATTTCTAAGTCTATTTAGGTTCACAATTATGCAAAGCTGTTCCATCAACATCTTTCTTTATCCTTTGATTATATGTCCTGCATCTGTTTTGTATTTCATGCTGCATATCTGCTATTGGTGCATGGATAGTTCCCACTTTTAATGGTAAAGTGGTTTTGTATGGATAAACTTTCCATAGAGAACTCACTCGTTCTGGAATCATTGCTTTCTTAGTGTGTGTATATATATATATATATACATATTTTCCTACAGATAATTATTGTCCTTTGCTTTTAGTGTGTGTATATACATATATATATCATTTATGGCTTCATACTTGTGGTGGTTGTGTATGTAGCGGCGGGGTTGCGATACAGAAGTCCGGAAAACAAAGCAGTGATCGTTAATCAAGTTGAGAAGGTTGTTTGGCCTGCAATTGTGGGAGGGAAGGTGAAGCCAGTGGTGCACAAGTCTTTTCAATTTTCTGAAGCAGCAGAGGCTCACAAGCTCATGGAAAGTAGCGATCATATTGGAAAGATACTGCTGCTTCCATGATGCTGTGGATGATCTGTGACTCAAGTGGATGATTCTATTTTAGCCCAGGTGTGCTTTAACTGGGATATTGGACGAAGTTATTTTGCATATATGGTGTGTTAATGCTGGCAATTTGGGAATAAAGACAGCCTAATGGATCTTGAACACTTTACCTACTTGCATTTTACATGATTAGTCTTGGAAGATACATCAAATATCATTTAATTTTTGATAAAAATGTGAAGTTTGAGATTCAAGCTATGTATCGATGCATGCATGTTAAATTTGAATGGGTTATATGGCGAATTAAGTGGTGGACAAAGATTAGAAACTCAAGATGTTTTTGGAAAAGTTACGATAGAAGGTTTTTTTTTTTTTTTAATTGACAGGAAACCCTTTCAAGGCAAGGCCATTTCGTGTACCCACTCATGTCAGGTAAACCTTAGACCCATATGAAGCACCCTTCCACACAAATCAGGTAATATTCCGGCTTCGTCAGTAGGCTGGGCCAAGAAATTGTTTGCACTCAATGAGATTCGAACCTTGGATCTCATGGGACTATCACAAAGACCAAGTCTCTCACCACTTGAGTCAACCCCTTAGGGGTTTCACAGCAAATTCTACATGATACATTGATACCTAAACTAAGTAGGCTTTGATGCGGTTGGTGTAATAGCCAATTCGCCATGATATTCTCGATCTCGATCATCATTATTAATGAGTAATGATGATCAATTAGCCCAACTCTTGCTTTAATCTTTTCCTACAATTGAATAAACCGTGACATATTAGAAAGTTAGTCACATGTTTGGAAGATGAATTCAGGAGGATTATGAGTACCATATTAGTTAAAATTGACCTTTACAAGCGTTTTATGGAACTTCAATTACAATTTGACTACTCTTTTTAGAGTAATAAGGTAGATGTGATTAGCTATTTCCTTGAGTTGTACAAATTCTCTCACTATAAAATGTAAGGAATGCCATTCTCTTAAAATTTTGGCATGCAACAATATGAATATCTGCATAATCATTAAAAATCTAAATAACACTTACTAGGTTAAGGGACCTTTAAGGGTTCGTGCACCTTTTTGTGCTCGTTGGCTTTGCTTTAGATACGCTTTCCGTGGCTCTTCATAGAGGATCGAGTCATGTTTTGAGCTATTTCTTACTATTTTGTTGTATTTTTTGCATTGTTATTTTTCTTTTTGGGTTTATAGTTAGAGACCCAGATCTTTTTTGGTGCTTATCCTGAAGCATTTATGATATTCTCGATCAAATTTTGTGACGAAAACATTATCAAGAAAAGATCTCAAGTTCAATTGTACCTCAGGTTTGTCTACCCAAAATGTAGAGAAAATTTTGAAATGGAGAGGAGCTACCCAAAATGTAGGACAAAATTGTCATTCTTTTAAAAGATGGGGACAATTTTTCTTTTCTCAATTTTTGCACATTTTTGCAAATGAAATGGAGAGAATCTATTTCCCCAACTAAAATGCTTCATATGGAAAATGTGTTTAGAACTCCATGTCCAATCATTATTTTGTATATTTACATGCCATATATCTATTTGGGTTATTTAAGAAACTCTTTATTAAACAACTTAATTTTTAGGGGAAACCTTCTAAAGCCTCTTCACGAACTTCTATGTGTTTTGATATGACTTATTCTCCTAAAGTTTAAAAACTCAATTTCACTCATCAAATTTCTAATTTGATGCAATCTACTCCATCTGTTAAAGTTTGACATGAAAACAAATTGGTAAATCCAATCAAATGACCTTTTATACCCATAAAACTTTTATAAAATTTCACATTTCACTCTTAATTTCAAATTAATTTAAAAAAATAATAATAATTTCATTAAAAAAAAAAGTGACATGACTAAGTCTAGTTATGGCCCAATCATGACCTCGTTATGGGTCATGGGTGACCCACTATTAGGTGTGGCCATGACACAATCGTGGGTTAGCAAGTGACCCACACGACCAGACCCACGGCAATGGGTCACAAGGTGACCCACGGTTGGTTCACCTTGTGACCCAATTTTTCTCTTTAAACGAAAATTTGCAAGTATTTTGGTATTTTTCATCACCTCAATTAAGATTTAACGTGTAATAGAAGGTGTAGATTGTATTAAATTATTAAGTTCAAGTAATGAAATTGAGAGTTTTTAAATTTTGAAAATGTCATGTCAAAATACGGAAGGCCTTTGCGAAGTTTCTCATAATTTTTATTATAAGTCATTTACAAGCTAACATGACTATTTATATGACTTTTACTATGTCAGTCACTAAAATATAAACTTTCACAAGATTGTCCATGTGATGGTCCAAGACTAGGGAATGAGGGTACAACAAAAAAGCCTACCAGTTACAAAGAAGACCACTCATGTTGCCTCAATAGGCAAAGGAATGAGGGGGCAACAAAAAAGCTTTCGGCTATAGAAAAAGGCAATTCATGTTGCCTCATTATGCAAAGAATGAAGAGGGGGGGGGGCGGGGGTCAACAATAAAGCTCTCGATCGGTTACATAGAAGACCATTCTTGTTGCCTCAAAAGACAAAGGAATGAGGGGGGCAACAAGAAAGGCCCAAGAACAAGAAAATTCTCATTGCTTGTCAAAGCAAGACAAGGGAATGAAAGGGGCATGACAGGGCCTAAAAGAAACTCCAGCACAATAAGTGAGAAAAACAATAACAAAATTGGTTTGGAAATAACAAAGAGCTTCTCAAAAACATGAGTTGCTCCATCCATATAATTCTTCTATATATTAAGGAGAAATACAAAAGGAAGGCTTAAACTCAACGGTACAATTTCTCTCATATAGGAAAGCCAAATAATGTTTCCCACGGTAACATGTGTCCAACGGTACAATTTCTCTCATAAAGGAAAGTCTATGATGTTTCCAACGGTAACATGTGTCCATATGGGAGATTCCATACTATCCATAATATTGCAATATCCTTGAAGATCCACAACGTATAGAAATGTTCACCAATATCCACAACGGTAATATTAGAATTAAAATCTTCACAAATATCCATAATATCTTACTAAACCAAACCAATATCTAAATTGAGTTCTTTTGCTTTATCAATAAGGAGGTACATAAATAAACCAATATTTTTTTTATTATTACGCAAATAATAAAAAGTAGAAAAATATAAGAATTTCAGTTGGCAAGAAATTTATGTCTACTAGACATTATTGAGATACCATATTGGTACGTACGTACCCTGCAAATTGAAATGCTACCGACATTTCTTTATCAACTTTTTGCAATAGTTATGTTGGTTGTATGTAACACCAACCGCCAACAGAGTTCAATTCAGCTTGGTTGTATTTTGTCGTACGTTAAGTGTGGTGCATGTGCATGCAGTTTTGCTTGTTCTACAGCTGCATGTCCCACAGGACGGATAATCACAACCAACCAATATTCATTGGTTACAAAATCGATCTTAGGTAGTTCTGATAAGTTTTCTTAAAGTAATATTATATATGCATTCACTGAATCTTGAAAAGAGTCCTCATCCCTTTGCACTCCATTAGACCCGTAACAGAGCCAGACTTTTGGTGGAGTACTGACTTAAGTGAAACAGAACCTAAATTTTGGCAGTATAAACATTTTCCCAGGTCCATAATCTGTTGAAGCAGGCCAAGAAATTGGTCGTGTTGCAAAACTTCTGCTCATGTAATGCTTGGAGTTGGAGGGCCGGTTGAAGTAGGAGTTGATTGTCAGATGTTCCTTCTTTGTTCCAGTCTGAAGAGGCAGAGGGTTCAGAGGCTTTGAGTTTCCAACTTCAAGAGGAAGGTAGAATGCTTTATTAATGTCTTGAAGCATTTCTGTGTTGGAGTCGTATCGATTGGTAGAGTTGAAGAACATCTGAAATACTTTCAAACAAGATAGATGGAGATGCTTGCATGGTTTCGGCAAATCACAAAATCCATCCATAAGAACATGTTGGAGAAACTCTTTCTTCTTTTCATCGAGTATCTCTCTCACAGAAGCGATTGAGTCTTCAATGCCTGCCTCCGGGTTTTCTTGTAAGTAGAGCAAAACCGAGTTTACTTTCCCTTCATCTTTTTCCCTCTGTCGTTTAATTTGCACTTGTCATTAGATCCCTTAGAATAATATAGTACTATAAGATTGCCGGAACCAAAGCAACTAAAGAAGAAATATATACATATAAAGATACCTGGTAGCTTTGTACGTCATTCAACAAACGAGCGATAAGCATGAGTAGTTTTGTAATGCTTTCATACTGTTGTGGCCTGAGTTTGGAGATTGGTAAACTCGGGTTCAAGAAGCATGAAGCTGGAAGAACAATGGTGTGTGTGGCTATCGACGTCATGCCAGTTTCAAGGTACTCATCCATTGAAGGTATGCTTCCAATTTTACCCCACATGGATTCCGTAAACCACGAAGCAAACGTTTCATACCACTTCATACAAAACAAAAAAGACATTTGTCATTTTATTAATAGATATGAGATTTAATTGATGAGATTATTAAGTATCGATCGGCTTACTAGATCTTGAAGATTGTTTATTATGTCACGTCCTTCTTGTTGGAGGTATTGTGTTGCAATTTCCCTTACAAGATTATCAAGGGCATCAAAGATAATCTTACTATGGCCGCTCAAACCCTTACTATCCCATCTGTTATATATATATTCCATGAGAGAAATAGTAATTAATTAGAGGCAAAGTGATGTCAAAGAAATCATCAGAGAGATCAAATGGCTACGTGCCTTTGAACTGCGTCAGTGAGATCCTTCAACTGAATTAGAGAACCTTCCATGTCAAAGAAATCATCAGCGACTGTAATGAGTATTGCACTCTTTGCGACCGTCATTCGTATGTCAGAATCATAAGGCAAGGAACAACTAGAGGCAATAGCAAAGTAACAATACGTAGTTTTCTCTCGACCAAATCCCATATCACTAAGACCCCAATCCTTGGACCACCTGTCTCGAAAAAGAAAGACACATATTGTGGAGAAAGTAAGAAAATATTAATTAGCATATTTATTGATAAATCTAATTGAAATTATAGGTATACCTTTTCAGTTCCTCAAGTTCTTTCTTGTATACTGACTGCCTAAATTCATAGTTTTGCATGGCAAGACGTACAATTTCACCGTTACGAGGGAGTGATAACCTGAGTTCAAAAGATCTGTTAGTGGGTGTACGTAGAATTAATACTTTGATCAATCTCTCTCTCTCTCTCTCTCTCTCTCTGCGCAAAGGACAGTAAATATTAAATTACAGTTGTATACCTATGGAGAGAAGCCTTTCCCATCCAGAGAACATTGGAGTCCTTTTCTTCAATCCACATCCTATGTTCCAGGTGATCCAGTCGAGCAAACCATGGAAGACTTAACTCATGCTCAATCTAAGAGCATATTAATTAGTTTGCAGTAAGAACGTTTATCCCTTCTTTTATCATTAATTAAAACTAAAGTATTGGCGAGTGCATGATTCATATAGCGATTCATTGAAGATTTCATTTCAATTTTTGTTAGAAAAATAGTAGAAAACAGGAAATAGAAATGCTATAAAGGTGCTTACGACGGTGTCCACCAGATTCTAATACATTTATATGCAAAGGGTTACAACAAATATTTGTCCATGATGCAATGGAGTGTGTTTGCATTGCAAAATGCAATCAAATTCTAAATTTTAATCCCCAAAAGATAGTTCAATCGATTGGGACCACGCCTAATAAAGCGGAGGTCACTAGTTCGAATCTCCCTCCCCCTTTTGTGTGGACATGTCAAAAAAAAAAAAATTCCTAAATTTTAGACCTATAGAAAGTGTTTGGGACTATTATTGTTGTTAAAGTGTGCCACTAATGCCCTACAACTCACAACCATGCACCCACACGTGTTTGCATCCTGTGCTTCGCACGGTACTAGAGCGTGCACTACAAATGCTAATGCATATATATAAGTAAAGACAGATTTAGGGCGGGGCTGACAGTGACCTTGGTCCCTCACAAATTACAAGAAAAAAAAATTTAAGTTCAAAAAATAAAAATTACCATTTGGTCCCTTCCCAAAATAATTTTGGCCCTTGGTCCCTCCACAAATTAAAAGCTGGTTCCGTCCCGGAATAACTTGAACATTGCTTTAAAGCAAATGGTTGATACGTGTTGGGCATTTCAAATGCTTATAATTTGACTTCTTTCTCTTTTTTAGGTGGGACTTTCTTCTTTTAATGCTATTAATACTTTCTATTTAAAACATTCGCAGTTAACCTAATATATTCTGTTAATAAAATGAATGAATTACCAATGATGATATAAAATGAGTTTGGTCTCTAGTTCCCGCTGAAACGGTTTTGTAAAGTAATTTCTTGGAAAATGATCTAGCTTCCTGAAGCTCATATTCTCCTGAAAACATGAGATCTGTAGCTCTGTACACATTAAGCATTGCACTTGAGAAGTATTCATTGTTATTTTCTATTTGATCTCGCATATCTCCATGTTGTAAGAACCAACAAAAGCTATCTGCACAAGCAAAAGTTGCGTATTTCGTTGAATTATATATATATATATATATACGACAACATTTGAAAGAAATAAGAAAGCTAGGTTTGTTAACAGTTAACATACGTACGTACCCGACGGTAAAGCATACCCATGCATGCGCAGGAGCCGAAATGCTAACGAGTCTTTAAATAGAGCTCGCTGTGCTGCAACTAAATTGCTTGGTTTTGCCCATGATTCTTGATTCATGTAATTCCTGAATGTTATGGAAAAAGAACAAAAGTGTGTTAGGTTGTAGGGAAAACTGATTGATTTCTTAAGCAAAGGATATATAAATGAAGGTGGGGTTTTGTTACCTATAAACTTGTGCCAAAACCTTTTCCGTCTCTTCGGTGAAATGCTCAGCCAGACCCAGCCTGAATACTTGGTTAACCATGCAAAGCTTTATGAGCTCTTCATCCATGGGATATGTTGCTGGAACTGCCATAAAAATAATTCAACTTTTATCACAAAAAAAAAAAGAAAATAGATTGAAAGGAGAAACTTGTAGGTAATCTACTTAAATTAACATTTTTTCTAAAAGCTAAAGCTCATAGAAAATGATAAATTTAATCTTTTAATTAATACTTTTAAGGGTTAAAAAGTCATAAAGGTAAAGAAGCTTCTAACCTCCACCATCACATCTTTGAACAAGTGATAGTAAATAAGCCAGGCAGTGTTTGTTTCCGGTGGCCATAAATGCAGATGCTGTGGCGGAGGGGGATTGGAACAAAGACCCATCGCTGCTCAAGCACTTAATTATATCATCTTCACCAACCTCATAAGATGCAGGCAGTGCTTCAAGATATGAAAGTATTGGGAGACTTTGGTGCGTCTCCGCATCTTTCTCCCTACAAAGAAAGAAAGCATGCAAATTAATTAATTACGTTTCTTGTTTTTTATCAAACATTATAATTAGCTATATATCAAATCAAAGTAAACCAATCAATACAAAAGGACTACTTTTCAAGAATTTGTTGCCGCGTGTTGAATAGTTCTGAGACGACTCCGTTTGATCTATGGAGGAAGACAAGCTCTACGACACCAACTGTATGTGCAAGTTCAACCATTCCAGGGAAAACAATGGCAAACCGACGAGGAGAATTGTTATTCATTTCTCTGAGAAATTTCTCCGTGTTTGCATGGATAAAGGCCAACCCTGAATTAAAAAGAAGTTGCATTAATTCCACATAGGTTATATATCAAGCTAATATATATATATATAATATATATATATATGGCAATATCTCCAATCCAATCTACACGTACCAATGTAATTTTCTAAACCAAATTTATCTTTTTTCTTTTCTTTTTTTAATAAATGAGCATAATCTATGGAGGTTTATATAGGGAGAGTGAACCTAGCTTTTAGAGGTGTCACAGAGCACATGAGCACGACATAGACATAGGAAAAACCATGCATTTGAGGAACCCACTTAAGAAACAATTATGCCATATATATTTAACAGGATGTACCTTTTTCTACATATACTGTCCCAACATTCCACTTTTTGAGTGCAATAATGCAAGCAAGAGTTGCAGGAAGGCAGTCAATGGTGGAAATGCCATGTGCATCACAGTCTCCCCAAGAGCCTTCATCTTTCTGGTTGTAAAGCACCCAATCCAAGCAACTCTTGAACATGGGTTGGGAAGGTTGGTGTGGATCTGGAATCATGGCTAGCCATGCAGTGTCATAAGCAGAAGCAGAAATGAAGGAGTAGTAGGGATCATCACAGTTTGATGAGAACATCTTTTCCTTCATCTCATTAACAAGAGATTGGATTGAGGATAAATCCATTACAGCGAAAGATAAGCTAGCTATAGCCAAGGATCAATAGTTAAGCTTATTATTGTATTATGAAATGAGCATCCAAAGTATGCTTTTTATAGTACTATCACACGTGAACTGCTTTTCTTCGCCTACAATTAGCTAGAGTTCAAATGTTTGAAAATACGGCTTCGTAAATTGCATGTGTTCACATGGGCGCGGCCTAATCATGGCAGACATGGAGGACTTTTATGTGAATTTTGTTAGGATTTTAGAGCAAGCTAAATAGAGAGTTTAATGTGAATGCTCTTATATGACGTATAACTTAATTCCAAAAAATTTTGGCTGTCCTCTTTATTCAGAATAATTTAGTGGCAGAGCCGCATTATATATGGCTGCATGGGGCTATATATGTCCCTTGCAACTATTTTAATTAATTAAGCTGGTCTAGACCATGAACTGCAAACTTCTAAATTAATGTTACCAACCTAAATTCTGTTATATAGTGACCACTTGGCGTGATGTCACTGATGTACGTTAATTCATGAACTTCTCTGACCCAAAAAGATTCTTTATTTTTTATTTTTTTGAAGACGATATTAATGGAAGTTAAACAAAAAAGAAAAAAGAAAAAGTCTACTTCACTCATTTTCTCCCTCTCGCGGTCGCACAAATTTTTCTCTGTTGTTATCTCTAACACGCGATTCACGCGCAATTAGCTGTTTCTTTTGTCTTGGGCATTTTTTAAAAGACCAAATACTAGTCAGTCAATGAAACAAATATTATCTCCGCGAGAGAGAACAATTATTGCTGAACATCACTAAATGTTTACTGAAATTTTATTTTTCAAGAAAATATTTTTTTGTGTACGAAAAATTACAAATATTTTTTTATATTTTAATTTAATTATATTGCCTTATAAATATCAAGTTTATGAAAATTAAATAAACTTTTTCAATCAAAGCAAAAATATTTTTCATTAATTATTATTTTTTATTGCATCAAATACTAAAAGGTACAATATATATATATATATTGCGACCACAAATGAAGCCCGAGTGAACTTTGTCCATCACATATTGTTAATTTGCCGTACCTTTTTTTATCCTGAATGCACAAACATATATGAACAAAAGTATAGTAGTCATGCAGGGCCTCAGCTGATGGCATCTTTATGACAGCTGGCATCTAGCGACATAGCTAAGTCACAACTCACAACCAATAAACACACGTATCCATAATTAATAAGAAATGTTTCGGTGTAATATAATACTCATATTTGGCTAATTTTTAGTGATGTAATAGATGGACAATCACATAAAAGTGATGATTCAAATTTAAAGTTTGAATTTCAACCCTCTTTTCCATCAAACAAATCACTAAATATGAGTTAAATGTGAACATTATATTACACTGTAACATACCTCTAATTAATGGATAATCAAAGTTATTTTCCAGGTTAAGATGATAATAGATTGTTGGCGGAGAGTTCTTACATATATATTCTTTTGTACTGCAATGAAGTTTATGCAGAATAAAAACAAGGGGTAATTACCTTTTGTTTCCATGAACTACAACACTTTAACACTTTTCTCCCATGAATTACTAATTATGACACTTAACCCCATCAAACTATAATCTTATGACATTTTCCCTTCACTTTTCCTTCACTTTAAATCAATAAAATGACGCTTATACCTTAAACCCTAAACCAACACATGAAAAAATTGGAAGTGAGGGTAAAAGTAAAAGGAAAAAAATTTAAAATGGCACATGTTAGTCACATGACCGTTGACCGTTAATTTTAACCTCTTTAACTAACGGAAGAAATATAAAATGATAGTTTGATGAGATCATGTTATAGTAGTAGTTCATAAAGTGTCAAAGTTATTATGGATGAAAAGATAATTACCCCTAAAAACAATTTTTAGAGGATCTTCGGTTGAGGCCGAAAGCTCCCCTAGGGCCCCCAATTAATAAGGTCCAAAATGTTTTTTAATAAGATCCAAATCTTTTTTTAATAAGGCCTAAATTTAAAAAATAAAAATAAATAAATAAACTTAAGGCCCCAATTTTTTTTTAAATAAGGCCTAAAAATTTTTCCCATAAAACTTATGGCCTCTAAAATAAGGCCTTAATATAATAAGCTCATAGTAAAATAAGATCAATTAACAAAAAAAAAAAAAAACAAATATGCCACATTTTTTTTTGTTGGTCTTTTTAATCCTTCTCTCTCTCCTCTATCGGCAAAGGAGAGAGAGCATGATTCATTTTTCTTAGAAAATGAGGAATACTAGCCTCTCTCTTCTGTTGCCATTTGCTCTCACTCTCTCTACCTCCTTCCTCTTCTTCCTTTTCTTCTCTTCTTTTCTTCCTCTCCTCCTCCGCGATACATCCTACCAATTTTCAAACATGTTTTATTATTTTATTTTTGTAATTTATTTTATTATAATCCGAATATATTTTTTTATAAATTATATTTGTTTAATTTGTTAATATTTTTAATCAAACATGTATACTAGAAAATATGCATCTAGATATGAAATACTTAAAAGAAGAGAAAAATAGAAAAGATTGAATCTCAAATAGGACTTTAAATAAATTTGTTATTAGCAATAAACAAAATATTAAGGATAATATAGGTGATCAAAAACTCATAAATGAATAATAAATTCATCAAAAAGAATTATCTTATTAGAAGATAATGAAAATATTATTGATGTCTCTAACTCTATTATTACAAATACTTATGACCCTAATAGAATGCAATAAAACGTAACTAGCTAATGAACATATTACTAACATGAATGAAAATAATAATAATATTATAAAAATAAATATTATTTAATTAATATTTAAATATTTTAAAAAGGCCAAATTCCAAAATTTCACCTAAAGCCCTCAAATACATTAGGCCGCCCTCCCCAATGCCTAACTTAGTACCTTTATTTGTAGATAAGAAATATAATGAAAATTTGCCTCTAGTTATCTATGAACCCATGTTTGTGTTGAGTGAGGTATGCGAGAAATGAGAGGAAGTGAGGGTCAATAGAGAAATAGAGTGAAAGAGGTGCGAGAGAGCGAGACATGTATCTCTCTTTAGGTCTTTGCCAAAGAGACCTTGTGTGGAGGAAGGAGAGAAACTATTTTTGTCCTCTCCTCTTCTATTTAAGAGAGTCAAAATGAGATGTATATATGTCATTAGGTAAGTAGGTGGTGGTATATTGTAAATAGGTGTGAAATGGAGTAGGGCCCATTAAGTGTATTTTCTCCCCAACACTTTGTAATTGGCGAATGTACCAATAAACGTGTAAATGATATATGGCATCTCACATTATATGAATGTGAGATGATGTGCTTATATATATAGAGTATACTCTTTTTAAATGGTATGAGGCTTTTTGGGGTAAACCTAATAACAAAATCATGCATGTTAAGGCTCAAAACAAATAATATCATACCACTTGCTTGGAGCAGAATGTTACATGATATATTATGATCATATTTGTCTTATTTGTTAGTGTTATTTTTATTCAATCTTCGTTCTATAGTCACTTGGGTAAGAGATATCTTTAGCCTTTATCTATCACTTTCTACCAGCATGTGTTTTTGGTGTAATGTATGTTGTGAGTGCATTTATAAGTATTAAGTCTCATATTAAGAAGTATAAAGAAAAATGGTAATTAATATACCTAAGTAGACCTAAGTCCATTAGCTTAAATTTTTGAGTTAAAGTGGTCTTCAATATATATATTAGTATACTCTTTAGTAAAACTCCATAATCGATTATCTCCTGATCAACAAGTAGTATTAGAGCTATGGTTAACTTTTAGATTTTTGGGACAAGGATCTGAATGCGTCTAATTTGGGAGTTGTTGGACAACTCACACTCTTGGAAATATAAACAAACTTACAAGAAGTAAACGAGAAAGAGTTAGATCAATGTGAAAAAGACTCACAATTGACGGAAAAATTGTTGTAAACTGAGTCCCACACTAATGAGTATTAGTGAAAGCAGCTACCATGCATGAAGCTAGCTTAAATGTCCAGCCGATATTTGTGAATTCTTTCACTTCTGCATGCGCAGATCGAAATCAACTAATTAAGTCTTAATCCATCATCAACTTGCTAAAATTTTCATCATTTTTCATCATTTCATATTAGTTCAATATTGGCTACTGTTAGAATTTAAGAAAAAATATTTTTAATGAATATCATGGAAATACCTAAAGAATACTTGGAATAAGGAACAAGATTGTATAGCTTATCCAATTGTATCTCGGAACATCATGGCTTGAGTTGACGATTTTCCTAAGTAATATGTCAAGCATTGGATTACAAATGTTTGTTTTCTACATGATCAAAAAAGAAGAAGAAAAATAGTGTATAATTGCAAGCAAAGCAGATACTAAAGGTACTAAAGGCAACAACAGAAAAGAATCATATGACGGAAGAACGGTTTTTCCTTTAGATTTTGTGAATGTTGAAGAAACAAATTATTAGGCACACAACTTAATTAATTTATCAAACAAGGCAACGTAAATTAAAGAACCAATTATATATAGTACACACCCGATTACTGGTTATAATTGGTTGGGTGTTTGAAAATGCAAAAACTGGTAATCGTTTTGAGGTAGCCAGTTATCAATTACTTTTAACTGCTTTTAAAAGCGTTGGCCAGTTATAACTAGTCAACTTTACACTCCTAATTAGAATTGATGCGTGAGGGATGAGGGTCCTCAATGGATAGCTCAATATATTGGGAACGACACACTTCATATATATAGTATAGGTCATTAATTTAAATTTTCCTCCCCTTTTTTCATCTCCTTGTGCTAATATGTAAAAAATAAAAAAAAATTGACGTGTGAGGTAATCGATAGAATAAAAATGTAGTTTATTGGGCTTTGTTTGGCAAATGTTTTGAACTTTTTTTTACTGTAGTAGAAAGTAATTAATTTGATATAAAGTTTTGAGTTTTTTAATGAAAAAGTGGAAAAAGAAAAAAAAGTTGTTATGTAGTAATTTTTTTAATTTGAATTGTAATATAAATTGATTAATATGATATAAAAGTAAGAATTTGAGAGTTGAAAATTAAGTAGACTTTTTTTTTTTGGGCCTTGGCCAAACAAGGCCTCAGGCTCAGAGTCCCAAATCCTATCCTCACCTGGTTAACAGTTCATACGATAAAAAGAGTGAAAACTCCGTGAGGCCCATTAGCGTACCGTTACGTGCTTCATTTTGATTGGAGAAGTCAAGCCACAGCCCGAAAGCAGGATCGTTCCAGAGCTAATCCAAATCAATCTCATACGAACTCCCAAGAATTTTTTTTTTTTCTTAAAAAAAAATTCTCGAAGTTTTCGGTAAGTAAATCTCAAAGTTATTCTGTTTCTTTGTTTGTTTGCTTGTTTGTTTGTTTGTTTTTTTAAATAATTGTTAAGATTAATTGGATGATCTGGTGAGGTCTGATATTCGTCCATAACACTGAATTTTTAATTGTAGAGAGCCTCCAAATTCACTGTCGTAACAAGAAAATTAGTACCAATGAATTCTGAAAGTGTTTTCATTGTTATAGAAATCAAAATCGCTATGCGTTTTAGCTCCAAAATGCTTCTTTCAAAGGAATACTCAGATAGTGGCTTACAGTCTTATGGCGATCACTGATGTCTGATAGTATTCGTTGTGTCTGCAATGAATTGTCAGTAATAGTAGAAATTTACGGATATGATACTGTTGTGAATATACTTTATGATCTGGGTCACAACATTGCAGTTAAAATCTTCAAGAACATGTAGTTTTAGTTGCTGTGGTTTGACAAGTATAGTTTTGATGTGTAGATAGAATTAGTCGTAGTCTGGGGCTAAAATATGTAGTGGGTGTGTGGAAGAATTGGTTGTTAAAACCCTGTCACTTACATTAAATTGAAATGAAGGGAAAGGGGTGCAATTTGCCCAATGTGATGCATGAAATTGGGGATAAGAAAGTTTTGGTTGATGTATAATGAATGAACACGAAAAGGAACAAGACAAGATCTGGGATTTCAACGCTTTTTGGTAGCCAATTAGTTAATTGAGGGAGGGGAAGGAAATTGGTTACTGAAAATCTTTCAAAGACGCTTCGAGTAAATAATGAGCGAGAAATCCAGTTACAGATTCTTTACTCACACTCTTTTGGAAAATGAAGCTGGAGTTGTAACCAAAGCTTGTTTGAGTTGAGTTGAGTTGAGTTGCTTTGGCTGATTGAATGTGGTCATTCCTCTTACATGGTGATCTACCATCCCCTTTAGAGTGGTATATTTGGTTGTTTATTTGTGACTATCGCAGCAGAACCATATGAATACTGAACCACTTGATTTTGAAAGATGCAAATGGGTTGATAGGATCGCACAGAATAGCCATGCTTTCTCTTCATTGTGTGATACAAAGAAGGCAGCGATGATTCTATACAAGAATTTTATCTGCTGCTAAAGCTCTTCTTATAATGACTTACACTAAGATTTAGAATTCTATCACATCTTCTTGGAATGCGAGGATTGTTCATCCATGTCACTGGGTGTTACATCTGCTGCTGGCAACATTTTTTATCCATTTATGTGTATATTTATGGAAGGTACAGGAATATGCTGCTGTAATGTTTGGTATATTGATGAAGTGCAAATTAGCACACACAGACGTGCATATTTTTCTAAATAATGCACAGTTTAATTAACAATAATTGTTTTCATGAGCACATTTATTCTGAAGGAGGATCTAAGGCAGTGGTTAGGTCTTTGACAAAAGTATTCAATTTCATAATTAGGATAATTTTGTAAATTTGGTGCATTTTTAATAAGATGAAACTAATTCAACCAAAAAAAAAGCGTTGGCTTTAATACTTGCACAATGCAACATGGAGATTTGAGGAGCCTTGTATTTCCCTTATAAATATCGACCCAGTGAAGTCTCCCTGATTCTGCACCACTTGGTGTTCGGCTGAAAGTTTAGCTCCTCTCTTGATGAACTTAACTCCAAATTTTGGTTTTACTTTATCGATTTCTTTTGCAGATTCTGATTTTGGTTCAAATCTCGTTGCTGAATAATGGATATGACTCATTTAAGAATGATGAACCCTGGACAACTGACTGTCTTAGGATCTGCATTTTGCACGATGCTTACAATGCACTTCACAGTACAGCTAGTGTCACAGCATCTCTTTTACTGGAAGAACCCAAAGGAGCAGAAGGCCATAATAATTATTGTCCTTATGGCTCCCATATATGCAATGGATTCATTTGTGGGTTTGTTAGATATCCGTGGAAGCAAAGCATTCTTCATGTTTTTGGACTCTGTTAAAGAATGTTATGAGGCTCTGGTGAGTTCCTTTGACTCAGTTGTGCTTTGCATTGCAATGTGCCTCTTTTGACATATCATCTCACCAGCAACTTCTTATGTTGTTTTCTTCCAGGTAATTGCTAAGTTCCTGGCTTTGATGTATAGTTACCTGAATATATCTATTAGCAAAAACATTGTGCCAGATGGTATTAAAGGAAGAGAAATTCACCATTCATTTCCAATGACTCTTTTCCAGGTGTGTTAAGTAGTTTGTACTGAAGTCAATGTTCTGACTTTTATTTGGTTTGGTAATAATATTTACAGATACAATCTGACAGAATGATCAATGGGATCTTAATTCTTATCATAGGCGTGGGAAGTGAACAATTATGTTCTCAAGTCACATGTTAATATTGCTTCACTACAAACTTGTCTAAAACTTGGCTAGGGATGGGAATGAAAAGCATCATTCATCTAATATCTTTGATCTGCTTTCGCTAAGTCTATCTGAGATAATTGACGTACTCTTGGATCACATCTGCAGCCTCACGTTGTGCGGCTGGAACACCGTACACTAAAGCTCCTCAAATATTGGACATGGCAGTTTGTCATCATCCGTCCAGTTTGCTCCATCTTGATGATAACACTACAAATGCTCGGGATGTACCCCAGTTGGTTGAGCTGGACATTCACCATCATTCTCAACATTTCAGTTTCACTGGCCTTGTATTCTCTGGTGCTCTTTTACCATGTGTTTGCAAAGGAACTGGAACCACACAAGCCCCTTGCAAAGTTCATGTGCATCAAGGGGATTGTCTTCTTCTGCTTTTGGCAGGTAAAATAATCTCGAACCATTCATTTTTTGACTGAAAAAAATAAATAAATAAAATTATGAAGGGTGCCAAGGACATGAAAAAAAGGAAAAAAAGAACTCCCAAAAGCAACAATAAACAAAGCCCCAATGCTCAAGAAATTAACGCACCTCTCACAGCCTGAAAGGTTGGACATAAAGACACTAGCTCTTTTCTGTCCCTTCAAAAGAAAACTTCCTGGGGTTGGGCCTCTTCTATATATATATATATAAAGGCAAGACCATGGATCTTCTTCAGATGAACTCCACTGAGAAATTCCTGATAATTAAGACTAACTTAAGGCCATTTGAACTTTAAAGGATTGATTCGCATATTTTGCATTGCTTTAATTCATAGTTTGCCGCATTTTTATTTTAAAGTGAAACTTTTGGATTTGGGAACTCTAGCTCTTCACTTTTTTTTCGAATATTTTTTTATTTTAGGCAGAGTTATTGCTAGCTTGCTGCCTTTTGCTTGCAGACTGGGAACCAAAGCCATACATGGATGGCTTAAATTGAGTAGCACTGCCTAGAGATTCTTAAAGACAGTATTGACTACAGCAACTGATTTAAAGCCATATACTTTAATGGATCTTTAACATCTTTTCAGATTGTTTGATGCAAAATCATTTATGAAGAAGGCATTTAATCAGTTAGAATTTTTTTTGTTGAGATGCAGACTTAAGTGAGTTTAAGAACTTCTGCCTTAGGGTAATCCCATGACATTTTATCAATTCAGAATCTGCTTATATTATAGTTTTAACTTTGAATAGTTGTTCTCTGATTAATTATCAAGACCAAATATATATATATATATATTCTCTGATTCACGGGTTCTCTGCATTGCCATAAATGCCACTTATACAGCACATAGGGGATGATCAAAATCTTTTCTGTTCTTATACAGCTCGCTCTTTTTCTGACTTATCTTTCCTTTTATTTTTCCTCTAATTTTTCTTTCCTGGTTATTTTAGAATAGCTTTCTATAAATATGGCAACAATATATGAATGTGGTTACTTCTTCACAAGTTGCTATCTTTGATAAAATACAGGGAGTGGTGCTAGATGTTCTAGCAGCAATGGGTATCATTCGATCTCACCATTTCTGGTTAGATGTGGAGCACATTGAGGAAGCTATACAGAATGTCTTGGTATGTTTGGAGATGGTTGTCTTTTGTGTTCTCCAGCAATATGCCTATCATGTTGCACCTTACAGTGGAGATGTTGAAGCTAAGATGTTTTTAAATAAGAAGACTGAATAATTTGAAAAGGCTTGATAGAAAATGGGGAGACAGCAAGTAAGAAATGCATTGAAGATTGCTCCACTTCCTTTAGCACTGGAGGCATGATGATATGGATCTGGAGGTGATTTTCATGTATAAAATATTATGTTCATGGTTGGAAAGACGAGATGTGTTCTCCACATTCTCTACTTATATTTTTTGCTGCTTAAGTCTGTTAAGCGTGTCTTTTTATCTAAGATTAGATATATCATCTCCTTTTTTCTGTGGCATTTGGACTTGCTTTGGATTTTGGAAGCAACATCTAGGAAGATTGATATTTGTAAACCAACTAAAGACATATATCCAGTATGCTTTCTTGTCCCATGGATTATTTTCTTCACTGATTGAGTACTTTTATTATGATGAAAGTTATTTTTTGATCCTTTTTAAGGTGATTTAAAAAATTTAAAAATATATATATATATATATATGAAGGAAGAGTAATTAAGAGGGATATATATTGGCTCTAAATTGTCTGGTCTACCTATTTAAATAGAAGCATTCAGTTCATCATATTGCCTTTTATTTCCCTTTTTTTGGCAGGTTTAACAGTTGCTGTTAAAACCTAAAGACAAACAGACAACCAATAAGAGAGAACACGAGGGTTTTCTGGGTTAAATGGACAAGTTCTTGTGGCATACATTCATGAATGCAATGGGCCATTATGGTTCAAAAAGAAGACGCTGGACGATAATAACCTTGAGATTTACAGATCTCCAATCAGAAAAGGAAGCCCTAAACCTGTTTGGTTTGAAAGAAAAGGGCAAATGTTTCAGTGGTCTATGATATCACTTTTTATCAAATCTCTTCATACAGTTTAAATTTTACCAATTTACTCTCTGAGATTATACCGCTATCAAATAAATCATTCTGTTAAATTATAACAGTATTGTCAAGTCATAATCAAAAAGCGGCACATACCTTATTTAATTAAAAATAAATAAATAAAAATATAACAAAAAATAAATAAAAAATAAAAATTCCACTTTTGGAGGATACCATCTGCTGCGCTGTTTTATATTCTAACCTCAGTAAACTTTGATTTTATTGGTTTATAATTATATCCATAGATCGAACCCCATCCCACCTAATCATGGGTTTGAGGTTCAAAACTTGCCCCTTCATTCATAGTGAAGGATAAATGCCCCTTGGGCTAAAAGCTACCAACAAAATTCAAATACAACCTGTGTTGCTACCTAAAAGCCAACTCCATATGATCATGTAAAAGGGCAGACTTCTATTGTGATTTTGGTTTAACGGTTTGGTTGAAGCAGCATAGCGTCAATGATATGCTTTTTACATGCTTCATGCCCAAGTCATATATGTAACGCTCAATGGCCTTCTATTGGGACGTAAATGTGTCAATTGAGCTTCTTCCAGCTTGCCACCTACCCTCCTAGCTTTATTCTGGCTTATGATATTTATGGGTATAAAGCTGAGACAGGTTAGATCACATCATATTGCTAATTGAGCAAAAGTCCAACCAGCTTATTGTCAAACAATAGAATATGATTGCAAAATCCACGTTTCCATCCTTCTTTTGATAACTCGCATGCGGGTTGAGAGCCAAACGACAAATTAGAAATAAGTGGGTTTCAGCATGATGTTGATGTGGATGCAACATAGAGAAATTGAATGATTTCATTCATTTTCTACAGCAGTTGAAGGTGTTGGTTGCAGAGCGAAAGAGGGGGTCTGGCCATTTTGTGAACTCTTATATTAGTTGAGCTGCTGTGGACATTGGATTTGAAATCGTAATAAAACATGTCACGGGGTTGAGTTGGATTGAAAAGTCTTGGTATTGTGTATAAGCATAATGTTAAGTTATTATGTTACCGTGGTTGTTGGATAGTATCAATAGAGTGAACTATCATAAACGTCAAATTTGAAAGTATAATAAAATGCTACGATTATAAAAGTTAAGAGTTTAACCAAATGGGTATCTAACAATTTAAAAACTTTTGGATAAATAATTAACACTGTCAAAACTCTTATTATTTATTTACTATTATTGAAATTAGTAGCTTATATTAATACCAATGGAAGGTCTAATAAACAAGAGTTGAGTGAATATCGCTCTTTTTATTTTTGATTTTATATATTGTTTATTATTATTGTGTACAATAGTAACAACCATACTAAGAGAGGAGTTGTGCAATTCTCTTTTCTTCTTCTTTTTCTTTTCTTTTTCCCTTGTGTGGTGCACAAAACATTTAAGTCTAATAATAGGTTCCAATAATGCACGTTAATGGACACCAAAATACGGACAGCATATATATGTACAATCATGGGTTCCCTAAGCTGTAGCATTTGACTTCTGGTTCTGGTGATGCAATTTCCCTTTAATCATTACCGAGCCTTTTCTTATTTTCCCAACTAAAAGAATATATGATATCTCCAAAAAAAAAAAAAAAAAAAAAGAAGCTATAATCAGCAGCCCACCAAAGAGAGAATCCTATATATACACGCATACACGTGTTTAGACCACAAGACGCTATTCTCCAGACGGAACATAAGACATCGTGAGAAAGTATAAAAGTCAAGCAAGCAAAGAAAGGTACCAGCAGTTTCCAGTTCCCTCCTCTTCTTAAATCTTTCCTCTGCGCTCTCTCTGATTCTTATGACACAAAAAGAAAAAGGAGCCTTTTGAAGAAAGACTCTCACCATGAACCAGAAGGCTAACGTTTCTAAAGAGCTTAATGCCAAGCACAGAAAGGTCTCTCTCTCTCTCTGTTTTTGTATCTTTAGAGATTAAAAGTAAGCTCAATGCTTTCTGGGTTCAATCATGTAGTGGCAAAGTTATTTTTTTTCCTTTTTCTTTTTGGAGTTTATCTTGATTTACTCTTCACTTTGATTTTGTCGTTGCTTGAAGAAGTATGGATATTAAGCGAAGCTAAATCTCTTTTGGGCTGATGGGTTTGCCTTCAAACTCGTTTATTTTTAGTTGGTTGAAGATGTATGGGTTTTAGCTAAGCATGATTTGAAACTCTTCGTGCTGATGGTTGTGGCTCAAACTGAATAATATGGCGATTGTAATGCATAGTTCTGTCAAGACTTGCCGCCTCACAATCTTTTTTTTTTGGGTGTGTGCGTGTGTGTGTGTGTAACTTGTAAGTAATCGGCTTTTTGGTATCTTGCACACATATGATTTAATGATAATTTTGCTCTGTCTTTTTTTTTTTTTTTTTTTTTTTGTATTATTATTATTATTATTATTATTTTGAGGTTAGCAGATTGGGTTTGGTCAGGAACTTAGTTGCGTCCGCAACAGGAATTATAGGTTTTGGTTTCTTGCAACTTGTTCTTACCTCTTCAATTGGTGGTTCTCCAAATCCACTTTCCAATAATTCATGGGCATCGAAAGTGATGAAAATAACATTATTTGATGAACCATCTTACTTCAAAACAGAAATGGTTATATAAAACGATTCTTGTTGTTTGTCTTTATTGTATTAATTCATACACCAAGAGAAACATAAAAGAAATCAGTAGTTGGTTCATTAATAGCTATCAAAGGTGTTGGTGACGCCAGGGTGGATGGAATCAAGGTCCACTATGCAAGTTGTGCTATTATGTAATACAACAAATGCACAGCTTTCTGTATGATGTGTTCTATGCTATGTTGGGATTCTTTTTTCTTCTCTTTTATTTTTATTTTTTTTAAAAAAATTGTTTAGTAATTTGAATAAGGAGAGGGGTGGATTGAGGGCCAATAAGCATAATCCAAAGGTCATGTCAAAAGGAATACTCTTAACATAATCTTCATTAGCAATTTGAGATTTTTTTGGTATAACATAGGTGTCTTGTAGGGAAATTGTTCCTCAATGTATGTTTGCGTCTGCGAGAGGGAGTTATGTCAGAAGAGAAGCACCTGATGGATTTTAAGAATAAACACAACGCATAATTCAAGTTTCCCAGCAAGTTCCCATGCATAGGATGCACTAAAAACTCTGATCTGACTGGGAAAGTAGATTATTTGCATGTATTTTTCCAGCATTAAGTTCTTGTTGAAAATAAATTTTGATGGGATCCAAAATAAAGAACAACTACTGTGCTCTCCATTGAAAAATATAAAAGTTACCATAGGAGTAAAAAGCAAATATCAAGTACCAAAATGAAAGTGAAAACGATCTGTTTTGTTGATTCACAACCCACTTGCAGCTGCTTCAGGCATAGAAGACGCTATGCATGTGGATATGGTTCCTAAGGTTAGCTTGTGGTTATCAAAGACCGCCGTGAGTCTAGTTTTAAATTTAGTATGTGGTCTGCTGATATATCTAAAGCTTGTCGTAATAATTATAGATTTCTCATCAAGTATAGTGGAGGGCCAAAGATGGATGATTACATTGACCTCTGCTCCAATTCCATCGTCCTGCATACTGCATTACAGATATGAATGGAAGTAGTAACACATGTTTTACAACTTAACCCTTTTGATTAACATAAATGCAAGATATACAAAATATGTGATGATCTACACTGAGCATAAATTGAGGGCAGTCCTTTTCGAGGCACTGCTTGACCGTGGCTTGTAACATGTACTTGTTGCATTTTTTCTTTAATTTCTCTCTTGGTTGGCACATGCCCGTGAAAATTTTCAATCTTCTTTGGTCCTCATTCAGCTCATTATATTATGCCCTTGCATGTCATTTTGTGTTTTTATCCACATATTGAATTGGGTATTTGAACCAAGTTCTTTCTATGACCACTCTTTTGCTCTTGGTTACCTGTGTGATCTATAATGAACTTTCTCATAACCGGTGTTCTGATTGACAGATATTGGAGGGTCTTCTTAAATTACCAGAAAACAGAGAGTGTGCTGACTGCAAAAGCAAGTAGGTATACCAAAGTAACATGGACAGTATTGAGAACTTATCAGAGAGAGAGAGAGAGAGAGAGATGGAATCTTGGAATGTGTTACTGGATTTGAGTAGTTCTAATTTGTAATAAAATCTTGCTTGCTAATGCAGAGCTCCAAGATGGGCTAGTGTGAATCTTGGAATCTTCATATGCATGCAATGTTCAGGGATCCACAGATCTCTTGGAGTACATATATCAAAGGTAGTATATTATTTTACTACCCTTGATTCTATTTCTCTAAATATACACCATGATACATTTAAATCTTTGCATTAATAGGTGCATTTTTCCCCATGACATGTTTATACAAATTCTGTATGATTGTGATGCAGGTGAGATCTGCAACTCTCGACACATGGCTTCCAGAGCAGGTTGCATTTATCCAATGTAAGCACCGCCTATTTTTTGGCTTGGCATTATTTTTAGTTGAATTCCAGTCACTTCTAAGTTAAGATACAGGGTGCTGAAAGTCATTTTGGTCTTTTATTGGTAACAGCTATGGGAAATGAGAAATCAAATAGCTATTGGGAAGCAGAGTTACCCCCCCATTACAACAGGATTGGAAATACAAATTTCATTCGTGCAAAGTATGTTTTGAAAAGCCGTTGCTCTCAAGTGTTAACGTTCTGCTTGGTGCAGTTCTATTCTTTTGCTATTGTTTGTTGTATACTATGAATTTTGGCTTAAGATCTCTGATATTTGCTAGGTATCAAGAGAAAAGATGGGTTCCTAGGGATGCGAAAGAAAAATCATCATCAAGGGTGAATGAAGAGAAGGGTTCAGTTTATAAACCAGGACCTGGAAGTAGTAGTTGGCATGGATATAGAAAAAATATTGAACATTCTTCTGAGGAGAGGAACAATGCTCATCCACCTAGAACAAATAACAGGATAACTACTTCAAAAAGTAGTGTTCCTGCTGCTGTTGAAGTATCCCACCAGGTAGGTTTTGTTTATTTGCTCTTCTCTGTTTGGATAGAGGAAATTATATACGCCAAGAGGAAAGTTGTTTTATTTTTCTTTTCTTTGTAATTCATAGTTATACTAATACTACTACTATTTTGGTGCTGGACTCTGTGCCATGTTCTAAATAATTCGTAAGAGTAGTATTGTATTAATGTGGTCGAGCCTATTGTTTGGGCTAGCTGGCAAGCATGAACAATCTGAGATCTATTAAGGAAACAAAACAAAAATAGTGTCAAAATGTCAGAACACATCGAAGCTCTTGGAATCATTAAAGTAAATGATTTATGTGCTAGGAGGAAATTTTATGACAAACTGTTTAAAGACCTCAGAGCAGAAGACACTAGTGGGAATTCAGAGCAGAAGCTTTACAGAATTATCAAGGATGCTTTTGATAAAAGGATTAAATCCATGGAATAGAATAGCTATTTCATAGCTTGGTAAGATTTTTAGCCTTGGAATAACCATTCCTTTTTTTTTTTTTGATAAGTAGAATAACCATTCCCATGGGAATGGCTATTTCTTAAATTGAGGAATAGTCATTCGTCTTAAAAGTAGAGGAATAGACTATATTTTCCCAAAAAACCCACTTTTTTTTTTTTTGAATCTACCACCGACTTCTGCCGGAATTAGCCTCCGGTTGCCAAACCCGCCATTGAACGCCGCAGT
Organism: Carpinus viminea; assembly: GCA_013348765.1. Taxonomy (NCBI): domain Eukaryota; kingdom Viridiplantae; phylum Streptophyta; class Magnoliopsida; order Fagales; family Betulaceae; genus Carpinus; species Carpinus viminea. The sequence continues at coordinate 64,089,577 of CP054667.1, forward strand.
TTCACCTTCTTAATCAAACAGAGCCTCAATGCTTTTTTTTTTTTTTTTTTTTTGTATTTTAGTAATTTTGTTTTAATTTCAGAGAGAGCATATATGTTATCACTAATAAGAGGAATATGAATAAATATTTCATTTCACCTTCTTCTATTCCTATTAAAAGTTATTCCTTTTCTTTACTTACCAAAATGTTAGAATTGTATCCTAAGCCGAATTGTCATTTCTTAGTACAAATAGAACTGTTTTGTTCACAAACAACCCCCCCCCCCCCCCAACCAAAAAAACTGGTTTCTATGTTGTTGAAGTATTTCATATATGAAGAGAGTGCATGAAACAAATTTATAAAGAAAAAAAAAGGAGTTTTTAAGTAGATAATCATTTTACAGGCTTTTTTGAAGTTTAAATTTTGATGTGCAGGTCATTTCTGATCCAAAACAACAAGAAAGATTGCAGAAAGCAGAACCAGTAGTCACAAGGGCCGACCTGGCAAAACAGGCAGCTACTGCTACCCCTGTTGTCCCACCACCCAAAGTGGATTATGCAACCGATCTTTTCAATTTGCTCTCCTTGGATGATTCTGGACAAAATGACTCTCAGACATCTTCCGTTGGTGATACTATGTGGGCCAGTTTCCAGTGTATGTTTCTTGTGATTTTTTTTAAAAAAAAAAAATTTATCATCGGAGTGTTTTTTTTCCACTTTTATGTTGTTTTTCCCAGCTTACAGTTTCCACTCAAGTAATTTCTTTGTAAGAATTGATAAATCATGGTAATTTGACTCCATAGTAACCATTGACTTGACCCCCTCAACTTCCAGCTGCCAAAGCAAACTTGACAGCAAATAAAGATGATCCATCAAAGATAGCTGAAAGCAAGACAGAGTCCAAATACAACTGTGAAGATCTATTTAAAGATTCACCATCCATCACAAATCCCATTTCAGAAAAACCCCAGAAAGATGTGAAGAATGATATTATGAACCACTTTGAGAAGGTATTTGTTAAAATTTAAAGATTACTCAGAAACCACAGTAGATATTGATGGACAATTAGAGCTTAACAGAATCCATATTGCTTCTGAAGACTGATGATCATCAATCTTCAGCATGAAATTGGCTGGGCAGAGGATCAAAATACTGCTTTCAAGTCTTATTTTGGGGCATGTATGTTTTCTTTTTCTATAGTTGTCTTGACTAAGTATAGTGGGTCAAGGGTTAATTTCAAGTTGACATTCTATGCTGGGTCGCTCGAAGGTGAAATTTTGGTATCTAAAATTTATATGATAGTACTTGATGTAAACAAAAAAGGGGAAGTTGACTGAAATATTTTTTTGATGATATTCTGTTTATTATTTGTTTTTTCTATACCTAAAGAGGTCTATGTCCCTCTAACCATGTCAGATTTGGATTTTATGCAGTCCACTATGACGTCGCCATTCTCTACCCATCAACAACAACTGACAATGCTAGGCCAACAACAGCCATATCTCATGGCTGCTTCAGCAAAGTCTAGTGTTGGATCCCAAAGATTTCCTGCCATTGTGTATCAACCTTGGGCCAATGGTATTCTCATGCCCAATCAAAATTGGGGAAGTATAGGCCATCAAGTCCCGGGAATGATGATGCCTGTAGCTGATCCACAAAAATATATGCAGGTTTAGTTCATATACAGCTTACACCCAATTCTTTTCAGATTAAAAGTCCCATCTTTTACCTTGTACTTTTCCTGTACCAGATGGGAAACTACCAACACATACATCAGACAGGGAATTTGGTTCCCTTTCCAACAACGAGGTATGGCTAATATGTTCAACATGTTCATTTGAAAAATTGCCTAGTTTCACACATACAAAAACATGGCCACACACACGTATATGGGTTTAAGATAAATTGTGGCCTTACAGGGTGTAGTTATTTAGGAGTCATATATTCATGCTTAACTGAAATTGACTTTGTCGGCTTGATTAGCCCAAAATCATGAGCTGTATATGCTTCCATATAATATGAGCATATCTTCAAGTCTAGTAACTTATTAGTTTCTGACAACTGATTTCTTAAAGGAGTTTTGGAAATTCCTGCAAGTGTTCTGTTGGCTAGATTACATCAGATCCATCCCGAGTCCTGGGAGTATTGGGGAAGGAGCACCTCTAAATCTGCCTTATGAAACCTGATTGCCTAATGTAGAATGATTTGTTTTCTGAGGTTTGTGTGCACGCATAAAAATCTGGTTGTTCTTATGTTAGAAAATCAATGTGGAATCTAGTATCTTGGGTCAACAGTGAGTTGCTTGTCATAGCTTTGCCTTGTTATACTTCACCCAAAAGAATATCACCAATGATTGTTATGCCAGTTTAAGAATACCATGCATATCTTATTGGCTTCATGATTTATTTTGCAGCATGTATACCGTAGGGCCAGTAGCTCCAATCAGTGGTGTGACAAGCATGAGAGCAAATGGGGCTCCCTCAGTATCGCCAGTACCTTCAATCACACCAACTCAATCAGGAAAAGATTATGATTTTTCATCATTAATGCAAGGGATGTTTACAAAACAGTGAGCAATTGCTCAAGTTGGGGTTAAAAAGATATGTTTAGCAGAAACATTTGACTTAGAGGAAAGCATTTGATCGAGGCGTATATTCCTTTATATTTGAAACAGTAGAGCACATTGTTGGTGATTCATGTGTATCAATAAGCATGCTAGTGTAATAAAGTCGAGCTCATCATATTGCTTAGCACTATAATTTTGCCTTTTAATCTCTGTTTAATTGGTGGATGAAAGCTTGCTAGAATTTGTTCTTTTTTCCCCATACCAAGGCAAACACAGGGAAATTCATATGCAAAAAGTTCTCAATCAGGTTTTGTCATGTGAACATCTCATTGCCTACCCACATGAGAATGTGGAAGCAAGCTATGATTTGCCAATAATAGTATTTTCTCCCTATGGGAAGAGACTGCTCACAAGAAACTAAGATGGTAAAAAGATCCCAAGTTTGGGATTGCATGTGTTAGGTTTTATGTTGGTTAATTCAGTGTCGGACAAAGTTGGTTGTAAGTCTAGGTTTAGTGGTTGTCGTTCGCAAGCTGGTCAATAGCCGTTTGAACGTGGTCTTAAAGGCATCACTCGAATTTACTTCCAATTTTTTAATCACTGTTATTATATTTAATTTGTAATAACAAATGATAATATTCTAGTCACACTTCTATAATCCCTTATGAGATTTATTTTTTCTTAGGTGTTAGATCCCTTCACCTATTTCAAATATGATCTCCAAAAAGCCTTTTTTTTTTTTTTTTGATCCAATTAATAATTTATTATTTTGGAAACAAATCAAGGTCTCAAGTATAAATAATTATTTATTTGTATAAATATTCCCACACTTATTATTTATTATTGTTAAACAATTATTTCCTAACAATTCCTATCTATGTGACAAATTTCCAAAAGATAAAATTAGGGTATTTATGAGATAAATCTTTGAGTCAATACTTCAAAACAAATCACATCTCAATGTTTTGTTTTGTTTTTTCTTTTTGATTTAACAACATAAATTATTCGAAATTGTGAAATAGATCATTCTATTGGTTTTTTGTTTGAAATTGTGTCATTTGTTAGTGTCATGTCAACATTTTTGCAACATCACGTTAAATAATAAATTATTTTTTTAAAAAATAATAAATAAGTGGCTATTAGTAGAGCTACTACCCCTAAACCATATGGGGTAGGGCAAGCGGCTACCCCCAAACCTGTATGGGGGTGGTCAGGGTGGCTTACAATGGAAAATTGAGGGTGGGTTCGTAGGCAATCCTAGCACCAATGAGGTGGTTCGTAAGCTACCCCCAAACCCCATGGAGTAGCCAGCTGCAACCCCATAGGTGTTGGGAGTGGCAACCCCACCACTAGTACCCTTTTCATTTTTTTTTTATAAGATTTGATTTTTTAAATTAAATTATTAAAAAATTTATTATTTTAATGTGATGTGAAAAAAATGCTGACATAGTACAAACCATACAATTTTGGACCGAAAACTAATGGAATGATCAATTTTATATTTTCAAATAACTTATAAAGTTAAAATTGAAAAAAATGGAAGTATGATCTTTTTAGCGCATTAAACTTAAGAGACTTATCTCAAAAATACCCATAAAATTAAGGTTTCATTCGTAATTTAATAATTGTCTCCATAACTATTTATTTAATTAAATCCAGCAAAATTACCATTAAATTTACAAAAAAAAAAAAAAACTATATTATTTAGTGTTACTTTCCAAATAAGACTTTATATTAAGGTGTAAAAAATTTGGTGCGGAGTTCCACAAACCCTAAACCCACGTTTATAAGGTTCTCTGGAGTGGAGCTCTGGCGAGCCGCTAAAACGACTATCTCCCAGCGATCCCAAAGTAACTCTATTTTCTCTCGTATTTTCTGCGTCTTTCTTTTCTTTGATATTTCTGTTAGCATTTTCGATTCGTTTCTATTGCTGTGAGATGTTTTGTTCTTATGAGATCCTGACACGTTTAGTTTTCTGAGCACCCAAACTGAGCTTTTTGTGTGAAATGAAGTCACGGGTCTCGGTTTGTTGTTCAAGACAGAACTGAGACCGACCCTTGGATTGTTTTTGCGGTATTTTGTAGAAAGCAGTGCTTGTTTGTTTCTCTGGAAAAAATTTCCAGTATATGTTCCTGTCTGCTTCTGGATTGGAAACTAGGAGTAGGAATGAAAGCTTCTAGAAATTTTTAAGAGCGGTAGTCTTTTGAGTTTGATTTGGCTGAAAAGAATTCTGAAGAATTGGACTAAGTCTAACAACACTGGAACTGATATTTCAAGAAATTATCTTTCCATCCAAACAGATGGGTCTGGCTTTAATTGTAAGATAAGGCCTGCTATGTCTTTGTTTGGCAATTTCTCTGTATACCCATTTTGCTTTCATGGGAATTTTTTCAAGAAATTAGATGGTAGACATAGAAGTGAAATAAATTTAGCAAGAAAATTATGGTGTAGAATTTGCTAGCAAAACAATTGGGTTGTAATTAATATCCGAGCGCTAGTATTATTTTTTTTGCTATTTACTTAAAATTCTTGGGTGTTTAACTCATTAAATTTTTGGTGCTTTGTGTCCCTTTAGATTCAGAGAGATGGGTGAAGAGAATGTCAAGGGAGGACCAGTGGTTCCAGAATCGGTTTTGAAGAAGCAGAAAAGAAATGAGGAATGGGCTTTGGCGAAAAAGGAAGAGCTTGAAGCCACGAAGAAAAAAAGGAGGGAGAACGGGAAGCTCATTTTTAATAGAGCCAAAGTTTATGCAAAGGAGTATGATGAGAAGGTATAGGAGGCCATAGTTATAGTTTGTGATTGATATGTGCTTTGATATTTCTGTTTGGTATTCTATTTGCTGAAATGGTTTCTGTAAATCTTTTTATTAGCAAATGGAGTTGATTCGGTTGAAGCGCGAGGCAAAACTTAAGGGAGGGTTTTATGTTGACCCAGAAGCCAAGCTCTTGTTTATTATCAGGATCCGCGGGTATGCTGTTTATGGTATTCCTATGATTCTTGTACTTATTATTGATGCTAGAGTGTTGATTCTGATTATTGTAAATTTTGGAACTTTCAGTATCAATGCCATGGACCCTAAGAGCAGGAAGATTTTGCAGCTTCTGCGCTTAAGACAGGTAACACCACATCCGAATAAACTCTTTGTATCAATTTTCATTATATATGATGCCTTTAATAGGGTAATTATGAAGGGCCCTGCCTTGGAGAGGTTCTCAGATATAAAAAAATGAAGCTGTCCTGTAGTCCAATCTTTGTCTTTGTGCTTAGTGGTTTCAGATTGTTTAATTCTAAGCATCATTAATACAATTGTTTTTGTGTTAATGGGCTAATCAAAATGTAGCCTACCACCAACCAATTCTGTCTTCAATTCTATGCCCCTTTTTAAGAAAATTTCTGGAATTTAGGCCCTGATGTCTGTGCTTCTTTGTTTCTTTAATTGTTGATTTTGCAAAATGAAGTATAAAAAAGGGATAGGAAACAAGCATGGCATCCCTGGAAGGATGAGTGAGCTTTTGGAAAATAACGTGAACTCTCTCTCTCTCTCTCTATATATATATATTCAATTATAAGATGCTTTCTGGTTCAGTTATGGTTATCTATTGAATTGTGGGCATGCTATAATAGATTAAATGACGTTGCTTTTTTAAATTTATGTTTTTTTTCTTCTTACAGTTCAGTAATTTGCATAAGTTTGCAAGCAGAACTTTTAATTTTTCATCTAATTGTAATTAAGTGAAGTCTATGTACTTCATTCTTGAGATTTTTAATATTATGTTGTGGCACAAGAGTTGTTGAAGAACTTGGGATGTCCTAGTTATCGTTTGAACTTTTAGAAATGGCACTTTTCCTTCATGTCTACGACATAATGAGTTTTTTGCTTGTCATCTTGGGCTGTTAATGGTTATCATCTGTTTGGGTGTCTTAATTGAACAAATAGGTGGAGCTATCAACGCCCATAGAATAAGAAATCTATGTTGCTTTGTTCAGGGCCTCTAGAACTGGTATTCTGTGAATTTACCCATTCTTTATGGAAGACGGTCGAGAATTTGATGTTTGCCTTTGTTGACTATTTTGTAAGACTCATTTCTCTAGTCTATCATGGTACTTGCAGTAATACTAGTGCATGTGTGTAAGGAAAAGGCGTTTGAATCAATAAATTTTTCAAATGTGCATTTTTTTAGTATTTTTATATTCTGATATGTAGCTTGCAGATCCGTACATATTTTCAAGAATTACGAGGATACGAACTTACTACTGAAACTCTCTTGGTTAACATTAGGGGATACCTTTTTCACAAATATTTTTAAATTAACTAATGGAAGAGTATCCTCGAGACTTTATTAGTTCTGTTCTCTTATTGTGGATAGGATGGTAGGAATGATTTAGTGCCTTTTGAGGGATCTGGCTTGTAGGGGAATGTCTGCCCATATTTGGTTTTCTGTCTATAGAATGGATATTTGGGGTCTTAATGCAATGCATTATGGCCTTGTTTGGGATTTTAAGTAATGCTGTCTTTGGGTAGACTAAAAAGAAGACTTTTGATGGTTGTGTTTAGCTTCAAGAGTTCTGCTTTTTATTTAGTTGCTTCAAGATGTCCTAGGAGCTTTCTCCCACCTTCAACTTCTCTTGGTCCCCTATATTTGATTCGGTTTATTAGGGAGGTGATCCCCCTCTTCACAGAAATTTTTAGTGGCGTGTTATTCCCATTCGGGATGTGTATTTCAGGAGTTAGCCTTCTTGTAGAATATATCTCCTTTCCATTGTGTACTTCTCTAATAGTTGTTTCAAATAAATGTTAGTTGTATCCAATTATCTACCTTTGGTGGCTGCAGATATTCAATGGTGTCTTTCTGAAAGTAAACAAAGCGACAGTGAATATGCTGCACAGAGTTGAGCCTTATGTAACTTTTGGGTATGCATTTATCTTTCTTACTGTTTTTCTTTGTAATGCGCAATCTGGTAGCTGTCTAGAGGTCATTTTGTGCTCAAATTCTTGTTAATATAAAGTAGATAATTTCAGGTATCCCAACTTGAAAAGTGTCAGAGAATTGATTTACAAAAGGGGATATGGTAAACTAAACAAGCAAAGAATTGGTTTGACAGACAATTCAATTATTGAACAGGTTTGTGGCCTATTGATTACATAATTGATTTCGACTTTACTACTTATCTTGGACCCGTACCATTTGTGGCTTAACATTTTGGCTTGCAATCACAGGCTTTGGGAAAGCACGGAATTATTTGCATGGAAGATCTTATCCATGAGATTTTGACTGTTGGACCCCACTTCAAGGAGGCAAACAATTTCTTATGGCCATTCAAGCTCAAGGCACCACTGGGTGGCTTGAAGAAGAAGAGAAATCACTATGTTGAAGGTGGTGATGCTGGAAATCGTGAAGTCTACATCAATGAGCTCATCCGCAGGATGAATTAGAATCCTACTAAAAAATTTTGTGATTCTACCTGGTTATCTCCTTTTGTTCATCATCCAAGTTATGAGACTTCAGTCCTCTCTCTTTTGTCACCAAAACGGCCTCGGTAGAGCATTTACCTTTTTTCGCAGCTTGCTACTTGAATTGACATGGGTTTCAGATTTTCATTTTGTTGGAAATTTACATTTTGGTTTTTCTCTATATATTCCGGCATGCATTTATTGAAGCTTACTCTAAATAGAAATGCAATGTATTACGCCTCATCTCCTGCCCAATTACACTTTTTGACGTGGCACTGAAAATTATCATTAGATTTTAGATGTTTAAGTGGTTAAATAATTGATGATTTTATATGGTATAAAGTGAAAATAATAATAATAATAATAAAATAGGCTCAGTGCTTCATTTAACACTTTACACTAATTTTAGTTAAATATTATTTTCTATTTTTTCTGCTAATTTAAGCTGATAACTGGTTATTTAGTACTTCTAACTTTTAAGTTAAATTTTGGTCTGCATGTTGTTCAAAGTTAATTGCTTCCGTTTATGTATCTAATATACTTGCAATAGACTAATCTTGATTTTTCTGCTTAACTTTTAAATAGATTTTGGCGAAAGATAGAGGGAATAAATGAATTTTCGTAAAACTATAGAAAATTAGGTTGCATTCGATCAGGGCATTCTATATATATATATATATATATATTCTTGGTATTCAAAGAATATTTCATATAAAGGCATAAACAGCACAAAATGGAACACCAAACTGCCAAAAATAAATAAATTCAAGGGTTTGTTGAAACTAACATATCAATATTGTGAGATAAAAATATATAATTTTTAACATTACTCAATTGCCAATTATTGGATTAAAAAACATGGCAAGAATTAAGGTAATTTAAAATATCTTGAGAGAAGCTCTTTCTTTTCTCAAAGAGCAGAGGTTTTCCCTCTTTTATGTGAGGCTCCCTACTGCCTCCTGCGGTTGTTTTTGAGGAGGGATGGAGCTTTTTCCCTCCCTTCTCCCTTTATCTTTTGTGGGTTTCAATCTCTCTTATCTTTTGTGGTTTTTGCATTCAAAGTTTGTTCCTCTTCAATAGCCTCCCTCCAATAGTCATTACAATTTCATAGCAAGGGTTGAAGGACCTTTCAAAGTTCGTGCCCTTTTCAGTGCCCTTTGCTGTGCTTCCTAGTTCCCTCATTGTGGGGAGATTTTTCACTTTTTGCAATTGATTCTTGTTTGTAGTTCCATTCCTAAAATATTGTCGCATTGCCTATGCTAGTAGTACTTTGTGGCCTCCCAAATTCTCTTAATTGGCTGACTCATTTATTTGACTAATTCTCTTTTTTTTAAGAAAAAAAGAAAATTATCTTCTCCATCATTCTAGAATTACTAGTCATATTATAATTAGAGCTTCTTAGAAATCCCAATCTCACCATATAAAGAATCTAACGTGAAACTTCGTACCCATAATCTTTTTATAATCCACTAACGTCAACTAATAATATTTGGGAATCTCATTATATATATAATGTGACGTTCTTTAGTCACTTGTCGTGCGCTTTTCAACTGTTGGTGCGCTTTCGTTGCAATTACATAGACAACAACCGTCAAGTTTTCGTGCTTCCTAAGATTTAGATTTAGCCTCGCCGGTCAACTCTATCTATCTTGTTCACAAAAAGTCTTCGTCCTTTTCTGTTCTTTAATGGACCGACCATTTGCTCCTCTTTATACACGCATAGAGCCGAAAGCAGCTTTCTTGCATGGCTGCCCCCCGTCGCAAATGACATAATATACGAACCTAACCAGAACCTTCCGATTCCGATCATTTTGTAGGATTAATGGAGGATACGTTAATATATAATTTCTTTCTTCTCGGTTGTTAAAGGACACTAACCAACACTCAACGATTTTGCATGCATGTGGGCTATTCCTATTGGGTCAACAGCTAGACCATATTTACTTAATTTAGTTTTGAATTAATTATTAAATTAGTTGGATTATAATTGACTTATATAGCCTTATATTCATGCTTCGACATAATCCGAATCCAACATAAAATTTAAAGGTTATGGTTGAGGGGTTTAACTTGTTAAATTAAATTGATCGAGTTATGTTGATTTATATAGTCATATACATATGTATGCATCGACAGTTGACATGCAAATACGAATTACTACATCTATATTATGTAAAATATTTAACTCAAATGAAGGTAAAGTTTTGAGTCAATTCAAAATCTTTGTTTGGATATTGGTTAAATCACCAATTATTTAAAAAACTTATACGCGGTAGAAAATTAATAATTACTTTAACAACATCCTTTGCATGACTTACTTCTAAATTTACCCATGATAGTCACAAAAACAAAAAGTGAACGGTAAAAGAATTATGAATGCCAGAAGATTTATCTAGAGGATCAGAAATAAATAATGACATAAAACTAGGTAATACGAAAGAATGTGAAAATATTATTGGTCAATTAGGATAAATAGATAAATAACAAGAAATTATAATCCATGCAGAAGGAATATTCGAAATACATGGAAACAAAACCCACCCATACAAGGATTCACATATGGCGATCACCAGAGAAATGGACGGTGCTGAAAACGGCTCGATCTGGATTATTATTATTATTATTATTATTATTATTATTATTTATTTTATTTTTCGTGAGGGGCCATGAGATCGAAACGTCTGGACTTAATTAATTACCTTAATTGACTTGAAAAGTATGTAACCGCCACCTTATCCTCTTATATTTCTCATCTGTATACTCCTTCTTGACTAGAGCATGCATGCATGTGATGATGATCACCGTCGTCCAAAATCTCACTATATTTTGGAAAAATACGAAGGTGCTTTAAACTCAATCTGCTTGTGTCACGGCCCAATCAACACGCTCTTATTTGTTGACTTTTTGGTCATCACTACACCGACAACACATTTAAGGGTTCGATCGTGTACAATAACTTAATTGCAGCAAGCAGGGAAGACTTTGATAAACAAATGGTTTGGTAAACAAAATGTTAGAATATGAATTAAATAATTAATTTTTTTTAAGGTTAAATATCTAATACTTTCCTAGGGTTTTACAACTTTTTTTTCTTTAGGATTTAATTTTTATCACAGAAAGGTCCCTGCAGTTTTGATAAATGATCAAATTAGTCATCCTATCAATTGATCATTAGTTGACTTAACAGAAATTCATATAGACGAATAAAAATTTGACACCTGGCATAAGTGGCCAAGTCATCAATGATGATATACCCACCTAATTAAATTTTTTATTTTATTTTTTTAAAAAAGACAAATTGAAAAAAAAATTGGGGGTGGCCGTAGCCACCCCTTTGGACACCAAGGGGTGGTTCGGCCACCCCCATGGAGTCAAGGGGGTGTCCAAGCCACCCTCAATGCCCACTGGGGGTGGGTTTGGCCACCCCATTTTTAAAAAAAAATAATAATAATAATTAATTAGGTGGCCACGTCATCACTATTGACATGGCCACTTGTGGCAAGTGTCAAATTTTCATTCGTCCATGTATCAATCCGTTAAGTCAACTAACAGTCAATTAACAGAATGACCAACTTAGCCCTTTATCAAAATCACAAGGACCTTCTATTATCAAAATCAAACCCTAGGAGGGGAAAAATAAAGTTGTAAAACCCCAATGGGGTATTATGTATTTAACCATCTTTTTTATTAGATTAAGTTTTTTAAATAATTGATAATTTTACTTGGTATTTGAATTTAGAGTGATGGAGCTAAGGGGCCGGGTATATATGTCCCTTGACCCGCTAAGTTCAAATATACGTAGTCATGTCGGATTTGTTATTCATTGTTGTGAATTTGATTTGTTTGTAGCCTGTGAATAGGTTGTTCGGTCGGCTAGGATTTGTTCAGCATTTGAAGTTCACTTGAGATACATGAAGTTTCTATTAGGTGTGAAGCGTGCAAAGGAATATGTTAATGCCCAATTATAATATATTTTTGTTTTTTATAATAGTCAAGCACTTTGAACACTATTAAACTCTTAGCAGAGGAATATACCTAAACCAGATTAAATCCCACATAATTTTGCCTATTGTGAATCAAACTCGATCCTAGTTCGGCCATTAGAGCAGGGTCATAAGCTCCAACTCTAACTTCATAATTTATCCTAAGGATTAAGTGTGAAAGAACTTGAAAAATAAATTAATGGGGTTGGTAAACAAATAGTTTGAATTAGTTACTTAAGAAGCAAGAAAGGGTAATTGAAAGTTGACGAAGTTATCACTTTAAGGTTTTCTGGATAATGATCCTGTGGCAGTGTGGCTGGCCAAACCATCGTTATGTCAAGAGCTTGTGCTTTATCTGTGAGATCTGTACGTTAACGAATGGATAATCCGGAAACTTTTTCAAGGCAAACGGCACGTAGCTATAAAGACCAATCACAGTAGAGAATGGTAGTTAAAAGTTAAAATTAACGTAGTAACTGTACGTCAATCCTTATGGTGGGGCTGCCTCTTCATTATCCAATATCTTTTTCCCACCCCAACTGAATGCAATTAATTCAATGCTTGCCACCGTCGACTTCCTTAATTTTCTTGTTGGGATGTATAACGCTCAAGCTAGGATAGTGAGCTAGGTTTAGGTGGATTTCAGTGCCCACACCCACCTAATTAATGAATGCACAAGTGATGGCAATTCATACCTACAGCTTGCTTGTTGTTTTAGAGATTGAGCCTCTCATATTTTTGTCTTTAAAAAATAGTTTAATCAAATATTAAAAATTATGTATCATAAAGTAAAGGTCATTAATTTAAATTTTTCATTTTTCCTCTAATTAGTGACGTAAGAATGGGGGCTGATACAGCCATGGCCCCCCAAATTCACAAGAAAACAGAATTTTCCAAAAAAAAAAAATTAAGGATTTTTTTTTTTAATCCTTATTTTAGCTGCTTGTGTTTGTAGGAGTTCGAGAATGATGGAGGGGCTTTTTGAGATTCGTGTCTCTCTTGACTTTGCTCCTATAACCATTTTTGCGGTTCTTATCGAATTAGTTTTTATTATTTGTTTGTACTTTATGCCTTATATTATTATTTTATGTTTATTATAAAGGGTCCACTCTCTTTTCAGTATTTTGATTCTTGTAATATTTTCAAATTAATTTGCGGATTTTTTTTTTAACAAAGAGCCAAACTGCCATTTGGAGCCAAGTTAATATTGAACGTATACGCGTAGAATTAATGTTGATCCCCCATGGGAAATGAAATAACAGCCTGAGATCGAAGAAGAAAGCTGGAAAAGTTTGGTTATGGGTGGGTGGGTGTCATCACTATCACTATGTTACACTGTCTATTCTGACTTCGTTTCGGATAACGTCAGAGATTCAGAGGTATGGCATGGGAGCTAGACTGAGATCACGTGCAATAACACGTAGGGTATTGAGGTGCAGCCGTGCAGATTAGTTATGGATGCAAACGCCGTAAATATTGCAAAGTGATCTCAATCCCGATGTTGATCTTATGCTGGTGCAATAGTTTTAATTTGGATCGTTCATTTTAAATAATTGGTTCAAAATGAGCAACACATAAGAAAGAGATAATCAAGTCACTCGGTGGCCGTTGGGGTTGATTAAACTACTCTATTGATCCCAAGGCGTTTTGGCCACCTCGAACCCAACCATATTGGGAGAAGCCAAAGCATCTGGCCCCTCTGACAAAATGGTGATTTGGCTATCCTAATCTAACCTTTGAGAGTGGTCAAACAACTCCTTTGTCAGTTAAGTTGGCCATATTGCCTTTTTAAACATTAGATTTAGTTTGGTCACCCCAATCTTAACCATCCTCAAAGGCAAGTTCAGCTTATTTTTGTCTAGGCGAATTAGGAGTGCATTCGCCTAACAATAGGATAATTAAATTTCTTAAAGCACTCCTAAATTAAGCAATAATTAAACTAATAATTTCACTTGAACTTAAAACCAACATGCATATATGCACGCTAAGTTTCTTCATTAAAATAATGTTTAGAATAAAGTAAATTTCATTTTGAGCAAATTGAATTTTATATAAAAATAATTATTTGTAGCTCAACCTAAAATGTGTCATCAATCAATTCTAAACGTCGTTTATATTTTAAATAAAAATATAAACTAAAAATTAAAAGTAATATTTATATATAAAGATTCGTCACTTAAATTTGTCGTTTGAATCTCAAAATCTATCTTGTCACCTTTGCCCAAAGGTCAGCTTGAGAGTGACTAAATCACCCTGTGGCCAAAGGGAGCGATAAGTGGTTCAGTCACCTCTCTCGTTTGTATGTAGTATAAGTCACTTTTCTTGTCCAAGCAAACCCTAAGAGATAGATATATGTACAATAGACAAGGAGACTCCTTCTATCGTGATGTGGCAGAAAAAAATCAAGATAAGTTTTTTTAGGCCGACATTCTAATTTGAAAATTCTTGTACACCATAATCATCAGAATGTCATCATATATGGATTAATTATGAAGGAGAATGTCATCATAATCATATATGGATTATTTCTAATTTGAAAATTCTTGTACACCAAAGAGCTATATATCCATGACAGAGAGAGATAGATGACATTCATTCCAATATATGGATTATTAAGTAGAATGTCATCCAATATATGGACTTATCAAGTAGAATGTGATCATCATATATATATGGATTATTAAGTAGAATGTCATCATAATCATATATGGATTATTAAGACGTTGAATCTTTTTGCTGGATCAGTGGACTACATTTAAGTTATTAATTTTATTATTTTAATTAAATATGGATTTAAATGTGATTGATTAAGATGGTTTACGTATCATGGTATGCGAGTGACGTACATACAATTCCATATACGTGTGGGCACATGGTCAACATTTTCTTTGTTGATTTCGACAGTCCAATAAAAGCAGCCCACACTTAGAAAAAAGAAAAAGGAAAAAAAAATCATTTTAGTTGTGAAGATTGTAATAATACATAAACTATAAGATTTAATCTGAACGATGAAATTTTCTATCTGAATTAGAATCCATTTGAACTAATCTTTACTCTGAAGGCAGATCTCTCATTAATTATGGAGGGGCATGCTTTTTATAATTAAGGAAAATAACTAGCTAGGGAGTGCACCCTCGAAGCTGTTGGGGGCGAGCACGTACACATTCTAGGGCCGGCTCCGCGCTAGCCACCCCGCAGCCATTGGACCAGCGCTAGCTTCAGATTAATCTTGGTGCACCGCACCCTCAATGATTAACGGTCAATTATACGACCGTTTAGAGTGGCTCATATAAATAATTATTAAAAAAATCTTGCTGGCACCTAAAGCCACTATTGTGCATGATTGGATTCAGTAAAAATGCATTAAAAAGCAGTTTCTGTTTACATTCTCAAGCTTTGTATATATGTCTAATCACCTACCGGGCCTACAAGCTAGGCTACAAGAAGAATAATCGAGATTATTAGTAGCTAGTAAAATCAAACAGTTTCTCTAAACGGGCAATAATACAAAAAACCAAATGGATTTGATGAAATGGAAAAAAAATAATATTATTATTATTATTAAAAATAAGAGAGGTGCAAAAAATTCACTCGCATAAATACTCTAAATATTTAAAAACTCTCAACTTATGATATCAAATTTTTAATTTTTTGTAATGTTTGCATTTCATTAGGATTTTACGTTAAATTTTATCAAAATTTTCAAAATACTCTTTTATTAAAAAAAAATTTCAGCATTATTCAGGATTTAACGGAATTAATTACAAAAATACCTATACCTAAATCTTTGCAATATATATATATATATATATAAGGGTATTTAATTTGGCAAAAATTTAACAAAAATTCTAAAAGATAAAAGTATTGAAAAAATTGAAAGTTGAATACCATAAATTAAAATTTTTTGAACATTAAAAAGATTTTTTTTTTTTTTGCAAAACAAGATTACCTTGTATATCATTAAAACTAGAGTTTAATAAAAACTCTAAGGAACAAGAGCAAGTTGCTCTAAAGAAATAATAGAAAAAATACAATCAGAACATTCCTTCATCCATATTCTATCCTGTGAGTTGATTTAAAACGCGTAAAAGTCTACGATGATTTTGCCAAGTTTGTCCTAAGTATTTTATATCACTTTCTTTATCGGTTTTACTTGAATTAGCGAGAGTCAAATTTAATTAACCTTAATATGGCCGACACTATACCTGATCCCAAAAAATCAAAGGTGGTCCACAATTTTTTAAAATAAAATTCTTTTTACTCTCCCATCCCACTTTATCCTACAAATTGATAACTATATCTCTTTTTTAATACGTGGGTCACCACGTATATACCAGAAGCAGCATGCAAGATCCAACACGATTATGCCACCACATCTCATCCGACGGCCGTCCCTCCTTCTAAAGACGCCAACGGCTCAGATTTCCTCCACAAACCGCGTCCCTAGTCGCCCTCCCTATATATTCCCACGTTCGACTCACTCGCAAGAACGCAAACGCTATCTCTCTTTGTTTCAAAGACACTCTCAGTCTTTTAGCTCTTGACCTTTCGCAAATGGCGTGGATGCTGTCACTGAAAGCTCTGCTTATCTCCGCCTGCGTGGTGTTTGTGGGTTTGGCTTTGAAGCTCGGCGCGCCGCTGGTTATGGAGCACGACCTGTCACGCGCCTCTCGTGTGGGCGTCGCTCCTCTCCTGGCTCAAGCCGCCCTACCTCTACGTTATCATCAACTGCATCATCATCTCCATCGTTGCCTCTTCGCGGTTCCACCACCAGAGCTCCGAGCGAAACCACCCAGATGACCCGATGTCGTCGCGCTCTTACGCTCCGGCCGAGATCGCTCCGGATTTCGGCGTTTCGAACTCGACGGTGGCTTACGAGCAGAGAGAAGAGACCGTTGACTCGGTTTCGGAGGTGGCTGAGGCTGTGGTGGTGAATGGATCTGCGGATGAGGAGGAGGAGGAGGAATTTGTGGCCTCCCAGCCGAAGAGGATGGACTCGTTGGAGGATTTCTATACGCCGGAGAAACCTCTGGTTTCTGCGAGGTTCGGTCATCGGAAACCGGTCAAAGCCAGCACCGAAGGTACTATACGTACCTTACTATACACTGACGGTTAGATTTTAACGCTAAATATTATGGTTTGAAATTTTTAAAGCGTCGTTGATGGCAAGTCTCCGGCGGCGTTGTCAGATATTTTTTAATATACACGTGTTATGCAGACGTTGTTTCTTGAATACCAATTTTGCAGACTACAAACGGCAACGTTTTAACAAGTCAAAATGAAAATGGTTCAAACATGGCGTCCAGTTCAAGCATAGTGGCTCTAATTATTAAAAAGGGCAAAATAGTCATTGAGAAATAAAATAAAGCTTACGGTTGTTTGAAAACGGTGTTTCAGGTGGGAGAGCGTTGAGGGTGGCAAAGCCAAAGCGGCACGAGACGCTGGAGAACACGTGGAAGGCGATAACGGAAGGGCGGGCGATGCCACTAAGCAGGCACGTGAGGAACACGTGGGAGAATCACGGCCGTGGAATCGTCGTGGAGTCGCTGCTGGTGAAGAAATCGGAGACATTCAAGGACCGCACTAGTGAGATAAGCTCGTCGTCGCCTGGGGCTGGGGCCACGAGTACGACCACGACCACGACCACGACCACGAGGCTTCGCAAAGAGCCGTCGCTGAGTCAGGACGAGTTGAACCGGCGAGTGGAGGCATTTATTAATAAGTTCAACGAGGAAATGAGGTTGCAGAGGCAAGAGTCGTTGAATCAGTACAAGGAGATGATCAACCGTGGAAGCCATTAACGCAAACAGTGGAAGCTGTTTTTGCAGTAAAATAATTAGGAGGAATAGAAAGTAACTGTATCCACTATTTAAGTTGGTTTTGTAAAAAAGTTTTCACCATAGGTTAAAGTTTGGAGTAAAATACTTGGAAATTATGGGTGTGGGATTCTTTTCTTTTCTTTGTTTTAACAGTTTTATTGGTTTGGTTAGACTCCATCATGCACAGATGGGATAAACTTTAAGAAGGTTTCTGTGTAAAGGAAGAAACTTTTACAATGTATTCTTTATTCATATAATGATTGATATAGTTAGTTTACCCTCTTTTTTTTTTTTTTTTTTTTTTTTTTTCTTTTTTGGTTATTTCAACTTTAAGATTTTCGTTTTCAATTTGATAACTTTAATGCCTGAATTTAGAGACTTTCATCAAATTTTTTGATTAAAAAATGACTTCAAAGAGACAATTATATTCTTCAAATAAATAAAATAAAATAAAATAAAAACCTAAAAATATAAAAAGTTATCACTCAACTCAACCTCGGTGGTGGTGGTCGTAGGTGATACGATCCAACCAAGGCTATAGCCACCATTCCAACAACTTAAAGGTGCCTCGTAATCCTTTGTTGTTGAGGTGTTTACTTTTTTGTGGTTATTTGATCCCTGCAATCCACTTTTCTTTATTTGAATAAAAAATAAAAATAAAATAAAAAAGGTAGCTTAACCGCCCAATTTAGAAGAGGTTTGTAGTCGAAGGTAGTCATGGGCCACCCATAAACTGTGAGTGGCTGAGAGACGACCCAACCATGGTTGGCCCGGTTGCGTAAAGCAAGTAAGCCAATCCAATTACTTTATTACTTTTTTTTTTTTTAAGGTCAATCAATTATCTTTTCACAAGCATTTTTATCAAGTTTGTCAGAAATATTGGTAGAAATCTATAGTTTAAATGGACCTAAACTCAAAGTCTCAAACCTATCGAGTTGAAAACTACAACTTTAAAATTTAAAATTGAGGTTGAATTGAAAACTACAACTTTAAAATTTAAAATTTAGGTTATTAGTTCGAATCTAAAATTTTCAAAAAATAGTTTAATTTGCTAAAAGTTAAGCTTCACAAAAATTACAAACACCGGTAAATTTCCAAAAAAAGTTCTAACATGGTTTAGTCTCGAAAGCAAGGGGTTAAAAAAAAGAGAGATGAACCACCCTATTCTTTTAAGTTTTAATCTTCTTTCAAAAGCATGTTATAATCTCTACTGGCAAAAAATTGGGAGGGTATACATAATTTACTAACGTACATTTTTGGTGAAAAAGATTTCATCCACGATTAAAAGGACGGATCAAGTGTAAAATTGGTAGTTAGTAACTACAAAAACAAGGCTGATTCCTTCAGGCTGTAACTGCACCCAGCCAACCCCCAAAATATCAAGCTCCTCTCTTTTGCCTCTTTATTCTCTCCAGGGCGCCCAGGCGGCTGTCATCATCCCTATCTTTAGTAGCTGCTGCAATTTGCCCTTCCCCATCTTTTTCAGCATCATCATCTCTCTTACGAACCAAACCTCCGAAAACCGCATCTGGAACATCTTTTTGTGCGATTTCAACTTTCTCGTCCTCTTCCGAATCGCTTTCTTCTGGTAGCTCAATCTCTTCATGATTTGCAGTAGCTTTTATACCTCCATCAGTCTCTGATTCAATACCGGCACTCACAAAGCCCACTTTTCTGCTGCTATCTTTAGCAGTGGTGGCTGTGGGAGCTAACTGCCTTTCGAGAGCAGCCATTTCATCTTCTGCAACCCCAGCTTGCTTTAATTTGTCTCTTGCATCATCAAGGTCCATTCGCTGATCCTTTTGCATCAGATACTCAGGCAGGATAAAGTGTGTCTGCACAAACAATAAAGGTAGAATTGAAATGATGAGTTTTCTTGCGGCAAATTAAACGTGCCTAACGTTTCCCATCTCCCCTATTTTACTTTCTTAACTAATAATAATGTTTCAGTAAAAGGAAAAAGAAAAGGACTGGGGATCAAGTGATTAAACCAATGAAGAAAAGTACTAATTCATACTCTCTTTTATTTACTGACATCATACTCTTGTTTCAGTACCTCATTGAAAAGCTACTTTAAGTCTACATGACAGCAGTACCATAATATTGTGCCAGAAATTTCTTTCAAATTATGTCAATGTGATACTGTGTCTAGAGGAAAACTCAAGTGGAAATTGTTTCCCACCCTGTGGTGTGAATAGAACTGCATGCATTACCAAAGTTTATACTTTTAGAAGCCACTACTGCTGCAGGTAAAAATGGCAAAAGAAATCAAAGCTTCTACCTGACTATAGCTTGCAGAGACACTTCTTTTAATACGAAGCATTTCTCGGAAGGTATCTTCATTTCCATGCTGCACCTCAAACTCGTGCCATTTATTCCAGAAGTCCCCATCAGATCGTGGATCCGCAAATTGAGATGCAAATACATATACTCCACGAGCACGATCAATTTCTCCCAAGCTCTTCTCAAGCTCGGCATATTTCAAGCACATGGTCTTCACATCTTTGTCTGGAAGACCAGACTCTATCGCTTGCTCATATATTTCCCTTGTTTTCGGGACACCAAAAATCTCTGCTGCTCGAGCAATGTAAATTTCATACATGCTCAACTTCTCGTTGTTTGGAACAGCCTTAGTTGCTTTAGCATAGACCATCATAGCTCGCTTTGCCAGACCATAATCCTCCTCCAGCTTTGCATATTGAAGATACAAAGGTTTTACGGCATCAGCAGGGGCCTGATATGCATAAGAAAAAAAACATGATAAATGTCAGCATGAGACCACCTTAATTGTGATAGACACGAGTTTACCATCATTCAACTTAAAAACTGAATTCATTACCCAGTATATATATTAAAGCGAGGAATAACATCAGTGAACCAGGAGGAATATTCCAGAAGGAACAACAAAAATAATAACTTATCTAGATTTAAATAATTCCTTGATAAATAATAAAGATATTTTTCTACATCAATCCAAGGTAATATATTTCTTCGGGTCATATCTAGCGTCCTCATCTATTCCTTGTCTCTGCCAAATGTTTTAGACATTGATGCATGAAATTAATTCCTTACAAAGATACACACTTATTTTTACCATAGATGGATCCTCAAACCCTCTATGAGCTAGCTTAACGCTCAAAACCCAGATGGTATATATGGCCTACATTCCTAAAAAAAACCCTTTGAGAATTTAAAATAACTTAAAAACAACAAACCATTACTGTTTTTAGCATCACAAATAACCCAATTTCTGCTCCTCCCACAATTTTTTTATTGACCAGACTTGTTCCTCCCATTTGTTCTCATTATTTACAATAATGGAATTTGATAAACTAACTCATATGATTTACTCATTTAATTATGAAATGTCCCTCCCTCAAATAATGGTTAACAAAAGTGGCTGATTCATCTGAAGATATATATATATATATATATACATAATCTTCAAACAGTAGATAGTGGTTGCATACAGGAACGATATCTCACTTCAAGTCACATGCTTGGTGACACTACAGCCACAGTGACTCATTAAACCTCAATAACTTGTTTCAAGTTCATTTTTGAATTATGAATAATATGACCTCAGAAAGACATTAATCAACCTGATGATCAGTAATTGAACATGGACACAATCCATTCTCTATAAGCAAACAACTAGAAGTTACCAGACTAACTCTGATCTAAACGGATAATAGGCGCATACCGTTTCAACAGCATGCTCAAACAGCTCTCTTGCCCGCTCTAGTTTTGTCTTTCCATATCTCTTTACAAATTTTGAGAGGTATGTAACCCATACATCTTTAACATGTGGATACTTAAAAATCTTGACACCTCTTTCATATACTTTGAATGCATCTTCAAAGTATCTATGTTCCTGCACAAGTCAAACCCAGTAAAAGCTTGTCAATCCATTGATACCAATAAAAGGAAAAACTTAAGGGAATAATAGCAGAAGTATTGGAGGAATGTACATACTTCCAGCAGAAATGCATAATTGAGAATAATTTGTGGTGTAGCTATTCTTAGATCCAATATCCGCTCATACACTGCTCGAGTGGATTCCAAGTTACCCAGGCTCTCTTCTAAATCAACGTAGAAGGTCCAAAGTCTCAAGGACCTATAGAGCTTCATCTGAACTGGTTCATTCCCATCGGCAGCCACTGCAAGTGAAAACAAAAAGGCTTAAATCTTAGCTATGGTTCCACAATATCCCATGAAAAAGAATGAAATTTTTTTTTCCTCTTAAAATTCAAGCCAGCATAGTTAATTTATTTTTGGAATAAACTCAAGTTCATTTACAAGCTGTTTAATTAATTTATTTATTCCTCATATATAGTAAATTTAATCACTATTTATACCTTGTTGTAAATCCGTGCCAATCTTTAGTAAGTTGGTTATTGTTAATATTGGATCGTTTGAGTTAATTAGATAAACTAATTTAATTTCTTATAAAAATTAACTTCACTAGCTTTGTATCGGTAACAAATCATATATAATTTTCATTTTTTTTATTGACATGTAACCTCACCAAGGTAAGGCTCTTTGGACTCACCGCAAGGGAGTAAACCCCAGATACACAATCCCACCCACCACAACCGTTTATTAGGTAATCCAGGGGAACTCCTAATGCGAAATCGAACCCAAGATATCCGAGTCTGCCACTAATCTCAAGTCCCCCCTATGACCACTAGGCTGCACCTTGACGGGTCCTTATATCATATATAATTTTCAATTATGACATGAATAATCATATTATATCTTATGGCCTTATCTACAATCTTAAACAATTCAATCTAATCTACATAAGTATATTGTTATAGTACATAAGTACATTTATACATACATACAGACAGACAGACACCAACACCCACATCCACATACATTAAGACTCCTAATCACAATGATTTAAGTTGACATTAGGACAAGGATTTCCCTGTCATCCCTTTAGATTCTTAAATTGTTATAATTACAAGTTAAAAATAATAATATAAAAAATATTAAAAATAAAGTTATACTAGCTTATATGAGTTGAGTCAAATTTATATGAGTTTGACACATTTACTAAATGTCTAAATATCTGTTAAAGCTTGATTTGTTTATCGAGTAGAGTTTATATAAGTTGAACTCAAGCTGTTCATGAATAGCACTGTTCATTTACAGGCATACACAACAAATCTACAAACCCCTTCCTCCTTTCCCGGTCTCTTTCTCCCAACCCAAAAAAAAAAGATCTTAAATAAAGAAAAATTAAAAATGGGGGAGATAATAGAATGTGTAATTACGTGTGAAAAACACAAGCATGCCAAGATGCAAAGCCGCCAATACACAAAATTTTGATGATAATTCTATAAATATGATTCACAAATAATGTAGAGGACACAAGTTTCCACGATCACCACAAGCAACAAAGAAATTGTTTGCTTGCTGCAGTACATCCTAAGACTCCTTGAGCCAAACTGCAACTCTTAACACACCAGTACACCATGACAGCATTCATAATAAGAAAATAATGAAAAGACTACTTATTAACTGTAAACTCTTCATATGATACCATGATGCATAACAACATTGTTACTGTGCAAACAAGTTTAGTGCTTCCACCAAGAATGAGCCACAATATGACAGTTCGCTGAGACTCCATTTTATTATAAAAAAATACATGCAAACTGGGGAATGCATAGCACAAAAAGCAGTTAAAAAAAGCAGGTCTTGCTTAAAAGTTATAAAACTTTTTTTTTGGTTTTGTTATGAATAGGTCTTGCATAAAACTAACCATCAACGATCATGATTGTCAGCCATCTTCTTAGATCTAGAACTCAATGCCCTTAAGTGAGGCAATCATTAATGAGGTGAAATCGATAAAGGTCTGAGAAGGATCAAAAAGTTTGATAGAACTTGATAAGGGAATGAATATAACAGAGTCATTTTGCCATAAATAAGTTACAACTCAAAAGTGCATTTCACCCCAAGTTGTGGAGATAAAGCTGAACTACATGTATCTAGGTTGATGGAGTTGCAATTAAAACCACATCTAATAAAACAATACTACCATATCCAAATTGAATGCAAGCAGATAAATAGACAGAAATACAAAACATCCAAAAATAAATAATATAAGGAAGAAACAGCAAAAGGGCAAGAGTTAGGATTACCTCTTCGTTTCACCTCCACTGATGGCTCTGCCGTGGCACGCCTCATCAAATCCAGTGCTCCTTTGAAATTCTTATGCCTCAGTTCCATTTCAGCCCACTCACAATACAATGTAGCCAGATGATCAACAGTCTTGTAGTTCACTTGCACAGCCTTATCAAATATAACTCTGGCATTGGCAATATCCTTGTGGCTCTCATACAGCTTGGAAAAATTAATCCACAACGTGTGAGGCTTCCCCACAGCTTTCATAGGATCAATTGTCCTCACTGCCTCAGTGTAAGTCAAGATCTGCTTCGTGGGATTACCCTCAAACAACTTCACCCTTCTATGCCACTGCTCAACATTATGAGGATTTTGTCGTAACAGAACACTGTTAGCCAATTCGGGTCTTCTATTAATGAGATACTCTAATCGAGCAATCCTCAAATCTATATCCTTATCGTCGTGTAACCAAAATCCGTTAAGCATCTTCTTTTGAAGCTTGGCCACTGATAAATTGACATCCAACCGAACATCTTCATCATCTTCAACACCGTTTTCTTCCTCTCCTTCATCCTCCTCGTCACTCGAGCTCACATTCTCCATCTTATGAGCAAGCATGCTCTCCTCAAACTGCGAATATGAATCAAAAATCACACTAAAGTCCCTCACAGTGACCACAGTCATGATACCCTCCTCGAATATATCCCTAGCCTTTTCATGCAAATTCCTCCTAATATAATACTCGGCGAGGGAGGTCCACAACCGCCCCACCTCGTCAGTGAACTTCCTAATCCCACCTCTAATTATTGCATCCACATTCAAACCAGAGACCTCAGTGGCATGCCTAGTGAGCAAATCACACAACTCTAACCACAACCTATGCTTAGTCTTCCCCTTTATCGAAAAAAAATCATCATCATTCAAAACCGAAGCTAATCGCTCCGAAGCCTCTTGCCAAAGACTCGAATTAACCAAAAATTCAATAAAATCTTCTATATGAGTAGGGTCGTATTTCAAGTACCTGCGATAAACCCTAAGCGAGGTCTCGATCGGGACACCCTTTTGGCTGACGAACAGGAGGTAGGGTTCCCAAATCCGATCATGCTGGGTCACTGGTAACGCGCAGAGGGCCCGGTCGAAGGTGCGTCGAGTCCGGGTGAGGAGCTTCTGGTGGGTTAGGGTTTGGAGGTACATGATCCAAATGCGGGGCATCTTGTGCATGGTGACTAGGGCTCTCTCGAAGGTGTTGTCTAGGGCTTCGTACTGTGCGTGGGTGATGGGGAGGTTGCGCACGAGGTCGAGGCGCTCGCGGAGATAGGCGTGCCATAGCTTGTAGCTTCCAGGGAGGGCCTTGAGGGCTCGCTCGTAGAGGATAAATCGCTTCCTGAATGGGGCGTCGGAGCGCGCGATTAGGTAGCGCCACCAGAGCTTGAGGTTAAACGGGTTGCGGAGGACCTCCTCTTCGTAGAGGAGGTCGTCCTGCGAAGGGTAAAGGTCCTTCTCGATGGACATGGCGTTTTGGCGAGGAATAGATTTTGATTTTACTTCTCAGAATTGAGAACTAGACTTATAATCTAGCACAAAATACTCACTCCAAGCATACGAATCTTCTTAATTCTCAAATTTCCAGCAAAACTTCATACATACTGTAAATGTTTTTGAGTGTTTTACCTCGCTTTTGAATGCTTTGGGTGGCCGGAACTTGCTTGATTCGGATAGGCTCGTTGGAGTTCCGTCGGAGACTACTTGATGCGGTGTGCTGTGGTGCGGTGGTGGGAGATTGGTTCCGGCGGCGAAGCAGCCGAAGGAGAAGAGGAAAAGAAAGGAGGTTGAAGGGGAGCTACTGGCTAGTGGGTGATATGTTAAATTATCACACTTCCTCTCAAAAATGTCTTAATCGGGTCGGGTAAAGTTCGACAAGTACTTTTGGGTTTTTGGTTTTCAAAAATATAAAAATGGTAAATTAATTTAGCGGATGCTACATTTGAAGAAAGAAAATGAAGAAAAAATTGCTTTAGTGATAGTCCATCGAAGGACGGAGCGATTCTTAAAATTATCATTAAACTTGTAATTTATCAATTATTATTAAGTTTGTAATTTATCATGGTTAAATTTTGATAAAACAATAATTTTAAAAGTCATTTTATTTTTTGAATGACAAAATAATTTTTTTAAAAATTACTCGTCCTTTGGATGGGTCATGAGAGCAATTCATGAAGTCTCAATCAGAAATGTCTCTCTTTGTTATACATGAGAAAAATTACCCTTTAAGATTTCGAGTCAATTATTACTTATTTTGTCGTTGTGTCTTTCTTATTGGCATTTGGGTGATTCCGCCACTTCCTCCAAGTAATTTGAGGTTGTCTCATCACCCTATAAATTTTTTTTTTTTTAAATATATATATATAACATTTTTTCCGACCCACACCCGAGTGGTTGCCGCTGCCCATCAGGCATCCGCACTCGGTACAATTCAAAAAAATGAGTTGGTCAATGCGGATCAATTTGGATCCATTGGGCTTGAGTTTCTCTTCAGGTAAGTGAAGAAGGCCCAACTTTTCTAAACTCTTTCAAGATTGGGCCTGCCATATTCTTTCTTTTTCTTCTTTTTATTTTCAAAAAGTTTTGGCATAAACGTAAATGAAATATATTAAATAAAGTTATTTTTCTCGGTTAAATTTGCATAAGAGAAATGCTTGGCATAGTTAATAGTAAATTTCACAAATATAATAATTGATGTATTTAATTTGTAAAAGAATATGAGAAAAATATTAACAAAATATTAATACTAATTATTTCTCTTTGCCTAATGCCTAATTGAGTGTCCGATATTACATGCAATATGAGTAGTATTATAAACCAAGTAAGTACAAAACGTGTAAAACTCACTTACTTAAAATATGTTTGAAATTGTTTGAGAAATAGAGTTTTTAAGTCAAAAAATATTTTTTATCAAAAACTTTATTTTTAAAATTTTGACAAAAATGTATTTTGACCATTTATATGCTTTTTATACTTTTAAAAGCACTTTTAATTATTTTTTTTTATCAAACATGTACTTTTATTTAAATATACTTTTTAAATGTTAACGTATTTTTATGCCTTTTACGCTTATTCTATGAAACTCTGAACAACTAATACACCCTATTCCAATCCTTGTGCTTAAATCCCAAGTAGTTGGGAGTTAATAAACTGGACCAAGTCTTTGTTACAAATTTCCCTTTCTACTTTTTTTCTTTTTCCTATGATACTATTTCCCTTCCACTTAAAGCAAAGCATTTGTTTACTAGTTCCATTCTACTCAAGGACATGCACTCATTTTACAGTTGGGCAAAGCAAAACAAGTTCCTAATGTGCACGTGCCAACACCTTAACTACTTAGGTATATGAAGTTGAAAAAATTATTGAACTAAAAAAAAAGTACATATTCTATTAGTTCCTTAGAGCACTAACAGCAGCTTCCCAACTATTTTTCCTAAGTTTAGGGATTCAAACTACTTTTTACTTCCCTATATAAATAAACACCACAATAGATTCCCTTAACAATTCCTTATATCATTAAAATAATATTTTTTACTTTTAAAAATTATTTTTTCTCTCCCTCCTCCCCAACCCTCTTCCGATCCCAAGACCCTTCACCCACCCCTCTCCCTCTATTCTCTCCCTTTCCAAATCCACCGCCTCCTTCCTAACTGACCAATCCTCACGCAAGACCCTCACCCACCCCTCTCCCTCTCTCCATGCCTTGCTCCACCGCCTAGACTTCTTGGGCGACCCCTTCGCTCTCTATCCGACTACTAGTTTGAGTTCGAGTTGGGACTACCGGTCCTTGGAAGAAGTAATCGCTGGTGGTGGTGGCCGAGACACCGAGTTCGAGTTGGGACCGGTCGCTTTTCTCAAGTAATAGTTAATTTGTTGATTATTTTGGTGATTCATTTTGTTTAATTTGTTGATTATTTTTGGTGATTTTCCTGGCATGATCTTGTTCGAGATCTTGGTGATTTTCCTGGCATTATTTTTGGTAATTTGTTTAATTTGTTGAGTGGAGACGTGATTTGTTGATTGTTTATGTTTTGATTTTTGTTATTTTTTGTGATTTTCCTGGCATGATCTTGTTCGAGAGAGAGCAAAGACAGCGTGAGATAGGGAGAGCGTGAGTTGCCGGAGG
Source organism: Carpinus viminea (assembly GCA_013348765.1). Taxonomy (NCBI): domain Eukaryota; kingdom Viridiplantae; phylum Streptophyta; class Magnoliopsida; order Fagales; family Betulaceae; genus Carpinus; species Carpinus viminea. Next base: position 64,117,680 of record CP054667.1, read on the forward strand.
AAGAAGAAGGGAGGGGAGAGGAGAGAGGAGAGAGAATCCAACAATTTATTATTTAATAATCAAAGGGTTTCAACAGTGTTTCCCTATGCATTGGGAAACACTGTAGAAACCCAAGGGAGGAGGTTAAATTTAGGACTTCTGCTGTGGGAGCCTTTTTGTGATTTTTTCTCTTTTTTTCCCTAAATGAAGGGAAACAGACTCCTTTAGGGAGTCTGTTGCTAGTGCTCTTATACATTATCACTTTCTCTTTTCGGCCAAAACTATGTACCAAGAGCCTAAAAAAGAAACTGTATATTCAGCCGAAACTATGCATTAAGAGCCCAGTCAAAGAAAATATGTATCAAAGAATTGAAAAATTAAGGAAAAAAAGAAAAAAACATTATAATTTTACAAGATTTTTTTAAACTCGACCATTGTTATAAGTTGATGAAAGTAATAAATAATAATTAAAATCAGTAATAAATATTGATTTCAAGTCGACCTTTAGCCTTGTTTAGTATCAATTTTGAAGACAACTTTCTATTTTTAAAACCAAAAAAAAGTATTTTATTTTAAATTATTAACAAATAATTCAAAATACAATTAATAAAATAAAAAAAACCCACCAAAAATGGCACTTATATGTTTACTTTCGTGTTGTGGTTGGATTGATCTGGGCCAATAATCGGCTTGACAACATGCAATCAAGATTCAAGCATTGGATGCGACACACGCAAGCCCATGAACCGCAATGTGGCGCCAGTCCACCGTACCAGAGCAGCGTTTGCCTCTCTTTCCAACTGCTACACGTCGCTGCCGTAAGCAGCAATAATAGCATGCGCGAGCTCACACGCAACCCTCTTCTTCTCCGACACACACGCTCAGACCTTCACAACATTCAAAACACCGCGTTTCGCACTCCGTAAGTCTCTCTCCCTCCTTCCCTCTCTCTCTCTCTGCTGGAATCCAATTGCATGGGGGGATGCGGATTTTGATTGTGGTAAAATTTGAAATTAGGGCTCTTGTGGTTCTGATTTTATTTGGTTTATGTTATTGGGGTTTGATTCTTACAAATTAAATTGTGCTATGTTCAAAGTTATGCTTCCTGGTCTGTTTGGTTGCTGAGAAAATGGAGGAAAATAATGGGAAAATGAAACGAAATTATGCTTATAGGGTTGATTAAGCAAGGCTTTATGCTTCATAGTTATGATCTCTTTTTAGCTTTGAATCTGGTTTTTCTGCAACCAAACGGAGCCTTTATGTGGGTTTATCTGTTTGCTGATTTTTTAAAGGGTTTGTATGAACAATCTATTCTATCTATGTCTAATATTGCACTGTTTTGTTTTAATGTTTGGATGAACGGAAAATTAGATTTGTTACTCTGATTTCTCTAAATCTGTGAACTTTTGTTGTTTCAGTGAAGAAAATTTCTTCTCTTTGCGCGTGTCCCGTTCTCTTCTCCAGTCCTTCACTCATCCAAAAGGGAAAAACAAAACCCTAATTTTCGTGTAACCTCATTTGGTATATATACATATACGTTATAGATATATACCCAAATGGAGGTCAAGCTATGGAACGACAAGCGCGAGAGGGAAATGTATGAGAACTTTGCTGAGCTTTATGCAATAATCAAGGCCACTGAGAAGCTTGAGAAGGCCTATATTCGTGATATAATATCCCCATCTGAATATGAGATTGAATGCCAAAAACTCATTGTCCATTTTAAGACCTTAGCTTCCACACTCAAAGATACGGTTCCGAGCATTGAGAGGTTTGCAGATACCTACAAAATGGATTGCCCGGCGGCTATAAACCGCCTGGTGATCTCCGGGGTGCCTGCCACAGTGGAGCACCGTGCGGCTGCAGCTGCCTCAACAACCACCTCGGCTGCCATTGTGGCAGAGTGCGTTCAGAATTTCATTACTGCAATGGACTCATTGAAACTGAATATGGTGGCAGTTGATCAGGTGCACCCGCTGCTCTCGGACCTATCGTCTTCACTTAGTAAGTTGACTATTTTGCCACCGGATTTCGAAGGGAAGACAAAGATGAAGGAGTGGATTGCGAGGTTGTCAAAGATGGGGGCAGCAGACGAGTTGACGGAACAACAGGCTCGCCAGCTCCATTTTGATCTGGAGTCTTCATACAATTCATTCATGGCGGCTTTGCCTAATGCTGGTACGTGATTGATATGGGTAAGCATGTAAATAAGGGGGATACTCTTTTGTTTCGGTGATTATATAAGTACTTTGTGCCTTTTTGCTACTTCATCTTCGTAGATCCTCGGCGATGGTTGGAAGATTTATATATTTGTAACCGCTTATACTTGTAGGGATGACTCTCTAGTGGATCCAAATATTGATTCGTGCTTTAAATATATGTTTTTCATATTATGATGTGAAAGTACTGAAGTTGGTTTCTTGGATTGTAATATTCAGTTCCTTGCTCCTTTCTTTTTGTAATGGGAATTTGACCTTTATCTTGATGAACGCATGAGTTCCTAGTTGTTTGGGCATTTCATTTGGTGTGGTTGTGTTGTTGATGGATCCTGAAATTCCATATATCAATTTCTAGGAGCTGAAATATTTAATTGATTCTGTTCTGAATTAAAGCCTAAATCCGAAATTGAGAGGCATGTCAATTTGAGAAGATAAACAATTGACATAGGGTCAGTTAACAAAATCTGTTAAGATAAACAATTGACTGGCATGTCAGGGCAATAGCGCATTTATCAAACTTTTTGCATTTAAATACTAGGTAGGCTTTCTTTTGAGGTACAAGTACAACTAAGCAGTCGAGGGTATGTGGATGTTTTTGTCTTTTTTCAAACTCATTGGTTCTTGAAATATTGTTGTGTGATAAAATTATGTGGAATTTTCCAGTGGCGTGTTGATTGCAGGTGCTGATGCCAATACAAATCCTAGGGTCGAACATTTGATCAGTTAGTATTATCATCCTGCACATAGCCATTATTTTGTGTCAATTTTTATCCCATATGTATTGCAGCCTTCCTTGCGTGTATTAGTGAATTGTTCCCGGCCTACTCTTGCTTTTCTTCTTCATCTCCTAATTCTGTCTGTTTTGAAAGCTTTTCTGATGGGTTCTTATGAAAGTTAGTGTGGCAATTGCAAGTTCATGTTCCTTTGTGAAAGTTAAATGCCATGGTTCTGTACAATGAAGGAATGCATCTTCCTTATTGCGTTTATTGGTGAAGTTTGCTATTTTAAGTTTGCTATTTTAGTCTTCAAAATTGTGTGGTGTATGAAGAGACCTTGATCCCAATCCTTTGTTACTGTAACAGAGGATTCGGATCAATACTGTCACTAGGCATAGCTAGCAATTTGTCCTTCCAACAGCTTGACTCCACCAGTGATGGGCACCCCCTTCTGTAATGATTGGTATATCTTTGTTGCCATTTATGCCCATTCGATGTGACTCATGTATGATTTATTCGGCACATGATCACATCTTCTTCGGCTAAACTAACGGTCAACGGTCTCCATGCATGTAAATTCCAAGTTAATTTTCCTTGAGATCAACTTCTATAGGTGCAACCCATCAAGGAGTGAATGATGCTGGTAATTTTTGAGATGATTCATGTGTCTAACATGAACTAAACAAAAAAAATTAGTGAGTTAAGATTGAGAGGTCTTGGCCCATTTAATTATTAGAATTGACTTGTATAGTTTTATATTCATATTTTGATATAATTCGAACCCGACTTTCTATTCTAGACTAATAATTTTTGACATAATTTACGAATATAACACGAAGTTGTCAGGTTAGGGTTGAAACGTCAATATAAACAAATACAACAAAATGAAATTTTGACAATAAAATGACTCATCCTTATTTTACAAATTGTACTGCAATCCAACGGGTGTAGGATTGGGACTCACTAGCAACTCAACACACAATGCATAATGGCTGGTCTCCATCACCAACAAATTTCTACAAACCGAACTTTGACTTTGTGATGTGAGACTTGAGAAAGGAAGAGAGAGAGAAAGATAAGGAAGGAGAAGGAATAGCTTCAAGAGAACTCAAGGGGGTAAGCTTTTTATGATTCATGAATGATTTGAAACAGAGTTGTAAGAAAAAAATTGCCCCAGAGCAATTTATGATAAAACTGTTGCTACTACGTAAATCATATAATTAACAAGTTGAAAATCAAACTAGCATACTAGCTATCGGCCTTGAACCATTGTAACAGTAACATTGTTAACAGAGCATTTACATGGGTTGTGTTGAGAGGAGTCAGCATCTGAGGCAATTTGTCTTTCGATGAATGCAGGTTGCTTTGGAGGAGGTAGATCAAGAGTCTCACTTTTAAGCATGGAAATAAAAATGGATACAGTTGGCCTATCTTTAGCAAATTCTTGCACACACAGCAGCCCGACGTGTATGCATCTCAAAATTTCCATTTCAAAGCAGGCTTCACGTATCATCGGGTCTATTAATGCCATAATGTTGTCTAAATTCCACATTTTCCATGCCTGGAAACATGAAAACAGGGTTTAAATTCTTAGCATGCATCAATACTAAAACTCATAAGAAACAAGCAATGAAAGTTCTAAAAAAAAAAAAGAAGAGGAAATGAGATAGAGGGAGACTTACAAATCCTAGAAGGTTCATGGCATGCTCGTCATCATAAAAGCTATTGTTTCTTCTCCCACTAACTATCTCCAGTAACAATACTCCAAAGCTGAAGACATCTGATTTCTCTGAAAAGCGCCCTTCCATTGCATATTCGGGGGACATGTAGCCACTGAATTTTAACAATAAAACACATACAAATCTAGTTATCTCAAATATTAAGATTTGTATGGTAATGAATTTGGTAAAACAAAGGTACTTACTATGTTCCAACAACCCTTGTAGTATTGGCCTGATCTACATTACTCCCAAAAATCCTAGCCATGCCAAAATCTGATATTTTTGGATTTAGCTCTTCATCTAACAAGATGTTGCTTGCCTTTAAATCTCTATGAATAATCCTTAATCTGGAATCCCTATGAAGGTACAGCAAACCTCGACCAATTCCTTCTAGAATGTTAAAGCGTCTTCTCCAATCTAGTACTTTTGATTTGATTGAATCTAATGAAATTATTCTAAACAAATTAGAAAATAAACTGCACTCAAATAAAACTTGAAAGGTGAATGAACATCATGTTTGAAATAAAAGTAAATTTGGTGAAGTCACATAAGAAATAGTATAATTTTAGAGACTAAAATACCACAACCAAGAATATCATTCACTTTTGTCTCTTGATGTAGATCATTTTAGATTTTAATATTGGAAGATACTAATAAAGGCATAAGCATGAACTAACCAAAGAGAAATGCATCCAAACTTTTGTTTGGCATGTATTCATAGACCAACATCTTTTCTTCCCCTCCAACACAGCAACCAAGGAGTTTAACAAGATTCCGGTGTTGGAGTTTAGAGATCACCACCACCTCATTCATAAATTCTTCTAGCCCTTGTCCAGATGCTTTTGAAAGTCTTTTTACTGCAATTTCTTGTTCATCCAATAATTTTCCCTATAAACAAACAACAACCAAGTGACTATATATTCAAATTGTTAGTCAATAACCCTCTACAAGAACAACCATTACCTTGTATACAGGACCAAACCCACCTTGCCCAAGCTTATTTGATAGATGGAAGTTGTTTGTTGCACTTGCCAGCTCTTGAAGATTGAATAACGGTAGATCTTGGAGTTTAGCTTGGTTCAAACTGTCTCCATGCTTGTCTGCACCAGGAAATTTTGGATATGCTTCCCTAATGTTCAACAGTAACGTCTCCTTGGTTTTCTGCTTCCTTGCTGGATATTTATACAATAGTAGTTAGTAATCTCTATGTAGAAATGTTGTAACTTTTCTTAGTCTAGTGAGTTAATAGGAATGTGCCTTATTTTTTTATTTTTTTGGTGGTAAGTAGTAATGAAAGAGGAGAGAAAAGAAGATACAGAGAGGACTGGAGGCTCCTTCCAGCTACAAAGAGGAAGGTGCATAATACCTTTTTGTTTAGCCATCCAACGCCACAATAAGCAAGTGCATATGCCTGTGAATATTACTCCTATGATCACTGTGATTGTGATGATTACTTTCACATTTTCCTCTTTATCTGTAAATCAAAGAAAACATCTAACTCATTCATCAAAATAGGCTAGAGAATATGTACCTTTTTTTTGGTAAAACAGATTTATCTTTTACAATGACTTCCTTAATTAGCTTCGGAAGTTAGGGAGTGATATGGTGGTTGGCTTGAAATACAATTTTATCAATTTTGCAACATAAATTAGCCAAATGACTGCACCATTAGCGGATGATTTGAAGACTTAGATAAATTTTTACAGAAGAGAAAAACAACCTACCAAGTTCGGAATAGGCCAAACGAACATAAAGATCAACTCCACCTCTCGAGAATTTCTGTAGGTCAATTAAGCTTCTTGTCCATGGCAGACAACCAATGCCAGAATCATATGCGTAAGCTATACAAGAACAATTCTCCAAGCATTGGTTTCTACATTTTTCTTCAAAAGCAGATGACAAATCTTCCAAGTCTGGACTTTCATCATCTTCAGTTTCAAAATCCATCTTTTTGCCCCATCACTGCCATTGTTCACCCTCTCACACTGCAAGGGTGTCCTCCTCACACATCCACTAGTCCAATTTCCTCTGTTCCATTCTTCTGTGTTCTTTGGCTCAAACCCCGGTAAACAGCTGCAAATTGGTGAATTCATTGAATTACAGCTTCCAAATGCTCCACACTTGCCATAAACATCGCACTCAGTTTTCAAAGCTGACCACGTGACCTCCCAATCCTCCCCATTGAAGGAAACTGCATGTATATTTCCTTGCTCATTCAAGACAAAATTTATTGGGAAAGAGTCGCTCGAATAGGAAAAAGTTAAATAGAATGTTCCTTCTTCATCCTCTGCAAGACTAAATCCATCAAGATATACAGAATTCATGTCTGGTACTCCAATAAAGATCCGGTTGTTCCATGGACCACTCCGCCAATATGGTCTACTACCTTTCCAGATGAAAAATTCAGGAATATTTCGTACCTCAATACCGGCAGAGAAGTTTCCAATGGATGGATCAGAAGGACTTTTCCATGATGTCAGCTGCACTTTCTTACCCGTTCTAACATTAGTACTAATTTTCATCTTTTCGATGAATCTATTAGAAGGATGTTGGAAACTCTCCCATAAGAATGTCCCTGTAGTGTTTCCTTGCAAGACAAGGTTTCCAGAATCTAAAAGCTGGGCACTATTGACAACAGAATTTATTAAACCTGTTGACCAGATAACCTCCTTTTGCCCATCTAATACTACCAGATTGCCGTCTTCAGATATGGTAAGAATGCCAGAGGAATTCTTGAGGATGTTCTGTTAGCAACCCATATGAAAGTGGGCACAGAAATGTTAGCATACCATATTCCAACATAGCGAAAGGTAGAATTTGGGGGCTGAAAAATCCTAGTTTGAAGTCACCGCTATTGGAGATGATAGTTTCAGGGTAGCTAATGAATTTTGCGGCTGTGATGGTGTCTGTGGCAGAGCCAAACCCTAAACGAAAGCAAGATATCAAGACAAGAAGAGCTGACAAGTTGGTATTTCGAACAAGTCCCATAGTTTCAAAGCTGCTCGTTTGTGAGAATGCAGATTTTGGATTCCAGGAGGCAGGATTAAGAAGAAGAAGAAGAAAGAATAGAGATATCCTATAGTCTGACTCAGGCCTTCTAGGAATCTCCTACAAATAACCACTTTCAAATAAAAAAACCAAAAGCTCAAATTATGGCTCAGGACTTCCTAACAAATAAAAAAAAACCCAGACAAGAATAAAATGAAGAAAGCAATAAGATTTATAGAAACAAGAACAGTTTAAAATTATTCAAATTTATCGAAAGGGGCAGATATTTGCAATCTAAGAGGAGAAGCTAAGGTTGAAATACATGCAGATGGCAAATGAAGTGAAAGGGATGTTAATAGGGCGGATATTAATCAGAGAAGAGAAAATACAAAAAAGAGAATTTTTTTGAGATTTTATCATCTGCCTCTGTTCCCACTTTTCATGCACTTTAAGAAGATACTTCACCAAAATTCCAAACTCATGGCACAAGAGCCCTAAGAATCTCATAAAACCAAAAGAATTTCTACAAACATGTAAAAAAGTCTATGCCGATGGTTGTAAAACTGGAGATGTGTCCCTTATTAACCTCAGAGTTACCTGTTGGCTCCTTCTCAAGAAAACTTGCTTCAGTTCTCCTTTGTATGCCCAGACTCTTCAATATCAATTGCAAAGGCTGTTGCATCTCCTCGACCAAGAGCATATCTAAATTTTATCATCTTTTTTGTATTCTATTGACTCATTGCTTCTCGTCTTCGTATGTAATTTTCATTGACAGATATTTCTATCAAGAGTCCTTATCATTCAAAGATACAAACCTTTTGGACATCTAAATTTTCCACCTTTTGACCTATTCCGCGTATCTACGTTTTGAATACCACTGACTTATTAATTGGACAATTCCACCTACCCATGACCAAAGAGCATCTCCGGCAAGATATTTTAGTTTTGCTATTCAAAATACAAATTTTTTATTTTATATTTTACTTTGGCTACAAGTTTTTTTTCATTATAAGCGGTCTTAATACATCTATTTTAACATCTTCTAATTAAATATTATTTTATTATTATTTTATCTTTCTTTTCTTAATCTCTCTCACCTACACAGCAAAATTGATGCGGTGAGAAATCCGAGAGAATTTTATTGTTAGTGGAACAAGTAATTTTAATTTTTAAAAACTTTTAGTTCCATATGCAAAATCCTACAAACTTTCTGCAAAAATTAAGAATAAGATTTTCATTCTAATCTTTTTCTTGAGCAAAAGGTTGAATCTATTTGGGGTGGGGGGCCGGTATAAGACTTTTCATTCATTATGCTATTTCACTAAGATACCATTGAGAGATTAATTTTGGGAAAATTACTAGATTGGTTCTTGCGGTTTAAGTCATTATTAAATTAATTATAATGATCGTTTTTCCAATTTTATCTAATAGCTCACTGATATTTGAACCATTATTAAATAGTTATTTCCATCTAATTCTGTAAAAAATCTGTTCATTTCTCTAATGTAACCTTTGAAAATTTATAATTATACCCACACACACACACAAAAAAAATTCAAGAAGGGGCCGGGTCACGGGACATGCATGGCTAACCTCCATCCGTCCCCATAGAGGGTGAGGCCATAACCAACCCTACTACCCTAGGGTAGAGGTTGCGACCCATCCCTAGTCAACGAGGAGCATCTACCTCTCATTTGTGAGAGGTGACTACAACAAAGAGAATAAATCCATCATCAAAATTTACCTTAATTTAATATTGAGGTAGTCTTATTCAAACCTCTAGTACACTTAAGATTGTAACATAGTCTTATCAATATTTCTCAAACAGAATGGATATTAGAACTATAGTAAATTTGAATAACCACAAGAATCGTAACATATATCTTTGACAAATGTTCCGATTGTGCTGAAAGTCTTTTAACATGTATAACCATAAAATTATTTTCTTTTTAAAAAAAGAATACATACCTTGAACCATTGTAACAGTAACATTGTTAACGGAGCATTGAGTTAGGTTGTGTTGAGAGGAGCCGGCATCTGGGACAATTTGTCTTTCGGTGAATGCTAGTTGCTTTGGAAAAGGCAGATCAATAGTCTCACTTTTAAGCATAATAATAAAAATTGATACGCTTGGCCTATCTTTAACAAACTCATGTACACAGCAGCCCGACATGCATGCATCTCAAAATTTCCTTTCGAAACCTCCACGTGAAACAAGACAGGCCTCAACTGATTGCGGAATTAACAAACCTAGAAAAACAGAGGTAAAAGTCACCTCAGAGCTGGGAGCTACGTTGGACCACTGTAATGCCCTGTATTTGCCCTGTGTGCTTGGAATGGACCCAATAAGGGAATCTCAGGGACACCACCGGTCATCGTGTTCCATCTTAGCTGACAACTGGATTGTTTTCATCCCTTCAATTTCTTCGAAAGGTAGTGCACTGAAGAATGCTTAGCTGAACGCGTTTAGAGTCCAAGAGAAGAAAGAAAGTGGGTTTGGTTGGGGGATTCCCACTACTCTTTCTTGGAAGCTATTTTCTCTTTTTGGGTGTCAATTTCTTTGATTAATAATTGAAGAATTGGCAAAGTTGGTGTACGTAAAACTATTCTCATCCAGCTCTTCATTTTTTTAAGTTTAGGAAGCTAATTAAAATATTAAAATGCTCATTTTTTACTCTTCATCGGGCTCACATGACCACTTAGGCAACATTAATCTCCCATGGACAGCCAAATGTTCTTGGCAAATCTAAAGCAGCAGTACTTGCTAGCTATAACTAAACCATCTACTCTTAAGCCTCCCTAAAAATCTCCCAGGACTACCTAACAGAGAGGGAGATCCATTCATTACAAACAATATCGTGAGTCATTTTTAGGAAAATTAATTAAGTGTTAACTTTATTATACACAGTTTAGTGAAATTGACTGTTTCAGACAATTACACTAGTAACATTTCCATCTCTCTCCTTCCCAATCACGGAACCTGGATTAGAAAGGATCCCCTATCTTAATCCCATTTTGTATTTTGTACTTTGCTCATTTATAATAACAATAATAATCATTTATCTCTTGTGTCACAAGTTCGTCTGAGACATTGAAAAAACTCTATAGAAAGGAATCAAAGTACCCTTTCATGGTTAGCAATAAAAACTAGGTTCTTGTTTGTCTATTGAAATACTGTTGTGTGATAAAATTATATGGAATTTTCCAGTGGCGTGTTAATTGCAGGTGCTAATGCCAATACAAATCCTAGGGTCGAACATTTGATCAGTTAGTATTATCATCCTGCACATAGCCATTATTTTGTGTCAATTTTTATCCCATATGTATTGCAGCCTTCCTTGCTTGTATTAGTGAATTGTTCCCGGCCTACTCTTGCTTTTCTTCTTCATCTCCTAATTCTGTCTGTTTTGAAAAGCTTTTCTGATGGGCTCTTATGAAAGTTAGTGTGGCAATTGCAAGTACCTTTATGAAAGTTAAATGCCATGGTTCTGTACAATTAAGGGAATGCATCTTCCTTATTGCGTTTATTGGTGAAGTTTGCTATTTTAAGTGGTGGGATTGTTTTTCAAGTTATGAACTTGGGGTTTATTTTTATTTTGTTTCTATGCTCAAAATGTTGATTTAGGTCTGTATTAAGTTTTCAATTTGAAAATGCAATTTTTCAAAATACATGCTTTAAAATTGCGGTATAGCTTTTAAAATCATATGTTTTTTAACCTGTTGCTCGAGATTCAATTTTTTTTTTAATGTTTAAATGCACTTTCAAATTATATATATTTTGTTTATATTGTAGTTTAACATCACACATTAACACTTATAGTCTTCAAAATTGTGTGGTGTATGAAGAGACCTTGATCCCAATCCTTTGTTACTGTTACAGAGGATTGGAATCAATACTATCACTGGGCATAACTATCAATTTGTCCTTCCAACCGCTTGACTCCGCCAGTGATGGGCACCCTTTCTGCAATGATTGGTATATCTTTGTGCCATTTATGCCCACGCGATTGGACTCATGTATGATTTATTCGGCACATGATCACATCTTCTTCGGCTAAACTAACGGTCAACGGTCTCCATGCATGTAAATTCCAAGTTAATTTTCCCTGAGATCAACTTCTATCTATGCAACCCATCAAGGAGGGAGTGAATGATGCTGATAATTTTTTACATAATTCACGAATCTAACACAAACTAAATAAAAAAAAAAATTAGTAAGTTAAGGTTGAGAGGTCTTGACTTGTTTAATTATTAAGATTAACTAATATAGTTTTATATTCATATTTTGACACAATTTGAATCCGACATTCTATTTTAGACTATCAATTTTTAACACAATTTACAAATATAACACGGAGTTGGCATGTTAGGGTTGAAAAGTCAATATAAACAAATACATCAAAATAAAATCTTGACAATAAAATGACTCATCTTTATTTCACGAATTGTATTCGGATTGAATGGGTGTAGGATTGGGACTCACTAACTACTCCACACACATTGGCTGGTCTCCATCACCAACAAATTACTGAACCTTGAGTTTGTGATGTGGGACAAATTCTCTACAGATGATAGGCAACATGAACCTCCCATGGACAGCCAATTGTACTTGGCAAAGCTAAAGCAGCAGTACTTGCTAGCTATAACAAAACCATATACTCTAAGCATCCCTAAAAGTCTCCCAGGACTACCTAACCTAGTGGGAGATCCATTCATTACAAATAACTAGCTTATAACCCGCACATTGTGCAAGATTTTTAGGATTATATTATAATCGTACTTTTTATAAGTATTAAAAAATTTACTTTTCATAATTTTAATATACTTTTCATAATTATAAGAAAAAACTTGAATTTTGCTTAATCAAAACATTAATATATATAGATATATTTTTAATGTTGTTGGTGTAATACTTATTAGATTTCAATATAAATAAAACTCAAAATTATGAACATTCAAAAAAGTATTTTGATTGTAAAAAAAAGTATACCTGAGATTCTTTGTTATAGTTTAATTTCAAAATTTAAACACATTTCTATTAAATTTTCTTTATAGGTTGTAAAAAAATTAAAAAAAATCACATCTTTTTAAATTAAAAAAAAAAAACATATTGAAGGTTATACACCAATATATTACTCAACATATAAATCCGGGTAAATCATACAAAGAAACAAAAAATCTCATAGGTGAAATAAGCCTCGAAAAAATATCAAATAAGAAGTTAAGAAGAATAATTACCTCCGGTTGAATTTGTAGGCCAATAGATTCTGTTTTTGTTAATGTTGGAGAGTGGGAAAAGAGAAAGATTGAAGTGGAGAGAAAAAAGATGAGATATGTTAATGTTGGAGATAGAGAGACGTGGAATGAAAGTGAAAGACTTGGAGAGAAAAGAGAGAGGAAAAAAAAGGAGAGAGTGAGAGGGAAACATATGAACAGAATAAAGAGAGAGACGTTGAGTGAGAGTGAATAACTTAGAAAAAAAAAAGAAAAAGAAAGAAAGAGAGACATTGAGAGAGAGGATAAATGAGATAGAGAGAGAACAAAAATATGAACCGATTAATTTTTAAGTATTTGGTTTTTAAAATAATGAGTTAAAAAATTGGTTTAGTCTTTTTCTTTTTTTAAAAAAAGGTTTACGCCACATGTCACAATTTGAAGGCACTTCAAAATAAGGTTTTGACTATTATATATGATATATATGATTTGATGTGTATTATTTGTTTCCTTATTTGATTTTTGACATTGATAATGCTTAATTTATGAAATAATTTATATATGAAAAACTCTTGAAATATAATTAAAAGTCATAAATTATGCTAATTTAATGATTTATTTTTACTTTAATTTTAAAATTTAAACACATAATTTTCACTATAAGTTAAAAGGAACTTTTTAAATAAATAAATAAATAAATCTTTGTTCATATAAGTATATATAATTTAAAATAAATAGTATAAAGAAAAAAATTAGCAAGAATAATATATAAATTATAATATAGTTAATGCAGTAAATGATGCTAATTAATGACATATAGATTATATTGAAATATAATTAACGCTAATTAATGATGTGTGGATTATAGTTCTTGCTAACTGTATTAGCAAGAATAATACATAAATTATAATATAGTTAATGCAGTCAATGATGCTAATTAATGACATGTAGATTATATTGAAATATAATTAACGCAATTAATAATTGATTTTTTTTTAAAAACCGGTTATATATATATGACATCTTTTTTTTTTTTAGAATCCTAACTGTATTAATATATATATATATATATATTAAATTGACTAAATGTATTAATACATAATAATTTGATTTATATTATTTATTGGAAAATGTTAGGGGTTCTCCCCGTAGGTTATCCTTGCGTTCTCCCAGTTTTACATAAAATATGATTTAAGAAAAATAAAATTGTAGTAGTCTCCATCACCAGTTTTTTTAGGCATTAGCACAAAATTTGAGGCATTAGCACCAAATTTAGGATGATCAAATCCATTTTGGGTGATACCATCCCTAAAGGGTTAACCTTCCACTCTTAGGCTTTAGTTTTGAATCCAAAAACAAGTTTTAAAGTATTAGAACCTAACTATTAACTCATAGAAATTAATCGGTTGGCAAACAAACGGTACTACAATTTTATATTTTCTTAAATCATGTTCTACATAAGATTAGGAGAAAGACAGGAAAATACTACTACGGGGAGAATCCCTACCAAACCCCTTATTTATTTTCTTATTTGATTTGGACATTAAAAATACTTAATTTATTGAATAATTTATATATGGAAAACTCTTGAAATATAATTAATGCAATTAATGAACCGGTTTTTTCTTCACTCTTAAATAATCGGTTCACAAATTCTGCCTTAAAAAATCGGTTTAGCATTATAATAAAAAGATTCATGTCGCAATAATAAGGTACTTCTGAAAGTGATTTGACTTATATATATATATATATATATATGATATCATGAATCATTTTTAGGAAAATTAATTAAGTGTTAACTTTATTATACACAGTTTTGTGAAATTGACTGTTTCAGACAATTACACTCGCAACATTTTCATCTCTTTCCTTCCCAATTACGGAACTTGGATTAGAAAGGATCCCCCATCTTAATCCCATTTTGTATTTTGTACTTTACTCATTTATAAAAAACAATAATAATAAATAAATAAAAATCATTTATCTCTTTTGTCCCAAGTTAGTCTCAGACATTGAAAAAACTCTATAGAAAGGAATCAAAGTACCCTTTCATGGTTAGCAATAAAAACTAAGTTCTTGTATGGAAATCAGAATACATGCATGCTTAATTCCTAAGATTCAAGATTTTTTTTTTAAAAAAAAACTATAACGTAAACAATTGCGGAAAAATATTTTTTAAGAGTGGAAATAGAAGGACGACAACGAAAACTCCACCAACAGAAACAGCAATGCATGTCCATTTCCTGGAGCTCTTCTGGTACCCGCGAGCCTCCTGAAGCTGATCGGTACCTCGTCTCACAAACGAGCTAGCATGCGCCACGTGGCTCTCTATGTCATTGAGCTGGTGACCCTGAGACTCCACCAGAGCAGCCATGTCCAAGAACACCTGATGGAGCTCAATCAAATTCTCTCTATCTCCTTCACAGCATCATGTCTTTCTTGAATCTCTGATATGGTGTCCAATATTTGCCCCCTTCCCTGTTCTTGAATTGCCTTCTGCAGAAAACTTTCGCTTTCCCCTGTCGATATCAGATTCTCAATGATTTCTTCGTTTGCCTTCTCTCCTGTAATTGTGAAGTACCTTCGTTCAACTGTTTCCTTATACTCTGCTGTCATTCTGGCTCTTAGCCCCTGAAAGTCATCCATCATGTCCTTGAGCTTTTTCCCCAACCCGCCGACCACTGACGTCCTGGTTCGATCGGCGGAAGACCCCGGACCGCAGCCAGGAAGGCTCCGGTGCGACACATTCGAACGCTCTAAGCCTTCGAGCTTCCCCTTGATGACTTTGACACGTTTGAGTACCTGCTCAACATCTGTGTCCATCCGGGCTCGAAGCCCTTTCATGGTTTTAGCATTGTGGACGATTTTGCTCTCTTCATTTGCTTCTTGCAGCTTCCTATACAGCCTCTCAGCCTGCCTCATGTCCTCCTTGACATTCTCGACATCTTCAAAGAATCTGTCGAGGTTGACACTATCCTTGCCGGCTTCCATGTCGTCCAGGTAAGCCTGCTGCTTCAGGTCTGTGTATTTCTTAAACGAGCTGGAGAACAAGTCATTCATCTTGGGCGAATTGCTTTGCACACACCACTACTCTTCCCTCTTCTTACTTTTTACAAATGGGTTTGTTTTATATACAAGAAATTTGATGGAGAAAGTTGATTCAATCCAATCTGGTGGTTTTTGTTGCAAGTCTTAGTGAAGTTTTTGGGAGTTTTGGGGTTCATGATCCTCCTCTGCCGCATGTACTGCCTAATGAGGAGAGGAGCGAAGGTGACAAGCACAAACTGTCGCAACCAATGAAGGTAAGGCGAAGTTTCCTTATTTTTGGTGGGATTAATGGACGGACACATTAGAGGCTTGAGTTGATTTAAGATTAGGACCAGCCAAATTTACTTCATGCTCAAACTAATCACCCGTTTAAACCTGCTTTTGCCAAAGGTTGCTCATCGATCAACAAGTGGCATTTTGTATTTCATTGGACACCACCGAGTTAGTTTGATGGTTGACTTGGTCGTCCTTTTCTAAGCATTTCTTTCCTTCCATAACACAAAAGGCTACCAGTGAAGAAATGCTAAATCTTGCCCGAGTAAGCAGTCTTTATATAGAAAAAATGCTACACGTATTGGCTGTTTTATAACTCGCTAGCGTCCCGTTTCGCGTTGTCATTTCAGCCTCTTAAAAAATTTAATTGATGTGACAATGTAACGTGACATTGTCAAGTAATCAAAAATTTGCTCAATCTCTCTTATGGGTCAATTATCCCAACTAAACTTAAGAGATAATTGCATCATTTCCAACATATCATTTGGTGGCCACAACTACTAAATCAGATGGTCCAACCACTCTCGCACGGTTGCTGGGGGTAGCGTCCACTAGAAGGATGTGGATGGCTCTTGAGTTTGGTATAAAACCTTTATGATCAACAAAAAATCATCAAAAGAAGCTATTCATACTTTATTTCAAGTACTTTTCATTGTGGTTTTACCTTGGGATTCAACAGGTTTGAGTTTTACATTTTGCAAGTGAATTTGAGAGGAATGTGTTTTAGTTACATGTCAAATTTTTCTCTAACCTTTTTTCTTTAGACTCGTTGGCCACATTACCCTTATAGGTTATAGGTCTCTAAATCATAGGAAAAGCTCACAACATCATCCAAATAGATCAACAACATAGAAAACATTGGTGACAATGCCACTAGTAGAAGTATATGCTAAAGTGATTGAGATTCTTATAAATTATAGCTGATGATTGTGGATCTCACTCCCATACTTTGAACTATTATGGTATATGAACATGACGACTCTTCTTTCTAAAATCCTTATCCATGCGAAAGATGATTGGTGGTAATTTTGCTTGTTCGACTACAATAGTAAAGACTATAGGGTTTATTGTGAAAACCAAATAGTCTATTTGGGTATTTGCTTTATGTCCATTGCCATTAATGAGGGTTTTGATAGTGGCGTGTGTACCCACCCATGTTAAAAACCACATAGGATTGTTTCGACAATATAAGATTATGAAATGAAGACGAGTTGTTTTATTTGATCATAGATCAAACGGTATATATAATATCACATGAATTAAAAATTTTAAATGACATGAATTATATACATTATTAGTTGCACACTTTAAATGGTGATCATGAAATGAAATGATTACTAAACCTTACCATGTTAGAAGAGGCTTGCTTAACTGACAATAAACGCTTTCTATTTTGTTAGGCTTTCCACCATGTAATTAATATATGGCCTCTTACCTGAAGAGAGGAACTACCCATCACTCCGAATGTACATGTGATTGCCATACCAACGGCTTAAAACATTTTCCGAAAGTAAATCCATGCAGAAACAAAATGCCTAAATTTAATTATCAACATTACCAACGAGAAGGAATTTAATTTACCAACGAGCAATTTCTTTTATACTGAGCCGAAAAAACAGTGTAATTTACATCCTCAATATTTTTGGATGAGGGTAGCAAGGTGAGCTCCTAAGAAACTATATGGCTTCAGCCTACCACCCACTTCAGTTGCATTTTCATCATCTCCCTACTTGGACCAATTTTGGTGTCAAACTTATATTACTGTAGAGAGGAGGAAAACATAGCACAATATTGGTGACTCAATATGCCTACTCACCCCTCTTCTTTATGTACAGACCTGAAGATGCATGAAGCCAATATGGATGAATGTACAATAGAAACTGCCTCATCCACCAGCAACAGTCCCACATAGCTGTTGAACATGCATAATAAGTGTAGATTAATCTATCCAGGAGTAGATGTTGATGCTTTTATTGATAAAGTTGCAGGATGATCTTCGATAGCATCAGAACGATTGCTGCCAAGGCCAACAAAATTGCTGAGCTTTTCTCCCCCTGCTCCGTCTGCACTTGGCTGTGACTGATTGCCCGATGAATTTCCACTGCCACCGGAGCTTGACAGTCTCTGCTGCCTGAGGTACCTATCAGTCGCATCTTGTAGCAGCTTCATCATGCTGCCATTATCAGAACCAGGTGACAGCTCTTCCTCCCGCTCTGGCTTGATATTCAGGTCAATCTGACCTTTAAAAGGAGAAGAGGATTTAATCCTGTTAGGTTCATCATCAGAAACATCATTGACTTCTCTGATATGCTTTGGACTACTGTTTCCAGTATTACTACATGGCACAGAATCATCATCCTGCAATTTCTCAGGCAACGGTGGCTGCTGCTGTTGCTGCTGCTGCTTTTTGCGTGTTGTTTCTGCTTCTTTTTCTGACTGCTTCTTCTCACGACGCAACATTAGGGTGCGGAAACGCCGCTTCACTGTTAGGCAGACATTACAGGTGCAAGTCTGCTTGTGTTTTGGGCCCTTCCCACTAGGGGGCTGAATGCAGACAATGCACGAGCAGCCAGGTCTATGCCGGGGATGTTTTGTTGTGGCTTGGGATGATGCTGGGAGGGACTCAGTCTCTCCCAAGATCGCTAGGTTTGCAAGTGCGTCAAGCCCCTCCAAAGCTTCAACATTATCTGGGTCTTGTCTAGTAGCCTTCATTTTCTTGACAGCAGCTGCCCAGTCACAATGACAAGTTGCAAATTTGACGTTTGAGAAAATTGGGAATCAAAGGTAATGAACTACTAGAACACATGAACACAAAATTTCACATGCACAACAAGAGAGGGAGTAGTAAAGTCCAGAGCCCAGGTTTTGAACTCATAGTACAACGCTCAACTATAGGCCTAGCCTAAGCCTTAAAAATGATGCATGGGATGATGAGCTGTGGATATAGGACAGAAACATCCAATATTTGTTTCAAGCAATGCATACCTAAATTACGATGGGGTAGCAGATGTCCAAGCTGTTCTGCTGTCAATTCTTGAGCTGCTGAGCACATAGATCTGGTAGCAGAGAGGATACAAACATATCAAGGGAATACCAATTCATATATTTCTTAAATTTTCCATAATTAACTCTTTTTCCATTTTTGGATGTGTTCTAATTTTATTGATTGTAGCTGTTTGGGACTCGTGGGGGGAGGTTGACTAAATATAAAAAGAGAAGGAAAAGCAAGTAAAGGTAGTTGCGTAACACTGATATAGGTGGTGATACCTTACGCAACATGGTAATTTAGGCATAGCAAAGCTGCCTAATGATCTGATGAGAAAGGTTTAGTTGAACGATCAAATATTGACGTGTTACTAAATCTATGTATTTGGGAAAAAATGTCAGCAGTTCGGATGTGTAGTCAGAAGTCCACACTAAAGTTTTATCCTAATATGTGCATCACAGACAACAATCAAATAACAAAAATCACATGAAGAAAGTGAATTATTCATTTGAGCAAAGCTCATTCCTCTTGACTGCACATCCAGGATACAAGATGGTATAAGATGCTCAAGCAAAGTAAATGGGGAGGAAAATCCATTTGCAACGTCAGAACAGAAGATGGTCTACCTCTCTGGGTCCCATGAGTTATCAGAACAGGTCCACTTTGAGGGAATAAGAGCATCGGCAGGCAATTTGCGCCACTTAAAACAGTCTTCACATTGAACCCATTGAATCTTGTCACTGACAAAGATGAAACACAGCATTGGAATTTGCCAGGCTCAAAGAGGAAAGAGAAAAAAAAATCAGCCCGTGTCTATTGTAAAACAGAGAAAGCTTAAAACCCAAAAAAAAAAAAAAAAAGAAAGGGAAAAGGAATCCACGATGAAGAGTGCAGACTTACATAAAGCTAAATATTTTTCTCTTATATAGCAGACTTTAGAGACCATTTTGACCCAGGCAAAACAAGTATTTTATTTTATTTTTTTTAATTGTTTTCTATAGCAGAAGTTTTAAACCATTTTTACTTGAAAGAACAAAGGTAAAAAAAATTGCTGCTTTCTAAGCAGAAGTTAGACCATTTTTACCCTGGCTAAACAATGTGAAGCAAGAAAGGTAAAAAATATATTTAAAAAAAAAAAGACACCCACATACTATTACTAGGTACACATGAACTTAAGAAAATAACCGCACTAGTATAAACAGGGAAGGAAAGAAAACATTAAATCTGAACACAAAGCTGAGCACTGAAAGATAAGTGAATTACCCCGCATCATCGGTAGCAAAAATTGTTGGCTTTCCCAGTACTGGTGCGTCCTGCAATATTAGATGACAGAACTCAAAACATAGGGCACTTACCATGGACTTTCACTCATTAATAAAAAACAGAGAATAGATGGCAAGGAAAAGTAACACTTCCAAAGAGAACAAACATGCAACAGAAGACACTATGATCAAGTCCTATCTATCATGTTTTAAATGGGTATTTTATTTTCCTCCGTTTTGTTTTGTTTTTTTTTTTTTGGGGGTGGGGGAGCATCTGGGGTGTTTGTATGGGCCACTTTGTTGTTAGCCAAGAAAAGAAAAAATGAGCATCAAAATGAGTTTAGCAAATGCCAGGCCAGGATAAATGTTCTTTCATCTAAATGAGAATTGATGGGGATCAATATTAGCAACACCAAAACCAAACTGTTACATTGAGATAATTGACAATCATAAGAAAATATTATATGTGGCTGACAAAATGTACAAGCAATCATCCGCACTTTCTTCCCCACTAAATGTAAACATTAACAACAGTACCTCATATTCCTCAAACTCAAAGCCTTCAATCACAACAACACTAGGGACATGGTTAGGAGCTGGGCGGAGTAATCCTTGAGCTTCTTCCCACGTTATCTTCAGCTCTATCAGGTCCTCATTTTCAATTCTTACACGCTTGCTCTTTGCACGCAAGGTGCTGTTCTTCCTCTTCCTAGAGATTGACGATTTAGCTCCTAGAACTTCTTTTGCTATGTATCCCGACTTATCAACTTTATGCCATGAACTAGGATCTGTCAATTCAGCCTGTTGAATTGAAGAAAAGATGGATGACTTGAACCATCTCTTCAATAATGAATATTTAAAGAAACTTTACTGGTTTCAGTTTTTGTAGTACTTACATCTCCGTGTGTAGAAATTCCATTCACATTCTTATTTGTTTCATTGTCCTATCAACAGAATGGCACATAAAATTAATTTAAATTGTTAGCTAAACATGTTAATCTTATGCAACCCCCTTTATAAGTAATTGAAATATCATTAAAAAGTGAAAAAGCACAACCCAAGTATACAAGTATAAAAGAGAAACAATGAACTAGAAAGAGAAAAGATCAAGAAATTATGAAAACTAGGCAAATTAGGATAGGCAAATGCAGTTATCCAACGCTAAAGAGTATAGAAGAAGAATGATATAAGCTCCACTGCTGTCCTCTTGCGGTCCACAAAACTTTTATCATTTTTTCCCCTTCAAGGACACCACAAAAGGCATGAAGGCACCATCTTCCACACAACTGTGCATTGTATAATGAGGACTACCATATAAAACCCCTGAGGCATAAAACCCAAGACAGCCCAACACAACTGAAGGTGGCACCCCATAAGGCCGAAGCAACCTCACAATGGAGAAGAAAATGATCCATAGCCAATTGACCATAATGACATGTCACTTCTTTAGGTTATCCATCGTAAGCATCTTTCTTAGGGTGGCCGGCTAAGCAAAGAAAGTCACTCTCAAAGGAACCTTAATCTACCAAATACTCTTCCAAGGGAAAAGAGCGCCATTGAAGGACAAGGATGTTGTAGAAAGGTCTAACATTGAACACCGAACTTTTGGGAATGGCTCGGCAAAGCTTGTCTTCCCCTCCCCGTCTCAATCTAAGAGGGTAGTATAGATTAAAAGGCGAAGCAAATACATTGATCTCTCAATCATGAGTTGCTCCAATAAAGCTTATCTTTCACTGAAGCTCCAAATGAACTGCTACAGAAGCATCCTTAATGCTAGCAATACTACATAAATCTAGGAAAATTTATTTAATGAGGCTTGATCCCCTCACCACAAGTCGTGTCAAAATCTAATTTTGAAGCTATCTTTCACCTCAAATCTTGTATGTCTATAAAACACCCACAATCCCATGTAATGTTAGAAGTTACTCTTTTGCCCTCTTGTGTTACTCAAAGAATGATGTGGCTTCTAAAATCAACATTGGCCTTATGATTGATTATTATTAAATTTTAATCAAATGTTTATTTAAAAGCTGCCTCATTCTTATAGTGGCACAAGATGGACACAAGAGTGACTTCTAGATTTACTCCTAATATTATTCTATAATCCCACCCCATACAACCTATGAATCTCATTATAACACCACTCATCCCACAAGGTTGGCATATTTAGAATCCACAACAACTCTTCACTAAGCCTCTCTCATGCATATATCACCATAGCCATTTTTCTAAAAGAGCACAATTGAATAACAAGAAGTTTCAAACTCCCAACCCTCCCTCAAAGATTAAAGAACAAACTTTGGACTAGATGATCAGATGAAAGTTAAACTCTTCACCTAGCCTACCTCATAAGAAATCTCGTTGTAGCTTCTCAATGCAATTTGAAATGAGACATAAAATACATAGGCAAATTGGAAAGGCCGCTCTTGATTAAGGTAATCATACCACTCTTAGACAAGTGCATAATTTTCCAACTATCCCAATGACGCTCTACCTTCTCCATTATAGTGTCCCGAACAAACTTAGCCTTATAAGAGGTTCCCAACGGAAGGCCAAGATACTTCAAAGGCAAAAAAGAAACCCTGTAGCCAGAAAACCAGCCAAACCATCCACATTATTAACATTAGGGGAAATATACTTGGGCCTTCCAAACTACCACCCCCCTTTCATTTGTGCCTCCAAACTACCAAGTGTGAGACTTAGATACATCAAACTACCATCGGTTGTCAAAAAAGCCCCTCCATCAGCATTAGATGTTAAAATGGATGGAAAAGGGAAGCCTCATGCTCCTTTCAACCAAACAAAGAACTAGACACTCCTTTGCTACCAAGAGCTCAAAGGCTTTAGCCTCTACAAAAAACCAGCTCAAGAAACCCATCTAAGACAGCCAAAGCAAAATGCTACAACTACGTCAACATTAGGGAGCACACACATATGAAAAAAGATGTCGACACACGCCAACGAGAGAGAGAAAAGAGTGAAGGTGATCATTAGCTCAACCTTCTGGGATATTCTTGTTTTGATAACCAGCTTCTGAATTTGTGGAATTTTGTTATTTGATAAAAAAATATATATATAAAGGCCCCTCGAACTAACAGTTGTTTGCGATAGAGCCCTACAATGTTCAAAAAGTACTAAAGTAAAAAATACCCCTATTCCTATAATACCCCTATTCTTTTAAAAACTAAACTAAAAAATAAACTAGACTATTTTTTTTTTGATAAATAAAAATAAACTAAACTATTTCTTAAACAAAAAAACAATTTATTCAATGGATATACATTTTTTTTCCTTTTTCTCTCTTTTTTTTTTTAAAAAAAAATTAATAACATTTTTTATTTTAATTTTTAAAAGAATAAGGGTATTATAGGAATTAAAAATCAATTGGGCTTTTTTGACACACTTTGGTAGTTTGATGGTGTACTTTAGCACCTTTTGAACATTGTGTGGCTCTTTAAAAAACGGTTGTTAATTTGGGGGCTTTTTTTACATTTTTTCCTACAAAAAAAATCTGGAATTAGCTAATTATCTGAGATTAATAAAAAATCAAGAGCAATAATGCAGTTCTTGAAGCATAAAAAAGTCCAAAAGAAAAATTGATCATTTTAACAACTATTAGACAACTGAAATCCCATTAACCATATAGATTAAAATAAGGATAAAGTTTTCCTCCAAACTGGGTTGAAGAGTGACATGTGTCACTTTTTTTAATAAAATGTGCATCTCACATATTCAAGGGATACATGCCACTTTTATAAACTATGTTGGAGGAGATTCCTCCAACCCAGTTTGAGAAAAACTTTGTCCTTAAAACAAGACGGTTCTGAAAGAAATACTTTAGATACCTATAGTCATAAATGCTATCTTTACTCTTACACAAAAATGTACAGTAAGAATATGTTGCTAGGCTATCGTATAAGGCAAAACCTGATCCGATGATGGAGCAGTTGAAGCCTTTCTGAATCCCATAACCAATTTTCCTTCTGGCTCTAGTCGACTAAATGTTACTGAGAAAGTAAAATCGACTATCAGTTCCAAAACAAGAAAACTATGAAATCATGATGCACTCGATCACAGCTAATTGATACCACACTTGCTAGGGAGAAGAAATAAAAGATACAAGCATGAAACAAGAACATAGGAAATCAACATAAACTAAAAAGGCAGCGTCCAGAACAAAAGTATTTGATCAAATTTCAAAAACCGAGCTTGAAATGTACAAGAATATAGTAAATTCAAGGAGAACAAAATCAAGTCTAGAAGAATCACAAAGAAGAAAATTGGTGGCAGGTGACATTCATACTGAACTAAAGCATGAAAAAGTGCCATTCAGCCCATAAGAAAAATTTAATCAACCCTACCATCCAAAAGCTAGAAATTCTCCAGTAGTATTTGATTAATTACCTATATCGCCGGCTTGCAATTGCATGGCCTGTATGCAAGGAGTAACCCCCTCCAACACATACATTCTGCTATTATTATTGGGCCAAAAGCGGAACTGAAATACCCATTCCTTGCCTTTTGCATCCTGGACTTTAAGAGGTAGTCCTTCAGGCTGAGAAATTGGAGGAAAGTAGGCCTGTCTCATGGTGAATGAATATTGTTATACAAGGGTTATCTGCATAACAAATTGTGAAAAACTAAAACTAATAATGCCAAATTAAAAAAGGGTCTCCTAAAAAGTTGTGACAACTAAAACTAATGAGCAAAATTTAAATAGGATCTTCTAGAAATGTGAATGGTCAACAAGCAATTCATTAAAAGCAGATATCCATATAAATCTCATGCCAAAGATGAAATTTGATTGAAGTCAAAACTACTTACAAGGACCATAATGCAAATTTTTTACACAATAAATTGCACTAAGCAACAGCATACCTGGAATGACAGCCCTAGCAATCATTCTGGGGCTATCAACAGTATGACATAGATCTTCTTTGCTACAGTACATAACAGCTAGACAAGTATTTGTATAACTGAATTGTCTGTTGAACATTATTCTGCCATTTTAGTAGGCAATCACTTACAACTCTATAACCTAGTAATGTTTTCTTCCTTTCATCACCATTTTTTTTTAAAGAAAAAATATATTTATTTTAAATTTTTAGCATCATAAACAGTCAATAACTGTCCATGAACCTATCTTTACAACCTTAGTTATGTTACTAAGCAAGCAAGAATAGAGAAAAGGAGAATTAAACTCTAGTATATGATATCAAAATGGAACACCAACATCAGAGCGAAAAGTAAAAGGTCAAGCTAGGACACCAACCGACTGGATGCCTACGTCATATGAAACGGTTCAGTCCACAAAATGACTAAAACATCTATTTATTTCCTATGGATTGACCATACCATACATCAACAGAAACAATTTTAAATTGAGAAAACCAGGAACCCTTTCTTTCCAACCTAAAGAGCTTTAACAATAGAAATGCTGTAACATACACATCAGACACACCTCTGCACATTTCTTTGGAAGCACTAACCGCCCAATCCGCCCAGCATCACTAGCACTCAACATTTTCTCAAATAAAGGAGTGATTACAGAATTTGAACTGACATATGGTTAAGGTATATGATGCTGAATTGTGAGTAGAAAGAATAGACAGGTCTTGCATCAAAACTATATAAAGCAAGGCAAAGCTCCTCTACAGAAATCAGAATAGATCTCAAAGAAATTTTGAAAAAAATCAGTCATTCCTTGAAATTATAGTTAATCAGAAAAAATATGATTTTAATTCATCTTCAACAAAAAATCAAGAATATGCTATTTGGCCAAAGGATACTCTCCAGATATTTGTTGTAGCTCTTGATCAGTAAATCTGGGCCAATACCGAGGAAGTAAGAGATTTCTTCCTCGTGCATCTACTCGAGGCCTTCCATTGCGAACCTGAGCTTCACCAGACAAGTCAACTCCACCATGTAAATTACCATGAAATTGCTTTGGCATAGGTGTAGAAGTTGTTCGCAAATGAGTTCCACTAACCCCGATTTGACCATTTGCTTCATTTGGAGATGGATGAGGTACAATCAAACCAAATTGTGGGGTAGATGGTTCCTCCTTTAAGGAGCAAGATTGTTGAGATAAACATGAACTATGGTTTTCCTCAAGCTTAATTCCTGCAACAAAATTTTCACATAAATTTAGCAGCCTCTCTACATGTTATTAGTAGATGACGATTTTCTCAAGCATGGAAGCAGGAACATAGCAAATCATCAGGAAATTTTTTTTTTTTCGGTTGTTTCCAGAAAACATCATATGCCAATAACATGAGTACCTGCATTCCCATTTTCTAGCATTTCCCGTGCACCAAACTTGAGGCTTCCATTCATTAATCTTTCAGAAAAATCCTCAATTTTCTTTTTTTCAAGGGAAGAGGTAGATAATCTTTCACTGGCATTAAGTTTGTTAACGCCACTTGACATGTCAACTTCATAGGGCACCCTTGACTGTAACTCAGCAGCACCCATAGAAGAATTGAACAAACTAGGTGCTTGCCGCCATGGTACAGGACCTGATCCAGCCAACTGACTCCAATTTTTGATAGTCATGTCTTTCAGCCGCTCGGGTAAAAGTGAATTAAAACACAAAGATGTTGGCCATGCAGGATTTGATGTCTGAAATACAGCATATGGAGTGAAGAGTTAAAACAAAATCGATGGCACATCAAATCCAAGACTTGCACATGTTGAGTATCACTTCATATGTAAGTACTTTCTTTGCTGGATCATAGACAGACTTATCTGCTCAGCATAGTTTAAACAGTTCGGAAATATCCATAAATAATTACAATAATATTATGTTGCGGTAAGAAAAGAAAAAGAAAAAAAACTTAAGCAATTCACATTCTAAATGGATGGTCAGAATTTGAGAAAGATGGAAAAATTGGATAAAGGTTGTATTACAAAATAGCTATGGAAAATAAGGGTAAAGAACGATGCAAAATAATATCTTAGCAATTTATCCATTACTAAATATCTGGAAAACATTATACAAGCACAAGAGAGAACACCTAAAATAAGAGAACACCTAAACTACCTAAACTATAACAGGCCATGTTCCGTTCACTAAAGGTTTCCATATAGTATATAGACCCAGCAGTTAGAAATAGTACAAGAACCCCTCATCAATACCACAATCTCCTAAGATGAGGCAACTTCTTCTTTCTTCTGCAAGCAGTAAAATAAAGGATGAATTATTGAACTGAAGTAACGGTTATAAATCTCATACTCGCACAAAAAATTTAGTGCATATAGACTGACAAAGAACGTTAAAAAATTTCTGAACTTAACAGTCATACAACACTAATTAAGGGCATGACCAACACAAAATAGTGAAATACTATCAATCAAATGCAACTAGTGATATGTTGGCAATAACACCAAGGCAAATAACAGGTCAGTGTCAAAATATTGGCACTGCAAACAGCAAACAAAAAATCATAAAAATATGGTCAATATTTAAGATTTATCAGAAAAGCCAAATACACCCGTACCCAAAGGACATTTTTCCTCGCACACTTCATGCATTCAATTCCTCCAGGATCCAACAATGTAAATGCATGACTTGAAACAATACATCCGCAATGAACTTGCTGCAAAGGAAGATTAACTATTAGAATGTTTATACTTGAAATTCCATAAATTTTGTTTAAAGAATGCAAGTTACCAATTAGATATCTACCAAACCAAAAAAGAATATTAATAAATCAGAAAAATTCTCGGCTCACCTTCCCACAAGTCTCACAACACCTCCAACCAGTAGCATTCAAGTGGAAAGTCTCACAGAATCTTCCTTCCTCGTAAACAGAACTAGAGTCACATACAACTAAAGTCAAATTATATATAACTTAAGAATTTGAATAAAGATATCACAAACACAGATTAAGAGTTCTTGATATTACATTATTACTGGATAAGATACATCACAAAACATAAGATTGACTAAGGGTTTCTTACAAATTAAATTCAACATAATTCTCCATTCAAAAAACCAACAGAAAACAACCATTCAAAAGCTGCTACATTATTTAATAAAAGAAATGTTCTTCCCCACAGTCAACAAGGTAGTTCCATACTTAATTGGAAACTACATAATTTTTATGTTGTCTTTTGTTCTATGTTCTCAAAACAAAACATTAACAAACAACCCAAAACAAAAAACACTCCTAAAAACAAAAAAACAGTTTTCACCTTTATGCCATATTAGAACATTTTTTCAAACCCAAAAAATAAAACCCCAAAACACATTGATAAACATACCCTTTATTTTCAGGCCACATAATTGTCTTAAGAGCTAATTTTTGTTGTGACCAAACATATAAATGGAACCCCATTCAACTGAGTTAATCCATCCCTAGGAAATACACACAGACAAAAAGGCAGGCATGCTAAGTTAATAAGGAAACATAAAAGTAGAGAAAATTGCCATATCTCATTCTAGCAGAACTCAGAGTTTTGCTGAGTAAATAAATGCATCGATCGTAATAATTCACCAAAAATTCTTAACTAACCCAGGGAAATTTTATTCTGTGAGAAAAACAACATAACCTAATAGAAATCAAAGAAATTATGATTCAAAATCACAATCTGTAGAATGAATTAGAAAATAATCAAATGCAGCATGAAAGCAAAATGAAAAAACTGGAGCAGAAACACATGGATGTACAAGATCAATTATTCTACAGATACTATACACTCCCCACATCAAAGAAATCAGTGGTGAGAGTGGAAGGAATTGAAGCTCTTCTTCAATCAGGAATAGAAGGACAAGCTTGAAGGAGGGAAGAAGAAAAAAGCACCTCTTCCAACCCCAAGTCATCCCATAGCCAGTGCAAAATAAAACTAACTACCTAGTAGGCCAATATTTGACGTACAAAATATCCAACCAAGGTCTTTTTCCAAATGGAGCAACCTTTAGCAGTAATGCTATTACAGATAACTTTCTAACCCTTAGCAATAGCTCTAAAAACTCTCCCATATTTACTTCCATTACCTTTGTCTCAACTAGCCCCATAAGAGCTAGATTGTGCTCTAGAATCAATGACCAAACAAATCTTTGCCTCATTGGATCATTGAGACCCCTTATAGGCGAGGGTCATAAAAACCAGGGTCACACGGGTGCAGAGGAAATGGATTTAATGGGCAGAAAGGAGAAGGGAAGTTCGGAAAAGCCTAGCGAGCGGGACTATCAACCCCTACGAAAAATTCACCCATATTTTGAAGAGAAAAGCTCCTAGCCAAGTATGAGATAGCTGTTCTGCTAGGCTTCCCTGCCATCTTGATGGGTTCCCCAACCACTTCTTGAAGTGGGGTAGCATAGGCCGTTTCCAGTAGCTGTCCTTGCTTTTAGAACCATACAGGAAACTAGCTATTAGAAAGGAAAGGGAAAGGCATCATCCTGCCTCTCGTCTGGAGTCAAAGTATGGAAGAGTAAAGAGGCTAATACAATTCATTTGTTCTCTCCTCAGTAAACAAAGGCTGAAAAGCTGGGATCGGACCAGCCTTTACCCCCAAGTCCAGTCCTTGTCCTCTAATTGCTAATAGTTAATCAAGGAGTTATATTTTCAGGCAAAAAGCAAAATTCCTTACTAGCATGCTCATGTAAACTTTGAGGTTAAGCTCCTTAAAGAACTTCCAGTAACCTAAGGACTAAACTACCTGTGCCATAATCCCATAGAGTTATGGAAACAGCCTACAGGACAAGAGATTATCACTTAGCTAGGGGGAGAAAGCCCAAACCACCATACCACTAACAGTTGTTACGCTCCTCCCTAAACAGGCCACCTGCATTCTCCCCTTCCCCCACCCCCGAAAGCAGAAAAGAAGAATACATTTCTTACTAAGACAATATCCTGACAGTGGAACAGATCAGAAGACTGATTACAAGCACAATGAGCTGGCAAGGACTGGATTTTTGTTGTCTCTAAACAATGGAGCAACTACTAGAATGACAAGAAGCAGAGGACTAACTAGGCCCTAATAAAAAGACAGAAACCTACTAATTGCAATTTATCAAAAAAGGGAAATCTGCAGTGAAGGGTCCAATTCTTTTTTCACTCAAACCATTTACAGAAAGGAATTCACAAGTAAGACAGCTACACTCACAAAGAGAAGTTCTTGACGAAACGAAGTTATAGACATAATGATTATTTACGAAATCAATAAATATCATATTAAAAAGTCCACCAAATTAAAAGCCACTTAAAAACTCCAAAAAAAAAAAAAAAATCATTTCAGGAACTATTCCCCGTTAAGACAAAAGTCTTACGTAAAAAACACTCGCCCAAAATGAAGTTTCCTATTATTTAAGTTGAGCACTCAAGTAAATGAAAAATTCGATTATTCAGCTTCCTCAACCAAACTTCACACCAGCAAACACATAAACCCCGACCCAATTTCCCAAATTAGCATTCTATCAAGCCCAATCTCGAGTGCAACAAATCCATAAGCACATCCAAATTCAGCAAAAATCCCCAAAAGCACTACTCCAAACACCACGCATCAAACTCGAACTCGAACTAATCCACCACTACTCCAAAACCTCAAAACCACGCCCAATGAAACCTCAAAATAAAAAATAAACAAAAAAAACGAAGCAAGAAAAGGAGCAAAAGCCACTGTACCAGTCAACCAACACTAAACAGGAAAAACAAAAAGACAAAAAGTTTGCTTACGCGCATCGATCGCAGAGCTCGGCGTAGTCGCCGTTCCGGAGCCTCCAGCCCTTCCTGGGTCGCTCCGATTTCAGCTCCTTGCACTCCGAATTGTAGCACAGCTTGGACGAAGACGAAGCAGACGACATCGAAAATACAATCCCAGAGCCAGAGAGCAAGAAATGCTACACAAACCCTAGAAATTCAAAGCCCCCATCGAACACCATAGCCAGAGAAAGTCCAAATATCGAAATGGTATATGAGCGGCCTGATCTGTAATTCACATGAGAGATAGAGAGAGAAAGAGAGAGGGCTTTAGGGAGAGAGAATGGTTTTTTATGAAGCGTGAGAAAGTAAATGTGTTGCCATATATATAAGAGGCTTTAAAAGCACGTCGAATCGTTGGCTTTTCTCTCTGTGTTTTGTTTTCCAATTTTTCCGAGCGTCGTCGTTTCTCGGTTTTCTGTTACACTTTCTCTCCGTTTCTCGTTTCTCGTTTCTCGTTTCATTTCAAAATTCCCCAAAGTAAAGACGAGGAGGGCCCACCCAATAATAAGTTTGGATTAATTGGGCAAATCCCAATAATAGTTTTATTTACGTGTTAGACGCAAATTTCCTTACGTAAAAGAACTCCTCCACTCAAATTTTATTTATATTAATAATTTTTTTATTAAAATAAAACAAAAAAAATATGATACAGTCACAACATAGACTCAATAAATATCTAATTTCTCTTTACGTATCATTTAAAAAATTAAAATACCTAACTTTTCTCATACGTATCATTTAAAAAAAACAAAAACAAAAACAAAATTGAATTCAAAACTTTTTAAAACACATTAACAAACAAATAAAGTTTTTTTAGGTTAAAGAACTTCATCTAATTTAATCTATAAAAATGACATGTGTTATTTGAACATGTGAGATGCACATATTTTTTAATAGTATAGATAATAAATAATATTAAAACTCATGTGCATCTCCTATATTATTAAAAAAATAATGCATGTTATTTTTATAAACTAGGTTGAAGAAAGTTTTTCTAACCCATTTTGAAGAAAAATTATGTCCAAAAATGTTTGTAATAGACTGAATTGAAAAAAGTTCCTCCACACAATTTAAAGAAAAACTATTTCCAAAAATGCCTGTGAAAATTCAAATATATGGAGAAACATACGCTTTAAGACAGACAACATTTTAATAGATTAAATTATAAAAAATTTGACCAAGCCAATTTAAAATAAACATTTGTTAAAAACGATATGCTCAAATTAGTGGAGACCAAGTGCCAGATATTTAATGTTTGAAAATAGGGACGTATTGTGATGGTGAATTGACAATAATAACCCACGGGAATAAAGGGGTCAATGGTGGGTAATTGCGTAAGGGTCGAGGGTACGTAGGGCAGGGGGAATATATATGGCTCTTTGTAATGTAAAGTAAGCGAAATGTCATGCATGGCCTGGTCCCGCCCCGCGGGGGTCATCATCATGCAATGCAATCACGTAACGCTTACTTCTGCAGGGATTTTCCAAATACACGCGCTTTTGTGGGGACTTTGACAAGTGCTTTTCTGTTCAGACAAAGCTTCTTTCATTTTCTTGTTTGGTTTAGAAAAGAGTAAAGCTAAGCTACCCTGAATAATTAATTAACCTAAGAGCCATTCCTCTATTGCCTCTCTCTCATTTAACTCGTATTTTAATTAAATATTTTACGTGTTAAATCTCTCGCTACTGCATTATATTACAATCTAATTTTACCTAAAAGTTTATTTGAATCCTATTTGTTCGACCGAACGTTCTAGAATGCGGGCTTTTTAAATAACTGTATAAACAGATATTATACTTCTCACGTGAGACAGCCCTTAATTACGTCGGAATCAAAATCCACAATTACAGCCATGTGCATGAGTGGAGCCCACTTGTGGGGCATGTGAATAATCAAACGGCTAAGATTGAGTGGATGATGGGTTTGTTATGTTAAGGTATATATGGTGTGGATTTGCATGCCACCTTTAACAGAAGTAGTCGGGTCTAGGCTATGGTTGCAGTGGGAAAAGATGACGCAGCTTCTTTAAGCTTTTTGTGGGGTTCAAGAACAGTCATCTCATTGAGCAGTGGAAGATCGTAGACGTTGTTTTCTGCACTGTATATGCAGTACTCACGAATGACAAACCCGCTCTTGTTTAATTTATTTTTTAAGAAAACAAGGGGCCTCATAATTTACAGGCAAAAGAGTTCTCAGACTTCTCACAGTAACCTTCCGTGACATATATATATATCTAGAATCACGGTCCAAAATCACTCCCTTCATTCACGGGCATTGTAAATCAGTTGCATGCATATATATTTTCATCATTCGGTGCTCATGAGAAGAGAAGGACAAACATGCTTTAACTAAATTGTTATACAACTGTGTCATACGATTTTAAGATAATGTGATAGTAAAATTGATCCTTTTTATTACTATATACAATAATAATAAATAATATACAATTGAAAAAAGAGATCAAAAGATTGAGACAAAAATTTATATGATTCACCAAAGTATTTACGTCCATAAGAATGTGATTATATTTTACAATTAATAATTTAAGATAACAACATAACCAGATATATATTATAAAAAACCCTAATTGTATGGACATATTTTCACTTCATTTACTTGACCAACAACTAGTATTCCAATATTAATATCTCTCACTTAGATAATATGATGCACTAGTTTTAACCGTCTTTGAATTAATAACGATTTGTCCGGTTAATTTTTCCTGTTATATCATATCCTAATTATAAGATGTGGACTATATATGGAATGTTAGTTGCTTGATGTGATCCATGCAAGTAGGTGTGACCAAATCTTGGAGAAGTATGGAGCATGCAAGGGATCGAGAGAGTCTATGCAAAAAGACAAAAAGGCGACAAACACGGATATAATTAGATAGTGTTTGTCAATGATGTGGTAAAAACTAAATGGATGAGTCATGAAGCTAGCTAGCTTAGCATTGATTGAGTCGGACAACACATTTAACTATGTTGTATTCCTTCTTGTTTCGTTCCTAGGAGAATGCTAACAAGTTTACAATATAGTGAGCAGGGGCGGACAGCCACATGGATAATATATATCTCCTTAATTATTGCTACTTGCCAAAAATTCATTTTATATATATGGTTTTGAAGCAATTTTCCAAAGGGTATATATATAAACCGATCAATTTAATTGGGTATTGTACAAAAAGCCTATAAATTAATCTCTGATTTTGGCATAAAGTAACAAAGAACATTTCATGTTATCGTGCAAATTATTCGGGAAAAGCAGAAACAAAAAGGTGGTCCTGATCGAAAACTTTAGATGGGCATGTACATATGCAGCATCAACAGTACCCCCAAGTATCTATAATCTATGGGCCTACAATATTTGAACATGTTGACTCTAGACGCAACCTTGGGAAGCAACAAACAAACAAGTAAAGTAAAGTAAAGGAGGCCATGCCTCCCCCTCAACGATCTTCTTTCCGTAGTTGTTGCAGTGCCTTAGCGGGTCCGGGAAGAGTCACCTTTATCTGTGTCTTTCGTGATTCGGTTACTGCAACTGTAATTTTTTTATGGGGGTACGTATGTTGTTATGATATAGGGAAAATTATAGTTTATTCTCATAAAATTAACGTTTTTTAATTTAAATATCAAAGTTTTAATATTTGTAATTTATTCTCTAAAATTTTAATTTTTTTTAATTTAATCAATTGTATTCAAAATTTTACATATTGTCTTTAATTTTTTTTAAAAATTTCGGGATATAGTTGTATTCACCCCTTTGGCCATTTGGCATTTTTACACCTCTCAAATTTATTTTTTATTTATAAAAAATAAAAAATAGAAGGCAATATGAAAATTTTGAAATAAGATTGGTTGAATTAAAAAAAATTGAAACTTTATAGAAGACGGATTGCAAAAATTAAAACTTTAATGTTCGAAGTTAAAAATGTTGTCAACTTTATAAAGAGTAAACCGCAGTTTTTCCTATGATCTAACTATTTTTTGTGTTTTAATTTTTGTAATGTTTTATAAAAAAAAATCACTGATTTTTTGAGTGATTTTAAAAGGTTCTTTTATATATTTTTAAATTCTTTCAAAAATAATATAATTATTAAAATTATTATTTGATTAAAATTTAATAATAATTAATCGTTTATTAAAAAAACAAAAAAAAACTTACAGTATTACCTACTTTCCGTGGGCCTACGGGTGAACATCTATCTAGACTCTAGAGGTTAACAGAATAACCTTGGGAAGTAACACAAGTAAAGTAAAGGGAGGCCATGCCCTGCGGCTGAAATGACGTGGATCTACTACAAATATTTCGCATGGGGAACGGCCCGTAAATCTTGCCGTCCCGTTACGCTGTCGTGTGCGTGTGGACTGGGGTGGGGACCCAAGTCACCCAACGGCCAACGTACGCCATCCAAATTCTAAACCCCTCAGAAGAAATAAATGCTTTTATTACACGTGACGTGACATTAGAAAAATAAAAATCTCTATATATATATACATATATATATATAGTTTATGTGTACAATACAATAATAGAAGGAAAATTTATACTTTTGTTCATATTTTTTTCTCTTTTCTTTAATTAGATTATAAGAAATTTCTTTAAATTAGTCTATTAAATTAAGATTTATGCTTAAATATGTATTTTTAATATAGTTAACATAAAATTGACATTAAATATATGTGAAAATTGAGTATTCTATGGATAAATATCAATTTAATAAGGGTAAAAGAATTTTAAAATGAAACTTTGTCCTAAATATACATATA
Source organism: Carpinus viminea (assembly GCA_013348765.1). Lineage (NCBI taxonomy): Eukaryota > Viridiplantae > Streptophyta > Magnoliopsida > Fagales > Betulaceae > Carpinus > Carpinus viminea. The sequence goes on from CP054667.1 coordinate 64,153,564, forward strand.
TAACTTCTCTATTTCAACATTTTCTGGACCAACATAGATCTTATAAGAAAACTTTAAAAAATATATATATTGGTAATTAAGTAAAAGACAAGCTAACTTTGATTTGATTAACGGCAACCGTCTCTTATTCACCGTTATAAACGGATCCTTTGCACTTATACAAATAGAAGAACTCAAGAACATAATTAAGATGTCGGCGAACAATGATACGGGATATTTAGTTTACTTCTATGCTTCTTTGGAAGGTTTCACATCTTGCACGTTCTGCACGTGCTTTTTGTTCTCTACTTATGGGGACAGCACAATAAAACCAACAATAAACAAAAAATGAAAGTAAAAATTCCTGGTTCATGTGCATCACGGCTCCAAAGTATGATAGATTCGAGTTTAATGTGGGGCATGTGCCATGTGTACATACCTCTGGTTCCATGCAAAATCCATTGCCATAATGAGGATGTCTCAAACACAAGGATCCACTTTTTTTTTTTTTTTTTCAATGGCATGAGAAAATTTGTAAGTGGTTAGAACATGTACTATAAAGTGTGGATTCAAATATTTATAATAGAGAATTCTCACATATGCCATATTAGTATTAATGCAGATTCTATTAATATTCCATGACCATGAGTCATATTATGACTTAATTGAATTTATAAAAAAAGATTCACTTGCTTAGAACAATTTAAAATATATGTGAGAGTTAATACTCATGAGTCTCTTTATAAAATACTCATTATATGTGTGCTACTCTTTATCTTCTTAATATAAGACCAAAATGTTGTATTTTGAATTGCTTATTAATGGTTTAATTCTTTTGTTAAGAAGCAAAAACCTTCCTAAAAAGTGTTACCAACCAAGCGAGTAATATTTCGTATTGTGGCCAGGAATGATTTGGTGGCATGCAGATGCACGTCCAATGGTCACTCCTAGCTTGGACTTTGAATCCGCCATGCTATTTATCATTCAACTCACATTGTCGACAGAGGAAGAATACAATATATATATATATATATATATATATATATATATATGTATGACCACCACTGTGGTCCAGCTGGCTGCTATATACTATTCTTCTTCACGCAGTTGGGAATTTCCACAATGAATGCCAAGTGACAACACACGAGTATATATATATATATATGCACAGCATGTTGATATTTTGCGTGTGAAAGCAATAAGTTGTTAAGACTTTAGTGTTTTATGAATGCCCGACAGCAACGACCCCGGCCACTGGTCATAAATGCAGACGGCTGGTTTCCCAAGTGCAATGTAAGAAACGAGTGATTAAGACAAGAAACTAGCATGCATGCATGATGCATGAACTCATGGTCTTGTTTTTCCTTCTTCATCGCTTGTCTTTTAAGGAATTTTTAGGCTTTTTTTGTTTGTTTGTCTTCCTAAGCTAAGCAATGCGTAGGATAGGGATAGAAGGGGAGAAAGGAGGAAGTATTAGGGATATATAGAAGGGAAAATAGAGTGCAATAGTTTATCATTCTATTGTACTCTATTCAAAGAGCGTATTGTTGTTAATCGAGAAGAATGGATCAAGAATTATTAAGTAAAAGCTTTGATTCTTTGTGGTATCTTTTACCCAAATAAGCTATTGTAGTCTCTTCTACCCGAAAAAAGTTCAATATTTATCGGCTGTGGAGTTCGATCAAGGCCGCACTACCTTTAAATGGTAGATGTCATGGCTTACAAAGCAAATCATGACTTGTTTGCTGATCATTTTATGAATGAGTAATTCTATTCTTAACACTCATTTCACACCAGTTGATGTAACAAGTACGTTTTTTTTTAATTGTTTAATATTGAAAGTCATTTAAAGTACGTTACATTTGTCATGTGAAGCGTAAGATTATTCTCTACGCGCCATTGTTCATTAAAAAATAAATAAAAAATTCTGGACTCAAAAGCAAAAGCAGTGAAAGAGGGAATCAAAATGGGCAGTTTTCACATGCAAGTAAACTTTTGCGTGAAGTCGAAGTGGCATCACAAAATAGAGCACCTCAACAAGAATCATACGTTATTTGGAATCATGATGGCTTCCTTAAGGTTGCCCCTTGACTAGCTTATAGTTGGTCTAAGTTGATTCCTTAACCAAAATGACACTACACATTCATACCATATGACTGTGATGCATTACCGACGCAGCATGAGAAGCTGTCACCAAATCATAGCAGTAACAAACCCAAAACATTCGTCATTTCACTTAAAATATGAGATTTAGCATCGCTACACAATTAGGTTCAAATCTATTAGCCTAAGTTTTTGGATCGAGTGATATCCTAACATACTATATAATGGTCACATTGAAAGAACGAGTGACGGAGCTTTGGGGTGGCCGGTGTAGGCCATACACCCCCCCAACACAAGGAAAAAAAAATGGAAGTAAAAAGAAAAAATTGTAAGGTAAATTTCTTCTTCTTCTTTGTTATTATTATTATTTTTTTATGGGCATATTGGCCTCTACCCATACCAAAGTCTGCCTTCGTCCATGGAAAGAACTCAATAAAAAATAAATCTTTCCAACCGTAGTATCAGAATCAATGGTTCAATAGGGAGTGTTGAACATAACGTGTATATGGTGGACTCCTACTAGGTTCTTGATGGTTCAATAGGGTAGACAAAATGAAGCACATTAAAATAACTTTCTTTCAAGGGAAAGTGTAATGATGCAGCGATCTTAGTGAAAAACAATTAAATCCCACGTTAAAAACATAGTATAAGAATGAGAGGTTTCTTTTCATTTTGGGTTTCCTTGTTTATGATGAGTTATTCGACTCTTTCGGCTATATATAATTGAACCTAGGGCAATTGTGGTCCCCTTAAAACTCTAAACTCAGTACATATTAATACTTTTTCATAACAATTATCTTATCTGTCTTAAAGCCTAATTAATGGTAGAACATGTCCTTTCCAAGGAGAACATCGAGTTCATTACTTCGACCAATGGCCAAGAGTGCATAATTTTCACAAAATTGAAAACGTAAAATCAAATGGCAGATGTGAGTAGATTTATAAAGAAATTAAAGATGTTGATGATGATTCACCTTATTACTTTTACTGTACGAGGTACTTAAAAGAACTATGCATCAACCTTTTTTTTTTCTGTTTTTTTTTCCACAAATCATGGGACCGTAGATTTCGTTTGGGAAAGATAAAGATGTACCATCAAGTCACGAGACCATAACTATGATCCATGTGAGATTCCAAAAATCCAACTGGCAATCAGTAATTACTTTTGTGAAATTGATGGAGATTGTTTACGATACTGCTCTAATAAAAAATGCAAGAGGCAAGAGAGAACTCAAATATTTATGTAAAAATCACGCCAAACAGCTGGCTAGAAAACGTTTCTCCTTTCCGTTTAACCTTATTTCCCCAAGAATAAAATAAATATTCCCCAAGAAATTTATTCTGAAAAAGTATCAGTGGACTGTCAAATGAACTCCATGAAAAAAAATTAAAAGAAATGCTAGATATACTTCCAAAGAGTAATGCTACACTTACTCCCACTTCTTTATACCAGTTTTCCCACACCTATAGGTGACTTTTAAAACCATCAATAAAGATCAATCTCATATTCAATGGTGGGTTTTAAAAGTCACTTATGAGTGTAGAAAAATTGTACAAGGAAGTGGGAGTAAGTGCAGTATAATCACATCCAAAAGCTTACTCTTTAACTTGGCAATAAAAATCATCATTGAATTTTCGATGGGTTAATTTTTATATAATATATTAATGGTGATTTTTACTGTCATATTAGGTAATAAGCACTTGGGAGTATAGGTAGCATTTCTCATACTTAAGGAGAAAATAGGGTAACTAAACCTTGATCCACAGTTATTTGAAGTTTATCATAGGCCATCGGTGCCTTCTGGTCACACTTGTACGATCGTCTTCCCCTGGCCAGCACCTCACCATCTAAGTCTATGATCCCTTCCTTTGTTAGGTCCTCAGTTAGGGAACCAGGCTCCAAGATGAATGCCTTCACCTGTATGTTGTTGCAAGATACACAAGGAACAGTTAACAGAAGACAAAAATACTTTCTATATATATCACCGAAAACATTTCTCTCTCCGCAAGTTAAAGCAAATAATGGAGATTTGTTTGACATCATAAACATCTGCTCAACGGTCAAAAAGAAAACATAATGAAAACCAGATTAAAAATGTCTTATTATTACTTACCTTGAGGTAAGTAACATAGGGTAATCTGACATGATTTCCAGTGTCCATACTCGTCATCAGTTTTAGCAAGTCAAAAATTGACAATCCTTAACAAGAATCAAGTCCAGATAACCATCTGAGAACTGCACATCAACAGGCAAAAGATAACTCAAAAATGTCATTTATGCTCATAATGACAGGTACGTTATTAGACATAATTATGCCATAATGAGTATTTAGCAGATATTTCAAAAGCAAACGCTGAGCAGCTTTCCAAAAAAAGGGAAGAAAAAAAAAACGAAGGGAGGAATGCCACATTGGTTAGGAAGACTGCTTAGAATTTCCAATGAAATACAAAGGTAATTTTCCGCTAAAATCTCAATTTAGTAAGAAAGTCATCCAACTGAGAACATAGGGTTATAGAATCCAGAAGATGCTTCTCCTAAAACCACTGTGATGAAACTCTACCTGACCTTTGCTAGATATCCCTTCACCTAAAGTCTTCCAAAAAAACAAAGGGCATTCCACACTAATCTCCATATGGCCACTTAAGTAATTCAGTAATGATATATATGCATGCAGGTCCAGGTCACACACTCAATGGAGAGAGAGAGAGTAATGATATATTGCAATATAGCAAAACTAAAAAGGCTGAAAAAAAAATAATAATAATAATAAATTTTAATTCAGTAATCATGTGACTTTACCTTGGCATCAGGGGCTGCCATGACGTCTTCACCCCCCCAAGGTACATTATGAAGCCAAATTGAGATAAATGGGCCGTTAATAGTTCTCCAATCTAAATTCTCCAAGTCAATATTAGGTCCTTGATAACCATAATGTCGAACCCTAAAAGGCTCCTCTTCACTTGGGCTTGGACTGCAGCTAGCTTGCTTGCCAGTAGATATGCCCTGGTAAGTGGTTGACTCTCCAAAAGCTTCAAATCCAGGTGCAGGCACAAAAGAAACACATCCATTGTAATGCCTCAAACAAACAATTCGTTGAAAAGCCTAAATAAAAGAAACAACTAGCATTAGTGCCTTGATGCTGATTACTATTAAAACAAGAGAGTATCAATCCAACCAAGCCATCTTTACATAGAATCGGCATTGTTATCACATCTTACTCAATTAGGTGCAAGACATTGTTAACTACATGCAAATTCCAACTACACCGCTGGTAGCACTAGAAAATTTTATCATGTGATTAAAATTCATCATTTCCTATAACCCTAGGCTTTTGGTATTATCATGATATCAAAACATGTAATTCTGAATTCAAATATTGACTTCACTTAACCTCCCATTTATAAAGTTAATATTCCACATATTGGGTTCTCCTCATTGAAGTGTAAGCCTAACATAGAGGGAATGTATTAGAATATTTGATTAAGTAATTAAGATTCGCCATTTCTTATCAGATTAGGCTTTTGCAATAACAGGTAATTTATCAACTTAGATGATACAAATCCACCAATAATGCTTACATTTTGCATTCTTACATTATATTCCCATGTAATAAAATAAAGGAAGATTAATAACAACCGAAAATATTCACGAGAAAAAACTAAAATGTACACATGGAAGGAAATTTTGTTCAGTTTCTTAGTTTTCCTATTATAATGAAGCTCTAGCTTATCTACGGCCATTCAAGTGTGTCAACACAGCTATGAATCTCTCATCTGTGCATTCAACAAGGAATTACCTTTAGAAGGAAAACAAAAAAGATCAACTTTACAAATCTGCTCGGCATAAATATTTATAATGATACATAAGCCAATTTACACCCTCAAAGCCTTGATAAGTACTGCTCTCTTATAAAAACTAAAACCATGGTAGCAACTCTAGAAATGGCTTTATGATAAACATAATGATGACTCTTTGCAGATACTATCAAGTTCTTACAACTAATTCAACCACATATTTATTCTGTTCAATCTGCTTGTAACCTTGGATTGCAAAACTGGATTAAGTGCAGCGACTAAAGACAATGGGATGACAAGTCATAGAAATACACGCAAACAGACCAGCAGTAGAATAACTGTAAAATGATAAAAGAGACATCACTTAAATCATACATAGAAATTTATACGAGCACTTCCCATCCACCTATACTTTTCAGATTCAATATCGATATCTGCCACCAGACCTGAAATAAAATAACACTGTGTAAGAAAAAACATGGAAATATTACAGGCAAGTAGTACTAGTCAAATCCAGACAATTTCATAAAAATTATGCAAGTAAAACCCAGAGCATATTTTAGAAAAATCATATAGAACTCCACTTAAAATATAATAAGGTAATGGTATTCCCCCTACCCCACGCGAGCATCAATACACTAAAAAATTTAGTTTCTCCTTGTGTAATGGTAGCTACATCCAGTGAGCACTTGTGGCCTGACAATAATTAAAGCAAACAACATAAAATTTGTTGACACGATGAGAACAATGACAAAAGGAAACACAAATTAAAATACTGACAGACACCAATTGTAACCTCGGATGATGGCAAGAACAGCATTACGTGCTGTACAACGATCACCAACTGAATCCATAAGGGATTTTGCCATGCCATTTCCTGTACCTGCAAGCAAAAACATTTGTCAGATTTCAAACCCAAAAGGAATCATTGATAACGTTCTACATATTAAAACAAGCAACCACCAGGCCCTCCTTCACTTTGAACAACAATGAGAATCCAATGGGAGAATAACTAGGTGGAAGATAATGATAAATATGCAACTCACCATTGTTCCTGCTCATTCATAATTTAGCTAATCACCACATAATATAACCTTCAAAGTATTGGATAAATGATGAATGTCCAAATTAAGAACAAATTAGAAATAAATCTTCTTATTTGGACAAGAAAATTTGAAGACTAAAATGGTCCATTCTCACTAACAAATGAAAATATTGACTAGTGCAGATTTTTGTAAGTATAAAGTCCATGGCAATGAAGGACAATAGAAGTTTACTGTATAAATCAGCCCCAAAAGATGATTAAAACAAATTAGCATTAGAAGCTATCAATTAAATAACTTATCCATTGCTATACAGGTGAACTATCTCTAACAGAAATCAAAGGCCAATTGTGGCCTCCTAGATCAGAGAGACTCAGATTCAACTACGTCACAGCTCTAACCCCAGGTCCCAACAGCATCCACAACTAGTTGAGTCCAAACAGTGGAGTGTGTGTTAGACCTTTCTCACAAATAGATTATTGAGATTGTAAATTATCAGAATACCTACTGATATGTGAGTGCCATTAAAATTTAACCTGAAAGAGGAAAGGAGGGGAGAGAAAGGACAACAAGGAACCTTATATGAAAATACTATAACATTCATCAGATGGTAACTTCATCTACCCACAGTTGCCAACCATGGTCCAAATATCATTAAGAAAAACAATGGCAACAAAAACATAAAAAGATAGAACAAACCTGCAGGAACTACTCCAACAGGCATCCTTATTGCAGCATCCCAATCCCCTCTTTCGAGCAGCCCATTAACTACCTACTAAATAGTAAATAGTCCAATGCTAGTGAGAGCAAGAAAAGGAATGGAGGTCAAAAAGATGCCGAGTTGGGCAATTAGAGAATTAAGTTGTACTAAAAGTGCTAGAAAGTAAACGTGATTCTTGTAAATTACAGGGGCCTTTATAAATAGTGCATTTAAGCCACAAATGCCATAGCTTTCATTGAAGTCAATATATAGACAATGTGATATCGATAAACAATCTGACAATAGCAGCATCACATTATGACATGCCTTTAGGCTTGTGGGCAGAACCAAAAATTCAAAAGGTCAAACCCCAATAGTATCCAACAATAAAAAGTCAAACTAATATGGTTCCTTATAATTTTCTATTAATTTATCCGCCTAACTGTCAAGTAAAAAAAATGCAAGGCACTGATGGCTATGGATACTGAACCATGACTTCAATCCATGAACACAATTCTTAATACCAGAACTTCAATGGCAGGAATACCAGAACATAGTCAAATGAGAGTCCTTAATAACAAAGTCCTTGAATGCATGTAATTATAGTAGGAGAACATATATAATCAATTTTTTGAGATTATAGAATGTGGTCCAGATTGTACTATTAATATATTCCGCCTTAAATAATGAATATATGTCTGTTTAAAATGCAAGTGTACTGTGTACACCGATGAATTCACAGACTAGCTGTTCACAGCCTTTTCTTATAGATAGATCTTAAACATACCTTTGGAAAGAGAGCTGGCGGCCATCATAAGTCATTCTTTTAAGGGATAGCTTCCACAACCAATTAATGCCATTCAATGTATTTATCAAGTAGAAAATATAATACATTCTCGTAGCAACTAACCAAAGTCAACCTACCTCAACCAAGATTCCATCCCCACTAACACAAACAATGCCGTCGTACTTGGAAAGATCAAGTGAATTAGCAACTTCTTTTGCGTGAAGCTGATATTGGGTTTCTGAAAGATTGAATTATATTGAGGGAAGAAAAAGAAAAAGAAAGCATGCATAAGGAATGGATTAATTATCAATGTACACAGTTTAATGAATAATCCAAACCTTGCAACGTAATTTGGATATCAGCATCTTCCAAAAGAGTTTTCACATGATCCAAAAAAATCTTTGACGCAGATTTTTTTCCACCAAATGGGTTCACAAACACAAATAGCCGTTTAGGCCGTCCTGTTAAAAAGAGACAGAGATTATGCTATCCTGAAGGGAATCCCCGATACAACAATGTGATCAAACAACCCACAATGAAATTCAAAAATGCAATAAACAAATAACATTAAGCTCCAGTCTGTCTCCCGAAAAGGAAGAAAACAAAATCTGGAATCTTTTGACAAATTGGGGTTCGAGTAATCTGGAAATTTTCTCGCAAATATTAATAATTTTTTGTAATCAAACAAACGCAAATTTTAAAAAACAAAAATCAAAACCATATTAAATTGGAAAGCACATTGACATGACAATTCAAATTGTTAGTTCAAAATTTAAAATCAACGATCATTCTACAGGAAAAAAAAAATCCATTTCTGTCTAAGCCGAATAGCAAATTGCACAACTTCGAGCAAAGCTTAAACAGACTGAATCATCACAAAATGTTTAATTTCGCTAACAGAGTTGGAGGGAAAATAAAGGAAATTCAAATCCTATAAAACGACGCCGAAAGGCCATAACTTCACAAAATTTTGAATTCCTTTACTTTCCTTTCCTGCATTTTTCCATCCCCAAACAAAACACAAACCGAAACCATAAAACGCGAAATTTACCAAGCGAGTCAATGTATTCACGGAGCTTCTCGCACCAGAGCCTAAGCGAGTCCTCGGACAAGGGCTCGAACACGTAGTCCTTCCTCACCGGATCTCCACTGCTCCCAAAGCAGCTTTTATCTCCGCCCTCCACGACCGCTCTGATCCTGATCTTCGGGCCCTCTGTCGCGAACCCGAGCACATCCTTCTTCACCGTCAAACACCGTTGACATCCCTCCGTCCACCTCAGCTTGCCGTCGCTGGTGAGCGTCAACGGCGTTATGTTGCCGCTGACGAGGACCCGCTCCGATAAGATGGGCCGCGTGTTATCGGGTAGCTCCATTTTCAGCTTCCAAATTTGCGTCTCTCTGTTTTTGATTTTGTTTTATAGTTGAGGTGGCTGACACAGGAAACGGTCAGTTGGGTTCGGTGTGGGTGGAGAAACAGGTCGTTGACCGGAACAAGGATGAATTGAAGTTGTACTGTGGCGCAGTTTGGGTTTCTGGTTTGACTTTTTTTTAAAAAAAAAAAATTTAATTAATTTTTTTATTATTTTATATCTACACAAAGAAACAAGAAAATAAGAGAAAATATTCGAATTAGTAACTATTGGCTACCGCTTATGAGGCATGGTTTATAACCTATTGACGTACTCCTTTGAGACAACTTTTTTATTTAAAAAATTTGAAATGAATTTCAAATTCAAGAATAAAGATATGAAAAGATTTTTATTTTTTTGTCAAGTAACTGGTTTTATTTGAATTTAAATTCTCTCGTTTGGTGAAATTCAAATTTTAAATATGAGAAAACAATTTTTTTATAAAACCAAAAAAAAAAGAGTAAAATTTGATTTTAAAAAAATTATAGAAGTATTTTAAAAATTTGAAAAATATTTTGAAGTTTGAGAGGGCTTTTGTCTCCCCAATTCTCTTAATAGTTCTGCTCCTAATGAATGGTTACGTGGTTATGCATAAGACAGTTCAAACATTAGGGTTTATCCGTGCGTTAGTATAAATGTGAGAAAATGAGAGTAAAAAAATGTGAGCAAGTGTAGCATTATTCTCTTTATTCTATTTTATCATATTTTAAAATGATAAATGCTCATATGATCAAATTTTAACAAGTGAATTTAAGAATAATTGTTAAGAATTAAAAAATAAAAAAAAAAATTGTGCAGGAAGCATACATTACATGTGATTAATTGGGATTTAAGTGATTCAATCAATATGGTTTACAATTTTTTTTTTTATAAAAAAATTATATTTGATAATTGTTTGTTTTCATTCTTCTACACATTTTTTGTCAATCTCTAAATAAGAAAGATTCATTGTAAAACTCACGTATAGATTCGAGAGCAAGGATTTTTTTAAACAAATTATTCATGATATATGCTTTTAACCGTAATTGCAAGAATCAAGTATGAAATTGTATTGTCATATCTTTTAAATTTACGGTCAATAAAATATTTTGATTTTGATTTTTAATTTTTTTAGATTAATCAATTTAAACTGTTAGTATATTCACATAATAACAAATCTCACACAATATATTATAACATCAATTCAAGGTGAAAGATTATGAAATATTGAGTTTGAAATAAGTTGACAACAATTGGCGACAAAGAGAGTTGAGCCTCTAACAATAATAAGCTGAAAAATCTTCAAAACAAGGCCAACTATAAACTAAGATTAAAGCCAACAAAGTGCTGAAATAATGCGAACTATATATAGGCCTAAAATGACAATGCAACAAAAGCCAAATATCTAGGCAAACAAAGGGAAAATCCATATGCGTCAACAAATGACCAATAATAGACCAAATAATGATTGTGTCAAAAGATGGTCAACTTTGTCTCTATTGATTTATTTTATTTTAACTAATTTTTCCTCTTTTTTTTCCCCTTCCTGTCAACTGATTATTATTATTATTATTATTATTATTATTATTATTATTATTATTATTAGGAATTTATATCGATAGTATGGTCAAGTGCCCAAAATTATTAAATCCTTAAGTTTTTTTGACAAAAATAGGCATGGGTTAGTCGAGTTACCCTAAAATCCATGCCGTCTATTTTGCTAACTTCCTACCTTTTTCAAAAGCACGCTTTTTACACATTAAAATATTAATTTTTTAATTTAATTTTAAAAATTAAATCTATAATTTTTTAAAAAAGGAAGAAAAAGATAAGGTTGGCTCCATGGCCTAAGGAGTGGCGTACCTTTTAAAAAAAAAAAAAAAAAGAAGATTTGGGAAAGGCAAGCGAAGCTAGACATGGGAAGCGAGGCGGAACAACGGTCTAACCGAACGAGAATTTGCAAATGTTGTCGAAGGAGAAGCGTCGGGCGTCTTTTAAGTCTATAGCGACTCCGTCGTCGTCTAATTTTCGGCGATGGATTGTAAGAGGATTAGCTGGATTGGATCTCGAGGTGACAATCTAAATGCAGCGTGGGACGGAGAGATGGAACCAAGCTCCAAGCTCGCTATTTTCCGTTGAAACCTCCACGAGTCGCCGTCGACGTTGAAAATTCCGCGGCCGAGAATGAGGGAAAACGGTTTCCCTTTCGGGTAGTGGTCGAACTTGGTTTTAAGCATGTGCTCGACATTTTCCGGGTTGGCAATGATGATGTTGCCGAGCACGTGAACATTCTGATCCGGTTGGCGAGTTAGATGATCGTATACCGATCGCGATTGCACCACGGCTTAAGCCTCAAGATGAACACCAACAAAGAAAACAAAGAGAAAAGTGGTGAAAGAGAAGAACAAAATGCAGAAAAAAGCTTCCAAACCCATATCAGACACAGCAAGAGAGATAGAGCGTGAGATGGAGAGATGAAAAATGGAAGGCAATAGCCACCCCCAGACCGGATGACTGGATGCCATTCTTTCCCTTCAGACACCCTGCGCCTAACACCTCTATTATGTAGTAATCATCGAAGGCAGGAAGGTTTTGTACTTTCAAATAAATGAAAGTTGCAAGCTTTTAAGGCAGCCCAAAATAATTCCCAGAAATTTTATGGATGGTTGTAGCCATTAAATATTGTGGCCTATATAGATAGACAACCTCTCTCTCTCTCTCTCTCGTTGAACAAAGGTGGTTTGGCCCATTTAGAAGCATTGTGGTCCTGTGGAGTTTTCCTCTGTTTTAGGAAACTAAAACAGAGTGAAACAGAGCCCCATAAATCTGGCCATTTCATCAGATTCAAAGCCATTTATCATCCCCAACTTCCCTGATGAGATCAAGCTCAAAACAGCAGTATGCCGGTTATTTACACAAAAGCGTTGATGCGGGTTTTATGGAGTTTTATAAACAAGTTATATAAGTAGAGTGACAAGTTATGGGGCTATTTTTAACGACTTCTATGAGCTTGAGTGGCTTATCTGATTATTACAAGCGGGTACTTGGAAGGAATGCTTGGCATATAGGCCCTGTTTCACTTTGCAATAAGGACAACAAAGATAAAGCACAAAGGGGAAAGAAAGCCTCCATCCACGGCCATGAGTGTTTGAAATGGCTTAATTCCAAGGAACCCAATTACATTGTTTATATACGCTTTGGGAGTATGGCAAATGGCAAACTTCAATGATTCTCAGCTAATGGAGATTGCAATGTGTCTGGAGGCTTCTCAGCAGCAGTTCATCTGCATAATATATTACTCTTGCCATAACAACAACATATTACTCTTGCCATAAAACTCCGATGCATGATGGAAGTGGTCGATCCGATGCAGATGATCGGGTTGGAAACCAATTCTTCGTCGAAATAGTGCAGGTTTTGCATGATCGGATCTCCCAAGAGCCATAAGCGCCCGCATTGAAACTACTAATCCAGCTTTGTCCGTGGGGGAGAAACAGAATCAAAACCGGCTGATTTTCAGGACGGCCTAAGGCCACCACCCCCCATGGGGTGGTTCGGCCACCTCTTTCTTTTTTTCTTCTTTTTCATTATTTTTTTTAAAAAGAGGGTGGCTCCACCCCCTTAGGCCATGGGGTGGTGAGCACCCACTCAGATGCAGGGGTGGCGAACCACCCATGGCCTAAGGGGTGGCCAGCCACCCCTAATGGGGTGGTTTGGCCACCCCTGTTACCTTTTTTTTTTATATATATATAAATCATAGATTTAATTTTTAAAATTAAATTAAAAAAATTAATATTTTAATGTGTAAAAAACGGTGCGTTTTGAAAAAGGTAACGGAAGTTAGCAAAATAGACGGCATGGATTTTAGGGTACAACTCGACTAACCCATGCCTATTTTTGTCAAAAAGAAAAACCTAATGATTTAATAATTTTGGACCTCTCACCCATGCCTATCTGAAATAAATTCCCTTATTATTATTATTATTATTATTATTTTCTCTTCTTTTTCTCTTCTTTTTTTTTTTTTTAATTTCTAAAAGCAAGGATCCTTATTATATTGCACTATACAGCATAAGAAAAACACTTTAGAATGTAAGACGTGCAAACCCAATATGAGTCATATGACTGACTATTCCGATAAAATAGTTGCCACGGCAGCAGCAGATCCTCACCAGCGTAATTCCTTCACTCGTTCAACTGCGCGCCAACATCTCATCACCGCCTGAATGTGGCAACATTCTCTGCAACATCGGTCAGCCGGCCGATGAGGAAGAAGATGGCAATCTCATCTGAGCAGATGACTTTATTTTCGTAAGCATTGAAGCAAGAAACAAAACAAGAATCCACATGCTATTATAAGTTAAATATATAAAATTTTAATTTAGCTAAATAATAATAATAATAAACAAAGTTTATAGTGTGAATAGTATATAGGTTAATCACCTTCACACTATAAGAAAAATCTAAAACTTAGCCATTCTGCTGGAAGGAATAAAAAAAGCCTCATAATAATCAAATTTGACTATTATGAGGCCTTTATCTATTGGATAAATGATTTTTACATATTCACTTACGTTCACAGATATAGCTAGGTTTTTTTTTTTTTTTTGAAAACAGCCAGGGTTACATTACGTTTTTATTTGCAATACAAATAGTCTTTATTTATAGAGAGATTGAATTTGAGATAATACAAAGGGATTTGTTAGGTGTTCTCCTCGTAGTGTTCTCCTAGTCTTACATAGAATATGATTTAAAAAAAAATAAAATTGTAGTACCATTTTTTTGCTAATAGATTAATTTTTATGAGTTAATAGTTAGGTTCTAATGCTTTAAAACTTGTTTTTGGATTCAAAACTAAAATCTAAGGGTGGAAGGTTAATCCTTTAGGGATGGTATCACAAAAAATGGATTTGATCATTCTAAATTTGATGCTAATGCCTTAATTTTGGTGCTAATGCCTCACAAATTTGGTGCTAATGGCTAAAAAAACAAAAAAATTAATGGTGGAGGCCATTACAATTTTATTTTTTCTTAAATCATATTTTATGTAAGGCAGGAGAACGCAGAGAGAACTGCAGGGAGAACTAGATTTTCTAAATAGTATAGTTGATAAAATAAATTGAATTTTAATTTGATTTTATCAATTACAATAAATGCTAATATATTTTCATTTCCATAATATCAAATCTCATATAAATATATTGTATCAAGAATAACCACTCAAAAAATAACCACTCAGAGTTCCAAACTAAATTGAGTTTATGGTGAATTAGAATATGGGGAAAACTTAGGTAAATAAGTAGAGTGTATTTTAGGTTTTTTATATTGGAAGAGGGGGTAAAACTTAAAAAATAAAAAATAAAATTAATGGGACAAATTTATAAAATAAATATACGTTTTGACAAATTTTGGGGAACATTGGGCCCCACCCCTAGGCCTTGGTCCGCCCCGATTCGGTTCGAGTTGGTGATTTGGGTGATGTACAGTGCAACCTTTTAATATTTGTAGCCCATGATCCAAAACCCATTCATTTGTTGTAGGGTGGACCTAATAGGCTTATAATAATCTTATCCAAAAAATCCACCCAAATCACCAACCCGAACCGGCCTATTTTGCCACAAGCTCTGCAATTTAGCGTAGCAGCGAACCCCAAGTAAACCAGCCACAGCACCGAGGCAGCGAGCTCTGAAGCTGCAATGGAAGAAGAAATTGAAGTCCCACGCCCCCGAGGCCGGCACATAAAGAAGAGGGCTCTCAAGAACAAAGCTGTCGCAGTCACTTTCGACGAGAAAGATCTTAGGTACTATGTTTAAAGCAAACCCAAAATTTGCTTCTTTTTTTTTTTTTTGTTTGGATGTTGGAGAATTAGTATTGTTAGTTTTTGTTTGATTTGGGGTTTTTGGATTGGGAAGCGACTTTGTGGGTGGATTTCATAAGAGGAAGAAGAAAAGGAGAAAGGAAGCACAGAAGCAGCAAGACGAGGCGCAGAGGCGAAAGCGTATTGAGCAGCGAAAAAAGGTTATTTTTTGCATTTAGTTTCGGGGTTTTTTTTTTTCGAAGTTAGATACTTTATCGTGTTTTTGGGTAGTGAAATTAGTCATTGAAGTTTTTATATTATGTTGTATTTTGTTAGAATATACGCAATGAGCCAATATTCTCATGCAAAAGTGGTTCAGATTAAGCACTGATTAAGAAATCTGTGTTATTTTATAGCAATGTGTTACGATACTTCACTCGGGTTAAGGGTTTAACTAAATCAGTACCCAACAATCTTGGAGCTTTTTGGATCAATGGTTTAGCCTTAACAATTGGGATGAGAGCATGGGTGTATTGAAATCATGTATGAGCATAGTGTTAAGTCACTGAATACGGACTGGAATCGTTAAAAGAAAAGGGCTACTATATGGTCAATGTCGATAGAGTGAGCTGTTGTGGACGTCGGATTTGAAAGTGGGATAGAATGGTACGATCTTAAAGGGTTAAGGATTTAACCAAATAAGTATCTAATAATCCTAGGGCATTGGATCAATGGTTAGGCCCTTCACACGATCGTGTGTAGCCACATTGAGATGTAATTTGATGTATAACATTGACTTATTGTCAATCGAATGTCCAAATCATTCGATTCCTTGCTTTCTAGGCATAAACTTTTTACTACGGTAAAATCTGCTACGGCATAAACTTTTTATGTGGAGTGTATGATTTTATTGAAATATCTTCATCCATCAAAAAAAATAGAAACATTTTAGAGTAGAAGTGGTATAAAAAAAAAGAGAATTTGATGTAGGCAAAGACATGAACTATACAACCCGACACTTTATACCATTCGCAAAACTTAACTTTGTGCCTGAATACTTTCATCTGTAAGCCCACTGTCACATTACCATTAAATAAGAGAAGTATCAAGCCATAATGCTCCACTTTGCCAGATGCTGTACATATGGCAACTGTTCAACTTATTAGGAGCAACCATAATGCGAGGGTTTAAACCCTAAAGGTTTTTGGCTGTTAAAAGCTTTGAAATATCTTCTTTTAATGGAAAAGCTCATTAGAGGATATTGACATATAAGGCAGAGGGGAGAGGGTATTCATTAAAAAAAAAAGAAGGGGAGTGGGCCTGAAAGGTTGTGACTGATTAACTTAGCAGTATGGTTTTCAAGATTCCTTCTTTTCTTTTCTTTTTTACATGTTGTGCCATATATGTATCACTCGTGGCATTGTTGATTATGGGTATTGTTTGATAATGTGTTTTGTGGGACTTTTTTGTTTTTAGTTTAAAAAAATGTTTTGATGGGGCATATAGATGAAAACTGTTTTAAATGTTTTATATTTTGGGTTGTTTGATAATGTTTTTTGTTCTGAGAGTATAAAACAAAAGACCAGTTTTTTTTAATAACAAATATAGCCATCGAATTGTTATAAATTGGCTTATGTAGTTTAATTTAGGTTTTAATAGTCTTTTTCTTTTCTCTTCATTTTTTGGGTAAGTAGGTTTTAATTGTTATATCTCTACTATATGTTAAAGAGGAAACTGGAAAGAGAAATGGTCTATGGTGGAGCTCCACCAGCCACTGGTTCAGCACTTGATGAGAATGATGAATGCCAAGGAGAGGATGAGGAAAATGAGCCAATTCCATCTATTTCTGGTATTTTTCAAACTCTCCAATCCAATTGATTCAAACATTTATAAGCTACTTTTGTTTGTCAGTACTCATTATAAAGCACTCATGCCTGCTGGGTCCAGTACTAGGGGTCTACTGATTTGGGGTTGCGTTTGAGAAATAGAGCTTTTAAGTTAAAGAGAGCTTTTGGGCAAAAGTTTCATTTTTAAGCTTTTGCCAAAAGTGCTTTTTAACAATTTTTAGGTTTTTTGAGACCCTTAAAAGGGTTTTTAATTTTTTACCAAACAACTACTTTTTTTTTTTAAACGGGCTTTTTGAGTGTTAAAAGCATTGTTAGGCCTTTCAAACACAATCCCAAACAGGCCCTTAGTAGTATAGTTGTAGATCTAAACTGTAATCACTTCTTTGGATTAAAATATTAACAGAAGACATTCTTCTGATATTAGCAACAAAGCTGGCACTGAGAGCCACTTTTGAATTGGGAAAATTTGTGAAAGTTACGTGTGATAACCACATCATTTTTATTAATCCAAGGTAAGAGTGCCTAAAGGTGGGGCATGAGTACTTTGATGACTCATTTAATCCACTCTGGATGCTCTAGCTTTCCTCTGTGCTGACTTGTAGCAAGTGGGATATAAATCTACTGCAATTCCCCCCTCAATTATGCATTGTTAGATATGCAGTGGAGTATTCTGTATGTAATACAAGTATATGTGTTTTACTCTTTTAACATTTGGGTACTCTTTGAAAGGGACAACAACGTATGACCATGGCAACATGAAAGTCACAGTGACAACAAGTGAGATCTCTCCCGAAGAAGAAACCTTTCCAAGTGACAAAACACAGGTAGCAGTGCCCCAATTAATTGGAGCTGATAAGAAGCACAATATGCCTGTGACTAAGAAGAAAGCATTCAAGAGAGCTGCAAAACCAAAATCACGGCCAAAGCCTCAGAGTAAAAGAGATAGAAAGAAGGGAAAGAAAAAGAACAAAAAGACACGATAGCCGTCTGTCTGGATCATCCTGTTCTTCTATTGACAGATCATAAAATTAATGAGCTTTGCTGCTGAGAACTTATGCTTGGCTGTGCAAGGTTTTGGTATATGATAGCTGAGCTGCCGACCTTGTTTTATGTATAATGGGTTTTTTGTTGAGAAGAGAGTGAGCCTAATTTCACTCTTGGCTTTTCTTGGAACCTTCATAATAGTGTTTGGTATATGATAGCTGAGCTGCCGACCTTGTTTTATGCATAGCGTGGTTTTTGTTGTCAAGGGAGTGAGCCTAATTTCACTCTTGGCTTTACTTGGAACCTTCACAAGAGTGTTGTAGCGGATTCTTTTTCCCCTTTACCGTATCATGAAAATATGGATATAGCCGTATGCTGCTACTGTTCTTTTGCTGAGTTGTTTGTCCTCTATATCCGTATCGGGTGTTTGATCTAATTAAATGTGTCCCTGCATTAGTCACTTTCCAAGAATCCCTTTGCACTCGTTGCACTTTTGTCCAAGCCCTTGGGAATAGGATTCTCAATTTCAAATGATATAGATACTTCAAGATTTGAAATTGTATACATGATGACAACGTTAGCTTTTTTTCTTTTTTTTCTTTTTAAATAAATATATCAATTTAAAATCTTATCCATAAAATAGAGATAATCCTTATCCAAATGATTGTGTTACTAGGGTATGTACTACCGGAGTCTTGAATTATTAGGTGGGTATGTTTAGTTGAAATTAGGATCCTCTCTAGTTCAAATGAATTAGAGAGGACCTTGTTCGGTTGGTTGAGGCTGTCTATTATACGTTTAGTATGTAATTTTATGCGAGCAGATATTTAGACCCTATCTTCTTTGGGTACAATGGGGTTTAGGCGTAATGGCCAATGGGTAGTTTTGGTCCTATTTGCTTGTTTCAAAGGTACTTTTTGTATCATTTGTAATTCTTACAAAGCATATGGAAGTAAAAATTTATCATGAATAATCAATTCATCCAAGAGGATGATTTTACCTATACTTTCGTTTTTGGGCAATTGCAGGAAGAATTTCTGAGTGTTACTACTAATTTGTGGTTATTATTGTTATAATTACTATTTGGAGAAACTTTATTTTAAACCTTAAATTACCGTTTGACAAGCCCCCAAATTTTAAAACCTCTCAATTTGAACTCTTGAACTTTCAATTGCAGTCAATTTAAACTCATTTGTCAGGTTTAAAATGTTAAAAGTGAGACAATGACGTTTATATCATTGACTTTTTTATAAATTTTCAAATTTATCCTTAATTTCAAATTAAAAATTAAAAAATATTATCAAAAAATCACAAAGCGATGGTTGGGCCACCTTGTGAACCTTTTTTTTTTCAATTTAAAAAAAAAAAAATTGAAGAATAATTTAATATTTTTAGGAGTTTTAACACAAAAAATTAAGAAAATGATTCAAATTGATTGCAATTAAAAATTTAAAAATTCAAATTGAAAAATTTTAAAATTGGAAAAGCATGTTAAAATACGCATTAATTAAAAAAATGTAAAGTGAAGTTTCTAACTATTTTCCGGTCAAATCAACGAGATGAAAAAGAAGTAACACACCGAGGGGTGAAATGCTTGTGCCGCAAAGACGCCTGGAGCGTCACAATGGACCATGTGGAGTTGTGAAAGGTGACAGTAGATTTTATTCACAATTCATGTCCTATCTTTCGTCGCCCTATAGCTGCTGTGCCTTTCGCTCCAATCCTATATGCGCCTCGACTATATCTCGTTTTCCGTCGATAATAATGCAGAGGATCTTCTGTGCCTGCTTTGGGACCATCTTTTTCGCTGAGCAAAGGTTGGTGTTTACGTGGAGGAGTGTTGATGGGTCTTTTCTCTGTCGCAAAAAGACGAGGTGGGGAGAACATCACGACCCCGGTATGTTTTTTTGTTAAAAACTCAAAACACTCGGTCAGATTATTAATATAATATGACAAAGAAGATAAATTATTTACTATTCGATGTGTAGTCTAGTTCACAAATTTTTTACCTTTCTTTCATATTTTATGAAAATGACAGTTAAGTGTAGCGTCACGGTTCATATATTAGAGTCGTTTAGTTTTGTGATTTTAAAAAGTATGATTTAAAAATATAATAGTGTTTAGTAAAATTACAATTTGACATTTAAAATCACAATTTAACATAAATAGTGCTTATTTAAATAATTGACTTATAAAAATGTTAGAGATTATTATTATTTTTTTATATTTAATTCATATTTTTTTATAATTAATTATTATTAAATTTGTAAACTTATATAAAGTAAATAGTATATATATATAAAAACTACACCAACCCTACCCGTGATCTACATCAAACACATTATTATCCATGTTAGATGAGGCGTGTGTCACAACGGAAATATCAGAGAATACCTTTTGAAAATGTATTATTATATAATTGGGTCAGAAGAAAAGTAAATTTGAACTTTGATTCCGTAAGCCTTTTTCTTCCTCTTTATGGGACGTTTCTTATTTCCTTGTTCTTTCCGCTTTCGTTTTCCGGATAATTAGGCCAACGAAATTAACAAATTCTCAAATCCAACGGCTGTCATCACCAGCGCACACTCGCTCCCCAGTCCTTGCCCACACACAAACTCCTCCTTTCCCAATCCCTGACATTGTACGGTCAAATTTAATATATTCCGCAAGATTCTCCAATCCAACGACCCAGATCCCCCGATTCACTGCTCCGGAAGATCTCATCCCACCGTCCAACCACCACTAAGTGATTCGCCAGTCGCCACTGTTGAAGCCGTCGCTGTAAGCACTGGGACAAACAAAATATATATAGAGACTAGAGAGAGAGAGACAGCCCGCTTGGCACTTCCGAGTCAGATCGATTGCCAAAAAGCGAAAATTCGCAGACACTTCGGCGAAGCTTCTCGGACACTCAAAAACCACAAGGCTCCCTAATTTTTCTCCCAGGGTTTTCACTTTTCGCGCTCGCCTTTTACTTTTCTTTCACTGTCTTTTGCTTTCTCATCCACTCGAATCCGAGACAAAGTTTTGTTCTCCATTGGATTCCCAAACCTCAGTTTGGTTGCAGAGAAAACGGTGGAAAATAAAAAGAAACGGAGTTCTCGAGTGTTTTTCTTTTTGTTGCTTTCTAGCTAGAGATTGAAGGTTGAAGTCAAAGTAGTAAGTTTACTATTATGTAGTTGGTAAGGTTATTGTTTATTGTTTTGTTAGACTTTCTCATTTGGATTTCAACCTGCGTTTGGTTGCTGAGAATAAAGGAAAGGAAAAATAAAAGAAAACCGAATTCTCGAGTGTTTTTTGGTTTGTTTGTTTATTGAGAGTGAAAGTTGAAGTCGAAGCAACAAGTTTGTTATTATGTAGTTGGAAAGGTGGCTGTTTATTGTTTTGTTAGAGTTTCTCCTTTGGATAAAGCTTCTGTTTGGTTGCTGAGAAAAAAGAAAAAAAGAAAGAAAGAAATTGCGTTCACGAGTTTCGCTCTTTGTTTGTTTGTTTTTGAAAATAGAGGAGTTTTGAGTCAAAGTTTTGTAACTGGAAAGTTCATATTGTGTAAGTTTCTTATACTTTCCCAACAGCCAAACAGGACGGTTGGTTTGGTGGCATTGAAAATGCAAACGAGGTATATGGAAAGATCAAACAGCATGGCGAGGGAGAAGCGAGGTTTGGATTCGTCTTCAGCTGAAGAAGGCCAGCCTGATAGGAAGCGACCTGCTTTAGCTAGGTACATATTTTTCTCTTTCTCAAAAACTGAAATTTCTATTCATCTTATTCAAATTTTGCTTCGTACTTTTGTTAAATTGGTTGCGTTTTTAGCTGAAATACTGAGTTAGTTTGGAGTTCTTGGTTTGATCTTTTGGCCTGAAGTGTTTGTTGCTACTATGGTTCTACTTGAACAAGAAATGTAAAGTCCGTTCATGGTAACTTAACCGAGAAAACATTTTCATCAAATTGATTGGACTCTATGAGTTCTAGCAAAAATAACTTTGCTCTAGATTGGTTGTTGCTTATAAAGTAATAAAAAGTTGTAAACTATGTTGATAATTTTGATCTTGGCAATAAGTTGGTATTGTGAACTGAGAAAAGGGTTATATGTCGATTTTGATGTTATGAGTTGCTCATCAGAATAGAGCGCCAAATCATTCTGCTTTCAAGGTTGTGGTGCTGGATGTGCCAACCCTATAACATAGGGGTGTCTGAATTTATTCTGTTTTAAAATTCTGAATATTGATTTTATTATTTTGTAATATTATGCAAATTCGGCTTACCTAGTTTTTTTTTTTTTTTCCAGATTCTTTATGCTTCTAATACTATATTTTTGGGTTAGCGCGCACACACACGTGTGTGTAAAACATCATTGCTTATCTACCTAAAAGTATCAATTATATTTTTAACTTCTACTTTTGAACAGTAATATTTTGGAGTTTTGTTTTTTCAATTGTTATAGCTGAGTTGTTTTTCCATGCAATGTTGATGGCCTTCAGATATTGTTTATTGAAAGTTTTAATTTTGATGCAGTGTAATTGTCGAAGCCCTGAAGGTGGATAGTCTCCAGAAACTTTGTTCGACATTGGAGCCTATTCTTCGCAGAGTTGTATGACAAATAACTTTCTTCTGGATTTTGTTCCTCTCCATGAACGATATATGATATCTTCCTTATTGTGTTTCATCATGAAGTGATTAATTGAATCAATCAGCTGCCCAGTCAGTTTGTTAAATGACCTTTTAACCTATCCAGGGCTGCAGGATAAAATTAGTTGATATTTATTTCTCTTAAAGGCTTTAATAAATATTTTTTTCAATACATCTCTCACAAAAGCAAATGATATATTGATTTATACATTTTTTTTGCATGATTTTAATGTCTCTTGTATTTAACGCGGAACAGGTTAGTGAAGAAGTGGAGCGTGCTTTAGCAAAACTAGGCGCTGCCAAACTTACTGGGAGGTATTATTATCATTTTCTTCTTTTTGTTGCTAAGCTCACTAAAATAGTAATAAAATATAATTTTACTTTTTGAATTCTCAGATGAATAATGTATTTGGTCTGTTCATAAAAAATAAATGTTTTCATTCATAAAATAAAAAATAAATGTTCTTGTCATGTGTGACTATTAACACTGTTCTGTTGTATCTTCAATTGGATGAAATAAAAGATCCAGTATTAGGCTTTATTTTGCGCTTGTGTGTTCTGGGTTTTGTCAGCATCATTACTCCATGGTTGTTGTAGATGGGGTCAGATTACCGCCAAAAAAAGGAGAGAGAAAAACAATTCTAAATCCAAATATTTAGCGGATAGAAAAAATGTAAAAAACAAGATAAAGAAAAGCAGACACCTCTTAGTTGGCATTTCCCAAAGATGGATGCAGTTCCTTAATCCACTAGGCCTTATTTGCTCTTTGTTTAGTGGATTTTTGATCCTGGAGGTTTACTTCTTGATTGCTGAAGTCTTAACTCCATAACATATATTGTGGGCTCTCCAACCCATGGATTGCTTTTGTCCTTGGTTCATGTTAAGCCCCTCTCTTGCCACCAACTGGTCTTAGCTCTTGCTATAAATTGGCATGGAGGGGTGATGTGAGGCTTAGATCCTGTAGTGTAATAATCTGAAAACGTGATTGATAATGAGAGTCTTTTGAGCCAAATTTCACTGGGTCTGGATCTGAATATTTGTAAGCTACATGATTTTCTTTTTTGGCTTTCTCCCATTTGTCTGTTAATCTTGGCTTTTGACCCCATCTATCTTTGTTGCAATAGTGTGATTGTTTGAATTACTAATGATGCACCCATATTTTACTTTATCATCTAATGATTGTGAAAATGCAGGACTTCTCCTAAACGTATAGAAGGGCCTGATGGGAAAAACTTGCAACTACTCTTCAGTTCCAGGCTGTCGCTTCCTCTTTTTACCGGTGGAAAAGTAGAAGGGGAGCAAGGTGCTGCAATTCATGTTGTTTTGATTGATGCAAATACAAGAAACACTGTCATATCGGGTCCAGAATCCTCGGTGAAGCTAGATGTTGTTGTGCTTGAAGGTGATTTCAATAATGAGGATGATGATAACTGGACACGAGAAGATTTTGAGGGTCATGTAGTGAAAGAGCGTGAAGGAAAGAGGCCACTTCTGACTGGTGATTTGCAAGTGACACTGAAGGATGGTGTGGGAACACTAGGTGATCTAACATTTACTGACAACTCAAGCTGGATAAGGAGCAGGAAGTTCAGGCTAGGACTTAAGGTTGCCTCAGGCTATTGTGAGGGCACTCGTATACGTGAAGCAAAAACAGAAGCATTCACTGTTAAGGATCACCGGGGAGAATGTGAGTTCATAATTAGCACCAATAGTTTTATTCCATACAACATGCACGTGTCTGTTGGAACGATTGTAAATTTGTAACTTTTTTCTTTACAGTATACAAGAAACATTATCCGCCTGCATTAAATGATGAGGTTTGGAGATTGGAGAAAATTGGCAAAGATGGGTCATTCCACAAGAGGCTGAACAAAGCTGGAATTTATACAGTTGAAGACTTCCTGAGACTTGTGGTTAGAGACTCGCAGAGATTGCGGAATGTAAGAATGCTGATTTGCTTGTAAAATTCAAGTTCGTATATTGCAGTTTCCACTTATTTTTCTATTCTTACGTTGCAGATTCTTGGAAGTGGGATGTCGAATAAGATGTGGGATGTTCTTGTAGAGCATGCAAAAACTTGTGCTCTAAGTGGGAAACTTTATGTTTACTATCCTGAAGATGAGAGGAATGTTGGTGTTATTTTCAACAATATCTATGAGTTCTGTGGCTTGATTGCCAATGGACAATATCACCCAGCTGATTCTCTTTCAGAAAATCAGAAGGTAATAGTTTATCTCAGTCTTATACAATTTGGATGGTCATTTTGATTTGTATTCCATCTAGTGGTTCACTAATGTTACTCTCAAGCATTGTAATCCGACAAATCTTTACTGCTTCATAATTTGTCTATATTGGTATCTTTTTACACATTGGAGAAATCTATGCAATTGTCGGAGAAGTTGAGCCATAAGCAAGTTTTATTAGAATGTACATAACAATAATTATCCTATCTTCCCCAATTCCAACTTCATGCCATGCCCTTTCTAGTTTCCTATGGGCTTGTAATACTACAGAATACCTGTTTTGGAATATTTCTCCCTTATCTCTAAAAGGGGAAAAAAAACTCAGAACGGAAAATATTGCGTAAAATTTTCTAGATTGTAGGAAAAAGGATGAAGTTTGGAAACTGAGATTTATTTTGTTTCATGCAGGTCTATGTGGACACCTTGGTGAAGAAGGCATACGACAATTGGATGCATGTTATAGAGTATGATAGCCAGTCACTTCTGAACTTTAGGCAGAATAAAAGTCCAGGTGCTTCTCAAACTGAGGTCCCAATGAACTCACAAGATTATTCAAACCTGTTTGATCAGCAGTTCACCCTGCCAAGCCTACCTGTTCCAGTTCCTTCAGAGCAACCTTCTGTGGATTCAGCAGGCCTTACAGTTGGAGGTATATAAATTTTGGTATAAATCATAATAATTTTTTATTACATTTTGGTTGGTGGGTATATGCATAACAATTACAATAGTGTTACACTGTTTAAACAAAAGGAAATAATAATAATTCAAAATGTTTTAATTTGGCTCACTTATTGATTTTTTTTTTTTTGAAAATTTAGAGAGGTGGCAGGACATGAAGAATACTGAGCTATTTGATGTGTATATACTGTATTAATTGCTCTTAGCAAACCCTTTTAGAATTGCTTTTCATTTTGGATGTCAGTGTCTGTTTTTAAGCCTTTCATTGTGCCTATAAGACCAAGCTTGTGCCTGCATTAGCTCTTCAATTTGGTATCTGATATGTGCTCTCTCTCTCTCTCTCTCTCTCTAGGATACAATGATAGCATGGCAACCAGATTCTCGTTACAGTCTCAGAGTGTAAATCTCAATGGTCCTATTCAGTTTGATGGCGCTTCATTTCCTCTACAGAACCCTCTGATCAGTGCTTCCCACCAAGCCCAAACCCAAATTCCAAGAAGTGAAAACATACTGGCCCTTGGTACAACACAGCCGTCCACATCGGGCTTCCAGACCGTTGGTGCATCCAATCTTTCTTCTTACAGGGGAGTCGAAGACTATTTCTCAGAGGAAGAGATTCGTATGAGAAGTCATGAAATGCTTGAACATGAAGACATGCAGCATCTGCTTCGTATGTTTAACGTGGGAGGCCATGCTCATGCCTCAGTTAATATGACTGAAGATGGATATCCTTATTCATCAGGACACATGGGCACCCCATCTCTGAACTACAACTTTGACGATGACCGTTCTCGTTCATCAGGAAAAGCTGTCGTTGGGTGGCTGAAGCTCAAGGCAGCCCTGAGATGGGGCATCTTTATTAGGAGGAAGGCTGCTGAGAGGCGGGCTCAACTTGTTGAGTTGGATGATTCGTAGATATGGTCTTAGAGGCAAAGCTGATCCGGTTTCGATGTAATATTCTTTTTCTTCCCTGCCTGCCAATTCCTATCATGCTGCAGTATCTCTAACATGACAAGAAATGGTCATGGCTTGGCCAAACAAGAAAAAGATTGTGTTATTCCTGGGCTTTAGATTGATGGGTGGAGCTTGAGTCTGAGCAAACCAGTTTCCTGTATACTGCTGGCCTGTACAGTAAGCTTACATCTTCTGTTAATAAGTGCTCATAAAATGTTGTCCTCACAACATTCTCGTCTGCTAGTACCATAGACCAACAGAGTTGAGCTGTTTCTACTGAAGATGTTCGCCGACGGTGGCGATAGAAGATTTTAGCAAGGAATTTTCGAAAGGTGAGAGTTAGCATTCATCATTTTGAATACATTTGGAAATGACCAGGGTCGGTGGTAGGTAACATGATTGTATGTTAGTTTGAATAGGACATGTTGTATCTTATGCTCTTAATTGTAGTATGTTGGTTGAAATCCAACATAATTATTTTATCTTGTATGTTGTCGCCTTGTGACAGGAGAACAATAAGTTAATTCTAGTGAATTAGTGATAAAATTGCCGGATCATGTTCTATTGACTCCTTACTGACCGTTATGTGCTGGGCTACCTGCATGCTTGCTCTGATTGGTTTGGAAAGTTTTCATAATTATGTTGCACCAGAAGGCTTTATTTATTATTAGAATATATTTTCTGACAAATAAAAGAAATATTATTGAAGGAAGATATATTTTCTAACACAGCAGAATTTGTTTCCTCGGGGTGAAATGAGTTCATGCTTGTTTGTAGAACTTAAATCAGATGGGTCTTACGATCTATTGCTCTTTTCTCTCTCTAAACACTTGAGAAAAGCTATGCTTATATATAATATCATCTATTCTTGGGAAAGCATCATGTCGGATCTCTCAAGGCTTTAGAATACACAATTCATAAATCAAGTAAATGTTTACCAAAAATGATTTCACAAAGATCATCATACCATCCGATTCTATATCCATATGGATTAAATTAAATAATGCTGTAGGAAGAAAAGAATAGCCCATAGTCAATCGAAACTACATCTATAAAAACAAAATTGATCAAATCCATACAATGTGTTTTTAGTTTTGAAGTACCGTAATTAGAGATTAAAAGATATAAAACAAAAGGAAAACTATAAATAGATAATTAAATACGTTGTTATTCTGTATCTGAGACCTCATCTTCATCTTCCTCTAGGATGTAAACCAACGCTCGTTTTCTTGCAGCGAAAACACAAGCAACACCTCGGGAAGCTGTTACGATTATTATTAAAATAACAAGGTCAGGACACTTGCACAACCCATTCAAACAAATCCACAACACTTGAATCATTAGTCACCATATTGCTTTTCAAATGTTGAACTTAATCTTAACTCATTTAAGCACATAAACGTTTTCCATCATTCAATCCTACATGAGGCCTTATAGTTGATAAATTTAATCTGAATGACTGACAAAATTCAAGAGAGTTCACATTAATAGAAGAACCACACATATATGGTATCAAGGTCCCACACAAATGTAATAATCCAAGTTTCTTTCGTGGAGGAATCCCTAAGAGTCAGTCATCATAGCGTCGCTATTTCAATAGTGGTGAATATGATACCTTGAATGACAAATAACAAGAAGCTATCTGCATATTTCACGAGTGTAGGTGTTCCTGTTTTAACTTCTGCTATAAATCAGCCTAAAGATAATACTAGAACTTTTGTATAAGAAACAAGAATAGAATCTACTACCACATTGCTGCTATAAACTAGGCCTACATATTACATCAATCATACCTTTCCTATTGAAAAGAAGAATATTCATTTCAAAATCTAGAACAATGCAAAAGAAATTTTACTCAAGAGTCAAGATGTTCACACGCATCGTATATAATTAGATGTGTCAATCATAGAAATATCAGAAATACATAGAAATTCAATCAGTCAATTATACTATGGCAAAATAGACAGGCTTCTTAAGGTTTTCATGTAGTCTCTTCTTCCAGGTGAATCTAAAGTTTGATATAATATATATATATATATACAAACACATACTTATATGCTCACAGCTTTAGGATGGCACTGACCCACTTGGTTTTCCGACAACCCATTTCTGACTTCTGACCCAACATGAGTCAGAAACAAAAAACTATCACTGATTACCAAGCCAACACGTGTTGGAACCAGATAATTTGAGTCAGGTTGGAATAAGCGGGCCATGCTGGTTCCTCAGTTTATTGCACAGCCCTATTCACTAGCATGTGCAAACATACTCATACATGTTAGATCATTGAATTAAATTAATATTCTAACACTCTCCATTGTGTATGGACTCATCAAATGAGACTCAACACGTAAAATTCTCCATGGAGGTAAATTACAGAGCAGGGTTCAAACTTAGGACCAATATTTTGGCCCCATGTTAAATCATTGGTTGTCTTAAAAACTTAACTTGATAAAATTAAAAAAAAAAAATGATAAATGTAATCATTTAACTAAATCAACATTCTAACAATACATATACATGCCAACAAACATGTACACATGCACACTAAGTCGCATCATTAGTCCAAATAATTAATGCATCATCATGGTCATTGGTCCACCTGATAGGACCCCTACCAGGTTATTGTTCTTCAAAAAAATTCGAAATGCATAATAAACCAATATAAAATGAGAAACACTCACTGCTAACTGCCAAGGGAGCAATTACAGAGTGAGGAATATTGCGAACTTTTTCATTCTCCATTTGCAGATAGACAGCAGAACCCTACATATACAAATTTGCAGAGAAGTTGGTATTTTACCAAAAGCAGCTTAAGAAAATTCTTGAGAAAAGAGCGACACACAAAGCAATTTACCTTCAGATATTTTAATTCTTACAAAAAACCAACATATTGGAACACAAGTTAAAAAGAACAAGCAACTAAAAAGGGGGAGGAAATTGAGAGAATTAAAAAATAACGAAACAAGAAGTTAGACAGATTGTGCACGGGGAAAGGTGTTGTCACATTGTAAGGACAGGAGTTCAAATAAACAGAGGAAGAAATCCAAAGGAATATAAAATCTACAAAAACTGAAAAATCTATAATGACATTGAGATGCACCAAAACTGCAAAACCATGGCATCTTTCTACAAGTATTCAATCCAAGAAATGGTGATGAAACAGGTAAGCTAAATTACCTTTAGTTGGTGCAACATCCAATTCTCTATATTGCTGGATCTTGAGACAGATACAAATGGAAGGTCACTTGCTTGTACAATCATCATACAGGCATCCCCAGAGCTTTCAGAAGAGGTAGTTGTTTCATTTAATAACAAAACAATTTGACTTTCCTGTTTTAACAAAATGAATCACACCCAAAAAAAAAAAAAAAAAGAGAATGCACATGAAAATTCTAGGTCTTTACCTTATATAAGGAAAGATCCACACAATGATAACCATCAGGAACACACAGCAATGCAACTTCCAATGAAGCATAACCCTTCTTTACATTGATCAAGTCATTCATAAACCCTCTTACTATACCTATAGAATTTGCAATCTCTGGAAAAGACTCATCCGGTATTTGGAAAGATATATAATCAATAAACCTATTTTCACAAGTCTGATAAGATGAAATGGGATGGGAGGCTTCCTGTGGATGTTAAAGAAAATAAAAGACAATTACAATGCAGAGTGATATTCATTCATAAAAGTAAACAAAATAAACAAAACTGGTTGCAAACCTAGGATACAAATGCAGAGTGCAAGTCAATATTAAAAGTTTTTGTAGTCTAGAGCATTTTAAAGAATGATTAAATATGTAAACACATAGAACCTACATCTGCTTTTACGGGATAAACAATGAATAAATCACCAAATGACCATACAATTTCAGCCCTGACTAGATGTCACGAAATACACACAGAAAAACAGTACCTCATAGTATGATATTGATGTAGGGACAGCAAAAGAAGTAGATGCTGGGGAAGATGGAAGAGGGAACAGCGGCAATAGATTCTCACAAAGTATCTTTTTGGATATTGTACTAAAAGGCATTAGAAAAGCTTCCCTGAAACTGAAATAATAAAATCATTAATGAAGCAATTCCAAATTTATGTAAACTGCAAAAAGTAAACATCCAAAAGAGATTAATTGTGTTTGTTAGCAAAACATAAGATAGAAGCCTACAATTTTTATCTTTTTTTTTTGGGGGGGAGGTGGTTTAAAAAATTGAAAGGAAAAAAAAAAAAGGTTTTCAAAATTCATTGATATATATTTTTATGGCTGGAAAACTAATAACATATTCAGTTGTGCTTCAGCACTAAACAATGATTTTATCACATTTATGGAAAAAAAAAATTGTTGATAACATAGTGAAAAAAAGTTCCTTTTTGCCTTGAGAAGCCACTAAAACAGGGCCTGTTTAGTAAAATTTTAAAAAGCATTTTTTTCACTTTTCAAGCTCTGAAAACTCTTTTTAAATATCAATTAACCAAACGAATTTTCCATATTTCCAGATGTGGCCCCCCCGCCACTAACACACTTTTCAAAACAAACTACAAAACTCTTCTCAAAACTCAAAACACTTGCAAAACATAAAAAACAAAATAATAATAATAAACTATAGTAAAAATTTAAAAGTAGTTACGGTGGTGTTGTCATTGCCTGATAGTGGCAACAACCGTGGTCACCATGTGGCGGCCCCACTATGGCCGCCGCAAGCCACCATACGGCAGCCCCCGTCTAGTGACCACCATGTAGCAACCCCACGGTGGCTGCATGATTCATTTGGAGGCAGCGCCAGATCGCCATGGAGACATGTTTTTACACAATTTTTTTGTATTACTAGATAAAAAATATTACCAATTTTTTGTATCAAAAGTACACTCCAAAACTTTACAAAAACAACTTTGATATGAATCCCACCCACATACAACTCATTTTTCAAATGTGGCCCCCACCAAATCAATTTTCAACTTTTACACTTTTCAAAACTCTTCTCGAAATCCAAAATACTTCTCAAAACTTTACCAAACGGGCCCACATTGTCTAGTGCTATGTTGAATATATTTGCCATCATGATCATTAAAAAAAAAAAAAAACTTTATAGAAGGAAGGAATGAATGTTAATTAAATGATTAAATCAATCATTTCCTATCAGCTTAAACTTTTGAATAAGTAGTAATTTAACAATTAAAATGAGGAAATAAAGAAATACCTAGACTCCATCAACTGAAATTCCTTTGCTAGCGTCCTCCGTAGATATTCACAATCTAAAAATCCCCCAAAATGAACTAATTCCTTGGCATTTTGCATTGTTTCCCTAAGGAATTTAGACATTAGATCATTTGAAAACCAACATTCATACTACATATACATCGACATATATGAAAACGTCCATGCAAGTAATCATGTACACAAATATGCACACAAACATCTGCAGAAAAGAATTGCTTCATTAACAAACAACCAAAAGAATTGCTTCATGTTTTAAGAATTGCTTCATTATAACATGCAAACACGCATGAAAGAAAAAAAGTATTTTCTCTTGTCAACACAAAAACACACTTTTCAGAAAACAGTTACCAAATGAAACACTTTTCAAAACACAATACTTTACAAAAAAATAAAACACAATTTTTTAGAAAAACTTCCACACCTTATAAGAAAAAACTTATTTCAGGTGTGGAGGCCGACTTATTATTTAAAAATTAAAAAAATAAGGAGGTGGCTGAACAGCTAGCCTCAAATGAGGAGGGGTGGGTGTATGGCCACCCCAAGAAAATAGAGGTTGTCCTGCCGCCACCCCAACCAAATAGTGTGGCCACACGGCCACCCCTCTTCTCCATCAAATGTGGTTGTACAGCCACTCTTTTTCTATATATATCTAAGTAATCAAGATATCATTAAAAGCATAAAGTGCCCCCATACACACAAGAATGCACATACTAACAATCTCAAATGTCAACACATGCAATTGCCTTGTAAGTTTTATGTAAGCTGAAATAATAATATGCACAAAAAGATGTATAATGATGGATAAGGCAGTAAATGAAATAATTTTAGGACAGATTAGATTGTCAATGGCTGAAAATTGAGATTAGATTGACAATGGCTGAAAATTGAGATTAGATTGTCAGTGGCTGAAAATTGACTTACAATTCAATTTCAATGTCACAACCAGCTTCAGATAGTTCCAGCAACTGTCTAACAGGATCTTGATCATATAAAAACTTTAAAAATATCACAAGAAGTTCACTGCCAAAATAATAATTCAGTAAAATGAGTGCAAAATATGTGCTGAAATTGAATAATAAGGAAAACCAGAAAGGCAAACCTGTCATATGGTAGAAGCTGATCACTAGGTTCTGACATTAGCAGCTTTATATATTTTAGAAGCCAGTTGAAGAAATTTGAAAACTGAAAGAAAACACATCAGAAATCTAAAACAAGAAATATACAAATCCAAGAGGATTGTCCTCTCATTTATTTTGCCCAGTTTCCACAATTATCTTCCTAACATCCAACAATTAATATACACCTTTTTGGTCAAACAAGTTAAATTATTTTAATTTCATAAGGAGCAATTCTTGCTTCTTAAGATGTCCATTCAATGCAATCTTCTTGGTGAAAGGAATATATAACATATGCTTATAAAATATATACAAGAAGCAAATCTGAGAACAACTTTCAGGATTTCAAATAGAATATGGCATGAACATCCAGAGAGGTTATTACAAAAATTGTCTTGAGGCTTCATTGACATGTTGGTAATATATTTCTATGGACATATGATAAAGGAGAGAGGAAAGGAAAGAAGACCCCACCACTGGCTAAAATCAACTCTGTCCTCCTACCTCTTAAAGTAGAGGCAATGAACAACTACTTTTGACTCACCTAAAACCAAATACACTTAACCAAGCTTCGTCAAATATTACAATTATGTTATGTAACTTAAGAAACAATTCTATTTTATCTACTTTTTGTCACATAATTATGTCATCCATTTCTAGTCTCTTTTTTTTCTTAGGAGTTGAAGAAAATGATCAATTTCAACAAAATAGCAACATATTCTGTCAAAGATTATGACTACAATTTTGTCAGAAATATATAGTTGGGAAATATGGAATAAAGAGAAGAGCATTTGAACGTCAATAGCAGTTTCCAAAAATAGAAAAAAGGATCCTCAGATAAGCATACCTGCTGCACCACAGATGAAAGCACTCTCATAAACCGTTCGACTTGTACAAGTAACATACCAGCTTTTTCTGTTGCATCATTGATGAGAGTCTCATCCAAACCAACACCCTGATAGCGTGCACGCCATCTTGAAAGGCCCCTCAGTTCTCCCATCCTAAATCCAACAATTTCTGCAGCAGGCTGGGAAATGGAAATTTATCTTTTAGTTTCAAATCAAGCCCTTGGTATGAAGAACATGACAACAAAACTATTATCAGCCACACAATTTCACCAAATAACAATAGCAACAAATCTATAATTTTTTATTTTTTATTTTTTTTAAAAAAAAGGAATACAAATACATTACTATGTAAACCTTGCTTAAGAAGGCTGTAATGTAATGAACTTCAGGTTTTAGGAAACAAGTTATTTTGCACTCGCATGTCAGCTTTTGATAATAGTAGGTCATCAAAGAGATTTATCTTGGTTTTAGGATGGTTATATTTCTTTTGGTCTCTGAGCTTATTTTCATGAAATTAGCTTTTTCCTGCAACAGAATAAAAGAAAATTACCTATTATATCTTTGCCCTATAGAATTCACCATACAAAATAATGTATTTTGACTCCTTTATTTGAGTTTAGTCCATGAATTCAACCAACTCAATTCATAGGATTGCTTAAATACCAATAAAAAAGAATCAGAGAGCATACCAATATCGATGAAAGTGAATGGGAAGTACAAATTAATTAATTGCTTGTCATGTAATAATGCACCTGTAGATGATCAAGGACAATGCGCTGAAGTTCTTTTCCGGCACCACAGACAGCTTTTGATGCACGTTTGACGCCCTGTTAAGCGATAACTTACTCTATCAAAATTTCATCTAAAATTATTTTAGATGAAATCACTCATTCATCTAAAAAATAAATCAAAATTTCCTAATAAAAATTTGACACAAGGCTGAGCATACCACTTCCCCAAGAGAGTTAACTAGAAATTGATGAACTGCTGGACTGGTCCGTGCACCACCTAAAAGGCTCAGAAACTCCTCTTGGGGAGATGAGTCAAGTCCTATATACAAATCATAGAAACCATTGAATGGCAGAACAGACCAGAAGAGATATGAATTACATTCATGAACTGTGTTTTTTGTTATTATTAGCAGTTACCGTGGTCGACAATCAGAGTAGACAAAGAATCAAACTTCTCATGAAAAGTTTTCATAGCATCATTCCACTGCTTACACATTACTGATAGTGATGCCCGTATAACCTCAGTCAAATCCTCAATATTAGATGCTTGTTGAGCTACTTGATGTAGCTCATTTCTCCTACAATAAGCAGATAGAGTGAGAGAGAGGGAGATGGGGGGACAGCTAGATTCAGGAAGGACAAATGTATAGCATCATTATATCAACTTCATGGACCCCAAAAATTTGAGTCTATGCCAGCAACTAGAAACCAATTGAAATAGTGAACAAGAAACAGGAGAGAGAGAGAGAGAATCCAATATAAAACAAGAGGAGTTTTAGGACAATATAAAAACCTATGAACAATCCAATTTCTACTGCAAAGTTACCTCTTCCAAAATATAGAAGTATCAAGCATTAAGCAATGCAAGCCATGCATACCATGTCCAGCCAGTTCCCTGTTTCTTGATGCATCGCTACCTTCAACAAGTTCTCCCGAGCACATAACTATCAAATGACAAAGATCTTTTGATAAAGCAACCTAATGACAAAATATTGTAACAAGATCAGCTTGCTCTTGTAAACAACTGGGAGTTTATCTGTAAGCAACTTCCGAAATGAAAAGTGTATAAGAGGGTTTTTCTATGACGCACTTCTAAAACTAAAAATCCTACATAACTATTTATTCAATAGAATATGAAATGAGTGTCATAGCTGGACTTTCCATCTAAGGAGACTATGAGAATTCCATTACCCATGCTTATGAAGAAAAAACCAATTACATTCATTTGATTGCTTATTTTATTATCAGTTCCATCTTTTTTTCTTTTTTTTTAAAGAGATATATAGCCAATTATAGAAGATGTGATATATGAAAGAGAACCTTAGAGAGCGATCAAATTCAATCCAAGCCAATCACTAATATCCAACTCCAATTGCTACTTTCTACCAGAAACTCAAACCCCAGTGCGTTCTTCCTTAAAATTTACAAACAAATTTGTTTTCTGTAAGTGTCCCTGACTGCTCCAGTTTTCTGTTTTCTGTGCCACATCTACACACTATATTATCCATATTCAAGCCAATGTATTCATCGTTAAAAGTTCTTCCTTTTCCTTGAGAGGCAACATAACATGAACACTTAGTAGATAATTCCTTGTTCAGGATATTGCCCCTAAACTGCGAGAAGTCCCAGAAACTGCGAATTAGTATTTTACAAAAGGCATTAAGCACAGTTTCTTTGTTACTATGAATCTTAAGCTACTTAAATTCCCAAATTGTGGGGAAAGGGGCTAGGCCAAAGCAATAAAACTCTCTTACTGGTTAAAAGCAAATGTTGATAAATTACTGAATCCCAAACATTTAGAATAATGCCCTCTACAAACTGGAAATGCAAACTCTGTGATAGCAATAGCCAAAATACCATTATGATCTCAAGCAATGCCTGCACTTATGTATAGAATACCAGCACAAGAAACTTATTTAAAATGTGATGACGAGAGTGGTGACAGAAAATGAAATCAATGTGTTGACAACACAAAGTCATACTTTCAGACTTTCAGTTGTGTGGACATTGTTGTTCTGACAAGCAGACAGGCAATCTATGTCAAAATTTTATTTGATCAGAAGCTGTTCACTAAACTCCTTGCTAGCAGAAACCAAATGATGTGTCACAACAGCTCATTAACTTTGGCAAGGAACTGTCATGAGTTATTTATGCATCCACTCTTGTATCATGTTACTTTGTTCACTTTCTTCACCTACAAAGTCGTGAAAGAGTTGTTTTCCCATGAAAGTCACACCTTGCTTAAAAAGCTGTTTCTTTTATTTATTTACTTCCATTTCCATTGTTCCTTTTCATTTTTATTTTTTTATGATAAGTATTTGCATTTGTTATAATGAGTAAAATAACATAATGGCATGTGATTAATTGCTCTCTGATTCTCAATGAGTGCAGGAAAGGACTCTAATCTTCCTAAAGTTCTCTTGTTTGGACTTCTAGTGCAATCATAGTTGCAGCAATGAATGCAGTTTGACTTGGTTGCAACCCTCTCGGGAGAAAAAAAGTTGGCATGGTAGAGCCTCATTCCTAGGTACATGTTTCTCATCAATATTATATGCATGAATCCAATTTGGTTAAGACTTAATTAAACAATACAATACAAATATTTGAAATATTCAAAAAATCTTATTATCCAATGCATACTGGAAAGATTTCAAGGCCATAAACATGAAGGATAATATACCTTGTAAATGGAAGCATTAAGAAGTCGGTAGGAGGCTTGAATCTCCACAAGAGGAGTGGGGGAAAAAAACTTGTGTATGTTCTGAACATGCACAGGCATAAACAAGTAACATGAGAAGATAAAACAGGCTATTAAGTTACACATCAAACATAAAACTGAAAAGAATATATTGGAATGACTTATTAGCAAAAAGAGGGAAAAAGAAAAGAAAAGAAAAAATAACCTAAAAACTTAGTCCAAACTCAAGTAGTAACTGAAATGTTGGTCCAAGGATTTGTACCCATACCATGAGGTTCAGACAAGAATAAGAACAGCAAGAATACATAATTGGATGGCCCAAGAACTAACAAGACATCATTTTTTCCTTTTCTTTGCCGGATGACCCCAAATCCACAAATTCAACTCTCCCAAAGTCCTACATATCCTGGTATTTGATTCCAGGACCCTAAGCCAAAGCAAGTTTCACAAAACAGAGTATTGCGTAATATGGAAATGCAAGCAATCTTAGAGAGAACTATGGAAGCTTTTAGAGAGAAAACTGAAGAAGCTTCAGATCATTTGCATTAATGAATAATATTACAGAAGATCAGTATTTATACTGCTCATATACAAAGGAATCATCTAACAGTTTTAGTCAACGAATTATCTAACTAAACAACTGTATAACAGTTCTAAACCTCTTAACAAACTTAATTACAGCTCATTATATACATGTTAAATGCTCTCTCAACAAACTCACTTCCAGCTCATTGTACACGTGTTGCTCAACTAATTCTGCTAACTTGTAATACCCCCCTTCAAGATGAAGCATATATGTTCAGAAGATTCATCTTGGAAGTAATAGCAGAAAAAGGAACAGAGCCAAGAGGCTTAGTAAATATGTCTGCTAGTTGGTGTTCTGATTTTACATGAAAAGTGCGAACAGCCCCTTGTTGAATCTGCTCACGAACCAAATGACAGTCAATATCAATGTGTTTAGTACGCTCATGAAACACTGGATTTGCAGCAATATGTAGAGCAGCCTTAGAATCACAAAACAACAAGGCAGACTGTGAAAATGAAATCTGCAAATCACTAAGCAAGGATTTAATCCACATGATTTCACAGCATGCAACTGCCATGGCCCTATACTCTGCTTCAGCTGAGGAACGAGATATGGTCTGCTGCTTCTTGGATTTCCAGGAAATCAAAGAGTCTCCAAGAAATAAACAAAATCCAGTGACAGACTTCCTTGTGTCAGGACAAGCAGCCCAATCAGCATCACAAAAAGCCTTGAGCTTAAAATCAGATGAAGCTGGGAAGAACAACCCTTGACTTGGAGCAGACTTGATGTAATGGAGAACTTTAGTTGCAGCATCTAAATGAGGTTGGCGAGGTTGAGACATAAATTGACTCAAAACTTGGATGGAATAAACCAAGTCAGGCCGAGTAATAGTAAGATACAATAGCCTGCCAATCAATCTCCTGTATGAAGTAGGATCATCTAATAACAAGCCCTCATGCTTAGAAAGTCTAAGGTTAGAATCCATAGGAAACTTCGATGGTTTGCAAGCAAGCAAACCAGAATCATCTAGGATATCAAGAGCATACTTTCGTTGGCAAACAGAAATACCAGAGGACTTCCTAGCAATTTCTAAACCCAAGAAGTACTTCAAATCACCTAAGTCCTTGAGTTTAAATTGCTGATTGAGAAGTTGTGTGAAAACAGAAATTGCCTTAGCATCATTCCCAGCCAGAACAATGTCATCTACATAAACCAACAAGGCAATGAATGATGATCCATCTAATCTAGTAAACAGACTGTAATCACTCTTGGATTGAATGAAACCAAGCTTAATTAGAGTGTTAGAAAACTTGGCAAACCACTGCCTGCTGGCCTGCTTCAATCCATAAAGGGATTTTGTTAACTTGCATACTTGGGACCCCCTTTAGCACCAAAACCAGGAGGTAATTCCATGTACACCTCCTCATCTAACTCCCCATGAAGAAAGGCATTATTTACATCCAACTGATGTAAATGCCAATTCTTAGCTGCAGCAACTGCCAACAAACATCTCACAGTGGTTAACTTGGCTACTGGAGAAAAAGTCTCATAGTAGTCAAGCCCTTCACTTTGTGTGTAACCCTTTGCAACCAACCTGGCTTTATATCTCTCAAGGGAACCATCAGCCTTAAGCTTCACCTTATATACCCATTTACATCCAATAGCCTTCTTATCAGGTGGTAAAGAAGTAAGCTGCCAAGTCTTATTGAGCTCAAGTGCATCTATCTCAGATTTCATAGCATCACACCAATGAGGAATCTTAACAGCTTGATGATAGAACCGAGGTTCATAATGTGAGGAAACTGAAAGACTAAATGATTTTTGAGTAGGAGAAAGTTTATCATAAGATAGAAAAGATGATAAACCAAAAGAGTTACCTGATGTGGAAGCTTCTGTCATGGACTTGGATGAAGATTGAGCTGGTAAAGAGGCAGCAGCCAGTTGACAGTGATATTCCTGTAAATAACTTGGTTGGACCCTTGTTCTAGTGGACCTACGAAGTGACCTAGGAGGAGCAGATGGTATGGACAATGTACTATCATCATGTGATGAAGGAGAAAATGAAGTGGAAGTAGATTCTGGTGGAGAAGTTGGATGTGATGTTAAAACAGAATTGTCTATAGAATGAATAAAAGTAGGAATGACATTCTGATTTGAACATGAGGACTTTGAAGAAAATGTAGATGAAGAATAAGGAAATATGTCCTCATGAAAAATAACATCACGAGAAATGAAAAACGTATTAAGAGAAGTGTCATACAACCTGTACCCTTTGACACCATAAGGATAGCCAAGAAAAATACAAGCACGAGCCCTAGGATCAAACTTAGATCTATCCCTAGAAATTGTAGAAGCATAACAAAGGCAACCAAA
The DNA here is from genome assembly GCA_013348765.1 of Carpinus viminea. Taxonomy (NCBI): domain Eukaryota; kingdom Viridiplantae; phylum Streptophyta; class Magnoliopsida; order Fagales; family Betulaceae; genus Carpinus; species Carpinus viminea. Next base: position 64,194,000 of record CP054667.1, read on the forward strand.
AACTCTTAGATGAGTGTACTGAGGAATGGCAGAGTATAGAGACTGAAAAGGGGTTTTGTTGGATAGAATTGGAGTAGGAATACGATTTATAAGATATGCAGCAGTTAAAACACATTCACCCCAAAAATGTAAAGGTAAGTTGGCCTGAAATCTAAGGGCACGAGCAACATTTAAAAGGTGTTGGTGTTTTCTTTCTGCTACTGCATTCTGTTGAGGTGTTTCAACACATGTGAGTTGATGGATAACACCCTTTGAAGAAAAAAAATCAGGCATGTTAAACTCACTTCCATTATCAGTTCTTAAACATTTGATTTTCAGATTGAATTGAGTTTCAACTAGGTGAAAGAAGGACTTGAGAAGTAATCGTGTTTGAGATTTATTTTGCATCAAGAACACCCAAGTAAACCTACTGTAATCATCAACGATTGTCAGAAAAAATTTAGAGTTATTTGATGAAGGAGTAGAGAAGGGACCCCATATATCACAATGAATAAGATCAAAGATATGAGTTGAGTAAGTAATGCTAGTTGGAAAAGAAATTTTGTGCTGTTTAGCTAAAGGACATACAGAACAAGCTTTATTTGATTCTGCAGAAAATTCAGGAATTACATGATGAAGCAAATGCAGTCTTGAGTCAGACAAATGACCCAATCTAGAGTGCCAAATATTGGCAGAAACTTTTACAGCAGCAACTGAATTTAAATTGCAAACAGATTTGAAAACAGGAATGGAAACAGGTTTTATTTGAGCAGAATTGAAACCTAAAACAGGAACACTTGAAACATTGAGACCTTCCAAGTTATGCAGTATCAAATGATACAAGCCATCAACCTCTTTACCCTGTCCAATCGTCTTCCAGCCTGACAGTTGCTGAATAAAGCAGGATTGAGACAGAAAAATGAAGCAACAGTTAAAGCATTTGACCAATTTACTGACAGAAATCAAGTTGAAAGAGAAAGAAGGAACACATAGGACATTTGTTAGAGTCAAAGTTGCAGAAATCTTAACACTGCCAATATGTGTAACATCAGCAGAATTACCATTTGGTAATCTGACTTTCTTAGAAACAATTGAGGTAATTGTAGTGAGAAAAGAAACAGAACAAACAATATGATCTGTTGCACCCGTGTCAATGATCCACGGATACTTAGCTGCATTTTAATAGCTAATTGAAAAAGAGAACTTGAAGAAAAAACAGAATGTTTATCTTCTAGAGTAGGTGTATTAACAGAAGATTGAAAATAGGAAGAATGAGAATTATAACCTGCCATCTGAGAGAACAAATGATCCTGGTTATCATTGCTAACAGTCTGAGCATATGAAACATCATCAGCAGCTTTAGTCTTGAGCAAATTTAGTATCTGCTGGCATTGTTCAGAAGTGATGGTTGAAAGCTGTGGCATAGAAGAATCAGAAACCTGATTTGCTGATGGAACATACTTCCCTTTCGTGGACTTGTACCCTGGAGGATATCCATGCAGCTTATAACATCTCTCAACTGTGTGACCAAGAAGACCACAGTGAGTGCAAAGAGGGCGCTCCTTGCGAGGATACTGTGTCTTTGAACCTTGATATCGTGATGAAGAAGGTGGAGCTGAACCTTGATATCGTGATGAAGAAGGTGGAACATACTTAGTTGCCATTGCAGCTGGAGTATGATTCAAAGGAGCAAAGAAAGTGGAAGTTATCTCTCTTTGGCGCTCTTCTTGCACAACCATGGAGAAAACCTTATTAATGGCTGGTAGAGGATCCATGAGCAAAATCTGACCTCGGACGTGGGAGAAGGACTCATTGAGTCCCATCAAGAATTGAAACACATACTCACGATGTTGATATTCAAGAAGAGTTCGTGAAGTACCACATGAACACAAAGGCAAGGGGCGATAATTGTTCAATTCATCCCAATAACCTTTGAGAGAGGTGAAATATGAACTCACTGAGTTATTGCTCTGAGAGAGAGCAGAGATAGCTTTCTGCAGCTGAAAAATCCGAGGTCCATTGGACTGTGAAAAACGCTCCTTGATGTCATTCCACATCTCTTGAGCAGACTCGATGTAAATGATGCTGGAGGATATCTCTTGAGAGACAGAATTGAGAATCCACGAGAGCACCATGTTGTTGCACCTATCCCATGCAAAATGTTCAGGAGTCTCCACAGCAGGTTTCTCCAAAGTGCCATCAATAAAACCAAGTTTGTTTTTGGCAGAAAGTGCCATGGACATAGATCTCTTCCAGGTATGATAGTTGTTTCCAACCAAAGGTTGTGAAACAAGCAAAGTCCCTGGACTATCTCCATGATGAAGATAGAAAGGACTGGAAAACTCTACAGCTGAAGGCGTAGAGTTTGGTGGAATAGTATCCACATGATTAACACCATCAACAGAGGCATTAACAGGAATGGAAGGCATTGTTCAAAGAACAAGATTGAATGAAAATAGAAGGAAGAAGTAATAGAAAAGGAAAAGAAACGAAGAACAGAGGAAAGAATTAAGCGGAAACAAAAGAAGAACAAGTAAGAACGAAGATGAACAGTACCTGCTCTGATACCATTTCACAAAACAGAGTATTGCGTAATATGGAAATGCAAGCAATCTTAGAGAGAACTATGGAAGCTTTTAGAGAGAAAACTGAAGAAGCTTCAGATCATTTGCATTAATGAATAATATTACAGAAGATCAGTATTTATACTGCTCATATACAAAGGAATCATCTAACAGTTTTAGTCAACGAATTATCTAACTAAACAACTGTATAACAGTTCTAAACCTCTTAACAAACTTGCTTAACAAACTTAATTACAGCTCATTATATACATGTTAAATGCTCTCTCAACAAACTCACTTCCAGCTCATTGTACACGTGTTGCTCAACTAATTCTGCTAACTTGTAATAGTTTATGCAGCAGGGAACCAGAGCCCTTTCACAAGTAAAAACCAACTCTTTTAACAATTTGGAGGACAGAGAGAACATATTAATAGGACCCTGGGCAGAAATGAAATATGCATTAACAAAAAGACAATAATTACATCAAAGCAAGAACACTTTTTAAGGATTGTATGGTTAGACTAGGAGATTACATGCTCAACATCTTGAAACCATATGACATGACCCTTTATGAGAGTCATCAACAAGAATCGGTGAGTGTCATCAACCCCATAAAAAGAGTTGCTAAGGGTCATCAGCCTATTGGTTACTCGGCATGGTTTAGAAGTAATTTCAGAGAAAGATAATAACTTACAATTTTGCCTATTGGAAAAATGCCAAATATGCTAAAGCAAATGCTTCCATCCTTGTCTCCACTGCACAGAATATTAAAGCGTTGTTGTGAAGAATTTGACATCTCTCGGAATGAACCTTCATTGTCATCCATAAAGCCAGCATCTCCAGATACCACTCCAGGCATCCGAGGAACAGTTGGAGTAGGAGGGAAGAAACGAGAAGTGCGATCTTCATATGTTGATAGGTTACCATTGTCATCCTGAAACCCAATTTGAAAAAGGGGATGGAAGTGAAAATATTTTTGTGACCAAATAAGAAGTAGATCTCCACCCCCCCCCCCAAATTTTAAGAGAGAGAGAGAGAGGAAAAGGCTTCAACATGAAAAGAGAACAAATAAAAGAGTCGGCAAATGTTTCTATTAATATGAGACAAATGGATTCAATTAATAAAATTAGCATGAATAACAAATTGTTATGCTAGATTTTGAAAGTTTCACAAGCTTCAATGGCTTAACTACAATTCTGAGTGGGAAATATACCTATTGCAAACTTACAAGTTCAAAAAACCTATTCATAGTAAGCATCCAACCAAAAGTTCTACAATAGGTATATTTCCCACTCAGAATTTTAACAAATGACACTGTCAAGTAATCCATTTGCCAGAAAAACAGTCCAAACAGATGAAGGTGTTCCAGAGAAGAGAGAGCCCTTCAGCTAAGGTTACGAAGTCATGGGTAGCGGAACGGGTTGTCTGGAATGGAGATCACGAAAATGCAGCTTCGGGTAAGAATCTGAACGATTGGTTGGACTCGGTGGGTCAAACAGATTGTGTAGACAGTGATATGGGTGTTCAAGAGCTCGGAAGCTTGGGGGGAATGGGGATTCAGGAGGAAGAAAATACAATCATTGAGGGTTCTATATCTCAGTGTAACACGGAGGATTTCCCTGAGGCGTTTGAAGAGCAGGGGCTGGATTTGGGCTCTCCGGCATCAAAGGACTTGAATTGGGCTTGGGCGGTGAAAGGAACGGCGGGTCTGTCATGTGGTGGGCAGGAAAGGAAGCTCTTTCAGGTATAATTTGGCCAAATAGTGGCTGATAAACATGGGGGAGGGACTTCTTACCCAACAGGGATAGTGGCAGATGACAACAGGGGGATGGGGGATGAAGATATTCCTTATGAAGCATAAAATACTATCATGGAATGTGAGAGGGTTGAATGAGGTGAAGAAGCGGCTGCGGGTTAGCGGTTGTTTGCGTCAATGGAAGGTAGATATTGTTTGCCTTCAAGAGACAAAATTGGAAAGGATCACACACGGGTTAGTGAGCTTATGGAGCTGTCCATATGTTGAGTGGAGTTATGTGGCCTCTATTGGGCGTCAGGTGGCATTTATTGATGTGGGATAGAAGGGTTGTCTCGAGGTTGATGTGTGCCAAGGAAATTTTGTGGCAGCGTGTTCCTTGAAATGTGGACGATGGTATGGAGTGGGCGTTTGCAGGAGTGTATGGTCCGACTAGAGATGTGTATAGAAGGCATATGTGGGAGGAATTGGCAGGGTTGATGCACATTTGGGAGATGCCGTGGTGTATAGGGGGGGATTTCAATGTTACTCTATTTCACAATGAGAGGTCTGGAGGGGTTCGAAGAAGGAGAGCGGTAGCTGCCTTCGCTGACTTTACTGCTGAAATGGGCCTCATGGACCTTCCGTTGGCGGGAGGTATGTCTACTTGGGCCAATAATTTGTCTTGGTCAAGATTGGACCGTTTCTTGGTTTCCCCGGAGTGGGAACTTAGCTATCCAGGGTTGATGCAAAAGAAGCTTCTGCGAGTCTGTTCGGATCATGCTCCCATTATGTTGATGAGGGGTTGCGTGCAGAATGGGAAGAGTTCTTTTAAGTTTGAAAACATGTGGCTCAAAGAGGTGGATTTTGTGGACAAAGTTAAAGCTTGGTGGACCTCGTTCTCTTTTAGGGGTTCTCCAAGCTATATCTTGGCCAAAAAGCTGAGAGCTCTTAAGGGGGAAATTAAGAGGTGGAATAGTGAGGTTTTTGGCAATGTGGGGGTTCGGAATAAGGCCTGGGCGGAGGAATTAGAGCTGCTGGACAGAGCTGGGGAAGTTCGTAGTCTCTCTGAGGAGGAAAAGGAGAGAAGGAGTTTATTGGCTTCAGACCTAGAAGCCTCCCTGTTGCAAGAGGAAATCAGTTGGAGACAAAAATCAAGGGTGAGGTGGTTAAAGGAGGGAGACAAGTGTACTAAGTTCTTTCATCAGGTTGCTAGTGCAAATAGGAGAAATAATACCATTGAGTCCTTGCTTGTGGATGGTCTTCCCTCTTCGGATCCAACTTGTATTGGGGAGCATGTTGTCAATTACTATAAATCCTTATTCACGGAGCCTCTAAGTTGGAGACCGAGACTAGATAATCTTGAGTTCAATAGGCTCAATGGAATTGAGGCATCTAGTTTGGAGGGCCCTTTGAGGAGAGGAGGTTAGGAGATTATAAAAGGCATGGATAGGATAAGGCTCCGAGTCCGGATGGTTTTACTATGGCATTTTTCCAGGATTGTTGGGAGGTGGTTAGAAGAGACTTCATGGCAGTGTTTGAGGAATTTCATGCTCGAGGTAAATTCGTAAAAAGTATAAACTCTACTTTTATTTCTCTTATTCCGAAGATTCAAGGGGCTAAAGAGGTTAAGGATTTTCGCCTATTAGTCTTGTGGGTGGAGTTTATAAGATCATTTCAAGGTGTTGGCTAATAGAATGAGGAGAGTTATGGACAAGATCATTTCCAAGCCCCAAAATGCCTTTGTTAAAGGGAGACAGATTCTAGACTCGGTTCTCATTGCGAATGAGTGCTTGGATAGTAGGATTAAATCTGAGGAGCCAGGTGTATTATGTAAATTGGATATGGAAAAGGCATATGATCATGTTGATTGGAGCTTTCTTCTTTATATATTGAGGAGATGTGGGTTTGGGGAGAAATGGTGCTCGTGGATTCAACATTGCATCTCTTCAGTTCGCTTCTCAGTGCTAATTAATGGTGCGCCTGTAGGGTTTTTTGGGAGCTCTCGTGGTGTTCGTCAAGGTGATCCTCTCTCTCCTTTCCTATTTGTGCTGGTGATGGAGGCTTTTAGTAGGATGCTTGGAGCTTTTACAGAGAGGGGGCTCATCTCGGGCTTTTCGGTGGGCTCTAGTGGGCCGGAGAGGGTTAATGTTTCTCACCTCCTCTTCGCCGATGATACCTTGGTGTTTTGTGGGGCCAATGCTACCCAAATCCGCCACTTAGGGGCTCTTCTTGTGTGCTTTGAAGCGGCTGCTGGTTTGAAGGTTAATCTATCCAAATCGGTTTTGGTTCCGGTTGGTGGTGTGGAGAATGTGGGTCAGCTTGCTGGCTTGTTGGGTTGTGGGTTTGGAGAAGTGCCGTTGAAGTATTTGGGGTTACCGTTGGGGGCTTCTTTTAAACTTAAATCTATGTGGGCTGGTTTGGAGGATATGATGGTGCGAAGATTGGCGCCGTGGAAAAGGTTATATCTCTCAAAAGGAGGTAGGGTGACTTTGATTAAAAGTACCTTATCCAATATGCCTACTTACATGCTATCCTTGTTTCCTATCCTCATGGATGTGGCTAAAACGCATTGAGAAGATTCAAAGGATTTTCTTTGGGGAGGGATGAATGAAGATTTTAAGTATCACCTTTTAGAGTGGGATAAGGTTTGTACTCCTATTGATGAGGAGGTTTGGGAATTAGGAATATTCGTAGGTTTAACCAAGCTCTGGGGAAGTGGTTGTGGCGGTTTGCTCATGAGGAGGAGCTTGGTGGAGATCGGTGTTGGTGGCCAAGTATGGGACGGATTGGGGTGGTTACGCGTTAGGAGTCATTTCGTGTACTCATGGGTGGGCTTGTGGAAATTTATTTGCATGGGTTGGCAGAATTTTAGGAGGTTTGTTAAGTTTGATGTGGGGAGGGCTCAAAGATTCGCTTTTGGGATGATATTTGGTGTGGTGATAGGGCTCTTAAGGAGGTGTATCCTGGCTGCTCAGCATTGCTAGTGTCAAGGAAGCGTCTATAGTCGATAATATGGAGCATTCTAGCAATTCCGTTCAATGGAATATCCAGTTCATCCGGCTGTTTCATGATTGGGAGGTGGGGGAGTTGGCTTCATTTTACAAATGCTTATACGACTGTAAATTGAGGGGTGAGGGGAAAGATAAGTTATGGTGGGTGCCTTCTAGGACTTTTGAGGTCAAGTCATTCTATCAAAAGCTTTGCTGCGTGTGTGGTCTCTTTTCCTTGGAAGAGTGTTTGGAAGTCCAAAGCTCCTCCTAGAGTGGCTTTCTTTGTTTGGTTAGCGGTCCATAGTAAGATTCTCACTCTAGACAATCTTGGAAGGAGGGGTTTGGTGGTGGTGAACAGATGTTGGTTATGTGAAATGGATGGAAGTCGGTTGATCATCTACTTATCCATTGTGCGGTTGCAAGAGACTTGTGGAATGCTTTCTTTGCTCGGTTTGGGCTTTGTTGGGTTATGCCTCGCTCACAAGGAGCTATTAGCGAGTTGGTGGGCGTGATGGCGTCTGAGGATTTGTGTGGAAGATGGTGCCTCATTGTATTTTGTGGTGCATTTGGAGGAAAGAAATAATAGATGTTTTTGAGGATTAGAAGACTCAAGAAGAGCTTCTCCACTTTTTCTTGTCACTCTCTTTTCTTGGACTACAGGCTGGCTTGCCCCGAGGGCCATAAGCTTTGTAGATTTTCTTTCCTTATTTTCTTGCTCTTCCTAGTCCCTTTTGTATACCCCCAGTGTACTAAGGGTTGCGCCCCTTTGCGCTTTTTGATATAACATATTGACTTATCAAAAAAAAAAAGTAATCCATTTTATCCATTGAGCTCAAAATGGTACATGGAATGCAAATAGATAGACAAAAGGATACCGTAATCAGACGCCCATCCTCCTCCCAGTTAAGACAAACAACAGCAACAGTGTGGGACTTTAAACTTCTCAACAACCTTCCATTCTGCTTGACATTAAAGAATAACTGGTATTAGCAAAGGTATAAGCAATGAAAAATATAAATTCAAGTATAAATTTCACCGTTGTACACACTCACAAACACATTATTATAATGAGAAGATAAAGTTACCAACAGGCAAGAAATATGCACTAAATTTAAGAGTTTCCACATCCATCCCATTAGTCAAATATACACTCACATTTCTACAAGTTAATAAAATAAATTACCTCATGTCTGCAATAAAATATATATATTTTTAAATTACAAGAATGAGAAGATATATATGTCTACAAAATAGAAGCAACACAAAAGTATAGCAAAATGATGCTGTCAATTTAGCTAAATTTAAATCTTTATTTATAAAAATCGCAGCCTTGACATAATGACCGGTAGAATGTAAACAATAAAATAAGTAAATTTTGGCTCTACCACAGCTGCGACCATAAATGCAAAATCTTAAGGCCGTAGTGTAACAATGCAGTAAATCTCCAGAATAGTTGCTAGAGAAAAAAATATATATATTAAATTTAAAAAAAAACGTACGTAATGTGCCTATTTCAACATAGAAAATTATCTACAGAACTCTATGAAAATCAAAACCTACGGAAACTCTATCTAGTCCTTACACAACATGACTGCAAAAATGACTAATTTATAAATGGGTCATCTTAGAGATTAATGAACTTTTTTTTTTTTCGTTTGGTTTTTTTATTTTACAATTGACAACCACGTTGTGTGTCAATTGGCTAAAATGGATATTAGAGTTATGTCAACAGTACTCATAAAGCAATCATGAACAACCCAAGCTCAGTTACAAGGCACCATAACAACTTTTGAGCTGATATGAAACAGGAAAAGGGCCATAAGCTGTATGTATAAGCAGACAATCTATGCAACTAACATTAGTTTAATGATTATGCAGTTCAACAACCGGAGGCAAATCCGAAAAGCAAACAAAAAGAAAAAAAAATAGAAATAATCTCACAAAATTATTTATTGCCTACCACATGAAAAATATAGATTTCAAATCTAGGAGTTAGAGAAAGTAACAACCAACTAATGAGTACCAATAGCTAGTTCGAACGATAAAGTAAGGCTACTAACTTCAACGTCATGCAGTGAGACTGTTCCATCTTCAAGCCCAACAGCTATGGCTTTACCGTCAGGTCGCCAACATAATGATGTTATGCACCTTCCTAGAAAATGTTTTAGAAATTCAGTAAGTACACTACTGAGGCACTTTTCGCAAATGTTGAAATCCAACAGCAAAATTTGAACCCAAAATAAAAAATAAGAAAAAAAAAATTATATATATATCAGAGCAGCATACCATATACACATACAAATATACATATATACATGTGTGTGTTGAAATAATACCAAATTATGATCAATTGAATAGGAAACTACAACAATCAACCAACTGAACGACTTGATTTGGATTCTGAAATTTGCAATAGATTAATACAAGACATGGAAATTGAGTAAGGAAAAAGAGAGAGAGATAATCACCAGGAGAAATTGTCCACAACCTCTGCCAATTGAAACGATGTAGCAAAATCTTGGAGTCTTCCGTAACCATGGCCAGCAAATCCTTCTCGGGGTTCCATTCCGAAATTTTTATCTGCCATTGTAAATCCCCGAATTAGAAAATGCACGCACACATATACACACAGCACACATGTACAGCCACATTGAAAACCTGAGAGGCGACTGGTTTGTCGAATTGAAGCTGAAAAGGAAGCACGCGCTGGGACTCGTCGGTTTTCATGGATGAAACTTCGAAAAGGTGCTCGATCAGAGATCAGTAGTTGAATCAGTGAGACTAATAAATTGCGAAGAACGTATAAAACCCTAGAAGATTAAGCCACTACCACACTGTCAGTAAGACGACGCCGTTTGGGGGCGGAGAAATGAGAGAAATATAAAGTGCGCATGAAGTGAAAGAAGAAGAAGAGGAGGAGGAGGAGGAAGAGCTTGAGCGGTGGCGATTGCCAGGAGCTGCTGGTGTTGTGAGTGAGAAAGAGGGCGGGCTTTTTGGGTTTCAACTTTTAATAGATTCGTTGACTGGTTTAAGCAACTGTTCGAGATGAGTGAATGCCAACATAGATTCGTTTTTTTAAATTAAAAAAAAAATTATGAGGTCACTCTCTCGCAGAAGCACCAGTTCTTATGGATTTATAACCATCACGGTTTATAATATGTTGTTGTTATAAATGGTGTAAGAATACATCTTCATCTTCATATGTAGACGATGTGAAAGTCACAATCACACCTTGCAATCCTCATGGGATCATTCAATTCTTGGCATCTCAACGAGTGTTCGCTAGGCGATTTCATGGGCTTGTGCATGCTTTCTTATATCAGATTAGGTAATGACTTTGATATCATTTATAACGCTTTACTCTCCAATGATACATAATATTGTCTATTTTTTCTTCCCTAAACTAGACTTCTCAAGAGATTACACATCCTAGGATCATAATACTACTATCTCAAAAGCACACTTAACTACAAAGTTTTAATGGGTTTATGACCATCAAGGCTTAAAAATACGTTGTTATTATAAATAGTGTAAGTATACATATAAGTACATCTTCATTTCCATACCTAGACGATGTAGACGATGTAAGACGCCACAGATAATGCCAAAAATTATATATATATAGAGAGGGTGGAACCAAGATTTCTCATTTGAAAAGGCAAATTATAATTTTTTTTTTGGTAAAGTCTACTTAACCCTTAAAATTACCACCTCAATGATAATTTATCCTCCAAACTATCAATTACGATAATTTATCCCCCAAATTATAAAAACAATGATAATGTACTCCCAATATTAGCAAAATGACAAAATTACTATAGAATTTTCAATAAGAAAAAACATACCCTTAAATTTTTGAAAAAAAATTAAATTTTAGTTTTTTTTTTTTTTTTAATGTTTTCTAAATGCACTGCATTGCATGTTGCACAAAAACGGAAATTTTTTTCACGTTTTCAACTATATATTTTTTCATACACACTCACAAACAAAATATCTTTTCACAATTTTGTTTAAAAATATGCGTTTAAACTGCAAAATTGCATGACCCAACACACCCTAATTTGAGTATGTAAATTAGAAATATTTTTATTTTTCTGCTAAAATGAAAAATTACTTAACCAATTCGAAAAACGACACAAGCATCAATGATTATCTTTCTTCATTACTTCTTATAAATGAGTCGTAATAAACAATACATAATGATTTTTGTCTTCCCACATACAACATCAGACCCATTTGTGTTCATGGGACTGCACAGAATCCCATTCAAAAGGACAGAATTTCACAGTTATAATCATTTCCCTTTTCAAATGAGAGGAAGCAACAACTCCAATTACCATTTTAGCCAACAAGGTCGGCAAGAAAATTTCAAGAATGACTATCATCCTTGACAGAGGGTTTTAGATATGCGTCATTCCTGTAACTGTAAGTTGCATACAATGAAAAATCAAGAGCTCTCTCTATGATTCTTCCGTCCTCATGAATCTTTGTAACCAAGCTCTCAAGGGATGGAAAGTTGGCCTATTACATTTCACACCAACATTCAGCACGAGAGTGGAAGAACAACAAGATTATGGGTCCATTTGGATTTGTAATTTTAAAATTAATAATTCAAAAATATTTTCAAAATGTGCAATTTAAAAATGCGATTTTTACAAATGCAATTAAATGTTTGATAAAATTACAATGTAGTCTTTAAAATAATGCATTTAAAAAAAACACACCCATTTCTTGACTTGAAAACACATATTTTTTCTTTGTTTTCAATGCAATTAAAAAAAAAAAAAAACTTCTTAGCTGTACATTTTTCATGATTTTGACCTTGTAAAATCGTAAAGCCAAACCAACTAGCAAGGGGACAAAAAATTGCAAAAGAGTAATCATATATTCATATGAGAGCGTCTTGTATGTGTCGTTACACAAAACAAGGGTTTTGTGCAATCTACTCAGAGTTTGACACATCATCATTGAAAGAAAATTGCAAGAAAAATATATGTGAGCAAAACACTAGATTATTTCTCTCACAGACATTTGAACCACCACTTGCCTCTGTTGAAAACCAGCGCCGCCGCCTCAAACCGCCTCTGTCGACCACGTGGAGGTGGCACCGGCCACTTCGGAGAGAGATTCTGCCGAGGGAGAGAGATCTAGCCGAGAGAGAGAGGGAGAGAGATTTGGCAATCTTCTGAGGGTGGCCATTGGGTGGCTAGTGAGCCACCCTAGATCTGGATTTGGGGTGACCGCACAGCCCACCCCAGGCCATGGGGTGGCTCGCCCACCCCAATCGTGAGTTTCGCCATGCCCCACCTCAAAACCCGTCTAAAACCGTCATGACTAGCCTCAGAACCGGATTCTAATGCTTCAAAACTGGATTTTAATGTCTCAAAATTTGTTTTTAGATTAAAACTAAAACCTAAAGGTAGAAAGTTAACCATTTAGGGATTTTATCACCCTAAAGGCCGAAAAAATGAGCTCGAACAGAGAAATGACCAGACCTGTGGGTTTGGCTTGACCAACTACCCAGCCAACTGGTTTTCTTATTAATTAATTGTTTTATTTTTTATCTCAATAATTTGGTGTAGTTATATTTATCTTCTTATTATTTATTATGCTGATATGGCAATTACTTAATGGTATGCACAAAACTCATGTGTTTGTGTAAAGGCCACATTGAAGTTATTCTCTATTCATATATATATATATATATATATATATATATATATATAAAAGCTGAACCACCTCATAATTTAACAAGAAAAAGGAAAACCAAACCTAATTAGAAAAAGAAAACATAATCCTAATAAAATAAAATAAAAAGGAAAACAAAATTCTAATGGAAAAGAAAAAACCCAATCTTTATTAAAAATGAAATTAAAACGCACATACATAATTAAAATAAAAGTTGTGTTGATTTTTTCCTGCATCAATTGCAAACAACTCCATCCCTACAAGAAGGAAATAAAGATGCAGAAAAAATCTTCTGCCCATCCTTTTTTTTATTAATAAAATGCCAATATTGGATGGAGCAGTTTATTCAGAAGAAATTTCTGCTCTTCCAATACCAGTAGTACTATATTGGAAGTGATCCCCTATACCAAGATGAGCCTTTTAAACATTGAAAATGTAAAGAGGGAGAGAGGAAATAACACTAGAGAATATTAAGGACTACAGTTTTCTTTTTGATACTTTTCATTTCATAGATGAGTTTATTTATACAATAGATTTATTAGCCATTATAATATAACTATTGCATTGTTTCCTTTTGTTGCTTTATTTTCTTTTCTTACTTTGTCTCATTGACTTTTCTTTTGATGTTTTGTTTTCTTGTCTTGCTTTGACTTCTTGCCTTGTATGTCTTAATAGTTAATACTTTCCCTCAAGATAAACAGACCGATAGAAGTATTGATCTTGGACCTTTTGAATAATTGATTGCTATACTTGAATTTCGGGGCTTGATAATTGTGGTCTTCAAATTTATTTGACTACGGCAATTTTAACCGATAGCTGGCCGTATTTGAACTTTGGTCTTAAAAAATTCCATTGCTATTTGCTTGACAAATTGGGACCTTCAAATTTAACTTGACTTCGACAATTTTGAGCCGATAGCCCATAATTTAAATTTTGGCCTTCAAAAAATTTTAATTTGAACTTAACAATTTTAGCCGATAGCCGTGGCAAGACACTTTTACCACAAATATCAAACACAAAAGAAAAATAACGGCAGTCTAAGAAAAATGAAACAAATGGTTTTTTGACACACCCCCCACTCAATTTTTTTTATTTTTTATTTCCTTCACTTCAATGAAGTGGGAGAGCGAGGTAAACTGAAATATCAATTTTTGATGTTGAAGGGAGATGCAGGGCAGTAACTCGTGGGAGTGAGCTGGGTCGCCGGACTTGCAAACGTGGGTGACTGGTGTCTGGTGGCAGTGGAAGATCTGGCCCCTTAGGTAGCCTTTCTTCTTCCTTTTCATCTTTTCTTCGTTCTCTGTTATTTCCTTCTCCCCTTCACTTAATCCTTGTTAAGGATGAAGTGGGAGAGTGAGGCAAACAGAGGCAAAAGGTCGGATTTTTTTTTCTCGACCACACGAACCTGAACTGAGAATGCTCTTTTTTTTTTTTTTTGGGATGTCGGATCTATGAGCGGCGAGAGGCATGCAGGATCTTGGGCATTTTGCTGGAGAAATGCGATATATGGTTGTGGTGTTTGAAGAAATGCATCACAGAAGAGAGTGATTTGTGTTGATGGAAGCTGTTTATTGAAGTGCTGAAAAACAAGAAGCAAAGATTAAGAACACTACCCACAAGGGCAGTGCTGCAACCAACTGACGAGAAAAAATAAAAAGCCAGGATTAGTAGAAATGGCGTGAGCCAGGGGCTCGGACACCATTTGGAAGTTTATTAAACATTGAAAATGTAAAGAGGGAGAGAGGGGATAACACTAGAGAATATTAGGTACTACGTTTTTTCCTTTGATACATTTCGTTTTATAGATGGGTTTAGCTGTTATAATGTAGACTTTGCATTGTTTTCTTTTCTTGCTTTATTTTATTTTCTTGACTTTCCTTTTGATGCTTTGTTTTCTTGTCTTGCTTTGTCTCCTTACCTTGTATGCCTTAATAAACCAACTTAATTAGAAAAAAGGAAAATCAAACCTAATTAGAAAAGGAAAACATAATCCTAATAAAAAAAAACAAAAAACAAAATCCTAATAAAAAAGAGAAAACTCAATATTTATTAAAAAGAAAAATTAAAATACACATACATAATTAATAAAAGTTATGTTGATTTTTTCTTGCATCAATTGCAAACAACTCCATCCCTACAGGAAGGAAATAAAGATGCAGAAAAAACCTCCGAGACCCTTCGTGTCCAAGGCCTCCGAGACTATTGAGTCCGAGACCTCCGAATCTGAGGCCCTTGAATCCGAGACCCTGGAATTTAGGGATTGGGAACTTGAATCCATTTGAATGATATGCATATGATCTTATCCATCTAATTCAAACGACGAGCACCTGGAAACATGGGATCAGACGTTCTATCTACAGAAATTCAAAATTCAAATACCAACAACCAAATCCAATCTTGATCTCCGAAGATTAAGGGGCAGATAACTACTCAAATCCCACGATAATAGACCTGCAGCAAATCAGGGAAGAGTCAGTCACTGGTTAGGAGACTACTGCTTTATGCCTATATAATGCAAGTTGTACTACACATTCTAGTAACGCAACCTTAGCACACTTCATGCTTCTGTTGTTTCTCATTCTTTCTACAACAAATATTGATTTAGGCATCGGAGTGGCTTTGTCGGCTCACCGCCGGTCTCTCTTCGATCATATTGTTTATTCATTGTGTAGGCAATTCACATTTGGAGCAACCAGGAGACCAACAAGCGTGCCACGTCACCAATCGAAAACTGTGCATCAACACTAAGAATGTCTTGTCTTACAATGCTATAATCCACCCAAGAAATCCTGGGATTTATAGTAGTTTTTAGTCCAAAATAATTTGGTCTTTGGTTTAATTTAGGCGTCAGAGCATTTACATTGAGTTAGCTAAAATAGATTGCCATTTAAAAGCCTACGTACAATTAATTAGTCATCCTCACACTAAAATAAAGTTGAGCTAGAAGGAAAATTTAGAGAGACACGTAACTCAATTTAAAGTTTTTTTACTTTAAAAAATTCTCTCCCTCTCACTTTTTCTATCTTTCTCTTAATAAAATAAATAAATAAAATATTTAAATAGTATTAAGGGTGATAACTGATACCGTGATACGTACCTGCCACCAAACCGAAAGGGGGTGAATAAAGAGATTAGAGTTCCCTTGACGTTCTTGGGAAGCAAGTTCTAGGCAGTCCTGGGCATTGAGGCGGTTGACAAGATTTGGGACAATTGAAATTTAAACTGCCGGACAAGCATTGCCAATGCCACTACAGTCTGCAAAATGTGTGAGGCAGAAATTTGAAGTTTATAATTTGTTTAAATGAGAAGTAAATACATACTTAAAAATATCACTATACAAAAAATCGATTTTTCATTTTTTTTTTATATCATGACAGTTGATCATCTAACAAGTTTCAGAACAATCTTAATAAAATTTACCTCGTATGAAGCGAACAAGTCACCTACACATTTCTGCGGTCCTCCACCAAAGGGCAAGTATTTGAAAAAAGACGGTATCATCTATTTGTAAAAACATAGCAGGTGACTTTTCAATTAAAGAAAAGGTTAATTTTTTAATGAGTATACACTACCATTCCCCACCCCAAAAAAGGCCTAAAAGATTGTTTGTAATGGCTAAGAGATAACAGTATCCTGGAAACTAATTTAAAAATTTAAATGCATTTTTATTGTATTTTTTATTATATGTTGTATACTGGGAAGCTGTTACAAATTTGCAGGTTTAGGGGCTTGTTACGGAATCCAAATCTCAAGTACGCCAAGCAAACTTCTTAATTGAAGTTAGGTTTATGATATATTAAGTTAAACTTATTTAATGTAGAAAGATGATACATTTCCCCAAAAATGAAGGCAAGGATAAAGAGAAGAGTTATCAAATGTAGCGTTTGAAGGGTGGTACTAAATTTTTTTAGTAACATGCTAATTACATGCTAACACCCATTAACAAGCGCTACAAAAAGATATTGGCATATATGCAAATATGTCATTTATAAAACAAAAAACAAAAATATTCCTCAGGGATAACTCAATTAACTGGGATTAGGTTTCACAAAGCTGAGGTCATTAGTCTTTAGTATAGCTAGAATATCATCTTTTCACTTTATCCTCCTTGTATCTTTCAACCTTCTCCTTACTCTCATAATCAAGGCGTTATTTTGAAAGTGTTAGAAATTACAAAAGCATACATTTGAGACCTTAGAAATCATAAAAGCCAAAGCTCTGCTCTCGCTTAGAGAGAGAGAGAGAGATAGAGAGAGATTGAAAACCTTGGGTTTTCTTCCATCTCCTTGGTGAGATTAGCCACCTCCTTTGTGAGGTTCCTCAGGGGAGGAGATATGGAATCCTTGATCTCCATTGTCCTACCTCTTCTCTGTTTTTATTTATTTTTTATTATTTTTGTTCTTGTTGTTCATTTCGGTGATTTTTGTTGTTGTGCTTTATGACTAGTCCTTCTACTCTTCGCTTAGCCTCCATACTTTAGTAGATTTATCCTTTAGTGGAGAGTCTGGAGACCTCTGTAATTGAATTTGTGTTGATGCCTCTTTCTTTTACAGTCCTCAACTCAAACTATAACAATGCTTTTTCCGCTTCAACCCCTCCTCTTGGTGATTGTTTCGGTTTTCAAATGTGGGTTCAAATAAGTTGGCCTAAATATGTGTAATTTTTGCTTCTGTTACCGCTATATGCAGTCATATTGACTATTGAGAGGACTGAAACAATTAATAGAACCCACCATAAAAGAGACTGAAATTAAAACTTTATCTTGATGGTAAATAGAACCCACCATTCCATTGATTTGAGATGTTGTTAGTGAATATCTTATCTATTCGATGCCAACCATAATGATCTCCCAAAAAAAAAAAAAAATTCTAACCATAATGAGTATGAGGAACTCGAAAACAAAATTCTCTTTTGGTCCCATCTAATGGACTTTTAGTTGTATGAAGTTTCATATTTAAATATCTTATTATGGAAAAAATACACTTAACCATCCTGAATTAACAACCATGAGAAAAGACCCTTCAATGATTATCTTTCTCCATTGCCACTTATAAATTAGTCGCAATAAACAATACATAATGATCTTTGTCTTCCCAGACTAAATCAAACCCATTTGTGTTCATGGGATTGCATCGAATCTCGTTCAAAAGGAAAGAATTTCACAGTTATAATCATTTCCCTTTTCAAATGAGAGGAAGCAACAACTCCGATTACCATTCTAGCCAACAAGGTCGGCAAGAAAATTTCAAGAATGACTACCATCCTTGACAGAGGGTTTCAGATATGTGTCGTTCCTATAAGTTGAATACAAAGAAAAATCAAGAGCTCTCTCTATGATTCTTCCGTCCTCAATCCTCATGAATATTTGTAACCAGGCTCTTAAGGGATGGAAAGTTGGCCTATTACATTTCACACCAACGTTCAGCACGAGAGTGGAAGAACAACGAGATTATGGGTCCATTTGGATTTGTAATTTTAAAATTAATAATTCTAAAAATAATTTCAAAATATGCAATTTAAAAATACTATTTTTATAAATGCAATTAAACGTTTGGTAAAATTACAATATAGTCTTTAAAATAATGCATTTTTAATAAAACATACCCATTTCTTGACTTGAAAACGCATATTCTTTTTCTTTGTTTTTACAAGAAGACACAATTTCTCCCCATAGAAATCTTCAGCAAAGTCATGAAGCAACCATGGCTCCTGCATTATAAACTAGAGTTGACCAGGAAAAAGAAAAAAGTAAGAAAGAAATTCAGAGGCTACAATTTCTGCTCATCCTCCTTTTATTTTTTTTTTTATTTAAAAAGTTGATTATAATAAAAAGAAGGGATTGACTAATTTATTCATGAGTTTACTTACCCACAATCAATTTTCTCTTGTAGGCCCCTCAAATATTTGGATTTGATCCCCTATGCCAAAATGAGACATTAATAACCAGACAAATGTGATAAACTGGCCTCCTTGGTTTAGTTGAGCAGCATGAGCATTGGCCCTGCAATGGATTGCAGCATAAGACAACAATTCCACCCACACTTCACTCATTAGACTCCATTTGTTCTGGCATTCCAACTTTCCTAGCTCTTTGGCAAGATCACATGCATCATACACCAGAGATGTTTTTCTTCTGTTCGCAGGCAAGTCATCTGTAACTGCTTCATAGATTCTAATAAAATTTTGTTTATGTTCTTGATATGGTTCTTGTCCTTGGTTTGTGCCGATAAACATGTTTCTGGCATCGTTACAGGTATCAAAGAATCTTTTTTGGCCAATACCTGCTGCAGCAGACATCAAAGTAGGCTGCATAACTAGAAGATATAACATATATTCAGAAAGGATTTTACAAAATTCACGACGATCAATATTTTCTTCAGGACTGATCTCCTTGTGATGGTGGAGTTCTGTAGCAATATGCCATAATATAAGGCTCTCATCATAACCAAAGTCGGCAATATAATGCATCAAATTGCTATTCTCATTAATCGATATCCAATTATTTTGTAGAACCCAATCACCTCGGGCTGAATATATCTTCTTACCCATGTCAGGATCAATATCTACGAGATCTGATTTCCTTTTCAGCTCATCAAAGATGAAAACCCATAGCTTTTTTGTCAATGGTTTCTTGGAAACATATTTCATCTGATTATAGAAATCCTTAAGGCCCAAGTTCTCAATGGCAAAAAATTTCAATGTACGGCCATAATATTGAAACTTTGAAAGGTTCTTTTTTGGACGTTCTTTTAGAAGATAGTCAATCAAGGTGAATGCATGTAATGATTCATGCCACCTCCGGAATAGGATTCGTCTAGCCCAACCCAAGAAACTCTTCGATTCTATTTCTATATCTTCACCCCAGTTCATCTTCTTGAGACTGAGAAAGTATCTGAGGAGAGGGAGGAACCATCTTTCTATAGCGGCTTTAAGCTTATTATCCCTCCTCCTCAACATCTCCCGCATGGAAACAACAGTCCAATCAGAGAAAGCAAGCATAAAGAGAGCAATTGTATCAAAGCCTATGGCACCAAAGAGCAAGGTATAGGAAATTCCAACATCAATCTTGCTAAACCCACGCTTATCTAATGAATAGAAGGTTGAAAAGGCTGCCACAACCGCACACCAAGATATAAACCGGACAATGAACCCACACAATGAACGCACCACGACAACCTTCGTATAGAGAACTTCATACATGAAGTTGAGTTCAATCGCTAGCACTTTAAAGGCATCTCCCGGGTCTCTATTTTGGAAAAATAGTCGGCTCTCATGGCGCTCGAAGGAAGAAATGATGATATCCACAATGAGACCCTTGAAGATTTTGAAGAAGCAATAAGAAATGTACACCGCCCCAAGATCATCCGGCATGGGCGCCATGTGTACTTCTAGATTTTGATCCCGAGATTGTTCCTCCAGGAGGCCATGAGCTTTTCAAAGGTAGCCATGGGAAATCAAAATTTTAAACACGGATTCTCGGTATTTATTTGGGTTTGCAAGAAATAAAGCACCAGTTCGCTCACCATACTTGATGGTTCCAGCGACAAACAGAAGGACAGTAGGGACCCATAACTTGTTTCTGGGAAGGGTTTGGCTGAAGACAATAATAGCAGTAACAACCTGGTTTAGGAGCCCAACCAGGTGCCTTTTCCAGAGAGCATTATCCTCGAGAGAATAAGCGGTTACGGTATCTGGACCACCAAGGTGTAACAAAAGAAAGGGAGCCCAAAACGCCATCATGGCAGCATAATCATCAGATTTCCGAGTACTATATTTTTCACCGTTAGAAATAAGTCCCACTGCAAAGCTGGCAGCCCAATCAGCCAACAAGTAAGCTACCCAAATCAATACCATCACATTTCCTGTGCGCTTTCTGAATGGTGCAAACAGAATTAGAATGGCCTGCAGTGAGAGACTGAACAAAATGAAAACCTCAATGTTCCATTCATTATAGAACTTCTTCAGTACAGCAAGCATGGAGTTAGACATATATCCTTCCTGTGGCTGCTTAATTTTCTTTCTCCCTTCTTTCACCCTGTTGAAGAGAACTTTAAGTTGCTAAAACAAAAGCAAGAGGTATATATATATATATATATATATATATATAGATAGATAGATAGATAGATAGATTTATATTCTGCTATTTTGAATGACAACTCGATTTGTATATAGTTATTTATGATAGTCAAAACATGATTACTCAATATAATTTGTAGTTATATTGAACTCCACCGATGGTGGTACTGGTCTGAGGTGGTGGGAGATAAAATCCCACTTCTAACATTATTCATTTGTTCTCTTTTTCTCCTTTTTTTCTTTTCACTAATCATAAGTCTCAACAATCCCGAACATGTTATTAGAGGCTCGATCATAAAAGAAAAATCAAAGAAGAAGAAGAAGACGAAGACGAGATGTGAGTCATTTCTAATTCTCCAAGATGAGGAAGATACCTTTTAATATTACAGTGTGGGCTGAATTGATTGGCAGATACTAACCTCGATCAGGTGAGTTATTGTTGAGAGTTCAGCCGAATTAATAATGCACTTCAACTACTGAATGTTTGTAGGTCTTACGCTAGAGGCTTACTGTAAATTTCTCGTGGCATTAATTTCCACAACCAAAATGTCAAAAAGTATGACAGATAAATGTCTCATGCATACTTTGAATTTCCATGAGATCGCCCTCATTGGTTAATCATCAATGGATTTGATTAGAATATATGAAGTGCGTTGTTTAGGCACACTCAGTCCAATGGATTTGATTCCCAGGAATAATATTACAGCTAGCTATTAATTTGCTACTTAATTGATCAGTGTTCCTGAAATTGAAAGATGAAAGCATTTTTGTTATGATCAAATTAATAGGTGTGTGCAAGTGGGTGGTAGTGCTCCTTTGAAAAAAGTGTGACAAGGAATGAAATCTCATTGAGTGCGCTGGCATGTGCAGTATACATGCGACGAATACTTATCACTTTTCATGGTATCACATCCTTACTTTTCTTTTATTTTTTGATGCTGTGTAACGTCATGGGTTGCAAAGACGAACAAGAAGCTAGAAAGAAACAATCCTTCTTAAAAACTTTGAGTCTATCAAGCATCTGACGAATTCTTATCAAAACATAAGAGTCTATCTAGTATTTGAGGACAGAAGATATAATAAACTCAAACATTGAGCTTTCTTATTGAAAAACTGATAAAATATCATAAAGCTATGTTATTGGTACTATAAATATTTATTTATAGGCCCTCAAACTCTTAAACCTAATTATAATACGAAATAAGTCGGCTTTAACAAATCTATGTTAGCGGTTTGAATGGAACATTTTCCCGTCCGGACGGCAATAAAACAAAACTAAATAAACATGACTTTTATTCTTGTTTGTAGCACCGTTCAAACGGCTAGCAAACGGAGGCTTCTGGGACTTCTTTTAGACAACTCATTTGACCTAATAAACATTGGAATTAACAAACTAACATGACTTTGTAAATTTTTGAGTTATTGACGCCGGGCAAGATTAAGATTGTTCTGCCAACTTATAATAGCAACAAAAATTAAGAATTAAAAATTAAAATGGAATTAAAAAAAGAGAAAATAACAAGTAGGAAAGAGAAAGTCCATAATTGCCTCAAATAAGCAAATAGATAAATAACTCTAAAAGACTCAAATTTAATTAATAGTATAAACTGAATTCTAATATAACAAAGACTATATGCCTTTATATAGACTAGGCACCTCCTAAATTAACAAGGAAAAGGAAAAGCAAACCTAATTAGAAAATGAAAACAAATCCTAATAAGAAAGAAAAAATACAATCCTTATTGAAGAAGGAAAACTAAAACACACATGCATAATTAAAATAACAATTTTCTCAAATTTCTCCTTCATCAGTTATCTTTCTACACTGTGAAACTTGCTCCAATCCAAAGTCTAAAGCTCTAGATATGGTCTTCTTAGTAGCATGTAAATTGTTTGTTTGATGACCATATTGTATTTGTAAGTATAAAGGTCAACCTAGTTGTTCTTTTTCTGTTGTTTGTTTAAGTGTCTGCATAATTGTGTGAAATAAATCAAGATTATTGCATTAGTGTTGGCTTTGTCATCCCATTCTATTTCACTTGTTCTGAAATATTGAACCTTTTGATATGTAGATTGAAAATTGCGTCAACTAATTTATGATCCTATGACTCAAAGAATCACCCCAACCCCCTTCTCAGACCCAAACAAAAGTTGTTGATGTTATACCACTTGTCTAATTTTAAGCCAACTCTCTTCTTCTTTTTTGAAGTGACAAAAAAAAAAAAAAAAACTTGGCCTAAAATCTGACAACTCTTTTAAAGATTCAGCTATTTTATATATAGAGTTTGTCCATATAGTTTGTCTTCACCCTTATTGTCATCATATATATATATGGACAAACAAGGGTGAAGACAAACTATATATATATATGATGACAAGAAGGGTGAAGACAAACTATATATATAAACACAATGATTGCATAAATACATTGATGGCAGGTGCATGGTAGCTCTTATAGAACATAGAAAGGAAAAACGACATACCTCTCGCAGGTTGCTAGCTAAGAAACAAATGCAAAGAATAGGGAAGTGAATTTTTAATCTCCAAGTTTTGTCGTTCAAGATTTAGTTTGAAGTTTGTGGAAGTTGTATGTATCTGTTCAACTTATATATATATAGCCTCTCGGCACCGACAGCAATAGCTACGTTAGGCGTTAGGTCCCAAATTAAAGTTCTCTCTATTTCCCACCTTGATAATTGTTCTTGAAGCAATTGCCAATTGGAGCACTTGGTGATAAAAAAAAAAAAAAAAAAGTGTTAGCAGCGTACGTAAGACATGTGTTAGAAATTATCTTTTTTTTTAAAAAAAAAAAAAAAGAAAAAGAAAAAAAGACATGTTAGAAATCTGTTAATTATTAAAGTGTGGCCTAAATGTCACTAATGCTTTAATTAGGCTTAAATTAAATGTTCGATAATTTATTTCAAATAAAGTGTGGTGAAATCGTAATTGGAATTGATTTTTTTTAATTTTTTCTATGATGAGAGAAATAATTAAGAAATTTTTTTAATAGAGAACCTCTTACCCAACCTATAAATTAATACAGAACCTGAGTTATAGTTTATTAGGGATTAGTAGGCGTAAGTTAGAGGACACCGATCTACTAAATTTTTCTTCAGAATCTCTGTTTTTGATGTTTGATTCGCTTGAAAAAAAAAATATAGGTGAAGGTAATTCTACTATTTTTTTCACTGCATATCGTAACATATTACTGTTTTGATTATTAGAAGAAATTGTTCGTCTTAGAATGCTATTATCCACCCAAGGAATCATGGGATTTTTAGAGAAGTTTTTGGTACAAAATAATTGAATCTTTGGTTTAAATTAGGTGTCAGAGCATTTGTATTGAGTTAACTAAAATGGATTGCTACCTAAACTTTAGATAGAATTCCCCTAAACGACCCACATCCAATTAGTCAATATCCCTACTCTAAAATATATTTGAGCTACAATGAAAATTTAGAGAGGCACCGTAAAAAAAAAATCTCTCTCTATCTTTCTCATAAATAAAAAAAAATTGAAATAATATAAAATAATAATTAGGTATAAAGTGCATTTGAAAAAGCTTTTAGTTAACATATAAAAAGCTATTAGTGGTTACCAAAAAAAAAAAGAACCCTATTAGTTAAAATTTAGGTTAAAGATGGAGATGTTCTTTTGTGGGAACTCTTTAGGCTTTAGCCATGTGATGTCACAGCAGGTGATACCTGAGAGCTGAAAGGGAAAGAATAAAGAAAATAAATGTCCCGCCTATGGGAACTTTATCTTCAGGCTTTATCACAGAAGGATGATTAAGTGATACCTGAACTAAGGGAAAAGAATAAAGAAAATAAATGGCCCACCTATATATGGGAACTCTTTAGGCTTTTATGTCACGTCTTTAAGGTTCTGTTCGGTAATGGCCTCGGGGAATTTCTAACAAAAATTAATTCATATGGGAAAAAGTAGAAATGTTTGCTATTGAAAAGTGAAAAGAAAATTATTTTGTAGTCATTTTTTTATTTGAATAGTAGTAAAATGTAATTAATGTAATTTAAAAAGTATGAATATTAAAAATTGAATTTTTTATGAATTGCCTTTGCCAAATATAGAAAAATTACCGGAGTGCTAAAAAGATCTTTATCATTGGTTTCTCCCACACTCCAATTATTAAGTAAGGGTCCATAATTGATTAAATTAATAAGCAATTTCATTCTTCACATTACCATATCAAGGTTGCAAAAGGCTTAGGCTCCATTTGTAACATAGAATATTTTAGTGTTTGACTCATACCAAAAATCATCGATGGTGGGCAATGGCGGTTAACTCTAATAGCAACCAAAAATGATCGTTGGCGATTTTTGGCAACCTTTGGTGGTGGTGTCTGGTGATGACTTTCGGTGATCTCTAGTGGCAGGTGGCAAATTATAGAGAACTTCAATGGAATATGGCAAATTATGGAGGTCTTACTCATTTCATCAATTATGGACTACTACATCAAGGTTGTAAAAGGCTTAAGCTCCCTTTGTTTTGACATAAATTTGTTAGAAAATATTGTTAGCTTTTGACTTGTACGAAAAATCAACAAAGGTGGGTAATGGCTTGTGACTTTCAATGGTAGCCAAAAATAGCCGGTGACTTTCAGCAACCTTTGGTGGAGGCATCCGATGACAACTTCCGATGATCTTTGGTGGCATGCGGCAGATTAAGGAGAACTTTGACATATAGTGGTGGATTTTGGCAACCTTCGACAATAGTGGAGAATGAATTGTGAGAGAAATGCATGCAAGAATGAGAAGTTCAAACTCGAAAAATAGTTTACAGTTTTAAAAATGAGAAATCATTTTATGAAAATTAAATAAGATTTTCCCGATCAATCGAAAATGTTTTTGATTTGACCACAATTTTCCGTTGAACCAAACACCGAAAAATAGGAAAAATGTTTTTCAAAAAACATTTTACATTAAAACAAATAGAACATTATAGTAAAAATTGCAATACCCCAAACATTTTCTTATCTTACGGTTGGTTCAAAGTGTAATTAGAGAAGAATAGAGTTTGACATTTCTCCATTCCAACGTCTTTAGTACAACTAGAGTAGCATTTTCTTGTCTTACAACTGGTTCAAAGTATAATCAGAGAAGAATAGTGTTCGACACGTACCCCCATTCCAACGTCTTTATTACAACTAGAATAACATATTTCCAATTTCTTTGTATCTTCCAACATTCCCCACCACTCATAAGCAAGGCATTATTTTGAAAAGTACATACTTTCAAGATCTTAGATCAGTTATTTCATGGTTTTTTTGTTGTCTGCACAAAGAGAGAAAAATAGAAGAAATAATTCAAACTAGTAACTTTCACTTCATGAGACGTAGTCTTTAACTGATTAAGTTACGGCTACCCCTTACCATACCTTCAAGTTCAAACTATCTTATACTCGTGGTGGTACTTGCTACTAGAGCAATAGACAAGCAATCAACCATTTAAGCCCCTCCACACGCTCAGGTTTTCTGAGAAATATTTTTGATACAGTTTATTGTACAAGCTTTTTAGCACCCGTTGTTATATGGTAGTAGTAGTATATATATACACACAGAAGAGAGAAACAAATGGGACCTATCACATGGATAGATTATAAATGCAATATTACTTATAAGCAATACAAATTAGTAGAGGCAAGGTTCTCAGTATTGATTAGCAGCCCAAATTTACTACTGTACTATTTACTTATAAGTGATACCAATAAAAGAGATTCGGAATATAACTTATCTTGACGATAAATAGAACCCACCATTCCATTGATTTGAGATATTGATAGTGAATATCTTATCTATTCAATGCAACCATAATGATCTCCAAAAAATAAAAACAAAAAAAAAACAAAACAATTCTAACCATAATGAGTATGAGGAACTCAAAAACATAATTCTCTTTTGGTCCTATCTCATGAACTTTCAGTTGTATGAAGTTTAATATTTGATTGCGGGGAAAATACCTGAATAAACAACCACGAAACAAGACCCTTCAATGATTATCTTTCTTCATTGCTTCTTATAAATGAGTCGTAATCAACAATATAGAATGATTTTTGTCTTCCCACAGACTACATCAGACCCATTTGTGTTCATGGGACTGCATAGAATCTCATTCAAAAGGAAAGAATTTCCTTTTCAAATGAGAGAAAGCAACAACTCCAATTACCATTCTAGCCAACAAGGTCAGCAAGATGTACTTTGAAAATTTCAAGAATGGCCACCATCCTTGACAGAAGGTTTCAGATATGGGTCATCCCTGTAAGTTGAATACAATGGAAGATCAAGAGCTTTCTCTGCAATTCTCCCGTCCTCGTGAATCTTTGCAACCAGGCTCTCAAGGGATGGAAAGTTGGCCTATTACATTTCACACCAACGTTCAGCATGAGATTGGAAGAACAACAGAATAGAGTCCATTAGGATTTAACGATTTCAAAATGTGCGATTTGAAGACATGATTTTTACGAAAACAATTGAGTGTTTGGTAAAATTGCAGTTTACCCTTTAAATCATGTATTTTTAAAAATGCACTTCATTAATTGCAACTTCAAAATACATATTTTTCTATGTTTTCAAACTGCAATTGTTTAAAAAACACTCCCAAACAATATATTTTTCGTGATTTTGTTTGAAATTGCACTATTGACCTAGTGAAATCGCAAAGCCAAATGGACTAACAAGGGAACATAAAAATGCAAAAAGTAATCTAACGTAATAGCACCTCAGGTCGTATATAACCAACTACAACAAGACGCAAATCCTCCCCATAGAAATCTTCACCAAAGTCATGAAGCAGCCATGGCTCCTGCGTTATAAACTAGAGTTAACCAGGAAAAGGAAAAAAGAAATCCAGAGGCTACAATTTGTGTCTCGTTGCACTCACTATAGTCTTTTCTGCATTGTTAAAATATGGGTTCCAGCCAATGCTCATAACCATTTTAAAAACGCCTCTATTTGATACTCGAGCCCAACCAAAATATACCCCTGAGGGATGTTCTGAAAGGAGAGTTGAATAACCCTCGGTGGATAGATTAGCTGAAAATAAAAAGAACTTTTGAGATTAACACAATGCCACAAAATTATCAAGCAAAAGAGAACGAAGTAGTGCATATATAATGTGTAATAACCCCCATAAGAGACTGGTGCAATTCAATTTAACATTTTGTTTGTTTAGGTTTGATTATGTTGTAACTCTATAATTCAGGTTAGGTTTACCATTAGATGAACTGCATTGCTGATATTGAACCAAAAAAAGGGTAGTTACAGCTAGTCCATGACGAGCCAAGCATCGCACTACAGAAATTGGATAGGTTCGATCTAAGCTTACTAACATAAATGACATCTCAATAATCTGAAGCTCAATCAGCCAAAGCGGGAGCTGAAGGATACATTGGGAGCAACCACATGAGAGACTGGAAGACATATAGACCAACTCAGGCTACTTAAAGTAAAATTAATACTGTGATTCAAAGCAAAAAACATTCAGAGGTCAAGAAAAATTTCATAACACTTTGAGCTGAATGAGACCAAGGAAAACAACTTTTGGGGTTCACACACCTGTAGGGATTCCAAGTACCTTTGAGCCACGACCATATCCCTTAATGACTGGCCCACCAATGTGCCAAGGTTCTATCGACAAAGTGTCCTCTATCCCTGCAACATCAAATCAGTGGTTCCATTAAAAATGGTTGATACAGATAGAAGTGACTAAACTTGGTTAAAACAAAGATTGAGAGGAGTTTACAATCTTGAAATGGAGGTAGGCCCCACTTTTCAGGTCGCAAATCAAGCAGAGAGTTGATCACCTCGTCCGCTGAAGTGTAAAGATCAGATTGTTTTGGAATGGATGGTACAGCAACCACTTCCATTTCAGCAGCCTTACCGGCTGTAACACCTGGTCTGACAGCCAAATATACAACAATTAAGAAAAAAAAAATTATACAACGTCAAAGGAAACAAATTTATTATTGAAATCCTCATTATCATTCACCCTTTGCATATAAGTAGCTGTGCTTATCTATGTACAAGTTGGTATACAACCAATACAATCCATCATCATTAGAATAAGACATCAAACTACGTAGAGTAAATCATGCACTGAGGGATAACAATATGGTCAGCCCTCCAAAAAGAGAACAAGACCGCATGTACTATGTACCATGGTTGAACATATAAAGAGCAGACAATCATAGCATATGAAACGCACTAAAATGTTATTTACGATTATGCTGGCATAGTTTTTCATTAGACAGTACTACTAGTGGAACAGACACCTTATATGCTTGAGTGATACAAAAACCGTGCCAGAACTTAAATGAAGAAAGAAGCAACCTTAGAAAACAAGAAATACAGAGTTGCACATCTAACAAAGGTATGAAAGTTAAAAGATGCATCTACCTCAGTAAACTTCATGCACATATTCCAGCAATAGAACAAGTCATGTAAGAATTGATATTCATACCCTGAAATTCTGACAAAGTACTTTTCAGAGCTCTATAATGGTTTGGGCCTAAATAGTTCAAACTACGGATCTTGCACAACAGAATGAATGTCAAATAAATTCACAGCTATTGATCATTTCAACATCCTGGGAGATAATAGATATAAGAAAAGGCAATGCTCTATATGGCTACTGAAATTTGTGCAACCTAAGTCCTAGAAAAATCAAAAGCTTAAGTTTTTAATCTCTAACATTAATAAGTGATGCAATAAATTGAGAATCGAAATGGTTACAACAAACAGAGAGTTAGTATGTACTTCAACAGCTATAAAATGGACTAGTTTTGCCTTAAAGGGCAGATGATGGAATATGATGGTGAATCACACTGACTTGAATAGCTTCATGGCTTCACGAGATTTATAATACAGAGCTCCAAGTAATCTAGATGGAATTTCAATCCTCAAAATTTCTTTTCTCGCCAATGTAATATTTTTACTCCAATATGGCACATGGCAAATTGTAAGGGAAGTAAGAACTTTGACTGTTTATGCAAAAAAAAAGAACAAAGAAAAAAGAAAAAAAGGCAGCATTCAAGGTTTCATGTTTGGCCATGGACCCCTGTTGTCAACTTAATTCTTCTATCCAAGACTTTAAATATAAGCAGCTATACTATTAAGTGCATGTAAACCATGGGCAAATCCTTAAGGGAAAAAAGTGTGCTATTAAAAGCTAAGGGCAGGATAATACATTGAAAGGACAAAATCCAGAATTTCTAGAATTGAAAGTTAGGTCACTTACATAGAATCTTCAATGACTAGACAGGCTGAAGGTTCAACATTTAGCTTTTTAGCTGCTTCAAGGAATCTTAGATAGTGAAACTACAAAGTTAGAATATCATACTAACATGTACGTTACAGTCAGATGAAAATTACTAAAAAAAGAAGTCAAGATAAAAATAAAAATAAAATAATAATAATAATAATAAATAAATAAACTAGGCTCTTGTATCTCACATTTCAGGAGATGGTTTCCCAGATGTCACTTCATCACCACCAATGATGACAGAGAAGGATTCCTTCCACCCTATAATTGGAAAATAATGAGTAAACAAGCTCAGAAATGACAAACACAATGGATAATACCCTTGATGCATTTTACAAACCAATTTCCCAACCAAGTTGCACTAAATTATTAAGGCTTGAAATAGTATACCTTGATGAGAGGAAATTTTGCTTTCGATGTTTAACCTCGGAGAGTTTGATGCCAATGCCATTAGGACCCCATGACTGCTGAAATGGTTAATCAAACGATTGGCACCTGGAAGTGCTTTGATGTTGCACCACCTACAATTACAATTGTAAATAGAGAGTCAAAAGTTTAAGACAAAAGGCCAAATGCTTGACCACAAAATAGTGAGTAAATGAGAAGCTATGGTTTTATTACTCACATATTGGCTTAAACTATCAAGCACTTAAGTTTTCAAGAGCTTATTAACCAGATATTTTCAAGGTATCTGTGAATCTAAGCACATTAGAAAGCATAATAGATAATTACTTTTTAGAGAAAATTGGGTTGATTTCTGACATAAATTCACTTGTAGTGCAAGGAAGCTCATAATCTTCCACAATAGCAGCCGCAGCTTCCAACGGCGTCTTTCCTACTATTTTGTGAACTTCTCTTCCATCCCATTGCTTTCCATACTTGCCCAAGAAACCTCTTAAAACCTCACTTACAAGGCCATCTGCCAATAAATCGAAAAATAAAAATCATGACAAAGTAAGCACTAACATCAACAGAAAGCAATTAGCTATTTTATGAAAATATGATTGCATCAGCATAGGACAATAAGAAATAAATAACAATAAGCACGATGATTAATAACGAAAATTAAAAAAATAAAATTATAAACGACGCCAAGAGCACAAGCTGACCTGTGTTAAGAAGTGTACCATCCAAATCAAGGATAACACATGACGCTAACTTCTTTAACGGATTTGCAAGCGACATTTTACCGATAATTTCCCAGTTAGAGATATGCTCCCATTTCTAGAAAATATTCGAAAATGGTAAAAACCATTAATTAAAATCATCACAAAGAAATCAGAGTCTAATACCAACATCTCAAACTTGAATACAAATTGATGAACCAAATTCATGACCATATATCCACTTTCTTTCACCGCCTTTCCTGACCCAGATCTTACACAGCTCAACTCAACATGGCCTTGTCTAATTGTCTTAAACTACACCTTATCATATATAAGAAAGCAATCAATGGTACCAATTTTACTCACAAAGATTAGTTCATGCTTCGGAAATTGATATCAGCAACAATCTAGATGATGAACATGATTCACTCGTGAAATTCACTCATTATTGCATAATTAGTACAAACAAAAACCACCCATAAATTCCTATGCAAAAAATTTGACACGGGGAAGCATGCCAAATTACTAGCACAACAAAAAATTGCAATTTCGGCCCCTAGACCCATTTGATAGTCACAAATGTGTCGAACGTGAATGACAGGAATTAATACAAAGAGTAACCGTACGCACCGTAAAGTGAGAGTGGGAAAATGGGAGGGGGGTTCAGTCGCTCAATCAGTGATCTCTACGCAGCACAGAGTGTTTGTATTGGAATGACCGTTTTCCGGAGGAGGAACCGAGAAACGGAGGAGCAAAGCTTGTTGTCTTTTTCGCTTTGGAAAAGAAAAAGAAAAAACAGTCTAGTTTTGAAATACTATTTTTTAGTCAAAAAAAGAAAAAAGAATATACTTTTTTTTATCCAAACGACATCTTTCTGTTCTAAGAAAACGTCCGAAGGATTTGGACGCCATTACAGATTTTCCAAAGTCGATGCCTCTTTTAATCTCCACGACTACGAGTGTTATCAAATAGAGAATAACTTCTGTGGGGAAGTTGCACAGAAAGTACAGAACCCCTCTTTTATGCCCTCCAGTAGAAAGATAATACGACAACAAAAAACAAAAAAGGTAGATGATGTAAATACACTGGATCTCTACCCTCTTGTCACAGATCGACCAATAAAAAAAAAAAAATCCATCTTAAAGTGCCTATGACGAACAGCTGATGGAGAAAAGAACGATGGTTTTTTTTTAATCGGTCGATGAGTGGCATGAAAGTATACATCCAGTGTTTTCACATCACTGACTTTTTTGGTTTTTGGTTGACGTTACTTTCTTATTGGAGGGTATAAAAGAGGAGTTTTGTGCAACATTCCCACAGAATGCTCCGAGTGCTCTCTTTCAAATAATATGTTATTATTTTACAAAATGTGCACTAACTTAGAAATTTGATACAAGAAAGACTTCCTCAATTATTTTCTGGTTTGATTGGGAAAGATGAGTGCAAGATGATGATGATTTTGGGGTTCAAACTAAAAAAACCACAACTCAGCAAGGCTAAAACAGTAAGTTTTGATCTTACATGTCTATCATGAATAAGTAAGATCAAAAAATTCGATTGATATGACCTTTCTTAAAACGCAACGTTTCAACCAACTTAACAGCAGTTCTAAAATTTTGACAGTAAAAATATTATTGACATTTTAAGAGTAAATTTTGGAAAAAAAAGACTTAAATTTTTTTTAGTTTTGACTAATTGATTTGTGGACTTATAATATATTTATCATATTTAAAAATATACATTTTTAATAAATCACATAATAAGTCTCATATAGTTTATTACTTTATTCTTACGAGATTAGCTCAATTGACTATAAATCCTATCTCGTTGTAATTAGTTGGAATCCTTTAAAAATAGGGGTAAAAATCATATGGAATTTGAGCGCTTCAATTTAGTAGCCTTGGACGAGAACTTTGTCCTTAAACCAGTAGGTCATCTTGTTCCAATTGAAGCTCACTAACCCAGTGTCCACCTCAGCTCCGACTATCATTTTAGCGCCTAAATCTCAAAGACGAACTCCGAGTCCAGCTATAACGCCGCGCTTTGGTCGTCAATGTCTGCGACGGAAGCAATGGGAGAAGAGGAAGAGGAGAAACACCAGTCCAATTCGCCATCCGGAGTCGCAGAAATTACACAAGCTACCCAGGAAGAGCACTCGTCGCCTGTGGTTCGGTTCGATGTTCCGCCACATAGAACCTACCACTTCTACAACCAGTTCAGGACCGGCTCAAACCCTAATAACTTTCTAAAAGGCGTCAAATGGTAAATTTAGTAATTTCCCTGCTGTGCTCTGAACAATTTTATGTAATTTTTTTTCTTACATTTTGAACTTTTTTTTGTTTGTTTGTTGGTTGTAGGTCACCGGATGGGTCGTGTTTCCTCTCAAGCTCTGAGGACAACACGCTTCGTGTGTTCACATTGTGAGTTTGTTATACAACTTATTTACTTTTCTCCTTCTTTATTTTCCCCGTTTTATTCAAAGTTGTATTATAAATAAAGGAGTGCTGTTTGAGTAGAATTTTGGAAATAATTTTATTGAATAGTTTAATTTGTTTTCCTGCTTGTATTTTGTCATTTGACTGAGACTACGAAATTTTATCTTTTATATTTTGACAATTACTGAGTGTTTTGTCTTCAACAGACCAGATTATGGGAGTGGTGGTGATGTTAGCACTTGGTCTACAGTTTCTGATGAAGGTGAGTTTGCATTCAAGTAAGACAATAAGGGGTAATGCCAAATGCCTAATTTCTCTTTGCTGAGAATGATTAAGAACTAGAATTCTTACTAATTCATGACAATGTGTGAAGCGAATTACGGGTTCTTTTGTGTCTAAGCTTGTTATAATCACATGCTTTATTTTGTTGTCATACAAATATTGATGGTGTAACTCTTAAGATGCAGATTCCTATGCTGCGAATGTTGTTGTGAACGAGGGAGAGTCGGTATATGACTTCTGTTGGTATCCATACATGTCTGCTTCAGGTGCTTCTATAATCTTGTGTGCTTTTGCTATGAATTACATATTTTCAGTTACACTTGAATTGAATTTGCAAGTGATTGATGGTAGTCTAAGTGGAAGTTTGATTCTGCGAATTGGTTGACATTTCAGACCCAGTTAAGCTGTGTTTTTGCAAGTACGACTCGGGACCATCCAATTCATCTTTGGGATGCTACTTCAGGCGAGGTGCTTAGTTGTTACTGCTTATATACTTTTTGCTGAAGAGATTAGTAGTTTAGTGAACTCTAAGACTTGAAAAATGGCTTTGTAACATACAGTATAAGTGCCATTCCATGTGTACACCTGTCCTCTCCTACGAAGACATAGTGGTTCCAACCCTTAAGATTTACTGCATCTATATTACAGCATGCCATTTTAAAAGTCTACATGCTCATTTGACAGATGTTCCAAGCAGCTTTGTTGCTGCATTTGTGGTTTCTTTATTATTATATCTGGTCAATGATCATTGCCTTTGACTGAAAATTTCAGCTGCGTTGTACATACCGGGCATATGATGCCATGGACGAAATTGCTGCTGCATTTTCAATTGCATTCAATCCTCATGGGACGAAGTAAGCATGATTTTTACAATGGTTCATAATTTGCAACTGCTGCTATTTCAGATTTTATATTATGATTAAAAGGACAATGATTCTCAGATTGCAATACGAGGAGCTGTATATGTTATTATCACCTTTGACTCCAATGAGATGCTAATACTTTATAATGAACTGCGGTTAGTGCATTATTTGAGACACGGGTTTATAATTGCCTCTCTCAGATGTCATTTACACTTCCCCAGTATATCTTCTAATTTGGCATAAACCACCACTCTACTAAAAGTTAATGGATAGCATAGGCGTTGTCTCTGGATGCAAATTAACAGATGGTCCAATCGTTTTATAGGATATTTGCTGGATACAACAAGGCTGTTAGGGTGTTTGACATACATCGCCCTGGTAGAGATTTTGAACAACATTCAACACTTCAAGGGAATAAAGAAGGCCTAGCAGGTACTTGCTCTTAGCTACCTGATTAAAATTTTCTGATGACAAATGAAATGATGAAGCACATATCCCTTCACTTTTCTAATTGTGTTACAGGCATTATATCTGCTCTGGCTTTTTGTCCAACTCATACTGGATTGCTAGCTATGGGTTCTTACAGCCAGACCACAGCAATATATAGAGAAGATAATATGGAACTTTTATATGTTTTGCATGGCCATGAAGGTGGGGTAACACATGTAAGTCAGAATTCCCCATCATTTACTTGATTCTGATTATTGTATCAAGAAGTAAAAGCAATTTTTTTTTTTTTTAATTTTTTTAATTTTTAATTTTTTGTCCTTCAGGTCCAGTTCTCAAAAGATGGAAATTATTTATATACAGGAGGCCGAAGGTAAGATATTGTAGAATCCTTCTTTCAGTTCAAGTTATTAGACTCCATACAACAAAGAAAGTATTTTTCTTCCCTTTTTTAGTGTCGAGAAGAGAGGTTAGGTGTGATGTGAACTTTTCTCGCGGAGACCATAAATCAGTGTCTTGTGATAGAATGTGATTGCCTGATCGGTTCATCCTATCAATGGTTTACTGAAGACAAAATATGTAAAATAAAAGCTAGAGTTTTTCTGGATATCCAAAACTAAACATTATTTGCAATATTCCTTTTAAAGTTGTGCATGGGACTGTAAATAAACTAAACCATTTACTAGGGTTACTCCCCTTTGTGCTTTTTTGAATGTACATTATTTATCAACAAAAATAAAAGACATATTTCAGGAGTTCAGGAGTGCAAGTTTTTGTCTACTCCAGATCTACCTGTCACCATACCACTGAATTGTAAATATGCTGTGATTCAGTTCATATTTCACCTTCAGATTTTCAAATACATAGCTGCTTTTACTACAAACCATTTATTTCAATGATGATTCTTAATGTTATGCACACCACACACCATGATAGCAAAATCATTGCAGTAGTCTTGGGGATGGTGCCTCTTTTGTATAGCATAAGTTAAATGTAGTGCATTATCATATGTTAACACATTATGTTTATATGTTTTCTATCCTCCTGTATATCAAATTTACATTGTTGTGTTTTCAATTTTGTTGAAGGACCCTTATATACTGTGCTGGGATATACGCAAAGCCGTTGATGTTGTGTACAAGTAAGTAGTTTTATCTCATCTGGAGATATCACCACCGCCCCCTTTTTCTTTTCACAATCACAGCCCATTACATGAGGTGTACATCCAAACAACTGAAGAACAGTTACAAGGCCCCCCCAAAAAGGAGCAAGTGGGCACCTCTTTAAACTGCCCTTACTCTTCTTATCTGCTTCAACCAACTAGCCCAAATTCAATTTCAATGCCATCGAAGGCAAAACCTGATATATTTTTATGAAAATTGAAACTGAGGATTGACAATTTCCCTAATGACTTGCCAATATTACGTCTTATAATGTGAGCTATGTTACACTGTAATACAATTTTGTATGAGTGGAACTTCAGCACTTTTGAGTTGCATTTGATATCTAGTCTTGGCATATGGTTTCTTAACATCAAGTAAATCAGTACCTTATCATTTTCTGTTCACTTGCTGACTCTGCATATTTCCTTTTTCTTCATTGTTTGAGTTTGTTGTTACCATACATGACAAACATAATTGAAGTGCCCCTAATTTTCTTATGCGTACCTTGTGATTAGGTTATATAGATCATCAGAATGTACTAACCAGCGGATATTGTTTGATATTGAGCCCTTGGGACAACATCTGGGTACAGGTGGTCAGGTAACATCTTAGCTTTTATTCATGTCTCTGTGGTCAAGTATCAAGCTATAACCAAATCATTTTGCCATTTTAATTATCTCAATACTTGTTTATTATCGCTTTTTCGGTTTCAGGATGGTCTTGTTCACATATATGACCTTCAAACAGGGCATTGGGTGTCAAGTTTTCATGCTGCATTGGGTATTGCTTCTTCATATCCTTCAAAGATGTGGCTGATTAAATATTGCGTATATCCTTAGTCTCTTCTATAACTAATTAGTTTTTATCTGTTCTATAAACCATACAGACACTGTAAATGGATTCTCTTTCCATCCATTTCTGCCAATGGCGGCCTCCTCATCAGGGCACCGGAGATTTGTAGTTCCTGA
Source organism: Carpinus viminea (assembly GCA_013348765.1). Lineage (NCBI taxonomy): Eukaryota > Viridiplantae > Streptophyta > Magnoliopsida > Fagales > Betulaceae > Carpinus > Carpinus viminea. Next base: position 64,231,572 of record CP054667.1, read on the forward strand.
TGACACCTATGAGGATATGCCTTTGACTTTGAGTGGTATCTCCAGTAACCCTAATGCTGCAAACTGTGTTCTTTTGAAGATGCCTTCTAAGATTTGCTATGTCGTTCCTTCCCGTGTTGGTCTTGTTTTTTAGTGATTTTGAGAAAACACTCTTTTTTGGGTTATAATGCATCATTGTCATGACCAAGTGTTCTGCTCATTAGTTGCCGCCTAGGATGTTATTCTGGTGATTCAAATAGTAGTGAAGTTTACATGGGATTTGTTTTAAGTTTAAATTCAATTTCTTTGTTCTAATGTCTGAGTTAATTGGTCAAACTGAATGTTGGCTAAACCAAGGAAATATAAAAAGCGATGAAATATGGGTTCAGGTCAGGTGGTATTTGAGTCACAAGGCAATATTGTTAAAAGCTGAATGATATTGGTGTTTACATTGATTTTTTTCGAGCTTCTCGAAGTTTTAGACGGGCTTCTATCCATGTATTCTGAGCTGCATTTACTTTTATGGAATCTCAAAATTTAAGATTGGTTTATTGAAATGAAATATGGTACATTTGTTTATGGTATTTTATGAATTACTCTGTTCTGTTCTCATAGATGCGTCACTGTTTTATGTAGGCAATGAAAATTGTGCTTCTGTGTGGAGTTTCCCAATTGCTTCAACGGTGGAGAATGATACTGAGATAAATGGTGATGATTCTAACTGTCCGTCCGAACATGAAAACCTCCACCACAATCCCTGAGTATTTTTTTTATTATTTTTTTTGGTGACAGCCTTGTGTATAATCAAGTTTCTGTGCTTCATATTAGTGTTTCTTACAATTATGATTGGAAAGGCCATCGTTTGCTTAACTGTTGTACAATGTTTTATTGAAGATGGTAAGAGATATCCGAATCTATATCTGGCCTTTATGCCCACAAGTAAATACCAAATTTTGAGCTAGAAATGGAAAGATTTGTCATACACACTCATTTGGAGGCTTTTGCAAATTTAACTTCTCTTTTAGTTTCTGTCAAAAGATAGCTTCTAGCATGTTAGTCTCTCTCTCTAATGAATGTTTTGTATTCTTCTTGTATTTGGCTTAGGTGTTGTAAAAGAATTACAGCACAGTTTTTGTAGTTTTTTCAATGGTTGCATAATTTAATTTTTAGTTTTTTCACGAAAAAGAGAGTAAAATTAAATATGAACTGTTGATGCTGTAGTTTTTTTAGAATACTTAAGTCAAGTCCATTATTCTCATACCATTTTGGGATTTGATTTGCTGTCTTGCTGGTTTCTTCAATGGTCCATATCAAATTTTAAAATTTTCATGAAAAAGAGAGTAAAATTAAATATGGACTGTTTATGCTGTAGTGTTTTTATGACACTTAAAGTCAAATCCATTACTCTCATAACATTTTCAGATTTGATTAGTTGTTTTGGTGGTTTCTTTTTGGGTAATGATTTCATGGAATGGACATAGGCAGCAATCCATCTATGTGCCTATTACCTATGACTGATGCCTCAAAAGCAGCAACCATGACTATTATGGTGCTTCAATTCACGGAGTATCAAGTTTACTTCAAAAATTTGACATTGGAATTGAATTGGTCTTTTTTCAGAATTCAATGTACGTTTTGCTTTTTTCCTGTATACTCCTTGAAACATATAGGCATTGCAACTAATTAAACTATTAATTTATTTGTCAAAATTTTATTGTTAATTTTTTTCACCAATGTTGAGCCACAGCACTTGCATGAAAAATAATTTACAAATTTTGATTATCTTCAAGTATATATTCATTCTTCTTCACTCATCCAAAAACTATAATTAGAAAATTTACCTCCAAAAAATGTTTTCATAATTTCTATGGTGAGTGTTACAGTGGCAATTCATTTAAAGAGACCACCAATTTAATTAAGTGGATGAAAGCAAGATTACCCTAATCTTAGAGCAGTCCTATATATTAATTACAATCAGGGGCAAACAAGACTTTTCAACCCTATATATGAAGTTCTAATTGTCTGTCGGAGAAAAAAGAACAAATCGATCTTCGTAAGACTTTTAAAGAATTTATCGATGTCTTTCAAAAAGCACATACTTATTTATTTGCTTATTTATGATCAAGTTCGGTACCTAGCCGAATCAATCTTATAAGATTCCTAAAATAATTCATTGATTTCTTTCGAAAGTAGATTATTTATTTGCTTCTCGAGTTCCGTAAATAACTAGAACATTGAAGAATATTTAGAAATACGTTTAGAAAACCAGTTTGATTCTATCTATGTTCCTTCCGTTACAAGAAGTATTCAAGGATTATCTAATTCATTTTGTCAGAAAAATCAAGAATAATCATTATCCTAGTCAACTGCCATACAAAGCAAACCAGGCATATTCTGGACTCAAACTATACAGGCTACCGGGAACAAGGCATGCACACATTGAACTAACAGTCCAAAACGACACCGCTTTCCCATTCACCACATGCAAAACAGGTAGCTTTGATATGTATTGACCCGGTATCCTAGTAAACATTTACTGCAACGTCACTATTTACTGCAACGTCACTATTTGAGGTGAGCTCAGTTTCAGTCTTCGGAGCAGCCAGAAAAGGCAAAACCAGGCATGCATGAAGCTAAATTTTCTCAACAGTTCCAACATGTACGTAATGAATGATAATTAACACGAAATTAAAGTAATCATTAATAACCCAAAAGGCGCCTAGATTTTCTCTTTTATATTGCACTGATTTAGACTTCTTTTTCTCATTGTTCTCTTGAATAGGGTTCTCGTTGCAATTGGCTCCAATGGTTGCACCCAAAAGAGATAGCCAAACACTGTCACAGCCACCGCAAAAGAGAACCAAGAGGAGCCATGATCATCATCATCTTGGTCATGTAGTCGGTGCAAATTATAATATAAATCTCCCGGACGACATTCTCGACCGGATTTTCTCCTTCTTGCCGGTCAAAAAGGCGGTTCAGGTTGGAGTTCTATCAACGAGGTTCAGAAACACATGGGTTTTCAATCGAAACCTGTTCTTCGACCGGGATTTCTCCGGTAGCCGCAGCGAGTTTTTCGAGATAATCAAACGTGTTTTCAACTCTCACGTGGGCTCCACAATTAAAAGTCTCCGGTTGTCTTTCGATCCATCCGGTGCGGAATCGGTCATCGAAAGATGCATCGAAATAAGCATCGAGAAAGGCGTGGAAGAGATTGATTTAGATTTTTACCAAAGTTGGAAGCCTTTCAAGCTTTCTTCGCAATATATTGACGTTGAATCCATCAAAATACTGAAGCTGATTTTTTGCCAAGTTGATATTCCACCAAATTTGCAGGGTTTGCGTTTCCTGCACACCCTCGAACTTCGGAAGGTCGACCTCACGACCATAGCCATGGAAACGTTGTTTCGCCATTGCCTGCTCCTCGAAAGCTTGGAGTTATGGCAGTGTAACGAAATCCGGCGCCTGAATGTTTTTGGTCGGAATCTTAAGCGTTTTAAGGTTTTAAAACTTGGGCATTGTACAGATATTATGCGGATTTATGTCGAGGCCCCGACTCTTCACTCGATTTATTACACTGGGACTGTTGTAAGCTTCGAGTTTGCCGAGGTTTTACAGTTGGATGAAGTGCTGCTTAATTTCATTCCTTCTAAAAGTTTTACACAGGCTTGTGCCATAGAAACTATGGTATCTGGTCTCTCTCATGTTAGTGTTCTCACTACTACTAGTGTATTTCTTGAGGTATGTGATTTTAATGGCTTTTTGGTTTCTCAATTCTCTTTTCATTGACATTAATGTCGAAATAGCCATAGAAATACGTTTCTATGTTGGTTAGAATTGTTACGCACATGTGATAAAAATTTAATTTTTGGTATTACTCTTAAATATATGGATATATAGTAGTACTACATGGGTTAAGCAATTCCGATGAATGTCATTTATTGATTTATTAATTTTCTGAATGAGGATGAGGATTATTATTATTATTATTATTTAAATACGAAGATTCTCTGTTATTAAGTTGCCGAATTTTCATAGAAATTTAAACAACTCAAGAGAATGGGCTTGTGGGACTCACCTGCATGCCTTAATGATGCAGGGAGGGGTCTTGTAAGTTGTAACTCATCTTTTTAAGGGCTTGTGGGACTCACCTGCATGCCTTAATTAATGATGCAGGAAGGGGTCTTGTAACTCATCTTTTAAGCTGTCCAAATTTATGTGAGTTTTGAGTAGTCTAATAACAGGAGATTCCAATTATATTGTTTCATTGTTTTAAGGGCTTGACAAGAAGAATAAGAGATGCGACTTTTAGAGACATGGAATTCTGCTTTTGGAATTTGAAGGAGTTTCATTTGTACATGGAAGGGACCACCTACTGCAATGTTTTTGACATTGCTGCTTTTATCAAGAACTGCCCTTGCATAGAGAAACTTTTTATTGATGTGAGTGTATATGTATATACGTACGTATCACTTCTTACAAACATTAGTTATTGACCTTAATTTGCTTTTATTTTGCATGCAGCTCAATGAATTTTCTTTTGAATGGGGATTCTACTGGGAATTACATCAGAGGGAAATACTTGAGAATTTCCAGCATTTCTTTACCAACCTCAAATTCATTAAAGTGGAAGGTTTCAAGTTTGAAATGCGTGAGCTACAGCTGGTGAAGTTCTTCCTAGGGAAGGCAGTGTTCTTGGAGGCTCTAGTTCTTGTCACTCCCAGCAATGGCCGCACCAAATTCAATACCCCAGATGCACTAATTTATGACCAATTTCTTTGCTCATGGAGAGCATCTCCAAAAGCCAGTATATTCATATGTGATCATTCCAGTGACAGGACTTCTCTGCATCCAAAACATTCGAAATATTGGTTTTAATCAAGTGGGGCAAAAAGGACCTTGATCATGATGATGTGTATCCCATTGATGGTGGGAAATGGAAACACAAAAACACAGGGTAGTTTAATTACAGTCTAAGGAAGGCATAGGATTTTCTAGTTTAATTGCATTCTAATTAAGGAAGGCACCATGTGCAGTGCATGCACTGTATTGTTTTTACAAGAAATTAATTATGTTGTTTCTAAAACTATCGAGGTAGCCTGTGTGTTTGCTGTCAATTAAGGTGAGCTTTTAAACAATCTGGAATTCAAGTGAAGAAAGATACTTCTCTCTAAAAGCTAAGTCCATGGCAAAGGGCACTATTATCCTTAAGAAGCCACGCTTAATTAATCACAGTTAAGCGCATGGTAAAATCTTAGTTTGGTCTTTAAAATCAATTTAACATTTAATATTGTGATTTTTTTAAAAGAAAAATGCTATTTAATAGACTATTATACGATCGTCATACAATTAAAATGATATGGCTGTAAAAATCAGCTATTGATTTTTTTTTTCTTCACAAGCTCTTGTTAATCTAATGGTTGTTTTCTATCCACTACATAATTATATAATAGTTTACTAAATATTATTACTTTTTTAAAAAACACACCCTCTTACCTAGAGGAATAATTTAAGGTAAGTTTTACTGACGGTCACCTAAAGAGAACTGAGAGGAACAAGAAAAAGAAAACCTAGATGAGAGTTAACCAAATCAAAGGGATTGTTTCAATTTTATGTGTATTTTATAAGTTATTGAATTACATGCTATAAAGTTTTATAAATGAGTATCTCATATTTCAAAATAAATATCATTACTCTTTTTAAAAAGACACCCCCTTATCTAGAGAAGAATTTAAGGTATGTTCTATTGACAGACACCTAAAGAGAGTAACAAGGAAAAGACAACCTAAATGAGAGAGTTAACCAAATCAAAGGGATTGTTTCAATTATGTATTTTATATGGTATTTATTACATGCTATAAAGTTTATAAATGAGTATCCCAACATAAAACGTAACGCATGGTCAATTAATCGAAAGATGTGCTATATACAACTATATATATTTTGCACCAATAAATTATCTTCCGAGCATTGTAGCAGTAAATATCGAATTATAATCTGTACATGCCAAAGGAAACCCTAGATTTTTATTGGAAGCTTTTATATGTTAGAAGAAAACTGTTATAAACACTTGCAAAGTTCACTTCTTGGCGTTGTAGTAAAAATTAGGGATAACAATTCATATTCGAATGTCAAGTTTTGGTCATGTCAAGACATGCGTATAAGATTCTATAGGTTAACTATAATCTCATTTAATTAAATGAGTCAAATCCTTCGATCATAACCAGGGACGGATCCAGGGTGAAGAATGGGGGGGACCAAAGCAAAGAAAAAAAAATGGGGAGGACCAGATTAAAAAAAAAAAAATACAGCCTATTTTTTTTTTTTTTGGGGGGGGAACCATGGCCACCACCGGTCCCCCCCCAAATCCGTCCTTGATCATAACCTTTAATTTTGTATTGGGTTTGCAGTTATATCGCAAATTGTCTTCCATTATGTCGCGTGTCAAATTCATATTGTATTGAAATATAAATATAAAATTATATAAGTTAACCATAACCCTTTCTATTTTATTAATCGTGTAAGACTTCTCAACTATAACCCTTTTAATTTCGTATTGGTTTATGTTGATGTAGCAAGTTATATAAAAAAATATTAGCCATGGTAAAAATCAATATTAAATGTTACATATACTTTCATGGATTAATTGCGATTTCCATTGCTATTTCAGAAGTCTAAAGTATCATACAAACTAGGCTCGATCATATACTATTAAAAAGTGCATATTTGGAGGGTAGGATGGAGGTGTACTGAATTCTAAGAGTTCACACACAAATAAGGACAACATAAAACAAATACCATAACAAAAGACAATAATCGAAAAAATTACATGCAGGGTTCACACTGCTGAGCCTTTTCCCTTTGTTTTGTCAAAAAATAACGTTACACTTACTTCTTTATATATATATATATATATTTTATTCATAGGTGGCTTTTAAAACCATCAATATTGACTATGAGATATATAATTATTTGATTTTGATTTAATGGTTTGAAGTGTGATAGAGCCACAATTTAAACTCAACTAAGACCAAGCTTTCCCCTCCTCCCTCTTGTGTGTAAAAAAAAAAACTAAGACCAAACTTTTTTTAGATCTAATTTCTCTCTCCTTTAGTTTAAGGCTCTCTCTCCTCCACAACAGTTTTTTTTTTTTTTAATAGAAAAATTGTTATTTAAACTCAATTAAGATCCAACTTTTAAACATAATTTATCTCTCTTCTAGTTTAAGTAAGGATCTCTCCTCTACAGGACCCTAAAAATAAAAAAATAAAAAAAAATTTGTCATTTAAGAGAAAAATTAGGTATTAATTAAGTTTAAGTTGTAATTAATGATATTTTTAAAAGTTAGCGGTATTAAAAAATGAGAACATTGGAGGCAGATCGCAGTTGCGGTTTCTTTTTATTTGGCTGTCGGTGGTTTTGTTTGCACCATTAGGCTTCAATATCATGTCCGTGGTAGTTATTTGGAACTTCAAATGTTGAAAGATTTTCGCGTCTCACACATTAATGCATGCAAATTCCCAAATATCAGGATTTTTAAAAACAATAAATCAATTGAATGAAACGCAAACTTGCTTAATTTCCTCACTAAAAAATATATTAGATACTGATAAATAAATTTTACAGCAATTAATGGAAAAGAAAAAGTCCAACCCACAAAAGAAAAAAACAAATTAAATAATAATAATAAGAATGTCGGTGTAGCTGACAGCAATTAATGAAAAAGAAAAAAAAAGAAAAAAAGTCCAACCCAATAAAGAAAAAACAGGGGAAAAAATAATAATAACAAGAATGTCGGTGTAGCTGATTTTATTGGTTGCTATTAAGCCTATTATGGGTTCTTTAAGAGCATCCCTAATAGAGGTGCCAAATATATATATATTTGATCTAAAATAATTTTTAAAATTTATAAAATACTTATTGTATTGAAGAAGAAAAAAAAAAGTCTATTTTATTAGATTAACAAAAAAAAAAAAAATTACATGTAGCCGCATTTTTCAAGAAGCCATTTCATGTTTTTTATTATTTTTCTTACCTGTCTTCTTTTTTCTCAAAATTTTCTCTTGCTATTTATCTTTCATCTCACTTTTTTCTAAAATTTTCTTATACTATTTTTCTTTCCACATCTTTTTTTTTTTATCCAAAAGTTGAAAAATATGATATTTAGGAAAAATACAATCCTTATAAAAAATAATAATATTTAAATGATATAGATAAAAATATAACTAATTGGATGTAAGAGAGATTTAAAAATTCATTAGTTAAACTAGATAAAATGAGTTTTGAAAAATCATTTTGTATAAAAATTTTGCCTCCTACATTATGAATGCTCTTACTTTTTCATGTTTTTAACATTATCTTACTTTTTATATCGCATTAATGAATTTTTATTATTATTTAAATAAAAAATCACAGTAAAATATTTTTTTTATTTACTATACTAATTTTTTTTTTACTCCAATTAATTTTTGTTACACCGGACCAAAAACCTTTTAACTTCTTTACGTGGTAATTACAGATTTTACAGTGTTGGAAATGGATAGCAAAGTTTGAATGGGCTAGAAACTTCCTTCTCGAAGAGTCTTTGGGGGACCATATTAAAAAAACCCTAGATGTTGACGTGTACTTGACGCTGAATTGAATTAGCATTGTGTAAAGGATCGAAACCGGTAACAATCGTCAGCCGCCCGTTTAGAATATCCAAGTCAAACAAACAATTGGCAGCCAGTAAACCACCCAACATTCCCCCCCAAATCCCCACCGTCAACAGTACACAAGTACACAACCCCCAACTACACGTGTCAAAAGTCCAAACGCCATACGACGTGTCACAGCCAACGTTGACGGTCACGATAGCCAAAATTCCCGCACACGTCTAGGATCGCTGTACGTGTTCCACAATCCACCAAAGACACAGCCGACTTTGACCGACCATATCGCCACATCACCACCCAGCACCACACAAGATCCTTCGCACCTCGACTCATTTCTCGCCACGTGTACACCTCCAACGGCTAGTTCTCAGCCCCTCGGTCTTTTTAACCGCCAAGGGTATTATAAAAATAATAATTAATCTCATAACCCGAACGCGAATCAACCAATATCTTTCCATAGAAAATTCCAGCAGATTCCCCAAACGCGTAGTAGATATTATTTTACTTTTTTTTTTTTTTTTAAATTCAGAAGGCAAAAGCAACCTCTTTTCCTTCTATATAACGGAGTCACTTATAGAAGCGACTCCGTAGTTGGAAGGTCGTTCAAAACTTCTGTGTTGCCATATTTCCGCACAGACTATCTCACACATACACACACAAATCTCGGGCTTGCTTATATATATCATAAAGAGGTTGGTTGGTTTTTGTCTCCCTAATTTAATTACGGGATCGATTTCTGTTTGATTTTAGTCATCTGTTTTCGGAGAAGTGGTTTTCAGAAAGTGTGTTCCTAGATTCGGTATTGAATTAGTTAGGCTCGCTCAGTTCTGCTTCTGGTTTTGTTGTGTTTCCAAGTGATTGAGTGCTTGAGATTGTTGAATCTTTGATTGGATTGTTGGAAGGGATTGAATCTTTTTGGATTGGATTGAATGAACATGGCATTGGGAAAGAGGTGCGGAAATTCTTTGAGATCAAAGCGCGGCGGTGTTGTTGGTGAAGAGGGGCTAGGGTTAGGGTTTGTGAGGTACACGCGAGGATTGGGGAGGAAGAGGGTTCTGATTTCGAATAATTTGGAGGCTTCCCCGATGGATTCGGCTCCCAAGACTCCGACAAAGAGGCGGTACAGTGAGGGAGTGGTTTTGGAGGCTGAAAGGTCTCCCCTCGAAGCCTTGACTCAGGATATTCTGGTTAGTACCAAATTCTTGAGCTTCAATCTTTGTATTTTTTAGTCGGTTTGAAGAGTTTGTGGCTGAAATTTTCGGTTTTTGATTTGCAGACTAGGGTTCTGATTTCGAATGATTCGGAGGCTTCCCTGATGGATTCGGCTCCCAAGACTACGCCGAAGAGACGGTGCGGTGAGGGAGTGGTTTTGGAGGCTGAAAGGTCTCTCCTCGAAGCCTTGCCTCAGGACGTTCTGGTTAGTACCAAATTCTTGAGCTTCAATCTTTGTGTTTTTTAGTCGGTTTGGAGAGTTTGTGGTTGAAATTTTCGGTTTTTGATTTGCAGATTAGGGTATTGTGCGGCGTGAATCATGAGGATCTGAAGCAGCTTTTCCACGTATCGAAAACAATCAGAGAAGCTGTAAGTATTCTATTACATCAACCATTAACTGTTGTTAGTTAAGTATTTGATCTTTGCTGATTTGGTGAATAATGTGGAGGCTGATTTTGATTTGTGTTTGCAAATTGCAGACTCTGATTGCAAAGCAATCGCATTTTGCGTATTGTACTCCGAAAAAGATTCCCGCTTTCCGTAACGCGATTGATTCGGAGGATTCCAGCGACTTCGGAGATGTCAAACCTCCGAATGCCCCAAAACCAAGGCGCATGCTTTTGGAGCGGTTCCTGAGCAAGAAGGATCTCCCTGACATATCCGTATTGTTTGATTCGCCAGACAAAGAGCAGTTTCCGAGGAAAATGCTATTTATGGGTACAAAGATATAAGTCTCTGTGGGTTTTGTAAATACATTGTGTTCCTCGTTGAGTCGTTGTTGTAGATTTCTAGTTGTTTTGAGTAGAGATGTGCTTTGTTGCTTTTCTCATGTCCGATTGTACATGTAAAGAAATCTTTTCAAGCCAGTTCTTCAAAAGCTTTGATTGAAGATGGAGTTGGCTTCTTCCAATCTTTTTTTTTACACGTATAAGAGAAACAGAGAGATTCTACGATTCTAATTTGAAGGGCAATCTAGCTCTTGCCCTTCTATTGTCATAAAGTTGAGAATGTACAGTGATTCTGCATGCTTTGAGCTTAATAAAATGAGAGATGTTTCCATTTACTTGTTCTATCTTTTTCTCTTTGTTTCTAGTGTTGCTTGCTAGTGTTAAACCTTTGTTGATTGTGCTGTATGTTATTTGTTGCTGCGATGAATGATCCAGAAGTAATAAGCACTTTACAAAAGCTAAAGAATTTGATATGGGTATTGTAGTGGTGGACAAATTAACTATTTACCGCCTACTTGCTTAATGTAATTGAACCGACATTAACTGCCTACCGGTCAATAATTGGTTAAGGGTTTTTATATCAAAGTCGGTTTGGTTAATCCGTATAATTATTTTTTTATCGGTTAACCGATTAACCAATAATTAATTGAAAAGAAATTTTTTTGGTAAAATATATATGTGGTGGACTCTTATTGTGTTAATTATTGGGTCTATTTAAAAATTTGTTTGTTCAATAAGTTATTTTAGCCTAAAAAAGCAATTTGGGCCCAAAACAATTAAGTTTTAGTCCAATTAAAAAACTCATGGATTAAAAAAAAAAAAAAGTTTTCATGATTAACTATTTTAACTGAAATTTTTGGAATGATTTCTTATTGAAATATTATCGGTTAATTAATCAAATTAACTGATAATTTCAGTTAATTATCAAACATAGGTTTACAGTTATATCTGATACCCACCCCTATGGGTATTCTTAAGAGGATATTAATTATGCTTTTAAGAAGCTGCAGATTTATGTAATATTGTAAATTTGTAATGCTTCTAGTTAATCACCATTTATCTCAAAATATGTTTTTACGTTTATATTTAGGGAAAGACAGCACATTGCAGAAGTCATTGTTCTTTCTAGATGACAATTAGAGGAAGTACAGAGAATTACAGTTGTGCACATCTTTTGGGAGCATTGAGCACGTTGATAACGTTTTTTATGGTGGTATTTTTCTTTTTAGGCAAAAAAAAAAAAACATTAATAAATAATTCAAAACACTCTAAAAAGTGGTACCAACCCACTAAAAAATTGTGGAGAAAACATCTTTTGGGAATCTAATTAAGGACCGCTATTGGTGAATGTTTCTTCACTTGAAAGCTTGGTAATTGCAGAAAGCTTATGCTTTTGCTCTTAAAAATCTAAGATTTTCTATCTCCTTTATTTTAGCTCTTAGATTTAATTTTTTCTGTCTTCTATGTTTTAGATCTTTGATTAAAAATTTTATATCCCCGATATTTTAGCTTTTAGATTTAAAATTCTCCTATTGAGTTGCCTTTATGTAACATCATCGAGCTATGTTTTCTAATCCTATTGCACAAGCTCTCACTTGATGGATATGAAAACTGGAAGCATTGCTACTTTGTAGCCATCTATAGTTCTGTTAACATCTTAATTTATTTTTGAAATATTTCATTTCTATATAAGCTGTGAATTATTAAGACAAGAGTTACAAGAGTTCAAGACACAATACTACCAAGAACTCAAAAAACGATAAGAAAAGTGATGATTTAATATAGTATCAAACTTATAGGCTAACTCCAAATATGGATCCTGTGATTTTTTCTCTCTCTCCATAAACTCTTTGACAATCTCTCTCCCCACATGCCACATTTTTTTTTTTTTAAATCCACATTTAGAATGAGTAGCATCAATGGTTTCTCTTTCAACTTGCTCTTTTGTTCATCTCCTTGGGTATCATGATACCCCTAAGTAGCACAAAGAGAGGTCCCAATCCTGGTGCAAGAAGAAGAAATCACCAGATCCGCACGAAGAGAGCTCAACTCATCGCAAATCCACCGATTTTTGTGTCATCTATTCAAGTAGGTGCGCGCCTTCTTTGAATCCTTTCAAGCTTTATTCACAACATATTGACGTTGAATCAATAAAAATATTGAAGCTGGTTTTTTGTGAAGTTGATATTCCACCAAATTTTCAGGGATTGTGTTTCCTACACACCCTAGAACTTCCGAAGGTCGACATCATGGCCAAAGCCATTGAAACGTTGTTTTGCCATTGCCTGCTCCTCGAAACCTTGGAGTTATGGCAGTGTTACAAACTCCAGCACCTGAATGTTTTTGGTCGGAATCTTAAGCAATTTAAGGTTTAAAACTCAGGCATTGTACAGAATATTATGCAGATTTATGTCGAGTCCCCAACTCTTCACTTGATCTATTACATCGGGACAGTTGTTAGCTTTGAGTTTGCCGAGGTTTTGTAGTTGGATGAGGTGCCGCTTAATTTCATTCATTCTAAAAGTTTTACAGAGGCTTGTGCTGTAGAAACTATGGTACATGGTCTCTCTCATGTTAGTGTTCTCACTACTACTAGTGTATTTCTTGAGGTATGTGATTTTAATGCCTTTTTTGTTTCTCAATTTTCTTTTCATCGACATTAATGTCGATCTAAATATAGAAATATGTTAAAAACCATATTTGTATTTCACGTAGGATGAGACCCATCTAAGGATTGGCACAAATTGTTACATCAGCATTGAGATAAAAATTTAACTTTTAGCATTACGGTTAAGCAATTCCGATGAATGTCATTTATTGGTTTATTAATTTTCTGAATGAGGATGAGGATTCTCTATTATTATGTTGCGAATTTCATAGAAATTTAAACAACTTAAGAGAATGAGCTTGTGGGGATCACCTGCATGCCTTCATGATGAAGGGAGGTGAGTCTTGTAACTCATCTTTTAAGCTGTCTGAATTTATGTGAGTTTAGTCTAATAACAGGGGATTCCAATTATATTGTTTCATTGTTTTCAGGGCTTGACAAGAAGAATAAGAGATGAGACTTTTTTCTCATTTGTCAAATTGGAATCTAGTAGCCAGTTGAGTAGAATAGAAAAAGATCACTGAGCTATGTAACATAGCCTTTATGTAACATCATTGAGCTATGTTTTCAAATCCTATTGCACAAACTCTCACTTGGTGAATATGAAAACTTGAAGCATTGATACTTCGTAATCATCTATTGTTCTGTTAAAAAAAAAAAAAAAATCTATTGTTTTGTTAACATCTTAATTTATTTTTGGAATATTTAATTTCCATATAAGCTATGTCTATCAAGTAATTATTAAGACAAAAGTTAGAGGAGCTTAAGAGACAATTGTTACAAGAGCTCAAGAAACAATAAGGAAAAGTGATGATTTAATATGGTATTAGAGCTATAGGCTAACGCCAATTTTGGATTATGTGAATTTTTTTCTCTCTCTCCATGCACTCTTTGACAATCTCTCTCCCCATATACCACATCTTTAAAAAAAATACACATTTGGCATGAGCAGCATCAACGATGGTTTCTCTTTCAACTTGCTCTTTTGCTCATCTACTAGGGTGCAAGAAGAAGAAATCACTAGATCCACACGAAGAAAGCTCAACTCATCGCAAAAACACTGATTTTCGCATTATCTATTCAAGTAGGTGCACCTTCTCTCACCATCCCGAGCACTTTGTCGTCCTCCGAAGTTCCGGCGAACACACTATCATGGATCTATGTGCATAGACTGGCTATTTCACAAGATGTTGTAGTCGTAGAGTTTATTTTATTATTTTTTCCAGTTTAGCCATTTTGATGGTGCAGCTTTTCATTTTATGTTTTGTAATTTTTTTTTTTTTAAAAAAAAAGTACAAATGAAAAAAAAAAGCCTAAAGAGGCATATGTTTAGTCTATGTGACCTATTTAAGACCTATAGTTGGTCCAATTCTAGCAATTGTAGCCGATGCCGACCAAATAGTCGCTGATATCCATGTTTTGCCCATAGTAGCTGATGTCAGCCATAATCGCCAAAGTCCAAGTTTTGCTCATAACAGCCGATGTTCCAATTTAGACCATAAAAACCATTTATGGGCCCTTTGATATTCAAGATCACACCTCAAAACGTATGTGATCATTGTTGGGTTTGCGGGAGCATATTAAGACAAGAGTTATAATAGCTCAAGAGACGATAATTATTAGAGCTCAAGAGACAAGATTTATAAGAACTCAAGTGACAAGAATTACAATTATGGTTATTAATGTAGAAGTAAAAAAGACATGTAACATTCACAAAGACCATAACCATGTATTCCCCAAATTTTTTTTTTAATTATAAAATTCCTATAAAAATTAATTTTTGACCCCAAAATTATTATTTTTTTAGAATTTTGCCCCCCAAACACAAATCTCTAATTATCGTAGCTCATAAGTCGAACCACTTTAATTCTCAGAGTTTTTCTTCCCTGTTCTCATTTATCTTTTCTAAATTATAAGTTCTAATAGTAATCATATAGGACTAAAGTCTTCCCAATTGTGATATGTCTTTTAAAATCACTGATAAATTAAAATTCAATAATAATCATCTCAAATTTAATAATGATTTTAAAAGACATCATATTTGAGAGGACTCTAGTGGCCTCTTTATATCATTATTTGTTTTCATTAGATTAACAAGTCATTACTATAAAAGCCATGCTGTCTGTTCGGCTGATACTAATATATATTTTTTAAGTAATTCTATAAGTCCTTCTTGTGTCTCTCTTGTGTTCCTTCAAGAATAATGTGGCTCTTAAAATTACCATTTGATCAAAATCTTATAATAATCAATCACAAGCCTAATGATGATTTTAAAAGTATCATTATTGAAGGGATATAAGAAGAACTTGTAGCATTACTCATATTTTATAACAAATTAAATAATATGACCTTATTCTTTCAAAAAAAATAATATGACCTTATATACTCCATTACATGCACTAATCATCTTTGTCCAGCTGTCCTGCTACCCCTTAAGTCGGTTCGACAGAGATTGATCTAACGGCGTCCCTCTATTTCCTCGACGCTATAAATACTGCCCAACATCCCTCCTCTCGTAGGACGTTTTATTTCGCGCTTGGCTCTCTCTCACTGTGAGTCAACTCACTCTGTGGTACCTTTCGAATGGCATCGATGAAGCGCGAACATTCCGAACAAGGCGAACGGGAGACGAAGAAGGCAAAGATTGACGATGTAATTGAGGCTCCGGAATCAAAGCCCGCAGAGCGCGTGGTACTCAACCCCGCCGACTGCAACTTAGGTATTTGCTGCTTCTAAAGTTTTTTGCCATTTATTTCTACTATTGGCATTTAGCTTTGATTGATAGGTGTAATTCTCTCAATTTTCCATATCTTTTGGCAAAATTCGCTAAAAAATTTCCTATATACTTTCTAAATAGAGTTTTAGGGTATAGGAATCTAGAAATTAAGGATTTTTAAAATGCTTTTTTGTATAAGAGTTTCTAGGAATCTTGAAAAGATTAGTATATTGGTACATGTTAATGATATATGAGGTATGATACAATTAAATTCAACTAATTAGGCAAGAAAAAAGAAGAAGATTGTGCTTAATGAGAAAGATATGAAAGTTAATGATAGGTATGATACTATAATCAATGAGGATTGCTCCAGGAGCGTCGATAATTAGATCTGGAGAATGTT
This sequence comes from Carpinus viminea, assembly GCA_013348765.1. NCBI lineage: Eukaryota > Viridiplantae > Streptophyta > Magnoliopsida > Fagales > Betulaceae > Carpinus > Carpinus viminea. The sequence goes on from CP054667.1 coordinate 64,247,872, forward strand.
GATTATTGTGTGGCATAGATATTTTCACTGTGTTCTAAAAGGAACAAGATGCTATAGAGTGAGAAAAGAATATGAGCCATAGAGAAAAAATAAATTTCTAGTGTGCATTGTTGTTCTTCGTTTGGATGTGAAGGGCCACTTTTATATGGGTATTGCTCTTTCCAGTAAAGTTGCATTAGTTTGCAATGTCGTGAAACTCTGACTCAATCTAGTTGTTATCCTTAAGTGACAAGAAAATCAAGAAGCATCAAAGGAAGGAACAAGATAGGGATGCATGTTTTAGCCTTTGATTGCAGACACACCATAACGGATTCACCTAAATAGCTAAATTATTCAATTGCGTGTAAAAGAGTTCCAAAGTCAGTTTTAGTTATTTTTGTCTGAATGCTGATGTGAATTGCCACCCTTTCTCCAGATTTCAATATTGAAGGCAACGGTCTTCAAGGATCTGCACTTCATGAGCAGGGGTTTGCTTATTGCTGGTCTGGTGCTCGGGCCAATGTTGGAATAACACGAGGGAAATACTGTTTTGGTTGCAAAATCATTTCAGTGCAGCCAGTTGATATTGAGGACACTGCCCCTGACCTGCAGCATGTTTGCCGTGTAGGCATTTCTAGAGGGGATGACAATGTGGGGAACCTGGGGGAAACTGAACACAGCTTCGGGTTTGGGGGCACTGGAAAATTTTCAAGTGCAGGCAAATTTTTGGATTACGGAGAAAAGTTCGGGCTTGGTGATACAATTGTCTGTGCTGTTAATCTTGAAGATAAACCGTTGGCTTCAATTGGTTTCTACAAGAATGGTAAATGGCTGGGTACTGCAAAGAAAATTGATGCTGGTCTCAGTGGTCTAGGAGTGGTGGATTCTCCAACAAGAAAATTACAATGGGAATCGGCCCTCTATCCCCATGTTTTGTTGAAAAATGTTGTGGTCGAGTTGCAATTTAGTGTTGAAGAGGGACTTGTTCCTGAAGAAGATTATAAGCCTTGGGCTTCTGCTGTTGAAGATGGAAGTGCAATAATGGGCCCCACTATTTCTAAGCCAGGGGATTGTGAAGTGATGATGATGGTTGGACTGCCCGCGTCAGGCAAGAGTACTTGGGCAGAAAAATGGATGAAGGAGCATCCTGAGAAGCGTTATGTTTTGCTTGGGACAAACCTAGCTCTGGATCAAATGAAGGTTTATGTTTTGGTCTTTTTTTTTTTCTTTTTTTTTTTTTTTGATACACTAATAGTGCTGTTAATTTTGCTGCTCAATATTATCTTAACTTATTGCCTAATAAAGGTAAATCTTTGTACAGGTGCCAGGGTTACTGCGTAAGGAAAATTATGGTCAACGATTTGATTGTCTAATGGATAAAGCAACTCAGATTTTTAATACTCTTTTATCACGGGCGGCCAATACACCTCGCAACTACATAATTGATCAGACAAATGTTTACAAGAATGCTCGTAAACGCAAACTGAAACCATTTGTATGCTTTCAGAAGGTAACTACCAATCCTTGAAAAATTATTTTGTTGAAAGTTTTTTAACTGGAAGACTCTTTATGTTCATTTCACCTTTATGAATGACTTTTTTACTTTTCTTTTTTTTAGATTGCTGTAGTGGTATTTCCGAGGCCAGTTGAGCTAAAGGCTCGTACTGAAAAGAGATTCAATGAAATAAGAAAGGAGGTACCAGCTGATGCACTAAATGAAATGTTAGGTATCTTATGACATTATATTGCTTTCATCTTTAAATAGTTATATTGCTACACTTGTTTCCACCAGTTGTTGTTTCTTTCCCTCATGATTTGTTAATTTATTTTCCTCTGCATGATGTGTTTGGCAGTTAATTATGTTTTGCCCAAGAGCAAGGATATGCCTGGCTCAGATGAGTATTTTGATCAGGTAATTATCTACCAACTTGGATCCATATGTTGCTGTTCATTGTAAGATTGCTAATGCTTTGGAATCCTTAAGGTTATCTTTGTAGAACTCAATCGAGCAGAGTCTCAGAGACATTTGGATGAGATGAAGCATGCTCTTGCATCTGCATCCAATTTGAACTCAAATAACTCGTCACCTTATTCTGAGAGAAGTTTTATCCAGTCATTTACTGGGTTTCCATCACAAAATCAGGGAGCTGTAGCAGGTTTTTGTCTCACCTTATCTAAGTTTGAAATTAAGAACTGATCCTTTTTTGATATTTTACTTGGATATAATACTGTTGATGTTTCACACTTCAGTCACTGAAGGACATTGGCAAAGCTCTTATTCACCTCGCAACCATGTAATTACCAAGGGCACAACCAAGTAAGTTGAAGTGTTTCGTTCATCCCCTGAGTTTAGAACAATGATCCATAAAAAAGATCTATCGGTGGGCTGGAGGTTCCTATTGGCTAGTTAAAGTTCTAATCGTTTGGCTATTTCCAAGTTGTTTATATTAACCTATCTTGGGTAAGGAACTTAACAAATATGCTTAAATTAATAGGTGAGGGTTACACCACCTGGAAGGACAGGAGCAGTAGCTGTATCATATCAAGGCAATCAATATCCTGCTGTATCTAGGGTAGCTGCCCCTCCCAAAACTTATTCAGGCTATGGGAATTCGCTTCCTAGAGATGATACTGTTTACTCTCAGAGTTATGGCGGCATTTCTAGTGGTGGTGCCCCTTACCCGGTTTTTGGAGCGGGTGCTGGCCCCTACAGGAGTAGCATGGTTGAACCCTCTCCAGTTGGAAATGCAAGCACAATGCCATTCTCTTTCAGCACTTATGGTGGGCATTTTAAAGACATGAGAGGTCCTGGCGCTAATCCGCACCCAATACCCCCCACAAATTTGCACACGCCTCATCCATTCTCATTTGGTAGGTACTTCAATTAATTATGTTGTTTTGTGGGAGGCAATTTGCTAGTAATGAATATTAGACTTTCAGCCACATTATTGTTCTGCCTTTCAGGTTCACCTGATGCAACTCCGATTGCAAGACCTCCATACGGAAATTTTCCCACTAATATGCAGTATAATGGACGTCCACGATTCTACTAACTTCTCTACAGATTTGCCGGCTATTCCTTGAATCTTAGCAAGGGCTATGTACATGATACGATTGCTACTGAAGGCTTGACTTTTTGAAAAGGTTGTACATGAGAATGCTAGGACCCTTTTTCTTTTCTTTTGGATATATAGCATTAATAAGTTTTAAACGAGGAACAAATTTTAAATCCTGCGAGTGATGGTTACTATTGGGTTTCATGTTCCCATTCAGATTCAAGAGCTGGCGAGAGCTTATGATATTGAAGGGTTTCATAGCTTCTTATTAAATGACAAGTAAAGCTGCCCTGGCCTCACCCTGAGGAAAATATCCTAGGGAAAAGTTTTCTGTCCAAGCAAAAAACTTTTTTTTCTTTTTGGTAGGGTATAAAACACGTCTATGACTGATAGATTGGGTCAGACGAAGTTATCTGGAATGGTGGGGTATAAAACAACACGTCTATGAACGATAGATTTGCTAGAAAGTTTTTGTGTCTAATCTCTTCTTCCTGCATAGACCAATCTAATTACTTCCGCTGTAGGCTTTGTTGGCATAATTTTTTTGGAAATGTTAGATAAGAGTTTGTAAGGGAAGGACCTAACCCATATACATTTGACATCTAAGGGGCCCAAACCCATGTGATTGGCCTTGCGAAAAGTTTCATGGCTTTGAACACTCGTCATTGATTGCCTAGATTCTTTGTCTGCCACAACTAGCAATTACTCTTAAATGATGTCCCTAAAGAATGGCTTCCCCTCAAGAAGCACCTATATATATATATGTGTGTTCGTTATCTGAAGGATTGGGAAACGAGGTAAGGAAGGGAATGAGATGGTAGAGAAAAAGCATGACACTTCTTTTTCTTTAGTGTGTACGCTACCTTTTTTTTTCTCTTTTTTTGGGAGCCAAATAAATAAAAAGATTCATCTTATCAGGATAAAATGTTTTGCTTTAGCCCATACACGTTTAAAAGCTTATGCAGGTTCCTATGGTTGAATTCATTGTTCTTTAATATCCAATCATAACTCCGTATAATTTACTTGAAAGTGAAGCTAGGATTTAGTGGTAGACCACCCAAAGCTTCAAATTATTATGGTTGAGAGAGAGAGAGAGTGATGTGCTGCTCTCAATGCCAAACCAACCCGGAAGTTAGAGAACCGAAAAAGCTAGTACTTTGCATTTTCTTTAGCTCAGCTCTTTATTGATTACCTTTTCAAAATGCCTTCCCGGGGACACCATAACTTTCCGGAGCAAGTGAATGGTGGGCAAAAATAAAACGTCATATCAGACATCCAGCCACTCATGTTAGGCTCCTTTCCATTCAAATCACACATCAGTTCATCTTTGGACCATCGACCACAGGTGGGAAATTAACCCAACATTGTACCAAGATATTTTAATCCAACTTATAAGTTGCTCCATTCAAGACTCCGTCACAAAACTGCAATTCATTTGATTTTGTACTTGACAAGTTGCATACGATCCAATAGTCGATGTGGCAGCAGTTCTAATACCAAATTATATAAATCTTAGATAAAAATCACTGTTGAAAACCGGCTTGTAAAATAAAGATACTCAAAAGCTTATAGTAAATACAAGTAGTCGGAAGATGACATGTGAATTTGGCCGCCAAAGCTCACATGGACCAGCATTGCTCCACAAATTCTGATCTTGAATGAATAATCGAAGTGATTTCAACATCAAAGTGACTGTACCACCTAAGTTGGTTTGCCAACATAGATATAGATGTGGTCCATGTATAAGCATTAGCATTCGCTAGTCATGTGCTGAACAGCTGAAGGAATAGCTCCCAATGGCCAAAATAAGGCGCTTTATAGGCTTTATAAAGCATCTCCAGTGGAAGTAGGCAAAATAGCTATTGAAAAAGTATATAATTTTAATTTAGCTACTCATTTTTTCATACATACTCCAATAGATTATTTATTGTACTCCTTATTTTCTTTAAATATTATTTTGTGTGGGAGAGAGTGTGAAAGAAAGAGGAGGAGAGAGAGAGACTAAAAGAAGTAATGGAGAGAAAAATAATAATAAATAAAGTTTATAGTGTAAATAGTCCAAGCATCTTTAAGAGATTAGGCAAATCCATCGTAATAGTCAAATTTGACTATTATTAGCCTTTTTTCCTCTATAGCTATTTTGCAGTTTTTCCTCCTTGTATGAATAGCAAATAGGCTTAATAATAAACTTTGTTTATTATTATTTTTGTCCCCTTTCTTCCTTTTACTCTCTCTCTCCTCCTCTTTCTTTCACGCTCTTTCTTACACAAAATAATGTTTAAAGAAAATAGATAATTAGAATAGATAATTTGTTGGAGTGTGTATGAAAAAATGAGTAAGCTAAAGTAAAAAATTGTACTTTTCAATAGCTATTTTGATTACTTCTGCTAGAGATGCTCTAAATAAGCTAATCATCTTATTTATTATTGAAAATGGTTTAAATGAAATTTATATTTTAATTTTAACAAAGTTTATTTCTATCCACAAGTTTCAAACTTACAATGTTAACTTGAATAGTTTTTCCGTTAAAATGGACGGAAAATTATAAAAATAATGAAACTCCTTAGTCTTTTTTAAAAAATTTCCGTCTACTTTTTGTAAAAATGAAAGAAAGTTAACATTGCAAATTTTGAAACTTCATGAAATGATTACCATTTTAAACTTTGAGGTTAAAATGAAAATCACCAAACTTCATGGTTAAAACTGTATTTTCCCCTTTATTATTCATATAAGAAGGAAAAACTACAAAATGACTATTTTGTTGGAGATAAACAAATGTTATTAATAGTCAAATCTGACTATTATGAAGGATTTGCCTATTCTCCTAGAGATGCTCAGAAAAAATCAAACTTCATTGGTATCAATGCTACCTCCCCCACTAAAAGGTGTACACCCTCCAAATACAAAACAAGACTCTTTCTCTTAAACTCTATGTTTAGTTTTCTCTCCAAAAAGGACTTTGCTAATTTAAGCATCATAAGTTTCCTTAGCTTGTCCTTTGTTTTGTAGGTGACGTATTGCCGGTCCGACTGTCCGAAACTCTGTATCAACATATGAGTTATAATTTGCCGGTAAAGTTTGTAAGATCGAGAAGTGTGTTACTGCCCATAATCAGAAAACTTTTGGTTCAAAGTAAATGATTACTTCAATTTCGTTTAGTCTAGTGAAACAAGAGGGGATCCACGAAGGATTTTCAGAAAGGCTTCAAATTCAACACAGTCCCCACGTTGCATTTCCACTGAAAAGGCAGATTGATACTTGTGAGTAATGAAAAGAAAGATGGCCCAAAGGACCTTTTTGCTAATTAAAGTGAATGAGAGTAAAGGAGATATATGCAATTCTAACAAAGTTGACAAGACCGATTATGCCCGCAGAACTAATATATATATATATATATATATATATATATATATATATTTATAGCATGCTTTCTAACATTGTTTAGACCTTCAACCTAAGTTACTGCACTACCACATCTGCATGGCACATCATGTACTTTGACAGGAACAGAGAAACCTTCTTAGTTTCTTAAAGGCCCCTTTGAGTACATATAAAGAAAAGGACATCACTGTTTTTTAAAGCTTACGATATATTGAATTATTGTACGTTCTCTTCCAATGGAAAAGTGAATAATTTGGTCATAACAATCTAAAATGTTGGTCTTGTATTAGGCGGGTTTAGGTGATGGGGGCGGGTGGATTATAAAGGTATCCATCGGTGTTAAGTTGCACGTTGTTTCCTTATTATGTGAGATTGATTGAGCAAATATTAGAGTAACAAAGCAAATATAGCTAACATTTTTGCTGTCTAATATGATCGGTAATCATGTCACCTTCATTTTATTAACGATACATATAAGTGTAACTTTTTATTAAGCTAGAGGACTTGTGTGGGGAAATTTACATGGGCAGTCGATAAATAAAACCATCGGCAGCATATAAATGCAATGTGGTTTATCAATGAAGAGAGATCAATTAGGTTTTCAGTCACAATCCTACATGAAAATAGGCCACGACTATACCATGGAGCCATTGAATCTATCTTTTTTTCAAATTGGAATCCACTTTTTCGAAATTTTATCTCAAAAGTTTAATTTATCAAACAAATATTATATTCTCACTTTATAGTCCGACTCCAACCACAGATGCTAGTTTTTAGGGCTACTCTTTGAGTCGGTGAAAATCAACCAACCCAAAGAAATCCGCCGGTATGTCAATGGCTCGGCAGAATTTTTTGAAACTTTTTCGGTTTGTCGGATGAATATATTCACCATCTCAAGTCAGCTATCGGGTGTTGGTAAACCCAACATCCTCAACTTGATCGATCATTAATATATACTGTTTTTCTCTTTCTTTCTTTTAGCCACTTGCACGTTTATTAGGGTTCCAATTTTCAATTCTTCATTTCATGAGTTCTTTTGGAGACCCTCTCTCAAAGCCCTAATAGGTCTCTCCCACCTTCTACTCTCGACCCTAAATTAAGGCATGAAACCCTAATCGAAGCCTACTTCCTACCAATTGAAGGGGGTCAATTCAATTTGCTATCCAATCCCCTTAATCAGTTGGTTAATTATTGAACTTGTTATGAGTCAAAAAAATGTTGGTTACATCTATGTCATTACTTCATAGGATTAGTCAAAATTATAGTTTTAGTTCTTTGAAATCATTTTAACACCAATGCAACACCTTCACAATCCAAACATTCAATGTGTATAACGCCCTGATCTAACTTTTTAGAATGTCATAATTTTTAAAACTCAAATTTTTTACGTCCTTTGTCAAGGCTTATATCTTGTGTACTTTTTCAGTGTCATATAGTGTTATTATGATTGCTTTGATACCATTTTTCATGAGTAAGAAAAAATGTCAGCTACATTTTATACCATTACTCCCAAAATAATTAATCAAAGTTATATTCAATGCTTCTGAAAATTATTTATAACATTCAATCTCATTAAAAACAAATGTGAAATTAACTTTCTACGGTGTTACAAAAATCACTATTAACCCTAGTTAACCTAGCTAACTGAATATCCACAAACCAAAAGAAAAAATGACAATTAAAAGACAGAAATAAGATGAGGAATTATAATTTGTTCCATAAAATGAAAAAGAAAAGGATGTGATGGTCATTTGGATCCCCAATCAAAATCCATGAATCAGGACGAGTTTTAGAACTAGCTTTCGGGCTGGTCCTGACCCTAAAACCAGTGATCAAATTCATGAATGAATGTGAATATGCATACATCTTTTAAGAACGATTTGTAGATTTTGTGGGACAAAGGTCATCTCGGTAATTGCACCATCCCACCCCTCCTCCGTCTCCCTTGATATTCCATGCCTCTCTCCAACGCACTCCAAAAGCCTCTAAACCCCCACCCTTCATCTTTTAACACTGATCCTCCGAGGCTCCGAACCTCTCTCTCTCTCTCTCTCTTACCTCTTTATGTCCCATCCCATTCTTATTCTAATGGGTTTCATTTCTCACTCACAAATTTCTATTGAAAACATGGTTTTCTGAGAAAGTTCTATGGGAATTGAATTCGGTTTTTTCTGCTGTAACCATGAAATCTTTTACCCATGAACTATCGTCAATCTTCTCGAACCCTCTTTTCTCAACCGTTGTCAGTTTTTACGCTCTGATTATCCTCTATTTCCCACACCTTTTCCTGAAAATTGTTTCCTCGCCAGTACTTAACGGAGCTGGGATTCTGTTGTTCACTCTACTCCGACTCGGTGCGATTCAGAGATTGGCAAACGAGTTCGATGGAAACAAAGAAAGCGAGGAAAGCGATTTCCGTGAGCCCGGAAAACCCGACTTCCTCGATGGAAACAAAGAAAGCGAGGAAAACGATTCCCGTGAGCCCGGAAAACCCGACTTTCTCGAAGAAGATCACAAGTGGGTTACGTCCCATTCCGAAACAGACTCCGAAACCGAAGTGGGTTTCGACCCGATGCCGTGCTTCGAGGACTCGTTCGTGGAATGGGACGTGAGGGCACCATTGGAGGTCATATACGAAGAGTACGAAGGCGAAGAAACGGAGAATCCGAATTCGAACGAAACGGGTCTGGACCCGAATGAGAGGGAAGCGACCCGGAATGTGTGTATTGAGAGGTACCCTTCTTTGTCATTGTACTACCCGGAATCGGACTCGGACGACTCGTCGGGCAGCGACCTTGGCGAGTTTCCAGCTATCGGAGAGTGGTACTCGCTGGAGGGCACTAGCTTCACGTGGAACGAGGAGGACAGAGAGGGTTTGATAGAGATTGCCTTGGATGGGAACGACAAGAGAGGTCTGGATTTCCATGTAGAGGAGGAGAATTTGATCGAGATTGATATTACTCCGACGAAACGGTGAATTACCCGGCCAGAAATTGATATTTGCCGGCGAGGGTAGGTTCAGTTAATGTGGATTAATTAATAAAGTAATTAATTAGAGTTTATGGGATTTTTGGATTTTCAGTTTTGGATTTTTTCTTTTTGACATCTGGTTTACCGTTGTGTAATAGACAATGTGAAAGTATAATTAAGCACTAAATCCAAAGATTTAAATGGGTTGGTTGGAATGACTAATCTAACCTCATTTTTGTTTTGGATAGGATATTAGGATTGATGGGAGTGAAAAGCCAGGCTTGAGGTTGCGTATAGACGCGCGGCAGGCTTGAGGTTAGGTTCAGTTAATCTTGGTTTAATAAGCTAACTAATTTCAGATTATGGGCTTTTAGGTTTTGGATTTATTTTTTTAATAATACTATTTACTATATCGTTGTGGTGATATTGTCAATTTATTCTTAGATTAATATATTGTTAAGAGGAAAAAAAAGAAAAGAAAGAGGTTATATCCTACATTATTATTTTACTATGTTGATATAGCATTGCCTATTCACTATTTTTTTTTAAGAAAAAAATGTTTAATGGTAAAATGACAATGCCATGCTAGCATAATAAAATAGGAGTGAGATGAATATTTAGTATTTATTGAGTCATTGACAATGCCAATTCAACCCAATGGGATAGTCTTAATTATTTTTTTACATGTTCGTACAAAGAAAGAGAAATGGAGGAAACATTTTTGAACTAATAATTTTTATTTCATGAGGCGTGATCCTGACTTGATTGAACTATTACTTGAAAACGGTAAAATAGCAATAACAACTTAAGGTATGTTAGCATTTTTTTAAAAAACTTTTGGTTTACTATTGTGTAATAACCCATGTAAAAGTATAATTAAGGAAATTGAATTCTCTTCGATCCAAATAAATTGAAGAGGATTTGGTCGGTGATAAATTGACAATTTTATCCTTATAATATAGATGACCAGCTATTCTCCCCGATTTAAATATACTTGAGATTTGGACCGGAGAGAATCCCGATCCATAATTAAGACTATATTCAAAGATGTAAATGGATGGGTTGGAATGACTAATTTAGCTTTATTTTTTTCTCTCTCTCTCATTTTTTGCAAGTGGTAGGTTTGAAAAGGGGAGGAATTGCATTTGGTTCAAAAGTGCACTCGATGAATGGGGCATGTCACATAGATGAGAAGGTCATGAACATACTTTGTGAGTGAAAGAGATTTGACACACAAAGGCAAGAGAAAATCTAGCATAAAAGTGGTGATCAATTTAGATCTATGCGCTTAGTTCTTTTTTTTAATCCTTTTTCAAATTCAAGCGGTCGCCTTTTGTAATCTACGGTGTATGTTAGGCTGACCAAAACGAACGGAGGAGAGATGAATGCAATTGCAATGGCATTTATGAAATTACCGGATCAATTTTCAAGTTGGCTGACTCTGTACGTGCATCGGTTTGAGCTGTGGAGACGTTGCAACATCGTTTGGAGCACCATCCCACCATTTTTCGAAGAGAACAAAATAGTGGTCAAAGGGAGAAAAGTGTGATTAGACGGAGCTTCTTCACTAAATGCTCGTCTAGTCGTCTTTAAACAGTTTTACGTCGACTTAACTTAACGGTGAGATCAAATCATGGCGAAAGCGAAGAAGTTCACGTGATCGTCACGGTATCCCATATTGCTTAACTCATAATAGACCTTTTTGGCCAACAAAGGTGGCATCGTTCGTGGCTCATGAAGGGCTTGCAACCAAATATCTGCAGAATGTGTGGTAGCCCTGAGTCAACCATTTGCTATTTCTCTCATTTTGATTGAACCAATTTTTAAATACTTGACTTTTCTATGACAATGCACCCACTTTCACTTGGCTCATATTTCCATAAACAAAAAAAAGGTTTTCAATGTTCTTTCAACAAGACTGCGACACCAAAAATAAGGTTAATGTGAATGCTTTTAAGCAAGGTTAGATAAAATATCTACTTAAGATTTTTTTTTTTTAAAATGTGTTGTTGAGAAGAGAAACAATAAAATAACCAGAAAGTGTTGCCAATAATGAATAAAAAAAAAAGGAACATTTTGCTAGAGTGATTACCCAAAAGTTACTAATCATTGTAGCAAAAAATGTGTTTCACGTAAGCTAAAGATAAGCTGCTTGACGTCATTTTTACCTTTATATTAGCTAAATATACATAATATAGGAGATTTAGAGCACGGAAATGCTCTTAGAATTGAGGGGTGTGTTCTATGACAAAACATATAAGGACACTTGTTTCAATTTTAATGGGTCTAAACAGAAGCGGTATCTATTTATATATATTTGTTTAAACTTTCAAAACTTAACTCTCCTTTCAAAAATTAACTCTCATCATCTGAAAATATAACATGGGGATTAAAATTGTAAATTGGACTTTTTTTTTTTGGTAAGTTGTAAATTGGACTTTATAATGGAGATATCGTGATACTTTTTAAGAATCTTGTTTAGCTTCTAACAGAAAAAGGAGGATGATATATGATGTTGAGAGTGTATGGATTTTCATCTTTGAAAGGCTTTCATATATATATATATATATATATATATATATATATAGAACATAGGCCAGGGTCCATTTTCACATTCATTTTTATTGGGCCTATGTTATCCAAACCTAGCCCATCGCATCGTGACTGCGAATGCTATGGCTGCATTCTTGCAGTCCTAATATTTTTTTGCTACTCATTTTTTCATTATCCTCAAATGCATCATTTTATTTATTTATTTATTCGGAAACTTCCATTTGAACAAAGCATAAGAAATAAAATATAATTTACAATATATGTATAATAAAAAAATAAAAAAACCAGCAGCAAACACCACGCTCAAAGGAGAGGAAAAAAGAACAGAAGAAATAAAGTGGCAGCCCCACTGGGCTACTGCTGTTACTAATACAAGGACATAGGCACGTATCCTTCAAGTCTTGGACGTAGGACGGTCATATCTATAAAAGTGGTGCTGGCTTCGATTATTTATTTTTATTTTATTTAAAAAAATATTTTAATGTGATATAAAAGCAAAAAATAATTTTATAAGTATTTTGTATTTTAGATTATTTCTTAATATTTTTATTTGGAAAAAAAAAAGTAAGAAAATTCTTTAACAAAGTTATTTCCTAGAAATACAAAGGTGCATTTTCTTGAGGTATAACGCCCTCCTGCCAGCTCATGACACGACAAGGGCATGCAATTCTTGGAATAATTAAAGAAAGAAAAAAAAAAGCTTTTATTTGGGCCGCGGCACTAAAGTTGCCTTTTTCTTCTTTTATTCCTTCATGTTTCATACCAACCACGTAATTTCAATTTCCTTATTCAAAGAAAGAAAGAGGTTTTATGTGGAAATTGATTGGAAAAGACGTGTTACATGCCATGTTTCTATTCCAACTATTTGTCGCACAACTTCTAGATAATTTGCTTTTCTCATTTGGTGATAATTTGACATTTGGTGCTGCCGAGAGAATGGAATTAGTTTGAATTATTGAAAAAAAATATAATACACCTGTCGTAGTGTTTTTACAGCACTTAAAAGTCAAATCCAATTATCGAGTGCTATTACCAAAATTACATGACAGTCTACGCCATTTAAAAATAATTAAATTTATCTGTGAATTTTATTGCTTAATTATTTTACTATTAAGATATTGTCAAGTTTGTTTACTTTCTTTATTAATTAGAAAATTATAGAAAAATTGTAATACCATAATTGACTTCAAAAATTGATGTTGAAACACAAGTAGCAACAAACTTCTTTTCTAGATGAAGAATAAAAAATCAAAGTATTCAAAAACAATGCAATACTTTTGCAAAAAAAAAAAAAAAACATTAAACTAATACTTTTCGCCTTGTGCTCCAAATTTTGGGCCATGTGAGGAAATTTCATGCAGACAGGGCAAGACCAGCCTGTCCATAATCTACAACCAACACACTATCATTCTTTTAGAAATCAAGGCCACGAAATTCCTCTGCTTTTGAGTGTCTATACTTTAACCTAACAATAAAAAAATTTTTATTTTTATTTTTCCGATAAGATCCATTATTTATTTTCATAACATGTGAATCAGAGTTCAATCCATTTGTTTCTTAAAAACTCAGCCCTTTTCAAAAATCCAAAAAAAAATAAAAAGAAAGGAACCTATGCAAATTTAACATATATTATGATATTTTTTGGTTTTTTTTAATAATTTTTAAAAAAAAAAAAATAATAATAATAATAATAAAACAAAAGCTAAATTGCATTCACATCAAGTGGTTTAAAGAAATAATCATTTTGATTTTTTGGGTTTTTTTAAAGTCAAAATAAATTATAATTTTGACCAACACGTGTTGAAAGAATGAAGCTTGCATTTTTCTTCTCCGATATTCTGGCAACCTCCATGTCCAGCTTGGCTATTGCCTTTTGGTCATAACATGTGATGTGATGTCAATGAAGGCAACCAACTTCCGTTCAATGAAAGCCTCCTTCCTACCTGTTTTTTCTTTTATCCAACTTTCTCAGTCCTGTTTGAAATCACGTGGAAGAGAAAAGAAAAGCATAATATTTTCCAAATAATTATGAGTATTTTTTGGTTGTTTGTTAATAGTTTTAATTTAAGAAAAGACAAAAATAATAATAATAATAATAATAAACATAGCTAAATTTTGCGTTCAACTTAATTGGCAAGTGGTTTAATTATGCTTTAATTTAATGCGGGGGTGTCGAGGCTCAATTAATCAAAGTTTTGAGTTTATGTCAAGTTTTGAGTTTAAAGTCTTGGTCCTTGGAGAGAAAATAAAAAGAAAAAGAAGTTGCAATTGTCAAACAGAGATTTGTAAATGCAGGAATATCAGAAGGGGTGGGCCACCCAACGCCAACGTGTCAAACTACTACAAGTCTACAACCTCTCCTCAACACACGTGCCGCCGTTAGCTTCCCCGCCAAGTCAAGAAAGGCAAACATGGAACCATCGTGACCGCTCTCTCTCCCACCTCCCCGGATTTCTTTTTCGTTTGTTTTTTCTCTCTGACCAAAACTCTAACGTTTAAGAAGCAACGCCACGCCTCACTGTCTTTCTCTCTCTCTCATATATTAATATAATAAAACAACAAACCAGCTTCTTTCTCTCTCTAAAACGACTTTTCCTTCCTCTTTCTCTGCCATTTTCTTCCAGGCTGTTTGGCTACAGATCTTAGCAGCGAAAAGCTTGAAGCGGGGAAAAATAGCAGAATGCGGAACTTCACTTTTTATGAGAGATTTTCTAGAGCTTACCATGACTATCCTTCGCTCTCTAAGCTGCTCGTGCTCTTCACCGTCAGGTACTCCTCTGCCTTATCATTTCTTCTTTGTTCCATTCATTTCGTGACTTTCTTCCTCATATGATTTATTTATTTGAGTTTTGTGTTCGATTATATTTGCGTTTTGCTTCAGAGAGTGGCTTAATTTGATTTCAATTCCTGTTTGAATTATTTTAATTTTTTCCTCCATTTATGTGTTCAAATATTGCTAAATGCGTGAAGAACGTGGATCATCTTGTAATACTTTGTGGTAATTGTATTTTTGTAATTGTTGTGTGGTTCTAGGAAGCTATGATTCCATTTGATCGCGTTCTCGCCCTGAATTCGATATACTCTGTAGCGTTCCAACTTTTGGAATTTTCCGGAATCAGATTACTTTATACTTAAAAAATAAAATAAAATAAAATAAAAAGCGTCGAAAAGCGACTTTTAGAGTATTAGATCTACAACTTGAAGTTTGAGGAAATTGAATTACTTCAACATGTTGCGCTTAAAATGTTGCATTCTTGTTAGAGCAGCACCGTCTGCAGATCCGTCTAACTCTGCCATAAACATGGCACATATGGAGCGACTTTATTTTATATTTTTCGCCTTTTGGTGTCTCTTCTTATGGCCTCCGGTTGGGCAGTTTTAATGATTCAATGTATGATTTTATGGTGTGGTCCTGTACTGGGCTTTTTCCTCAAAAGTTATATTTTCCTCCTTTTTTTAACCTACTTGTCCTTTTTCTTCTTTCAGCGTTGCTTAATTAAAGTTCGTGCTTCTAGTACTGCGGTAGTTGCATACTGAATACTAATTGCTCGACTGTTATAAGATTGTGAAGTAACAGAATTCCTTATGATGTCTCTTTTTATGTTTAAAGATAAATGACTATTTCTCTGCTACTCCTGTTCTGGAACATAGTATATTTTCAATTTATTTCTAAATTAGACTGCTATAACATGGTATCGGAATTTGTGTTCTGAGTTTTCGTGTTGGGCTTGTTGCTTTTTGTTCCAGTGGTGGGGGTCTTGTGGCTTATGCTGAGGCAAACCCAACCAATGGTGCATACGCCATTGCATCTTCTGAATCAGAGAGCAAGAAGAAGAAAGTGGTGGTGCTTGGAACTGGTTGGGCTGGAACAAGTTTCTTGAAGAACCTAAAAGACCCCTCATACGAGGTGCAAGTGGTATCACCTCGTAATTATTTTGCATTTACCCCTTTGCTACCAAGTGTTACATGTGGTACAGTGGAAGCCCGCAGCATTATTGAACCGATTCGCAACATTGTTCATAAGGTAAAGGAAAGTCAATTGCATAATAATTTTTTTCTATTTTGTTGGCAGAACAGAGGCTACTTTCTGATTATGGAGTTTGCTTGGGTCATGTAGCATGCAGTTCTTGTTAGTGCTAGTGGCAAGAATCAATTTAAGTAGACTGAAAAAATTAACAATATGAGATATCACAAGCTCTTAGTGTAATAAAAGCAAACATAACTAAGGCTGCAAATTTTGGTGATGAAACAAATCCTCATAGAGTAAAACAGAAATAGGTGGAAAAGGATGAACTAAAATTCTTGAGTAGCTATAGAAAATCAGTTGAAGAAAATCAAGTTACAGTTACAGTGTCTCATAAGAATTTGAGAATTTATCTTGTTCTGGGTTAAATGTCTCTGTTGATCAATTTGTTCTTATTACATGTTTTTTCATATGCCTAGGCCACCTCAAGTCCTCAACAATTGGCTCCAACTGTTATACACTTATCCTGATACTCCTTTTTAAAAGGATGCATATGTAGTTGAGGACCTTGTTGCAGTCACTGAATGCCTGCTTTAATCTCTGAAACTTAATGTTTGGATTGTATGTACTGCAGGAATCAAGCTTCCATTTTTCATGTAGATGTTTGTATATTTACCTTTTTCCATAAAAGTACAAAGATGTAGTGGAATAAGAAGTATTTGCTCTTTTGAAAGTTTGAGAATGTGGAAGGCGTCAGTAAATTGAGGTTATGCTCAAGTGTTTTTTTTTCCTTTCTAAAGAAACAAGGTTATTTATAACTATCCTTGAGTAACATGCTGCAATCATAGTAAACCTTTTGGCTCATGGGTCAAGCAACCAGTTTGAGTTACCACTAAAATGAAGAGGGTGAAAATGAGACTACAGAAAAATTGAAATTTTGATGTTTAGGCTAGGCCTGCAAAATGTATTGCTCAAGTGCCAGGGGTGCATATAGTCTATAGATTATGGTAAGGAACTTGACTGATCCCCTAGTTTTTGGGAACACAGAAATATTTTATTACATTGAGTTTGCAGACTTGATTAAACAATATGTGGTTTTATGGTTGGTAGCTTTGTGCTGATGGTTGCCATTTTCACAATATGATGTACATAATTGGACAATGTGTTTCTTATTTTTCCTCAATCAGAAAAATGTAGACGTTCGGTTTTGTGAAGCAGAGTGCTACAAGATTGATGCAGAAAACAAGAAAATCTATTGTCGATCTATTCAAGACCAAAATTTGAATGGGATAGAAGAATTTGTTGTGAACTATGACTACCTTGTAATAGCGATTGGAGCCCGTGTTAATACTTTCAATACTCCTGGTGTGGAAGAGAATTGCCATTTCTTGAAGGTAACCTCACTGGCTAGCTTGTTAACTGATGATTTGGTGTATTCCTATCAATGTTTCCTTTCATAGAGAATATTCCCCAAACCCTTACCCCTGGAAAAAATAAAATAGATTAAAAGAAATTATTATTTGCCTTAGGAATTTCACTGAGGGAACAGAACTTGTTGTGTGCATGTCTGCTGTTTCTTGTTTATCTTATTAATTGTAAATCTTAGTGCAGGAAGTTGAAGATGCTCAAAAGATCAGAAGAACAGTTATTGACTGCTTTGAAAAAGCAAGCCTCCCGACTATAAGTGATGAAGAGAGGAAGAGAATTCTTCATTTTGCTATTGTTGGTGGTGGCCCAACCGGTGTGGAGTTTGCTGCAGCGCTTCATGATTTTGTCAATGAGGATTTAGTGAAACTATATCCTGGGGTCAAAGACCTAGTTAAAATCACACTTCTTGAGGCAGGAGACCATATTCTGAACATGTAAGAATGTGGCACGTCAAACACTTTTTCTTTTATTTGGAATTACTCTTTCAAAGAAAAAGGTAAAAAAAAACTAAGAAAATTCATTGGCAAGGCTTTTCAAACCATTCCTCAAATATTGCGAGCAAAAATTAGGGGATCATGTGAAGTTTGTGCACTAGATCTTATTAATTGTAGAAAGTATCTAAAAATCTTGAATTTGCATAATGTGAAGAGGACCATAATTTTCTGAAGGTTTTGAAAGAAAATTTTAAGGAGCAGTGAGAGTAAATTTGCAATGAATATTTCTTGGAAGTATGCCAGTCATCATGCCCATAATATGGCTGTTAATAAATGAATTCTAGACAGCTAATCTCTAGAGCTCTCATTGTAGCCAAGTTAGTTGTTTCACTATCTTCTACAACCACTACACAAGTGCATGTACACTGCTAGATATGCATTGCTGTTCTTAAGGGTTGGATGGTGCCATAGTGGAATCATTTGTTCTTTTCATTGAAGCTTTCTCGTTCTTTTGCAGGTTTGACAAAAGAATCACCGCTTTTGCTGAAGAGAAGTTTAAAAGAGATGGTATTAATGTGAAAACAGGATCAATGGTTGTTAAAGTAGCGGGAAAAGAAATTTCTACTAAAGAAATGAAAAGTGGGCAAATTTCTTCAATGCCATATGGAATGGCTGTCTGGTCAACTGGCATTGGGACTCGTCCTGTCATAGTGGATTTTATGAAGCAAATTGGTCAGGTGTGTTTTACCTCTGAAAGTATTAAAGTGCCGCTTTATACCAAGTACTTTATAATTTAGTAGTTTCTAATTTCGTCTATATGAAGTGGTCTTTTACATGTGTTTACTACATTTTGACAAATGTGAGTTGCTTTTAAGAACAGGCTAATAGGCGTGTTTTAGCAACTGATGAATGGCTGCGAGTTGAGGGATGCGACAATGTATATGCACTTGGTGATTGTGCCACAATAAATCAGCGCAAAGTCATGGTACCTGTACTTTTTTACTTTTCTACTCTATATGTTCACATCACAGCAATAATTATTGAATTTTCGATGATTAGATATTTGTATTACTGTTAATGATGTCTGTATTTCATTTGAATTTAATGCTACAAATGTGGCTTCAATCTTTTCCAATTTGAAACTTCTGTTTTTAACTTCCTTACTAGCAAAAACCGGCAGTGTGGGCATGACTAACTCAATAGATAGATATCAACCAAATAATTTTCTATTTCAAAGATTTGATAAAACATCTCGGTCAAAATGGAATCATGAAACACTGGTTGAGCTAGCATTTTTTCTTCAAATCTTCTTAAGTATACTTGCTGGCAAATACCAGTTCACAGTCTTCTGCATGATTTGTTATTGATATAGAATTGCCCACCATTTGTGATGTAATTACCGGAGAACTATGTTGGTTAAATCTCTGCTTTAATAAGTTAGTTAATAGTTGAAAAATTACAGTTACGGTTGACTTTGGGTTAATAACAGTGAGTCCAATATGTATCTTTCCTATTTAGTCAGTATCTAAGTTTTTCATTCTACTAATGATGCTCTCTTTATCTTGTTGACAATTTGATTTTCAGGAAGATATTTCAGCAATATTTGGTAAGGCAGACACGGACAACTCAGGAACCCTTACATTTAAAGAATTTCAAGAAGTCATTGATGACATCTGTGAAAGATACCCTCAAGTGGAGCTTTATTTGAAGAAAATGCAGATGAGTGATATCACTGATCTCTTGAAGGAATCCACAGGGGATGTTGCAAAAGAATCCATCGAACTGAATATTGAAGAATTTAAATCAGCTCTTTCCCGGGTGGATTCTCAGATGAAAAATCTTCCAGCTACAGCTCAGGTACAATACTATTCTTCTTAGGTCATGCCCTTTTAGTTATATATGAGACATATATTCTTACATGTCTTGTCTGCTTCCAAAATGACCATTTAGGTTGCAGCTCAGCAAGGTAACTACCTCGCCAACTGTTTTAACCGTATGGAAGAGTGTGAAAAATATCCAGAGGGTCCTCTCAGGTTCAGGGGAACAGGTCGTCATCGGTTTCGTCCCTTTAGGTACAAGTTCAATTAATATTTCAAAAACTCTCTCTTGCAACCATGTTAGAGCCAGATGATTCCTAATCATTATCATGAATTTTGGATTAAGTCCAGGAAGTTAACTGTATAAACTAGGACTTCAGGGGTACATTAATAAAGTTTAATATGGAAATAGATATGTTATATCCATATTTTACTGCATTAATGAAAAGTCAAATTTCTAAGACCAACAAGTGTATGTCGTACTCATTTGCTATGTGGCTGATCTTTCTTCAAGGTACAAGCATCTTGGACAATTTGCTCCTTTGGGAGGAGAGCAAACAGCAGCACAACTGCCTGGTGATTGGGTATCAATTGGCCACAGCAGCCAATGGCTTTGGTACTCAGTCTATGCAAGGTAATCTCTTTCTTCTCCTCCATATTCTCGGTGTTATACAAAATATCGAAGTTATTTATTTATAACATCAAAAACTTGTCAGAATAGCGAAGCAGCAAAAAATTTCAAGATTGGAATTCTATGGTACAATGGCAAAAGATGAATATTAAAAAGCTAATTATTTGGATGCCAAACACAACTTTCCTATTCAGAAGATGATAAGATCCATATGCATAGTAAACCATATTATGGAAAACAAGCTGGTGAAATGTTTGTAGGAGTTCAATTTATCAGCTTCTGATTCTTCCCAAATTCCTTCTTTTTAACTTTCAGCAAGCAAGTCAGCTGGCGCAACAGAGCATTGGTGATATCAGACTGGGGAAGGCGTTTTATTTTTGGGAGGGACTCAAGTGGCATATGAGAGGCTGGCAGCCAACAGATACTGGAATTTCCAATTGCAAGTTGTGATGCATATTCTTTTGACCACCATTTACAATTTTTGACATTTTCTGGAAAATTTTGTTTCTAAATCTTTAAAAGTTTACCTGATCTGTTGAATAACTTCATACGCAACTCTAGATAAGTTAACTTTGGTGCATTGATGCGTATTTCCTCGGTTACCAAGAATACTAGGGTAACGAGGTTTCAGATTTTGCAGCTAGAATGTTATTCGACAATCAAAATACATGATTAGTCACCCATGTCAAGGGTCGAAAGCTTTGTTTTGATCTTTAATATAGCAATCTTATTTGAAAATAAGAGGGGTTATATTATTATTATTATTAATTTTTTCTTCTTCTGTGTATTTTCTCTCTTTATCTTTATTTATTTTTTCCTTAAGAGCATGGGAATAAGCTCCCTGACATTCAAAGATAGAAATGGGCTGCTCCTTTTATAGTCTTGGGAGTCATAGGTGGCGGCGGTAAGGGTGAAAAGATGGATGGCTAATAACCACTTGCTAACTAATAACGGCTTTTGAAGGCAGTTAGGAAAAATTGTTAACTGTCTATGCAGTTACGGTTTATGGTTTTAATTTTTTTTTAAAATTTTAATTTTACATACAATACCGTTTCTAGATTTTTATACATTATTATTTATATTTAAAAATTTAAACACAAAAACATTGTTTCCTTTTTTTTTTTTTTTTTGAAAACAAATAATTTTTTTCTTTTGAAAAGTAATTAGCAGGATTAACTGCTAATTGTATTCGTTTTTTTCATCTCTAGGTGATGGGCGTAAGCACGGTGCAATTGTGAAAAAGCATATTAGTATTAAATAAGTAATAATTGTTTGTTACCCTGAACAAAATCACTTGAAAACCTTCTTCGATTTGTGGAAATTGGAAACCCGATTTGCCCTGTAAATATTCGATAGTTCATATTCAAGTTGGTTTGTGAAAACAACTCGAATTCTTAACTTAGAATGGTTGACATCAAACATTGACATTGTGTTTACGTTCTTAAGGCTTCATTATTTTCCATGCTATGTTTCTTGACACGAGTGTTTTGCAACACCAGATATATTATTTGATTCTATTGCCATCACTCCAATATTATATGTCCAGCTCTGGCGGCAATTATTAACGCCGTGTCCAAGAGAGAAAACAGAGAAGGAAGATGAACGGTTGAGGAAGAGACTTTAGAGTAAAAGGAGTACTTAACGGTAGGTAGTTTGTTATATATATATATAAATCACACGTGAGTTTAAATTAACTTTAACGACTGAAACCGGTTTTAACTCTGTCAACTCTCCTTCTCTTTTTAACATAATGGTGTCTCTTCTTCTTTTAAGCAGTAGCTCGGCAACGTACAGCACCATTCTGTTACGTAGCAGCAAGTAAGCAACAATAGCTGATCACCAAGCCAACAGAACAGAACAGAACAAAACAACCAGAAGAAAGACACAGAAAATATTTGCTTCCATTATTGCAGATGCAGGATTCAATGATGTGGGCTTTGTCGTAAATCTTGTCGAGATTCGAAGAACACTCATAATTTGTTCGACTTTTCCAACTCACAAGAATATGATTCACGGGTTGATTCAGGCATTCAGCCCCAGCCTTCTTGAATCCTCCTATGTCAAACGGGGCCCTTGTTGTTTTTTTATCCACACCAAAAACCACCAAGCTAATTTGTTCTGACTTTCATCTGATTAATTATCTCCATGCTTTCACTCAATCTCAAGCAAATTCAGGTCCCAATTCCACCTACTTTGGCTAGTCATCGTCAAAACGGCAAAACCCAATCATTCTCAGCTGCTCCATCACCAGCGGCGCCAAAGTGAGTTAAGTGTAGAAGAGAGAAAGACTATGTTTGAAAGAAGAAGAGACACGATTAAGGTAGGAAGACAAGGAAAGCTAACAGAGGTAACACCGGTTTCAGCCATCTAAATTAATTAACATTCACATGTGAGAGATGGACATATTTGGCAGTTGGCAGCCTTTGTAACTAATTTTCGTCTTTTTTTTATTAGTATTTAAAAATAAAAAATAAAACTCACAACGAAACTTTTTACCTAACTCTTTCGGCCCTTGGCTTTTTGCTTTTGGACGGATGTTGCACTTTATTGGGCTTGAAAGCGACGTCCAAAAGCAAAAAGGCGCGATAGCGACCACTAACCAACTAATTACCAAGCGTTGATTTCAATCAAGCCTTTCCTGTGCGATCGAGAAGGTACTTGGCAATTGCCATATCTGACGCATCGAAATTTGTTCTTGGAATTAATAATGTCAAAACAGAAGTCGAATACGATTCGCCACGTACATAACCAGACGCAACAAACAACAAAACGACGAAACTTCCTCGTACAATATATGTGCATATGGTCAGTACGTGTGCCGGCATACGTTGCTTATATAAAGGGTGTAACTGAGGAATCTAGTTTAAAAGTAGGATGGAGAATGGTTGGGAGACAAGAGGATAAACAGAAGAACCGGCAAGCTACAGGATCGATTGGTACTTGTGTGTGTATTTGCAAATTGCAATGGTCGAGTTCAAACGTCGGCGGAGGAAAAAGAAAGTGGAAACTCGAAACTACTACTGTGAAAATATCAAAACAATATCAGGGCAATGCGAGGTGTTCATCAACCACCGAGGGAGCGATACGAAGAAAAACATTGCCGGGTTGCTCTACGATCACCTTTCAAGGCTGGGCATTAAGCCATTCATGGACAGCCGAAACATGAAGCCTGGGGACAAGTTGTCCTACGAGATTAAAGCTGCTATCGTAAATTGTAAGGTTGCTGTTGCACTCTTGTCGCGCAACTATTGTGAGTCCCGCCATTGTCTCCATGAGCTCGCTCTTTCAATGGAGTCCAACAAAAGAGTTTTACCCATCTTCTGGGATGTGAAACCGTCCGAGCTTCGGGTAAACATCAATGGACGCCAATTTTCAGAAGAAGAAATCTCGAGATTCGACTGGGCACTTGAACAAGTTAAAGATACCATTGGACTAACCTTTAACTCCTCCAAAGGGTATAACCGTATAATATCTCTAGCTACTTTTTTTTTTTTTTAAATGTCCCCTCAAATTTTTAATTAGAACAATTTTCTCCAAAACTACTAAAAGTTTGTCAATGTGCTCTCAATAACAAAAGTACCTTTATTAAAATTAAAAGTATATAAAATTAGGAAAATGTTGGGGTTATATGTATCTTGCTTATAATTTTACATGTCTGATTTAAGAAAAATAAAATTATGTACTTTCCACTAGGTTTTTTAGGTGCATAGCATCAAATTTGAGGCGTTAGAACAAATTTGTGAAGGCATTAGCATCAAATTTAGGATGATCAAATCCATTTTGGGTGATATCATCCCTAAAGGGTTAACCTTCCACCCTAGGTTTAATTTTGAATCAAAATAAGTTTTAAAGTATTAGAACCTAACTATTAACTCATAAAAATTAATCTATTAGCAAAAAAAAACTGTCATGATTTTATTTTTTATTAAATCAATGTTACTACATAAGGAGAGAACAGAGAGTACTACGGAGAGAATTCATAAAATTAAGAGTCAATAGATAAAATAATATATATATATTCTGACCGAATTTTATAAGCTAAATATTTGCTAGACATAAATGCTCTTGTTCCGTATAATATTGTCTTTTGCCGTTTTTGTTTTTCAGGGATTGGTCTGAATTCTTAGAAGTTGCTTCGAAAGAAGTAAAGAATTTGCTTTGGGTATATCCAGGTCGATCCATGACTGATAAAAGATCAAGAGCCTTGTTTCAAAGTAGCGATTGGTGCATAATTTGTTGTTCTTTGTCTTTTATGCTCAAAGGCAACCACAAAAGGCACTTGCGTGTCATCTCTTGTAGTATACACCGGTGGCGGAGGGATGGAATCATGCCCCTCAAAAATTTGAACAACTTCTCCGACCTTAACAAGAGAAAATATTGGTGTACAGTTTGTACGATTACTATTCTACATCTTCATCAAAACTTTCTACCTGGCGTCGCCGAAGATCTCGTGACCCTAGGGATGACTTGAGGTGTGTTGTAATAAAGGCTTCATCATTTTTATTTTATTTCTACCTGAGCATTACAGTACATTTAGTTATGATTTTGTGAAGGCCCAAAATTTGTACCCATTGATTGAAGTTATGAATAATATATAAAAGCGCTTTTTGTGTTTAGATTTTCTTTTATTGCTGTGTTATTGGGCTGAAAACTGAGGAGACAAAAATCGGGCTAGAAGGTGCATGGGCCGTGAAGCTCTCCATTAACGGGTTGAGTGTGGCTCATGGGTATGTGGTGGAATGGAAAGTTAATTAACTATGGAAAATGTTAAATCACAACTTAAACTTAATTAAGATTTAATTTTTCATTTTAAGTACTAAGTTTTTTTTTTAAAAAAAAATTGTTTTATTTTTAAAAAAAGCCTGTCCGTGAAGGAGAGAGAACCTTAAACTAGAAATTAAGTTTAAAGTAAGAGAAATTAGGTCTTTATTGGTCTATATTGTGACTGTATTACATCTCAGTAACGAAATAATTGAAAAAAAATGATAAAAGTATAACTTAATTAAACCCAACTTTAACTCAACTTTTATTTTAAGTTTGAAAGAAAAACTGACCGAACTAGAGAGATAAATTTGGTTTAGCCGTTAGCGTGTGACGTGTGGCTTTCTGCATGAAGGTTTAACGTGGGTTAATTGTGTACAGTCAACCTGTGTGGCAGTGCAGTGTGTTGCATGCAGCAGGCTTGTCTTTGTTAACAAAGAGCCCTTTTTCGTAAATGATATGTAGTCGCGCGTGGCTGCATTAAGAATAGGCATTAAACAGCCTTCTTCTTGGTCAGTTGAAGAAGTCTGCCCCAGGCCATTTTGTCCCACTGCTACGTACATGATGTGAATTCCTCATATTAGCCCTACGATATTTTTCGAGGCGTAGACAAGGAAGGGACATAGAATCAACTGGATAACGATTTGGACTCTCGATCAGAGAGAGAAAATGATGGTTTAAACGTAGAACATGGTGTTCTTAAGCTTTAGGGGACAAAAAGGGGAGGGGTCTAAGTCCTATAATAAACGTTGCCCTTGGGAGAAAACAGTCATTGTCTTGCAATGGTTTCAAGTGTATAGTGGAAGAGTTCGGTGCTGTAGATAAGATCATTTCGCGACAATATATCGTGTCATCTTCTCCATCGAAGACGGAAATGCACCAACCACTGCATGCGATTTGAAAACGATACATTTTTTGCAATTTGAAAACTTAATTACTACTGTGATCATTTTGCTGTTAAATCGTATAGACAGCCATAGCCCTAGCTAGCTAGTAATAATACCTTCTGTGTCCAAAAGATAGCCGTCTCATTCTCTCTTCATGTGAAGATAGAACCAACAACGTGGAAAAGAAATAAAAAGAAAAGAAAAGAAAAGATTTAGACTTCTTGTGATAAATGACAATAAATTCCAGCAACCCCTCTATTAATGGCTGGAATGCTGCTTGTCTCTTTGGGACCCCATATAAAGTGCACCGAGCTAATGACTTCCGGAATTGCTTTCTTTAAAGGTCTCCAGCACTCCGCAGCCAAAAAAAAAAACCATGTAATTAAATTTATCAATCCGAGAACTTAAGAGTAAGATAAATAGAATATAAAAAATTAAAATTGTAGCAAGGAGATATCTCACTTTGTTATAGAATTATACAAGAGTATTGTCCTTAAATGTTAATTTTGTGTCTTCTAAAGTATTTAATTCGTGCGATCAAGTCTTTGACGAGCAATCTCCAAAAATTAAATTACAACGCCTACCTTTGTTAAGTACACCATTGCAAATACAAACACTAATTTAAAAGGAACAACCTTTATTTTGCCAAATGAAATGCAGGTGCATGTCAATGTATAAGAAGGTGCTTTGCTCCTTTCTGTTTGAGAGAGAGAATAGGACAAAAACCTTCGTATAAAGGTCGTTTGTAAAGTTTGAAGAAAAATGTGCTTTCTTTTGTCTGATGTCGCAGACATATAGCACCACATGGGATTGGAGAAGATTTTTCTCTTATAAATTTGAGTAAGCTGCTGACTTTTCTAAAGGTCATGAACGTGCATGCAGTGTTAATCGGAAGCTTGATAATGACAAAATGTTCATAAACGTAAAGGTTTTTTTATTTTTTTTAAATTTTTTATTCTAGTTTTTTTGTTGTCATAAAAATTAACGACCATGTGTTAATGTTGTTGCAGTTATTCCACATTGATTGTGGAAGTTTGAAAGGAATTGGTGATCAGTTTATAAATATGAGGAAAAATCTTACATATTGAGCTAGTTTTTTGGGTCGAGAGAGCCTTGAAACCATCCAACACAAATATCAAAGTCCAAGTTCAACCAATAAGTCTCAATTTAACAGTCCACCGAAAAAATAGGTTGTCTCTGCTCCGACGCAGAGCACGAGGTGTGAAGAGCATATTATTGGGTTATCTTACGTTAGTTGCAGAAGGAAAGTACTGTAAGAGAAAACTTCACCTCTTAAACTAACTTTTAAGATCGAGAGAAGCCTAAAACTACCCAATAATGCCAAACCTTAAAAACGTTTGATACAATCGTGATACAGTTGTTAATAATAACCAGCGGCTGAGAAAGATATAATGTTTATAACAACCAGAGACGGAGGGAAGGGGGGACCGGCTGGGGCCATGGTCCCCCCCCCATTTCCTAAAAAAAAAAAATTTAAGGAGTAAAAAAAAATAAAAAAAATACTGGTCCCCCTCCAAAATAAATTGATAAGTCACGATCCCTCCCAAATTTTTTTTTTGTGTTTTTTGTTGTAATTTTGATGGGTTTTTATAACTAATGTCATTAAAAAATCTCTAGTTTCTCTTTGAGTTTTTGTTACCCATTGAATTTCAAGTTTAAAATCATAATGATTTGAGTAATTTTTATTAAATCCGAATTTTAGAAATTTTAGTAAGAAGTTAAATTCCTAAAATTAATTTGAAACTTTTTATATAGTGAATTTCATGCATGATTTAAGATCCAGTTGTTAGATTAATAGGTTGAAAGCTTCAATTTCACTATTGTTAATACTTAATAGTATGGATATAAACCCTAATTTGTGTAGTATGAATTAAATTAGGGTTTTGTATTTAAACACTAGGATTGCTAATTGTATGTGTTAATTACATTTAAAGTGTTAATTAACCCTATACTCTTATGAGTTCAATGGAAATTGATGCCTATAGGGTTTAGGTTCTAATATGTCATATTAGAATCATATTGATTATTGTATGAATATGACTATTATAAATTGGAGGTAAGTAGCTAGATTGATGGAATAGGAAGAGAATAATAATTATAGGGTTAAAGTGTAATGTTTAACTTAGAGTCTCTATGTGATGATTATGTTATTCATGTGAGTTTGTTCATTGTTAAACTATATATATATATTTTATTTCCTAAAGGCATAAAATAATCATGTAAATTTATTTATAAATGATGGGAAAATCAAATACAATATTTGACTATTTCAAAAGAAAAAATGCACAAAGTTTATTAGAGCTTGATCCTCGATTGTGTGTCACATATAGAATATGATGTTAATAAACAAGATGCAAAATAACTCAACTCGCAGGTTGTACTTTTTGAAGTTTGTGCTTTAAGTTCAATTCTAATCTAAGTGGTATTGTAATTTGGATATTATGATTATTCAATATTGAGAATATTGTTTGATAGAATTTAAACATTTAATTGGAGAATATGACATAATTTTAAGCTCAATTACTCATTGTATTTAAGTACCAGTGATTGGAAAAAAAAAAAAAAAGTACTAGTACATTACACATTGCAAAATAAAAAAAAAATCTTAATAAAAAAAAAAAATTGCTTTGGTCCTCCCATAAAACTTTCTGACTCCGTCCCCGATAACAACTATCTGGTTGTCGGGATATATACCATGTAAAACGCTTCCCTCCATACCCAATCAAATAAAAGTCGAGCTTCCCGAAAAATTATTTGAGTAGGCAATGGTTGGTAGCAGATTATGTTCTTATCCACGGCTGTGGCTTGATGATAAGCTCACGTACAGTTTGGGAGTCAATATAAATCCCACGATTGCATTTATTAAATTATTAGAAACACTCTGGCAGTCTGCCCCGCCGGCCCCACAATAATTTTAGTCAAAAAGTAGCCCATAACGTCCACCTGTCATAGTTAGAAGGTCCACTGGTGAGTGGTGACTGGAAGTGGCCACTTGCATTGTTAAATGTATAGAAGAATAATTGTATAATTAATTAAGAACAATTATTGTCTGAATAACCTTAAACGGTCCCGATGTTTATTTGCTGAATTAATGGTCCACCTTGTTACTTTCATTTTCATAAATTGAATTATATAAACAGACTTTACAATCAAGTAGTAGTTTGTCGTAACTAATCTGACGGTCCTCCTTATGTTTAGGCCCCTAAAAATCAGCCAATAGATCTTATTGTCTCCTCCAATTGGCTCATTCATTAGTTTCGGGTACGTAACATCATTTTCAACACCAATTCTCTATATCCATCACAATCCCGACCAATCACCAGAATGTGAATTAATTAATTTTTTATTTTTAATAAAATAGAAGAATGCTTTGCCGATCATGGCGGATATCTGTACGTAGATGGAAAAGAAATCACTCATTAAGTGGGCGGAATTAGTGATGGCTTAGAGGGAACTGACTGCTATTGTTATTTTTTTATTTATTTTTTATTTTTTACCTGAGCAAGCTAGAAAATTAACCTGAAGAAACTGATTGCTATTTTTGGTTGATGTGAAATTGTCCTCGTCAATCACTGCGAGACATTATTATATTCCGCACCAATGAAAAAAAGAAAAGAAAAAGAGAATGATTATAAAGTATCCAGGGGGTAATCTTGTCCTGTGGAAGCTTTGATTAATTAGCCTACTTTTGTTACACAACGCACTGAAGTTTTTGACACTAATACAACAGGTTTTTACCTCTTGAAGCTTGGGCTAGCTAGGATCGGATCAGTAGTATTACTTTCACTGCCGTAGAAAAATCAAGCAAGATTGCCAAGTATATCACTTCTGTTACCTAAATTAAGTTTTAAACCCCAATGTTGTTAGTAGTTTTTTTTTTTGAAGAATCCATGTTGGAGACAGTATGAGAATAACACTATATATCATTTGATTGTAATGGATGAAGGATTATCAAGAACACCCATTTATCAAAGCTGATTACCGTAATTTATGGGCAAACCACACACAACCCAAATTAAGAAACATCATGTTGTAGAGTTGTACGAAAAATAAACAACCATTGACTAAAAGGAAAAAATGATAAAAATAAAAATAAAAAAAAAGAGATGAGATTTTCACTCATTCTTTTGATTGAATGCATACTTATACAAAAACTCCGTCTCTTTTAAAAAACCTTTGACAAAGTTATCAGCTGATTTAAACATTAGAGATATTTTTGTTGGTTTGTCATCTTCATAGGCCTCTAAGTGAATTTCTTTTAATAATTTAAAGTTTTTATTTTTTGGATTTTTGGTTTTGTGATCATATATTTTTTAGTAGATTATTTATAAGATTCTTCTGATTAACTAGATGATGAAGAAACATATAAGATTATTATTATTATTTTGATATAGAGTAGGGAATACGAAACATTAAGTTAATCATACAGATTCGAGATCGTTTGCTGGGTTGTGAGTTGTGAGTTGTGAGTTGTGAGAATTAGTTTTTCTGTTTTTTTGGACGATGTGCAACAATGAATGTCACTCGTGTAGTTAAGGGGTCCTCACGTGATGTGCCCACGTGAGGTGGTTGTTTTGTGTCAGATCCTATCCAACTCAATTTACAGCTAATTTTCTCACCACTTTAAGTGACGTCACTTTTCATATAGAAAGAAGAAAGTGTTAAAGTTCTAATTAAAAATAAATAAATTTAGTCTTTAAATTTTAATTTTTTTTCAACAATTAAGCTAAATGAGTATTTTCATCAATTTACCATTAAATTTATTAATGGTATATAACCTTATACAAATTAATTAATATTATATAACTCTCATTTAACATGGTATATAATAATCCCTCTAAAAGTAGTTTAATTGGTTGGATATAACATCTTATAAAACAAAAATCACTAATTTGAATATTCATTTCTATTTGTTTTTTCTTTTTGTACGAACACGTAAAAAAGAAGAAAAAAATTCAATTGTATGTGTCACGTGACACTAGAATTTTTATGAATTCTAATGGTTTTGGCTTTAAAAAAGGAATTTATATCACATAGGCATGGGTTGGAGGTCCAAAATTATTATATACTTAAGTTTTTTTTTTGGACAAAAATAGGCATGGGTTAGTCGAGTTGTACCCTAAAATCCATGCCGCCTATTTTGCTAACTTCATTTTCAAACGCATTGCTTTTTTGACACATTAAAATATTAATTTTTAAATTTAATTTTAAAATTAAATCTATAATTTATAAAATAAAAAATAATAATAAAAATAAGAAGTTTCATCAAATATAAATTGAATTATATATATATTTACTTAATATGTAAAAATTTGGATCTGATTTGCATGCAATAGTGAAATTCCACTAAACGGTACCTTTTTTACTGTTAAAAACTAGGTTTAAAAGATTAATAATTAAAAATTCATTAAAATAATAATAATTAAAAAACTAAAAAAAGATAAATAAAAAATAAAAAATAAATAAGAAAAGAGGGTCCACCACCCAATGACCTTTGGGGGTGGTCCACACCCTGACCACCCCAAAAGGCCAAAACAAATAACAAAAACAAAAATATTTGGAGATGATTTATCTACCTCCATATCGGCCATAAGGGGTGGCCAAAACTCCCCCAAGCCTTTGGCCACCCCAAAATTCAAACACTTTTGTTTTTATTTTGTTTTTGTTTTGGCTTTTTAGGGTGGTTGGACTACTTCAAAGGCTACTAGGGTGGTTTGTCCACCCCTAATTTTATTTTTAGTTTTTTAATACATATTTTTTAATTATTAATTTTTTAATATTTAATAAATTTTATATTGTTTATTTAAAAATTATTTTTTTATTAGCCAAAACGCGATAATTTTAACTACGGCACAAAATTGGATCCTAAAAATTCAATTGAAAAATTACGGCACATATTAACGGTACCAAAAAAACAATGAAGCAGCCAACAACGACTAAAGTGAGTGCCATATCATCCCTCGTAATCTACACCAGACGCGCACTTTTACACGCCCCACCAGACCACGGCCCGCTCAGTCCTTGTTGAGTTGTAGTCTTGTAGATATGGATTTTGTGGCACAATTTAAGAGGGTGCGCTCGAAACGCGTAGATTCACCAGCGAGGAGGAACCCCTCTCTGAGCTTTGGTAAAAATTAAACAGTAACACACCCAACACAGAAGAGCCCCGTCGCTTTCATCTTTTGGCTCTGCTTCCTTGTTATTCTCTTTTATATGTTCCAAGCATTTGGTGCTTCATTAATCGTGGATCTTCCATTTTTGTTCTCTCTCTGAATAAGCCATCAAAGTTATTTTTGATTGCTCGACGAAAATATATACATATATATTATATTCAAAAAGACATCGTTTAGTATACATGTTTTCAGCTCTGAAGACATGTACATTAGAGCATTGTTGTTGAAGGGGCATTGAGTTTTTGTTACTTTATTTCTGTTAGTTTTTCTTTTGGGTTTGATTTTTTTCCCCCTTTTTCTGTACAATCCCGTTTGGCTCTGCGAGACACCAAATTGAAATAGTTTTAATTTTTAGATTTATTGTATTGTATTGGGTGTTGTCTCAAATTCTCATCATTTTTCTTTAGCTTTTTGGAGCTTTGGGGTTTGATTTCTTGAGCTCCAGATCACACTATGGATCCTAAGAGAAAGGACATCCATGACTCGGGCGAGTCGACCCGGGTGGCCTCGACGTTCCCAGACGAGGTTCTGGAGCGTGTTCTGGCTCTGGTGAAGTCCCACAAGGACCGGAGCTCGGTCTCTCTTGTCTGCAAGGATTGGTACGACGCCGAGCGGTGGTCAAGGACCCACGTCTTCATTGGAAACTGCTACTCGGTGTCGCCGGAGATCGTGGTCCGGCGGTTCCCGAACGTTCGGAGCGTGACCCTGAAAGGGAAGCCCCGGTTTTCGGACTTTAATCTGGTTCCTCCGAATTGGGGCGCTGATATTCGTTGTTGGCTGGTGGTTTTTGCGGCTAAGTACCGGTGTCTCGAGGAGCTGAGGCTCAAGAGGATGACTGTCAGCGACGAGAGCTTGAAGTTTTTGGCTCTTTCTTTTCCCAATTTCAAGGCTCTCTCGCTTCTCAGCTGTGATGGGTTCAGCACTGATGGGCTTGCAGCCATTGCCACTCACTGCAAGTGAGTAAATTTTTTATTTTTATTTTTAATGAAACTTATCTATGCTCTTCTCTTTGATCCCTATTTCTCCAAATTTCATGACTTTTTTATATATTGGTTTTTGTGTTTTTAAGTTTTTAAGTTGTTATAATCTGTTTTGGGATGTGGTTTCAAACTTTCAATGTGTCTGAGATCTGAGCATTTAGATATTATGATTTTGGAAAAGCAAAAAACTTTTATCAATTTTGCTATTAATGAGTTTTCCATTTCGGTTGATCAAGCTATTTTTAATGTGGTAGTTGTTCTTATTGTACTAACTATTAATAATAAAAAGTGCTTTCTACTTTTTATCTCTTCGGTTTTACCTGTTATGTAGCATTCAGTGGATGTCACTTCCTTGTCGTGATACTTACGCAAATATTCCCATTAGGTGAAAACATTGGCTATTAATAGTCCTTTTGTGCGGCCAATAAGGTAAAGGAACAGTTTTTTGAATCCACCCAATTTGTATGTTCTTGTGGTTTTGAATGAAGTCCAAGAAGGGTGGCTCTTTTTATTATATGATCAAGATATCACCTCCACTTATTGTGTGGGATTGTGGTTCCCACTACACTGGATTCGTATGTACTCTCTATAAGTCGGTGTATGGAGGGTTTGTTTCAAAGCCTGATGTGGTAGTACCCATCAGCCCATAGATTTTTCTTTTCTTTAATAAAGGCCAATCCTAGAGTTTATAGGCACTGCCACTCCAGTCTAATTGTATAGAAGTGGGATGAAAGTTGAGTATGTATCATTACTCGTATTACGTAGTAGTTGTATACAAAGTCGATCTATTTTGATCATCTTTTCAAATTGGAGATCCTTTATGTGAAGGTTCCTTGTGACTTGGATGATTTGGCCCATGATTTCCTTCCCCATTGGAAAGAAGAATGAATAAAAGGAAGAAAGGTCTGTTTGCATTCAAATTCAGGGTATAAATATTCTATAAACTGAACTAAGGGAACCTCACTAGGGATCCAAATTGTTGCATTTGTGAATGAGGATTAAATTTTGATATGAGCTTTGATATGTGGTATGATCCATCACCAATAAGTATGTAATTCTTGGAGTCTCTTTTTTTTTTTTGGGTCTTTGATGTAGTATGAGACTTGAGTCAAATGAGGGGACACAAGTTGAAATATTCCTTTATTATTACACAAAAGCTAGCCATTGATTGAGATATAGGGAATCTTGATATTTATTCCATTCTGCAGTAACAATTGTGGATTCCTTAAAAGTAATGTTTTACTCCTCATGCTGCATTTCCTCATCTAAAAGATAAAAGTTCTAACCTCTGATTTGGTTCCAGGAATTTGACTGAGCTCAACATACAGGAGAATGACATCTATGATAAAAGTGGTTGTTGGTTGAGTTGCTTCCCTGAAAACTTCACGTCATTGGAAGTACTAAACTTTGCCTATTTGAATAATGATGTCAATTTTGAAGCTCTTGAGAGACTGGTTAGTAGGTGCAAATCGTTGAATGTTTTAAAGGTGAATAAAAATATAACCTTGGAACAATTACAAAGGCTGCTTATTTGTGCACCCAAACTAACAGAGCTTGGTACTGGCTCATTTCTGCATGAGCTTACGGACCGCCAGTACTCAGAACTTAAAAGGTCATTCAGCATTTGCAGTAATCTCAACGTACTCTCTGGTTTGTCAGAAGTTACAGCCCTATATCTCCCAGCTCTGTACCCTGCCTGTACAAATTTGACATTCTTGAATTTGAGTGATGCTGCTCTGCAAAGTGAGGAATTCGCTAAGCTTCTTGTTCACTGTCCATGTCTTCGGCGCCTATGGGTAAGGAACTTCTATTTGCCATCTTTCCCTCTCTTTTAATTTTTTAAAGGTTTATTAGTACAAATAATAAAAAATAGGAGAAATGCTATATTTCTTTTTGACTTTATCATGATGCACAACTTACATTTCTAAATTCATTGTTTGTGGACTTTTGGAGATCATGATCTTCGAACAATTGAATGAAACCATAGTTGCATCTTGATGTCCTCTTTAAAAGTGAGATATACTTCACCCCGACTGTGAACTCAAAATTTCCCCCCCTTTTGTTGTGAAAAAGGTCATAATTACAATAAATAAGACAAGAACAACATAATTTACGTAGTTACCTCAATCTGAGGAATGTTCACAGGCAGAGGCAAGTAAATGCACTAACCAAAAATGGAGTACAAAAATAGTAAAGACAAAAACTACTCAAAACCCAAAGCCCTTATACACTTAAATCTCCCTCTCACACAAAAGAGATCCTTCTTTAAATGAGAAAACAAAGGTACGAACTTCTTTTTTGTTGAGACAAACGACTTTGTTATCTCTCAATGTGCAGTGAGGCAAAAAACGAGAGATTAAAGCTTCAGTTCTCTGTCTCTCTCATCAAGTCACACGTCAACATCTTTAAATGGTTTCCTTGGTGGTCATTCACTAGTCCCTCCACCTCATGCATTTCTCGTGCATTGTAAAGTTATCATAAATGACTTATACTGTTTCTTGTTTCATCCTGAATAATTATACAATGGAGTATGATAATGGACAACGACAGTAAGCTTTTTGTTCATTGTGGTTGAGACCTACACTTGTTGTTAGACATGAATATTCATCCTGCATAAGAGAATGTAAGTGATGGTTACTAATTTTTTACCATCTCACTGTCCACATACCACTTTTCAGTAAGGTTCACCTAGCATGCATGATTGCTAAATTTTTAAATAGATATTCTAAATTGTGATTATCAAATTGTCAACAATGCATGTAATCTGCAATTTTGGGTTCGTGTACATCTTGTCTGGTTAAATATCTGTACCCACTACAACCACAAGTACTTGCAGTTCTCTTTTGGTTGTTATCTACCCCACTATTGAATTTTGTGCTGCCCTCTTTCATAGTATTTACCATATTAGGTAGGGTAAACAAAATGCCTGAAAGCTCACTCTACATATGCTCTAATGGGAAATCCCAGTAATTATGAAGAGTTTTTGTAGTTCTAAGTGCTCTGACTTGCACAAGCAGCATGTTAATCTTAAAAAGCACCGTATTTGATAACATTACACTTTCAAAGATTCCAAGTAAAATTTATGATACAGGTCCTCGATACAGTTGAAGACAAGGGTTTGGAGGCCATTGGATCCAACTGTCCTCTGCTTGAGGAACTTCGTGTCTTCCCATCCGATCCCTTTGAGGAGGGTATGGTCCATGGGGTGACTGAATCTGGGTTCATTGCTGTCTCTTATGGCTGCAGGAGACTACACTATGTTCTCTACTTTTGCCGACAGATGACTAATGCTGCTGTAGAAACCATTGTGCAGAACTGTCCTGATTTCACCCACTTCAGGCTTTGCATAATGACCCCATGCCAGCCAGATTACCAGACGAATGAGCCTATGGATAAGGCTTTTTGTGCAGTGGTGAAAACTTGCACTAAACTCCGGAGGCTTGCAGTTTCAGGTTTATTGACTGACATGACTTTTGAGTACATTGGGAAGTATGCCAAAAACTTGGAAACTCTTTCGGTTGCTTTTGCTGGGAGCAGTGATTGGGGTATGCAGTGTGTATTGGGAGGTTGTCGAAAGCTGAGGAAACTTGAGATAAGGGACTGCCCATTTGGGAATGCAGCATTACTATCTGGTTTCGAGAAATATGAATCCATGCGGTCACTGTGGATGTCAGACTGCAAAGTGACAATGAACGGGTGTAGATTCTTGGCAAAAGAGATGCCCAGGTTGAACGTCGAGGTAATGAAGGAAGATGGGAGTGATGATAGTCAGGCTGACAAAGTTTATGTTTATCGTTCTGTTGCAGGCCCGAGAAGGGATGCTCCACCTTTTGTTCTCACTCTCTGAGGTGTGCAAGAGTGCATGTAATCTCTCTGCCTGGTAGAATTGGCTTCATTGATCATTGGTCGTATTTTGCCTTTTGGTTTGCTTTTGGTCTCCCTATGTTGGCTGCAATTCCCTCTCGCAAATCAAAGGCAATGCTAATAAAAATGGTACCAAAACCCCAGTGTCCTTCCATTTGTAGATGAACGTAGACAATATTGTTAAAGATCGTGATTCAGATATTCCTTGCCTTTGTTCATTTGCAAAGACAAATGTTGTTTAAGATTTTGTTTCAGACATTGTTTCAATTCTCCTATCTAGGTAATGTGACTGGTCATAATAAGGTTAAATGCATTTGTTTGTAGTAACCTCTTCATTTTTCCTTTCTTTTGTAGCTAATGTGACTGTTGTTTGCCTACTCTCCAATAGCTTGTTCTTGGGGAGTTATGATGTTTGGTTGTATTTAGAATGATAATTTTCAGATCTCAAAATTGTTTAATTACCTTAGAAAAATAAAGAAATTGAGAACTGATTTACATAATGGGGTTCAAAGCTATTGATTTTAAGTTTTAGATTGAAGTATTGTCTCACAATGTTCATCAACACTTGGAAAGAGACTTCAGGCCTTCAGGGTGTTAACTTGCTGCAACAAGCAACTAATGCCATGGTTGATGCTATTATAGCTCAATGAAATTTGATGCCAACGCAACTTCTCATAGAAGTGGATCCGTGGAAATGTGTGACTCAAAACAAAAGAAAACTAAGCAAGAGTGACCTAACTCCCAAGTGACCCAAAATTTATCTCAAGTTCTAAGTCCACGGTTAAATTTTTTTTAGCACGAATAGTGATATAAATACAACCAGCGTGCATGAATAGTAATACGTTGGTGTATTATTTTATAAAAAATAATAATAATTAGTAACTTTTTAATAAAATAATATTATTTACACCGGCGTGCTACTGTTCATGCACGCCGGTTTTATTTGTATGATCACTACCCTTTTAGCACTAATAATTTTGCTTAGAATTGAATAATTTTCTCAATTTATAAAAGTGGCGTAGATAAAACTTAACAGCCCACCTGTCAAACTTATCACTGACGCCACGTGTTCCATGTCACATGAGTATTATTATTTTTACAAGAATTGTTTTTGGGATGGGGCATGGCCATCACTAGCCCTCTGTTTCCACATGCAGTTTGACACATGGTTCCCATTTTCTACCGATGATGATGAGTGATGTAAGGTTCATGGGAAAGGGAGAGTTACTATCGATATGATAGAGATTTATCCCTAACTCATAAATAGAGAGAATGAGTTGCACCTAACAAAAAGATTGTTAAGAACTTGACATGTCATGAATGTGCGTGGTACCACATCGAGAAAAAGTAAATATACGATTGGGTTTATACTTTAAATTTATGGATTAAGTTGACTGCGTCCCTTAAAGAACCCCACATTAGTTTCATTCACTTTTGTTCGTTATTTCAAGCCCTTGGGTGTAGTACTGGACCATCAGCTTAATTCACAGCCGTCATAATAGCCCAGCCCCACTTATGATCCTTCAGCAGTCCTTTTTCAATTTAGCCAAAGGCCCAAAACTAGGCTGAGTAATGCTAGGGATATATATATATATATATATATATATATATATATATATATATATCCACAGACAAAGTTTTCTTGCTGTTGGCCAAAATTACTCGCATCTTGGCCTTGCTATAGAATAGCACTGAAGATGTAATTTTTCTTAATACAAAACAAAGAAAGAAGGATAAAGTTTTCTTTCAACTTAGGTTGGAGGAATTTCCTTCAATTTAATCTATAAAAATATGTATCAATGTCACTTTTATAGATTAGGTTGAAAAAAATTCTTCCAATCCAATTTGGAAGAAAATTTAGTTTTTCTTTCTTTGTTTTGTATTAAGAGAAATTATATTTACAGGTCGTCGATGCTATTCGGTGGTGAGGCCAAGATGCGAGTAATTTTGGGCAGCTAGTAGATGATGTCCTAATGATCTTAGATTCTTTTTCCAAAGGGCAAATTCAACATGTCAATTGAGAAGCGAATAGAGCAGCCCATATTTTAGCCTAAGGGGCTATTAAAAATGCAAAGTTTTGGTTGACGTTACAAATTATGTAGTAATTTGAAAAGAATAAGGTAATTCCACCATTCAATTACATTCTTTTGGTGCAATTATAGCTAGGTCAGTCACATAAAACTCAAATAGTCAAATATAAATGAAGTATTTGAGCTTTTGGCCCCATCAGGGAGGCCGGCTATCAGTTTGCACTGACACATGTAGTGTGGGCTGGGGCTTAATAACTCTCCACCAAACTTTAAGCATCTTCTTACTTTTATTTGTGAAAAATGAGTTGGATTATGGTTAACTTAAGTATTTAGATCTAAAGGTTCTATATATTATTTTGATATTCATTGTCAAGTCACAGATTATGAGTAGCATTAATTTTTTTATAAACATCGTTAATTAGCGTTAAGGAAAATCACGGATTAGCCGGCCTTTTGAAACCACATCCCGAACAAAACACTTTCTATGTATAATTTGTTATAAATACACTTGAAACATGTTGAGTTTCAGGGTCAAACAATGTCGGACAAAATTATAGATCTCATTTTCCGTGTGCCGCATGCACGTGAATACACTTGTCAAATTTAAACAATAACGTAAATTCGATGAATTTGAGAGGCTATATATATATCTATATATATATAAACCCTCAATTATTGTACCATTACTGTGTGTTCTAGATACTACATATTCCTACAATATTGGTATATTATACTATTATTAATTACACCAACCCTACCAAGGCATGTGATTTCCGTTGGTTATGCATGCCCCGCCCGCCGGTGATGAGTCCAGTCACAGAATCAAAGCTCCATCTAGAAGAAGGTTTGAGCTAGAGGTTTAATCGTTAGAATATTAATTAAATTAATTATTTTTTTATTAAATTAAATTTTTGAGATAAGTATCAATTTAATATTAATGACGTGAAGAACACGAAGCTGAATTACCCCAATCAACATTAAAATGCCCATATATCTACTTAATTCATGTGGATTTTCCTCTTTTTAGAATTGACTAGCTAGAGAATGACAAGTGATAATAATCCATTAACGCGCGTGTCACTTATGAATGCGGGTTTTTCTTAATCCATAGTGGAAGCAAATGCATTTTTATTTAATTAGTGATTGATTGAGAAACTTGAAGGGTTTTAATCATAAGATTTCGTGGGGTCAGTGAGATCTTACAAGGGGTGTAATTGATGATGATGATTTTACTTAACAATCTCATCCTTGAAGGCTTGGGAAAAGTTGCAATGAGAGTTACTTAGGGTTGGGTGAGAGGTCTATTTTCTGTCTTTAAATTTAATGATGATGGTGCAATGGAAACAGTCTAGGGTTCCAACCCTAAAGGCTAACAGCGCGCACTGTCTAATAAATCGCAACCATATGTAAAAGCTAGGGCGTTGTTAAGCTGTCTCATTCCGTTCGAAGCTAATTAATAATAGCCGCCCCAGGGCCATCAGTCTTGCGCTAGGGTGATCCCCCTGGCCCTGGCCCTGGCCTAGCAGCTACCATATCTATCAATGAAACACCATTTTCTTGCACTGCAAGCTCTACAAACAAATCTAATTTTCAAATATTTTTCGTGATTATTAGTCATTAATCTAGAAAAAAAAACAGAAGTTTTAATCGAGCTTTGTTCGCCGCAAGATCAGGGCATGAAGATTTTGGGAGGAATACTTGGAAAATCTTTGGCATTTTCCTCTCATCGGCTCATGCAAATAAGATATAGGTAACTACTAGAACAAGTTTGCGTGGTCATGGGATTTTATGGATTAATCAAATATGAAGGGTCCCAAAGAAAGATTAAAGTTACTTTGTATTTTTTTGGGAGAGTCAACATCAACAGCTTACTGCTGATGAGCTCCTTTAACAACATCACATCAAGGCTATAAAAAATGGTAGATTTAGATTTATCTAAATTAAACCCCATGCATATTCAAATCTTT
Organism: Carpinus viminea; assembly: GCA_013348765.1. Classification (NCBI taxonomy): domain Eukaryota; kingdom Viridiplantae; phylum Streptophyta; class Magnoliopsida; order Fagales; family Betulaceae; genus Carpinus; species Carpinus viminea. The sequence continues at coordinate 64,288,768 of CP054667.1, forward strand.
ATTTTCTTCCACTAATATTTAAGAAACTAATAACAATATTTTAAGTTTGTCAAGTGAGAGTCACCTAAAACTTTCTCTGTACACATGCTTTGCTTAACTGTTAAACCTCGGTGTATATATATATATATGGTAATAACAACGACAATAACATGCAAGAGTATGGTTTAAAAGATGGTTCGAGAATTCAAGTTTATGAAGACCTGTTCAACCCTCGCTCTACTCCCACTCAAGCAAACAAATTCAAAGTTTAAACTCACAGAAAATTGTGCTCAATCCCCCGCGAGACTATTGCTTGAGCAAACAAGGGCCAAGCCACAACAATTTTTAGCCTCTACCAATTTGGTAGATTACTACCAAAGAGTTCATTGCTGCAACAGAATTCTAGGTTTCAACGAGTTTGTTAGTGGAAAAAAATTCTGTAGAAGAAGGCCAGAGTTTTGGAGCCGCTACAACAAGAGACATACATGTTTGCTAGAGTTGCCAGCCTATGTCTAGATTACAAATGTTTTGTAAGAACAGACTGATTGTAATAAATTGTTTTTCTATAGTGAAATTTTCTATGGGCCGGGGTTGTATGGCACTCAAAGTAATTTTTCTTTTGAAAAATTCTTCAAAAGTTTCTATTTCGTCATCAAAACATTGTGTCAAATTTATTTTTTTATTTTTTTAAAAAAATTGTTTTGGATTGTGATAATATTATTTTTTTTGTTTTAAAATCGAGATTATTGATTGTGAACACCACCTATATTTCATTACCCATCTATGAGTTTTTTTTTTTTAATTGAATAAGGAAAATGATTATATGAAAGGGTTCTTTCTATTTCTGATTTGAAAGGAAGAAGAAGTGAGTAATTCTAAAAATGAAAATGAGATAAGCTTTTTGACAACATACCCAAACCAAACTAAAATAGCGTAGAAATAATTACAATAGTTAAGAAATAGGTCAAACAAGTGATCTCGCCATCTTAAGAAACCACACAAAAGTCAAAACAATTACAAAAGCAAAAGTAACGCAGATATTAAGGTAAACTCAATCCATCTAATAATTTATTTGGGGGTAAAATGGGTTAATTTTCAAATTGAAGACCATGTCAACCCCTAAATAGTAAGAATGATTGTGAAACACATTGCAGGTTCCTATTTAGGATTGAAAGACATCAAATCATGAAGTAAACTTATTTGTCTTATTTATTTTTCCTCGTGCTTGGGTCATCCTGATCCGTTGGCATGTAGATGTAGATGAAGACGAAAAATCGTCACATGTACTTTTCTCTTGAAAGCTAAGGTTATTCTGTGAGTCTTCTACAGCCTCCAAATTTCTCTTCTTTTCTACGCCAAGTTGTCGTAGGCCATCGCTTTCTTGCGTTTACATACAAATGGCACTGCACCTAACGCCATAACGTAAGAGTCGTTAGGAGCTGTATTTTGGACATGCCTTTTGGTGTTTATGTGCAAGAAGGCTACACGGTAACCCTATTTGTTCAACACTATATTCAAGTGTTTTTCAACCAACTCAAATATATCATATGAATTTCTCATGATTACCCTCCCATCCTTCTTGTCGGCACAAAAAACCTTCAATTACTTTAACAAATAATACAAAACACAAGAAAATATCACATGATATTTCAAGAGAGCGGTAACCTCTTATGTATGTTTTACATTATCGGCTTGTATATACAGACTCTTTTTGTACGGTATTTAGCGTGAGTAACCCTACTGAAAATAATTATTACTCGACTCCTAATTGTCTCTTTGTATAAGAATAATTTTTTGAATAAAACTGCAACTTGTTCTCTCAAATTGAGAGGTCCTTTATTCTACTATTACTAGTGGATACTATCATGATAAGGTTTATCAACTCTAGGATTTATGATTACAACATTAAGCCACTCAAAGCTCCTGTTTTTTATTCTTTTTGGTTTGAAAAAAATGTTAAATAAAGGTGAAATCAGTTTCGAGTTACTTATTATTAACATTTTTATTTTGAAAATATAAATTAAAAAAAAAACAAACATAAACAATAGTGGTATAAAATGCTAGATGTGCAGTCCCTAACGGTGGATTGAGGCCATGTGCAGATCCATTTATGCTGTAGGGGGAGGAAGACATCGTTGGATGCAACAAATTTTTTGTTTTGATGGAGTTGTTTCGCCAGCAAATTAGCTGGCCTACGGACAGAAAGTGTGTGAAAGAGATGGAGGCCAGGAATGGATTGGTGAAAAGGGTTAACGCCGACTTTCCCCACTTGATTATGTTTCAGCAAGAACAATGCTAATCACTTTACACATAATTAAAACAAAATCATTCTCAACACTTTCCTATATATAAATGCCAAAGCATATATACTCGATCATTGTGATTAGAAATAAAACATGAAATCACGTTGATCAGTGAGTAGAAAAGTGATGATAATGGGCTTAATGAATTCTTTGTCATGTACTAAGACAGTATATTAGTAGAAAGAAAGAGTTAAAAGTAATCACATCATGGCTCTTTGAATTTTCTTCTGTCGATCATTTGTCTTCTTCCAAGCCTTTTTGTCCCACAATCAGTTCATTAGCTTATCCTCTAATTTATTCTGAAATGGCCCGTGCCTTCTTTTTTGTCATTGCTTTGCCACGGGCATGCACCTTTTGGCTTGAAAATAAAGGACCTTTTTCTCTCCATTGGTGTGGAGATTTTACCTCCGATCCACTTGCTAGCTATTAGCCTATTACATAAATTTAAAGGTGACTGCTTGCTCAAGGCATCCATCAAGCTTCACATGGTGGGGTGTGGGGGTGCTGTGCCATCTCCATGCCAAGGCTCCTGAAAGCTACCCTTTTTCTTCTTTTTCACCTAATCGTACCACTGTCTTTATTAGCAGCCGGCCCATAAGGCCTGCCTTTCTCCTTTCTAATGCACACCTTTGTTCCTTCTTATACTTTCCCACCCCAAAGGTGGATTTTAATCACTCATTTTCGAATGGGAGCCATCAATTTCTAGCTCCATTGCTTTTTATTCTGTAAAGTGAGAAAGTTTGAGTTGATAAAATTCCTTGCCTCTGGAAATTACACAGCAATTTCCCGCTTGCATGTGAACTAATTAAAGGAATATATATATGTCACTAATTATTCCATGGTTAATTAAATTAAATCATGTCATTCCTTGCTATAATATTGGCATATTGATGGTTGATTTCTCATATCTTATTAGTTTTTTAATCTTCCCATTCAAATGATGTAGAAGACCCCAACCTAATCTCAACCCACTTCTTTCACAATCTCAGGCAGTCTAAAACTCCCAACTTTTTATACAAATTTAATTTGTCAATCACTAGTGGCAATCAATTATTTGTTATTATAATTATTATAAACAAAATCTTGAACTTGAACCTAATTAACTCTATAATTTTACCTCATATTTTTAATTAAGGAAAATGATTCAACATTCTATTTTATATATATAAAAAAGAAAAAGAGTGCAAAAGAAGATAATAGAAGTTGCTAAAATGACAAAAATAGTACAGTAAAACTATGATAGTCACAGCTAACTAATAACTTTCACCATAAAGTATAATAAAATAATAATTTCAAAAACAAAGCACATAATGTAAGCATTGCTTTTACCACACTTTGTATTATGTATTTGCTTTTTCTAGTATCATTGTATATAACCATAAAACTTCCATTAATTAATTAATTAGTTAATTAATTGACAATTTATATATTATCAGAAAATTAAGATAAAACCTAGACTTTCTTTTTTGTCATTCATCCACGCCTTCCCCTTTAAGCATCCCCAGCTTTAAATATGCTCCAACTCCCAACAGCTTAAAAATTGAACCACACCTTTCATCTTCATTATGCCAGAACTGACCCTATCACCACGCCTTTGACCTGTTTACTATTACGCGTCCCACTAGAAGGTTAGTCCGGTAAATTCACACTGAATCTCATTCAGTTTCAGCTGCAAACGGAGGATAAGCATAGATAAGCAGTCAGAACCCCAATCTCTGAGTGTACGATTCGAAAATTTCTCAGATTCCATTCTTCACCAGAAACTCTCTCATTTCTCGCCGGAGTATTCGTGCCCACCTCGCCTGGATCCGACCCAGATAAAAAATGGGTTTTCCCCAGAACCAGTGAAAACCACGATGGGGGAAGAAAATCCAGACCGAAGCTCGCCGGAACCATCTGACGGAACATACAATCTTCGGCGAGTCGTTGAAATCATATCTTCGTTGATTTCTCTGACGCACTCAACCAAAGTGTTTGCAGCGAAATGGCAATCGATTCGGAGCAAGCTCGAGGAGCTCAACTCGGGGTTAATGGCGATGGAGAACTGCGAATACTCCAGCGAAAACCCAGAGATCTCAGGCTTAGTATCGGCCATTTTAGTTACCGTCAACGATTGCTACGATCACGCTCGCCGTTGCGTCGATCTCTCTTATAGCGGGAAGCTACTCATGCAGAGCGACCTGAATGTGATCCTCTCGAAAATCGGCCGGCACGTAAAGACTCTGTCGGATATGTACACGGCTGGGATTTTAACTCAAGGGTATGCCTTGGTTGTTTCAAAGCCTGGTCTTGGAGCTTGCAAAGACGACATGCGGTTTTATGTACGAGACTTGCTGACCAGAATGAAGGTTGGAGATTCAGGAATGAAAAGGCAAGCCTTGCTTAATCTGTACGAGGTTGTGGTCGAGGACGAGAAGTATGTGAAAGTAATGTTGGATGTCGATGATGTTGTGAGCGTGTTGGTAAGTTTTCTTCACTCGTCAGAGACGGAGATCCAAGAAGGGTCTGCCAAGGTGGTCTCGGTGATCGCTGGGTTTGATTCGTACAAGGTGGTCTTGGTCGGAGCCGGGGTTATCGCGCCGTTGATTCGGGTTTTGGAGTGTGGGTCTGAGCTGGGGAAACAGAGTGCTGCAAGGTGCCTGATGAAACTGACCCAGAATTCCGACAATGCGTGGTCGGTGTCGGCTCATGGGGGAGTCACTGCGCTGTTGAAAATATGTTCTGGTGTTGATTGTAAGGTAGAATTGGTTGGTCCTGCATGCGGGGTGCTGAGAAATCTCGTTGGGGTCGAAGAAATCAAGCGGTTTATGGTTGAAGAAGGCGCTATTTTGATGTTTATCAGGCTTGCTAGGTCTAAAGATGAAGCTTTGCAGATGATGTCGATTGAATTCCTTCAAAGTATAGCGTTTGGAGATGAATTGATTAGGGAAATGGTGATTAGAGAAGGAGGAATTCGCGCTTTATTGCGTGTTGTAGATCCTAAATGGTCCCATTCTTCGAAAACCAGGGAGGTAGCACTGAGGGCAATTGAGAATTTGTGCTTCTCTTCTACAATTGCTGTAAATATTTTGATGAATTATGGGTTCGTGGATCAGCTCATGTACTTTATCCGCAATGGGGACGTTTCGATTCAAGAATTGGCACTGAAGGTGGCTTTTAGGCTGTGTGGGACATCGGAGGAGGCCAAGAAAGCAATGGGTGATGCAGGGTTTATGCCGGAGCTGGTTAAACTTCTCAATGCCAAGTCTTTTGAAGTTCGGGAAATGGCAGGTGAGGCACTCTCCAGCATGGTCTTGGTCTCTAGAAATCGAAAGAGGTTCGTGCAGGATGACCGGAATATTGGGATGCTATTGCAACTGCTTGACTCAGAGGATGGAAATTCAGGTAACCGAAGGTTCTTGCTCCCTATACTAATGTCATTAACAAGCTGTAGTAGTGTGAAAAGAAAGATTGTGAATTCAGGGTATCTGAAAAACATAGAGAAACTTGCCCAGGCCGAAGTTTCTGATGCTAAGAAGCTTGTCAGGAAGCTATCCACAAACAGATTTCGCAGCCTGTTGAGTGGAATCTGGCATTCTTGAATGCAATTTTCCATTTGTTTAGATGTATATCTGCACAAGTGTTTGCCAAGTTCTGCTTTTTTTTTCTTTCTTTTTTTATTCTTTGTCAATGCCACCACTCTCTCTTTCACTTAAAAATTTTCCACTTGCCAAAAACAGGCTTAGAACAGCTTTTTGTGAAGATTGTAACTGCAACTCTGCAGGTAGATAGATATCTAATAAAAGCTGCTGTTACAGATTTCCTATAACATGTTGTGTCATTGTTGAATGAAATTTGCAGAGAAAAGAAAGAATAATAATAATATTAAAGAAATGCAATTACAGTTATTTAAGTTAGTTGTGGAGATAGGAAAGGCATGTATCTTTTGCACGTTTTGAAGAGGGAGCACATGGGAAGGGCATGACACTCTGAAGGGCATGTGAGTAGTGAGTATCAAGCTTTTGTCCAGCTGCGATCATGGACAGAAAAGACATTGATGGATGAAGTTTCCTTCTGTATTTGCTTGTCGTTTAGCCTGTCCTGTCTCCTTTCTTGTGCAGTTTTACATTGGTAGACTGGAAAGGTATTTATGTTTATGCTGATTTTTGTTTTTTAATACAATTTTGGTATTTTCGCATCCACGGAAAGGATTTAGATAATACAGTTTTCAATTATCTCGATTGGATGAATTATTAGTTAGAGAGAATATATATGTTTGTACACAAATCTACAAGAGAATAAAGCAACACTTCCAAAGTTTTATTGTATTTTGGTGTTTGTTCGATGCTTCTAAAAGAGAATTAAGGTGTTGTTCCCACCAGTATGTTAGTGAACACTTCTATGATGTATATGCGGCCCAATTTTTTATTTTATTTTTTGAAGTTTTGATTGTATTTTGCACAAAACGAAACTCATCTAACTTATCTAAAACGCTCTCGGAGTTTCTATTCTAATTAGAGATACATGAATTTTAAAACTGTAAAAAAGATTTTGAGAGAACCAGAGGAAGAGAAAATTTCAATGCGTTTAAAATTGGTATGATGTGAATCATCTAATGTCAATTTCTCAGTTTCTTTTTTTTTTAATTACCAAGTCGTATGATCATAAACCTAAAAGAAATTAGCAATTATGAACTAATCGATCTGAGCACAGATACTTTATGCTAAACATCACGCGTGCTGTCAAGGGTGCCTTATAATACTCTCAAACAAGTGCATACCCTAGAGGATTGCTTCAAAGCAATAGCTTAGCATGAACTGGCATTAAAATGTTGACATTATAAGCAATTTTTTTATATATTGACAAACCATAAACATTGACATACATTTGATTTTGAAAACTTTTTAAGAGAATCACAGTTGGTGCTTTTTTTCCTAAAAAAAAAAAAGAGGAAAAGGAAAGTACAACAAAAAGAGGAAACAAATTAAACACAGGGCACACATGGATGTGACGGAACTTGACAAGTAGCCATTGATACACGACAGGTGGACCCTTTGAAAACATTTTTGTGATGTGAACCAGAGACTGGGCCCTCTTTTTGGGTTCTTTCATTGTGGGTCTGGGATATAAGATAATGTTCTCTTTTCTTTATTTATTTACTTATTTCAATATTATCTTTCCTCTATTTTTAGATTATTTCAGCCGTCCAAAATAAAATAAATTGTAATTTGTTTGTTCCATGTTTCTGATGAGCTGGAGCCCATAAAAAGTTTGTTCTTTTCAAGGTTGAGCCTCAAAGACAACATTAATTGAGGCCTGTCTGTAAATTGGGCCATGATAGCCCAGTCTATGTTAACCTTGGGCCACAGATGACCTTTGTCCAATAACTATCGCTTGAAAGCCTTATAAATCCGTACCATTTTTACACGGAATCCCAACGTCCATTATAATGTTGCACTATATATATTTCTCTCTCTTTTTTTCCCCCTTTTTTTTTGGTGTTCTTAAATCTTGGAAATCAGTTGATGTTCATAACCAGTCCAATTTTTCCCCATTTTTTGCTTTCCTGGTAGTCTTTTAAGCATATTTGTTGAGACTCATTCTCCCAAAGCAATCTTGAGCGTCCATCTGACTTGATGAGTCCTGATTAACACATTCTTTCAAAGAGATTAACACGTCATCTTCTTGGTCTGTGACTGAAAAAGCGTTTTCTTTCTTTTTGGGTCGTCCCTTCCCCAAGTCCTGAGCTGTAGAGGCGGGCGTAGGCTGAATCTGGACTTGGGCTAAAGAGACCCAACAGAAAAGCCTAACCTGTGATGAACTAAATATAGGCCTGCCAGCAGACCCATGTAACCATTATAGGCTTATAATTACAGGCCCATTTCACCGTTACAGACTGAAATATGCTTGTGTTTACCTGTTAGAATATTTGTCTTGTACTATCTTCAAATTTTTATTAATTTCAGTCATGCTTTAGGAGAGATGAGTATTGCTTTCTCCCTTCTTTTTCTACTTCATATTCCTTTTTCTTTTTTTAATTTTTTTTTTTCTAGAAGTTGATTGATTTGATTGAATGGAGTTTCATTCATGGGTTTCTGTTTGTCATCTCTGCATATGCTTCCATCCAACAAAGCTGAAGATGCCAGATTCTTTGCAAGCTGATTAAAAATACCAAATCCTCAATCTTTCCGGTCTAAAAGCTCTAGTGTTTGGCAAAGGAATGGATCGGACTGGATCTTTTAAAAAAAAAAAAAAATCTTAATATTTTTTATTTTTTACATTACACTAATTTTTTTTTTATTACTATTTAAATAAAAATATATTTTTTTTACATCAATCAAATTTGTTATAATTTTTTTTTTTTTTAAAAAAAAAGTGAAGTCTTTTACCTAAACCTATCTGATTTAGTAAAAGTGGAAAAAGGAAAGATTTTGGAATGTTAAATCAAAACCCAATTCATGATTAAACACCAAACCGACCATTTTCATCTATATTGACATCAGTACAATGACATCACAATGCTGCTCTTAATCACGTAACCCCACCCACTTCATTATGGTCACTAAACACGAAGCTTTTCACACTACTGATTTTATTTTTTATAGTCCGGGCCAGGGCAATAGGCATGCGGTAAACTTTTTTCCTTTGGTTGAAAACTATCATTCATTGCTTCATTTTTCCACCGTGGGGGCGGGGGCCCTGTTAAACAAAGTTTGAATATTGCATAGAAAGAAATCATGAAAGATTTGAATAATATTTTGTATACACTCACGCCCAAGGGGGATGCTTCTTAGTTCTTGCATTCAGCTTTTGGCCATTCCATTGAATAAATGGTCAATAGTAAATAATTGCATCACCCCATTTAACCTCTGATGCCCTCATTATTACCTTTATACTGTTTTCAAGTGCCAATACCTTTCAACTCCCCATCATGATTCATTCACACATATCAATCACACTACTCAGATCCACGTGTTTTATAGTTTTTTTCTTTTTTTTATTCATCTTAATTCTTCTGGTGTATTTTTGCAAATATAATTGTATATATAAAAATAATGTTCCATTTATATGGACCACACTTGTATTTTGCACTCTCTTGTTGGGTGCATATCCTAGTCAGATCATTTATCAATGGAACACATTGAACTTAAGGGAGGGTGATATCTTTTCGCTGAGTAATAAGTTTTTGAGTCAACTCGTTAAAACTAAAAAAATTAAATTATTTAAAAAAAAAATTTATTCTTTGAATCAATCGAAATACTAATAAAATTCTTACTGTTAGATTTTTGCAACGTCCATTAATTTCAATCAAAACACACCATTTTGCCACGTCAACATAATAATATTAAAATTGTGAGTTTTTTTTTTTACAAAAAAAAATTAAATACACCCCTTGCTTGCTAAATTTCTATTTTTTTAAAAAAAATATATACTCTCAAATTAAATACTTTCTATAATCAAAATATAAATATAGTCCTTCTAGAAGCCCGACCGCCTGCCCTTTGTCGCATCAAGGGTGGGTGGCTTTGGTCGCATCAACATGTCCCCATCCACCCTCGCTGGCAGCTTCATTTGTTTGGGCTAGATTTTTTTTTTTTTTTTATAATTTTTTTAAACTTGATTTAAGACATCATGTCAATATTTTCTATTCAATTTAGTCCCGAAAAACAAATGCATGCACGTAATTTTTTCCTTTTTTAAAAAAAAATTGTTTCATCTCATTCATTTTATTAAATTAACATTTATTTTTAAAATACATGTAAAAATCAAATATTCCATTAATCTTATTAAAAATAGATGTGAGAAACTACATGGTTTTGTTAATTATTTTGAGTTTGGCTTGTTTGTTAATTTTTGTTTTTGTTTATTTTTTAAAATAATAAATTTTAAAATTTTAATATACTGGATTTTTTTTTTTAAAAAAAATCCAACTCATTATAGAAAGGAAAAGAAAGAAATTAGGGAAAAAATGAGAAGAAAATAATATCAAAGCAAGTGGTGAGTGTAGATGCTCTTGACAGTGTGGATGGGCCCATGGCGGTGTAAATTGGGAAGATGGACCTACTTGTAGAAAAAGCGGATCGAAGAGTCCATAGTACTTTTAATGTAGTTAGGCAAGATCGAAGAAGGTTCAAATAAATCAAGGGGGTGGTCCACGTAATAATGTTTTCTGCGTGCGTGGGCCTTCTAGCCTAGGTACATTGACATTGTTGTATTTTTATTTGTCTACTGAATTCCTGGAGTCAACAGTCAACCCCCTTCTGTATATTCCATCACTCATCAAAGTCTTTAGAAATCAATTTAATGTTCAAATTATAACTTAATTAAAAAGAAATTTTGAAAACCAAGTGAGGCCATGGCTTCCCTAATTTAGGGCAGAGTTTGTGATATGTGCATAAGTTCTTAATATTATTTATTTTAATTTTATCTTTACTATTAAAAAAAGATATGCATCTTATATATTCAAATGACATATATCATTGTTATAAACTAAATTGAAATAAATTCATTCAACTCAGTTAGGAGAAAAACTATGTCCCCTAATTTATATATAGTTCAGTATGTGAATTGTTGTACTTATTACCTCAATATGTGCCAATTATTACATCCGCCACTAGAATATAAACTATACCGTATAAGTTTATATGAATTTTTCTTCCCAAATTCTTATCATGTCAAATAAGTTGGTTTGTAGAAGAAATTTGTGATAATAATTCACATCATTTTTAGATGGGGTAAGGAGAAATCAAAATAGTAAGCTAGTAACAATAAAATAGTGGAAAGTTTACTATCTTTACTTAATGCATTTTTCCAAATGACAAAAATATATTAGGGGTAATTACTTTTTGCCCCCATGAACTACAATGCATTAACATTTTTCCCCCATAAACTACCAACTATGACACTTGATCCCATCAAAGTTATCAAACTATCATCTTATGACATTTTTCCTTCCATCAATCAAAGGGATTAAATATAACGGTAAACCATTTTAAATTTTTTTCTTCCATTTTTGCTCTTAGTTCAAATTAATAAAATGACACTTATACCCTCATAAACTCTAATGCAAAAATCTAAAGTGAAAGCAAAAATGGAAGGAAATAAATTTAAAATGACACATGCAAGTCACATGACCGTTAACCGTTAGTTTTAACCCCTTTGACTAACGGAATGGGGGAAAGTGTCATAAGATAGTAGTTTGATAGGGTCAAGTGTCATAGTTAGTAATTCAGGCCCAAAATATTATGAATAAACTATTACTCGATCGGACCAGCAGATAATCTCATCTCTCCTTATTAATTCCTCTTCGTTTCTATATTCCTGTAACGGCTAGATATTACTCCAACGGCTAGATCATATCCTTATTGTAAACCATGATACAGCTATTAACAGCTCCATAAACAACAACTCAGCAAATGTTGGAGATTCTGCAGATATTGAAGATTCTGCAGACAACGGAGAAGATCATGCTGTCATTACTAGGATTTTGAAAGAAAAAAAAAACTAAAAGAAATCATTACTAGCATTTGAAAAAAGAAAAAGGGTTAATTTATAATTAAATATTATTATAAGTTAAAAGTGATTGACCTAAAATGGTGGGATGCCGCCCAATTAAGCTGATCGATGAATTGTTTAATGCATGCGAAGTGCAGAAGCATCCAACGTCGGAAACTGTACGTTTTATTTTTTTTTATAGTTCTTCAAAAACAAAGGCATTTAAATTAAAACTTATTTTAACAGATCGAGGCCCAGATACCTCCGAAACTATCACATCCAACGTAGAATAGGATCCAATCTAGTTTAAAATGAATTGGACAGTATTCAGTTAATGGCTTAAATTATTTTATAAAGATCTTAGGGCTATAAATAAAACACATGTCCATTTAATATAAATAATAATAAAATGTTATTTATTGTTTTAAAATAAATAAAAATAAAAATATTAAAATATTAAAAATATTTTTTAAAAGCGGGGTGGCAGCCAGCCCATAAGGGGTGGCGAACACATGCCCTAGCTGGGTATGGCTTGACCACCCGAGATCGAGCCGATCTAGAGGCCGTAGAAGAAACCACCCATGGCCATTGAGGGTGAATCAGAAGCTACTGACCAATGATTTTTTTTTTTTTTTTGTAGTTTGGGCGTTGGGGTGGTCGATTACACCTCAATGTGTAATCCTATTTTATTTTTTTAGTGGCCATTGGGGTAGCCGGACCACCTTATTATTTTAAAAATATTTTTTAATATTTTAATATTTTTATTTTTATTTTTTTTTAAATACTAAATAATATTTTATTATTATTTATATTAAATGGCCATATGTCTTATTTATAGCCCTAAGATCTTTCTAAGATAATCTAGGCCATTAACTGGATACTGTCCAGTCTAGTTTGAACTGGATTAGATCCTATTCCATCAAACGTAGCAAACAAAGAGCTTCATTTTTGTTGTATTTATCATGGGTAGTTATGAATCTCACAAGATATCACGTGAAAGGACGATGTTGTCTGTAGAATATTCTTGGCCATGAAAGAACCAAACCGGGAAAACCATTAATTGAAATTTTGCTTACGTTATAGTATGACATGTGAAGAGACTAGAGAGGAAAGCAAAAATTAGGCCATACTTAATCTTGCATTATTGACAAATTTAATTTGGTTAAAATTCATCAAATTCTCCACACATATTACAACCGATCGACATTGCTGTAGTTTGCTCTCCAATAGCAACCTTAGACTAGCCAAAAGGGGTTTCATTAAAAAAAAAATTTTCCTCCTTTTCTCTCCAACTACACCAATTCTTCTTCACTTTTGAATAAATAAACGAATAAAGGAAGATTAGATAAGAATAAAGAAAGATTAGATAAGGATAAAGGAAGATTTAAAGAGTGTCTTGAAAAGTTTGGTAGTTGAAATAGCAAAAGTGAGTTTTTTAGATAAAATTTTGAGAAAATTTGGCTAATGCTAATGCTAATGCTCTTAGCATTAGTAGGGCATTAATCTTTGGCATGTCAGCCACAGACATTCTCATTCAAAAATAACAATAAATTAAAATTAAGCTTCATGCATATTGCCTCTAGTACTCTTGTCTCTAGAGACTCCTAATGTGACACGTAGACCAGTTGAAAATATGTGGTGTTAATTAATTTCCATGTGAGTCTAGTTATGATTAAGCTTGAAAACTACTTTTCCAATTGTTTTTAAAATTTATTTTAATATAATTGAATTCTTAATCGATCCCCATTATCCTTTTCCTTTTCAGCTTTTAGTCACAGGTATTTGTACGCCCCAACAAAAGGAATAACATGATGATCATGCCATGATCAGTAGCCAAGAAGAAAAAACAAAAATATATTTAAAAATCTTCAAGTTTAATAAAATAAAGACATGTTATTACCATAACTAAATACAAAAAAGGATAAATTAATTACTATTGTTTACCCAAGAAAATTGGGTCAATATTTCCAACCAACCAGACATCCATGTCATTGTGGCCGTGGGTGTCTCAGATTCACAATTTGCCAGCATATTCCACGATATAAGACGCTATATTATATATGAGCCAAGGTTTGAGTTTAACGAAAAAACAGGACAGCCCACGCTATCTCATGCACATTGGTTTGACTTTCACTTCATCAGTTGCTTGTAGGAAACAGTCAAACAGCCTCTGTCTGCCTTATCCAGTGGCAATACTTATCCATTAACGCGCTCTTGTACGTATAACTAGTGTAATTAATTATTATTATTATTATTTTCGATTTTGAAGAGGATAGAGAGAGCAGCATAAATTGCATGCATGGGCATGCAAATATATGGGATTGCTTCCAATATTAATGTAGAAAAGTGGGCGGTGGGCAGCCTAATTAAGTAGACTCACCAAAATAGTTTTTTTTTTTTTTTTTTGCTATTTTAAATTACTTAAAAAAAAAATTCCCTCGGTGCTTTAGTAAAATGGTGATTTTTGTTTACAATAATCAGAATAGTGCGAGTGAAAGGGTTAGAAAAAGATATAAACCAATATTTGAAACATAATAGTAAAAGTGAATAGGTAAAATGTAAAGTTGATGGGGGTGCTTTAAAGAAGTGAATAATAAAAATACAAAAATATGGTTTTTAATTAATTTAGTTAGTAAAATTTAATGAGAATATTATTCAAAGAATATTAAAACCGAAAATTCAAACTAGTACTGATATAGCTCAATTGAACCTAGCTAGTTGAGGCGAAGGTGGGCCAGCTCACGGGATTCAAACCGAAAATTCCACACATCAAATCTGGAGTGGGAAAGAAAGAGCGAGGGTTTGGGCATTCAAAGATTAAAATATTTATTTTTATTAAAAATACTATTATTTATAAAATTTGTATCTAATAAAACGGTAGGGGTGATGGAAATGAGTTGAAATTTTTAAAATTGAAGAAAATATTCAGTAAAATTTCCCGGAAAGAAAAGAAAACTTGATGCCATTAATTCAATGGTCAACGACTCTATGTACACCGCAGAAAGACGTCGGGGTGATTACACAAAACCAAATAGCAACTACTCGTTCGTCGTATCCCTATCCAAATGCCCCATTAGAGAGAGATGGAGAATCGGATACACTACGTGTGAATGCGACGAATCAGCAGACCCAACCAATCAGCGACGAATCAGCGGACCCAACCAATCAGCGACAAATTAGTGGTTATTGGAATTGCAGGGGCCACGCCTGGATTGATACAAGACGACTGCGGAAGCCAAGAAGGACGTCCTTTTACTGCTTGCCTTCACATACGGTCAAGCCAGCCTTTTTTGAACACTTCAAACCAATTTATTTAAGATTAATAATAATTTTTAATACGATCAACAAGTTAAATTAAAATTAAGGTATTTGTGAGCTTTATTTATGCAACAAAATTACCTTAATTCGGTACATTATGCATGTGGGTCACTTTTTTTGGCAGTCCTTCATTGATGCACATTAGCTGTGCCCAACTGGAATTCTTTTGCATGTGTTTGGACACAGAGCCTGTCGAATTGAAGGCAGGTTCACAGACTGACTTTGATGGGTTTGGACTGTCATGCCTCATGATCACTAGCCTTTTTCACAATAATTTATGTTGAGAACAAGGAAAAAAAGGGTTTAAGCAAGCAATTAACCAATTAACCAAGGAGGAGGAAAAAAAAAAAAAACAAATACGCACAAATACTGTTTTGATTCTAAATATCTTATGATCTAAGTGCAATCTTAATGTTTATAGTTCTTTAGTGACCCTAATATATAGTAAGATTATTTATGCTGCTACCAATTAAACTTCGTCTTTCTATAATTGACGCCGCCATTGGTGAAGCCCAATCAACATTGCTAGCATCTAAAGTGCCTTATTCTCTTGGGATTTATTCTTTAAGTTTGGAAGGAGATGCCATCAACATCATACGATTCATACTTTGCTATTCAACAACTAGATATCTTCTTAGGTTTCACCTCTATTATTTTTAATACTAATGTGAAGTTATTTTTGTATAGCTAGAAGGCTTGCAAAGTCTCTAGAAATGCAAATTATTGAGCACATTATTTAGTTTGATGTGCTGTATTTTCAATCTTGTGTTCGGAAGAATTTTCAATTGCTTTTCCATTCTCTCTTTCATCCAGATTAGGGGTTTTCAAAAAAAAAAAAAAAAGGTAGGGGGTTTTGAGTATCATTTACGAGAAATCAAAATCTAAAGGCCGCCAGGTACAATTAAGCTTCCCAACGAAGCTCTCCATAAGCACATCTAAAGTGAAGAAATCGTAAAGGGAAGTTGTTTTGAATAGTGAAGGAAAATCTCCATCTTCTTTTTTCGCTTTTGTTTTGATTCTCTTTTTCTTTATTCTTTTTCCCATGCACTCCAACTTTCGCTTTTGTGGGAAGGCCGTATGGAAGTTTTTTTTTTTTTTTTTTGAGAAAGTATGGAAGTTTCACAACGGAACAATATCTCGTTTTTGTTGCTCTTTGGAAGAATAAGACATTGTCATTATTTTTAGTCGCGATGTTTGCGGCAAAATTATTTTATTATAACCCACGTACTTTTTCGTATAAGATTCTTTTCCTTCATCAAACGGTATCTACTTCTCGTTAAAAACATGCATGCAAAATGTAGAGCTGAAAAAAAAAAAAGACTTGAAGGAAGAACATACATACATGATTAGTGGGTCATTGGTACTTGTAGAATTTTATATAAAATATGATAATTAATTATAGGAGAAGTAAAGAGAGAAAAGAGAGTGAAAAGAATTTGGGGTAGTTGAGCGCTAGACGTTTACGTACACTACTAATTGTTCTTATTGTTTTGATTAATTTACAATACAAATTAAATAGTTTGTATTTATAAAAAAAAAATGGTGGTAGGTGGATTTGGTTATGGTCAAACCTAAATGAGAAATATTCTTATAAGAAAAATAAATCGACTCAATATAAATATATGTTCTAATTGTATATAATTTCTTTAAACCTAATTGTACCAAGAGAGAGTTAGGAGTGAAAGTATTGTTTATAATTAGGTCTTGTAGTTAGGGTTAGAGTCAACACACTCCAATTTTTTTTTTTTTAAAGGACAAGAACAACCTCTTATATATCCCTTCCACCAAAATTTGCTTCTAAAATGGCACAAATGAAGATTTAAGGTAGTGTTTGTTAATGCTTTTTAGAGGTTTTTTTTTTTTTTTGTGAAATAATAAGTAAAAATAGTTTTAAGTGTTTTGTGTTTTAGGTTGTTTGTTAATATTTTTATTTTGAAAACGGAATGAATGAGGTTTGACAAACAAAGCCAAAGTTTGTTTTTTATAAATATTCATATGCATTATATTGTTACAATATTACCTTATTAATTTAAACAATCTTCATTATAATTTAATTTTAAAATTTAAATGCATCATTTTTTATTATAAATTAAAAAGAAGTATAAAAATATATCTCACCTATTTAAATAACAAAATCAATAAATATTTGTTCCTGTAAGTATATATGATTTAAAATAAATAGTATAAACAAAATTAGCAAGAAGAATACATGGATTATAATATAATTAACACAATTAATGAAATATAGATTATATTAAAATATAATTAACGTCATTAATGATATCATATAAATATATAGGTACAATTAATGCAATTAATTATATTGAAATATAATTAATGTCATTAATGATATCATATAAATATATAGGTACAATTAATGCAATTAATTATATTGAAATATAATTAACGACGTTAATTAATGAATGATTTTTTTTTTTTAAGAAAAAACCGGTTTTATATAGATATGACTTTTTTTTTTTTTAGAATCATAAACGTATTATAACATAATAATTTGATTTATATTATTTGTTTCTTTATTTGATTCGGACATTAATAATATTTAATTTATTGAATAATTTAAATATAAAAAACTCTTGAAATATATTAAAAAAAACTTGTTAAAAAATTATACCTTAAAAAACCGGTTTACCCTTTAAAAAAATAGATTTATGCCATATGTCGTAATATTAAAGCACTTCTAAGAGTAATTCGGCTTATATATATGACTTTTAAAAAAAAAAAATCATAAGCATATTATAACATAATAATTTGATTTATATTATTTGTTTCCTTATTTGATT
Source organism: Carpinus viminea (assembly GCA_013348765.1). Classification (NCBI taxonomy): domain Eukaryota; kingdom Viridiplantae; phylum Streptophyta; class Magnoliopsida; order Fagales; family Betulaceae; genus Carpinus; species Carpinus viminea. The sequence continues at coordinate 64,306,643 of CP054667.1, forward strand.
TGGACATTAATAATATTTAATTTATTGAATAATTTAAATATAAAAAACTCTTGAAATATACTAATGCAATTAATGGTGCTAATTAATGACCGATTTTTTAAGAAAAAATCTGTCCACTTTTAAAAAATCAATTAAAAAATTATGTCTTAAAAATCCAATTTAGCATTTAAAAAAATGAGTTCATGCCATATGTCGCAATATTGAGGTACTTCTGAGAATGATTCAGCTTTTATATATATATATATGATACAAGAATAAACTCTTACTCCAAACTTAGTTGAAAAAATTTCTCCTAATTTAGTTTATTAAATTGACATGTATTGTTAGAATATGTCATTGTCACGTACATTTTAATAAAGCATATCAATTTAATACACTGGATTGGAGAAAATTCATCCGATCCAATTGAAAAAAAAAATTTGACCTAAATATAATTATTGAAGAAATAATAATTGACGAGACGTAATTAATTTAGTGATAAAGTGCACTGTAGTTTTTTAGATTTGTAAAAACTAATTAATATTGACAGCTAGTTAATTAGCACTGCCAGTTGCGTTTGAAGCAAATTAAGGAAAGGTAGGTTACTTTGTGGTAGCTAGCATAGCCCATTTACATCCATAGAATTCATTAAATTTAACGGTGGAGACTGCCTCAATAAATTAGGAACTACTTAAATAAAGGTGTGATCAGGATTAATCATGACATATATATCATATGCGGTTTCAATTTAGGTAAAATTTATTCCAACGGTACAACATTTACTTTGTTCACTAAACAATAAAAGTAAATTTAAGCAATATTGCAAATTTAGCCACAAAAAAAAAATCCAGACTTTACCCGCCCTCTTCTGATGGTAAAATCATCATTTATTTTAAAAACTTAATTAAGTTAGTAAAAAAAATATTAAATTTACCTTTTGAATTAATATTATGGAATTCCTCACGTGTAAGTTTGAACTTCTCATAAATATGTGAAGCGAATTATTGAGACAAAATTTGAAGTCAAAATCTATACTCTAATATCATATTAAATTATTACTTATTCAAAAAAACTTAAAACTCATAGTTAAAAAAATGATAAATTTAATCAATTAATTAGTATTTAAATAATAATTAAAAAAGATCAATGGTTGTCTGATAACAAGTTCATTTAGATACCTAATTTTATAAGTTCACAAGTTCAATATTTTTGACACTAAATCTAAAAAAAAATTGACACGGACCAAATCACCAAGTACGACTCAATATTGTGTCGAGAAATATAATATCGTTGTTTTTTTAGTAATGCTATACTTTACATTTATTTTATACTACTTTAACGTAATATATTTTCAGTGACTATCTATGTCAATCATATTTATTTAAAATACACAATGAAAAATCACCTTAAACACACGCCACTTTGGACAATGTCAAATAAGTATAAAAACCGATGAGCAACGTTACTATTTAAAAAAAAAAAAAATTCAGTTTACATTCACATTGGGTAACTCAAGTAATTCTAGAAAGTCTACTTGTGTCTTACTTGTATCATACTAAAATGATGTAGCTAATAAAATTACAATTTTATCAAAATTTAATAATGACTTATCAAAATTCAATAATAATTTTAATAGTTACATTATTTTTAATAGGATACAAATAAGACACAAATAAACCTTTTAAAATTACTTGATTAATTCACACAAAGAAACATATATAATTATATTGGATAAGGTTGATATTATATTATATTGTTAGTTTCAGAACTTCGACAACGGAAGAAGGACAAAGCAACAGACAAAATAATATAATCTAATCAAAGGCCATTAAAACGTTGAGAATAAGGATTTTACTCACAGAATTTTTTAAAAAAAAAAAACACCCAGTAGGAAAAGACCAGTAACCCTAATTTCCATTGTCCCCATGAAAGATTCTCTCAGATTTCTACTGGCAACGTAAACAAAAACACATCGCCCAATCACATCTGCTCCAATACCCCATGAAAGACAAAACAAAGTTCAAATTTTCACAACTCTTTTCACTTTTCAGTGTTTGCAGGCAACGAACACAGTGTAGCTCTGTAGACCATTGGGTCAACATGGCCAGTAAAAAAAAAAAATACCGTTTTTATAGTTTTTTTTGAACCGTTTAGATTTAATTTTACGCTTTTTTTTTGTTTGAAAATTAAAAACCTAAGCGAAATTCATTGCGAGAAAGTCGGACAAATGCGTTGTTGTATTTATCCTGAGGCTGGGGGCGTCCGTCACATGGTCCTTGTACTGTGCTGTAAAGGCCTTTTTTTAAGTCACGTATCACCCACTTCACTATTATTACGACGCCATAATAGCGGTGCCGACGTACCACAGCCTGTACTAATCCAACATTATCCCGATACCGATAAGCCCGATATATTTTTTGAGAACTTTTTGCTGACTCAAATCCGAGACATATACGAATCACATATAATTATAATCCTTATCCGTATCGGTAATATATGACGTGTAAATTCATGCCACCGACTCTTTTATCTCTATAAGACGATCCGACGGTGTACGTGATTTTATGTAATTTAATAGCGACCGTGAAAAGAGTTATATTCCATCAAAGCTAGGAAAGTTTCCGTTAAAGCCTTATCTGCACAAAAAAAAAAAAACCGAAGTTAACGAAATTATGATGATTTTGTGTATTAGTTGACAGCTCAGCGACGGTCCTATTTAAAGTAATCGGAAATAATCTTATCTGGCTGAAACCAGAAAAAATAGAAAAAGTCTTGGTCTAGTATCTATATATACACCAACTAGGACAGTAGAAAAGCTCCATCCTTTTTTCGCCTACATTACCATAGGGAGAGTTATAATAGGTTTCTTCTTCCTCTGGCTCTAGTTGTCTCATACGGTAGACATCAGAGTCTCTTTAGCCATTCTTCTCTCTTTGCAAATTTGACGTGAAAAACCAGCGAGAATGCCTGCCGTAGGAGGAATTCCGGCGGGTGTGCCCGGGAGGGAGTACCCGGGAAACCTCACTCCATATGTGCTTGTAACATGTATTGTGGCGGCCATGGGTGGTTTGATTTTCGGCTACGATATTGGAATTTCTGGTAAAGAGCACCCATTCAGTCCAAATCTTGATCAACTGTTTGATTTTTTTGTTTTTGATTTTTTTTTTGAATGTTGGTGACGATTTTTGATGTGTTATTTTTGGTTTTTGATAGGTGGGGTCACGTCCATGGACCCGTTCTTGATAAAGTTCTTCCCGTCGGTGTACCGGAAGAAGCATTCGGAGAAGACCGTCGACCAGTACTGTCAATATGACAGCGAGACCCTGACCATGTTCACGTCGTCGCTGTATTTGGCTGCTCTCGTCTCATCGATCGGGGCGTCCACTATAACACGTAAATTCGGACGAAAGTTGTCCATGCTGTTCGGAGGTGTGCTCTTCTTCGTGGGTGCTATCCTCAATGGCTTTGCCCAAGCGGTCTGGATGCTCATCGTCGGCCGAATTTTGCTTGGTCTCGGTATTGGGTTTGCCAATCAGGTATTGTGTTTCTCCGTTTCCTGATCTGGGATCATATTATTTGCGGGGTTTATTGGGTTTCTGGTTGGATCGAGTTGGAAGAATTTATGGTGTGTTTCGATATTATTTGTGTTTTTGTTTTGGTTCATTGAAAGTTGTCGGTAGAGAACAAAAAGTGTGCTGTATGAAAACAAATATGAAACACAATGCTTTATTTTATCCCTTTGGTTGTGAGATCATGCTTTCACTTTTCTTTTCTTTCTTTTTTTCCTTTTATTTGGGGGGTTTTTGGTTGAATATGTCTTTTTGTTTTTCTTTTCTTTCAGATCTTCTATTTTTTGCAATGAAACAATTGCTTGGAATGTTGACAAAAAAGAATTTCTGATACCAAGTTTTTCTGATCCGAATATGGGCTTCTAAACTCTTTGTTTGCTTTTTGGCTTCAGAGATATGGGCTTATATACTCATCTCTGCTTCTCTCTTTTTATTTGTGCTTTGAGCTTTATAAGTAGAATTGAACTGTTTGGTTTCTGAGAAAAGATGACCATGATTCCTTTCCCCCAATATACAAACGGAAATAGCCACTAATAGGTGGGCTGGGAGAGAAGACTTTTGACTAACCGAAGTCTTAAACTTCGCCCTTTTTAATTTACAATTATCTTCCCAAAAAGTCATTTCTATATGCCATAATTTCTTTGCAATGACATCACCGTCGTGCACTCCTTTTCCGCCATAGTTTACTTACGGATTCCACGGCATTGAATTAGAAATTTGCAATTTGATAGCGGCTCAATCAGTCAAGTATATATATCATGTGCATTTGTTTTCTTGCTTGATTTTTTCATTGATAATTTAAGACTTTGTATTTTTCCAAAGAAGCATGACAACTTGACACCACCAAGTGGCCCCGCCCGAGAACGACGTTCTGTTCTTTTATTCCCATCTAATTATTATTTGTTAATTACAAAATTAAAATATTGGTTTAGCTGTTAATTTTGGCCTTTTGTTCTGTTTTGTTTTTGTAATTACAGGCTGTGCCACTCTACCTCTCTGAGACGGCTCCTTACAAATTCAGAGGTGCTCTAAACATTGGCTTCCAATTATCAATCACAGTTGGTATCCTTATTGCCAATGTGCTGAACTACTTCTTTGCCAAGATCAAGGGTGGCTGGGGATGGCGGTTGAGTTTGGGTGGAGCCGTGGTCCCTGCCCTTATAATCACCATTGGATCACTAGTCCTTCCTGATACACCCAACTCCATGATTGAGCGTGGTAAACATGATGAGGCCAAAACTCAACTAAAAAGAGTTAGAGGTATTGATGATGTTGAGGATGAGTTCAGTGACCTTGTTGCGGCTAGTGAAGCATCAAGGCTAGTTGAGCACCCTTGGACTAATTTGTTGCAAAGAAAATACAGACCCCACCTCTCCATGGCCATCTTAATTCCCTTCTTTCAGCAGTTCACTGGAATCAATGTCATCATGTTCTATGCACCTGTTTTGTTTAACACCATTGGATTCGGAGATAATGCTTCCCTCATGTCTGCTGTGATTACCGGCGTTGTTAATGTTGTTGCAACCTTGGTTTCAATTTATGGTGTTGATAAGTGGGGAAGAAGGTTCCTTTTCCTTGAGGGTGGAACCCAAATGCTCATATGCCAGGTACATCTCTTCCACTAATGCTCTACAAGTTTAAAAATGCTCATATGTGACCATTAATGTTTATTTTGATTTCTGGATGCGTGCAGCTTATTGTTGCAATTTCAATTGCTGCTAAATTTGGAGTAAATGGTAATCCTGGTGAGTTGCCCAAGTGGTATGCAATTGTTGTGGTGCTTTTCATTTGCATCTACGTAGCGGGATTTGCCTGGTCTTGGGGTCCCCTCGGGTGGCTGGTGCCTAGTGAAATTTTCCCTCTGGAAATCCGATCTGCTGCTCAAAGTATAAACGTGTCAGTGAACATGATCTTCACGTTTATTGTTGCTCAGCCTTCTTAGCAATGCTGTGCCACATGAAGTTCGGGTTGTTCCTCTTCTTCGCCTTCTTTGTGGTGATGATGTCCGTTTTTATCTTCTTCTTCTTGCCTGAGACAAAGAATATCCCTATTGAAGAGATGAACAAAGTATGGAAGACCCACTGGTACTGGTCTAGATTCGTGAATGATGATGATGATTACCCTAACGTGGAGATGTCCAAGGGAGGCCAGGCTATGAAAAACGTTTGATGGGAAAAAGATGTCTTTTTTTCCACTGTTTTTTGTTTGGTCTTTATTTAGCAGTACATACTATTGGGTATATGGTTTCAATGTGGAGGCTATATATATGTATTGGTTTTACTATGATGTCTCAAAACTATCCACAAAAAAGAAGAAAAAAAGAAGTTTCAATTTACAAATTAATGTTGTGTCTTTCATTTGAACGGAAATTCCAGTATATAGATGACAATTGATCTGTTATGTCCACCTGCTAAGGCTAATAATTTACATTACACAAATAATTTGGATTAAATATATTCTTTATTATTCTTTGTTGAGAATGCCAGATTGTATAAGATAAAGAAGGATTTTTTTTTTTTTGGCAATTCCAAGAGTGTCCTTTCCCCTAATTGTCTTCTTAGTATAGTTAATTTGACTAAATTATTGAATTGGATTAACAATTAATATTCTGTGATGATATAGGGTGGACTTTACTTTTCTAGTCACCCATCTCTAGCCAAAAAATTTGATGCAATTGAATATACCTCCTTATTGGAATTCCACCATTTCGTCTATTTTTTTATTTTTATTTTATTTTCTAGTGCTAATGCAACTGCAGCTTATGAGCTGTAAACAAAATTGACTTTGATGAATAAATGTCAGGAGAATGTTTTCTTTCAAATTGGATAAGTCGAAATGCTTTTAACTCGGTTGATTAAATTGAAATTTATTTTTAGAGCAAGTGATTTTCACTATTTTAACATATTTTCAAGTGGACATAATAGTATATGGGTTTTGTCAATTTTTTATACGGCTCACAAACCTAATATAAAATTTGTGGGTTAGAATTGAGGAGTTTGATTTATTTGATTAAATATGTTGGGTTAAGGTTGAACTATATAATCCTATATTCATACATCGATACAACACAAACCCAACACATGGCATTTATGACTGTCTATTTTTGACATGACCCGTAAACCTGACATGAACCTAATACGAAATTAGTAAGTGATGGCAAAGAAGCTTAACTCATTTAATTAAATGGGTTAGGTTAAAGTTGACATATAGCTTTAGTCATAGACTCATACTTCGACATAACCAAAATTTGACAATCAAACATGAATTGCAATCCTTAGGATACAATTTTACGAGGAGAAATGGTCGTAAAAGTCCATGGAGGGAGGATTTAATTAGGATTTCAAGTGTATCCTTGACATCTGCCTCTTCACCAAATGTTGATTATGTTCACACTTCTTCAATAAATAAGGTCAATGGCTTCTCCTACTTTCACACAAGATATCGTTTGGTCGGTTAAGATAGGATAATTTTGGATGACATTAAAATAACCAACCTCTTGTTGGTCGGCTGCGGATCTAGCTATATGCAGTTAACCAACCTCTTCTGGCTTTGTGTCTGTCAGAAAATAGTTACCCTTTATAGTAAGATAAGCAACCTCAAAGCAAGAGGTTGGAGACATTAATTATAAAGTTTTCTTCCTAATTTAGAACTAAAATTTTGATTTACTTCTTTGTTGTCAGTCTTCTGTTCTTTCCACATCTTATCCACAAAGGGGTATATAGGCAAAATATGTGGAAACCGATTCCCAAAGTTTTGAAATGTTCTTGGTACAAATTGTGAAATGGATATAGATGATTTGGGAAGTCCACTGTCCTCTAAGTTCCGACTTTTTTGCTCCTTGAGATGAGTTGAAGATAAAACCCTTTGAGTTTGAGATAAGTCTTTATTTTAATCCTCATCACCAATATAATATTAAATCACCTATTATTGTAGAACATCTTTGAATTTAATTATTTAATTTTTTTCTTTTATTTGTGAGCTCAAATTCTCTTTTATAAGTCAGACTCAATACATGAAATATTTAATTGAAATGTGAGGTGAATTACAAAAACATTGTAAATAACTGTTTATTCTAAAAACTTAAAGTTGATAAAAAATTATGAATTCAATCGTTTAATTAAGAAGAGTGCTACACATACTCTAAAGTGCACACTTTTTGAAATAGTAATAAAAGATGAAAATCACTATTGACTGAAATAACAAATAAAAGTATATGTAATGTTTAATGGTGATTTTCATTACACGTCATATACTCTGAGAGTATGTACAATATTTTTCTTTAATTAACATATAATAACCCATGGCAAGAATAAAATAAAAAGTGGATAATGATGAATAATGTACCATCAATATAACCACATGTATGGATGGAAATTGGAAGGCAGTTTCCTGAAAAAGGGAGACTTAATCCACAACTAAAACGAACATTTTGTAACATTCACAGCTTTATAACAAGTGGGGAATCGAATTTCACATGGTTTGAGTGAAGCATTTTCTTCTTCTTTTTTCACGTAATAATGAGAGTGTGGGAGCTTTCGGTAACAAGCGTAATGATGAATAGAAAGAACAAAAAATGCGAAGGCCATATGCTATGATATGATAGGCCAAAATCTTGTGGGAAAGGCAGATTTGGTCACGGCCTTGCGCTGAAGCAAAGGAGAATCTCATGACTACACTTTTGATTTCATTTTCATCCACTTTTGCCTTTCCTTACCCATATGTTTTTGGATAAGATATATACAATATAATTCTCTCTCTTTCTCGTGAATTGGTATTAAACAACTTTACTTAGGAACCACATGCTATTCTAAAGTTAAAAAAAGAGTTCTTTTGTTCCTTCATATCAATGTATAAGTCTTTTGTGTGAAGGGATGCCCTTGCGCTAGGCTAGTAACACGATTTACAAATTTGACATAAATTTAATATAAAATTAGTGAATTATGATTAAATGGTTTGAACAGTTTAATTAAATGGTTGAGTTATGATTAACTTATATAATCTTATACTAATACTTTAATACAGTCAGAATCCAAAACATGAATTAAGACATGATATGAACCCAATATGAAATTAGCAGATTAGGGTATAGGAATTTAACTTATTTAATAAAATAGTTTTATGTTAGAATTGACTCATATAATCTAATATCAATGCATCAACATGCAAACACAAATTCTTACCCTTACCTTGCATGGGCCGACCTTCTCCTTTTTTGTTCATGGATGGAATCTTATCAAGACTTAAAGCAAAGTCCTGCTTAGGGTTTGGAATCTCACGGGGTTGCTTCCAACTTTCAAGCTATCTCCCATATATCCATAGCAATAATTCAATAATTTGTTACCACTACACCATTCTTCATCAATTTGGGTTGGGAAATTTTTCTACTTACTCCTTTAACCTAATTCATTTAACTAAAACGTGTTCAAAACGTATGTAATTCTTACGTGTTTTTTACTTTTCACAAGCATTTTTTTAAAAATCATGTGAAAATCAAATGTATTTTAGACATCTATTAGTTTGATAAATTAAGTCGGGTGAATTTCCTTCTACCCATTTAAAGGAAAACTTTATTAGATTTTAGAATGGGCTTTACCATTCAGCCCATTAAGATTCAACTATTGACAAAAGAGGATTAGGCCTACTCTAAAGTTTTGCACCCAAGCAAGCTCGTTAAACTGGGCTCAATTTGGCATCGTATATATCTTGTTGTTGGAAGCTTTACTTAGATTTTCTAACAAACGGCCTACTTTTCAACCGGAAGAGATAAGCCCACCTAAAATTGTGAAGAATATATTAGTATTTTCCTAATAATAAAATACCTTTATTTACCGTTATATTATTTACTTTATTAGTTGTATTTTTCCTATTTAGCTTGGGAAACAATTTAAAAACAATATTTCAATTAGCAATACTACAATTTTAACGGTAAATTTCTTACAAATTGATGGTACAATCCATGCTGCATGCAGTATTTATCAAGTCAATTTGTAAAAAAATGTAGCCAGAATTATAATATTTTAAGCATTTTCCTTTCAAGAGTTTTATTTTTATTTCCTTTTTGGTTTTGTTTAGCTAACTACGTTTTTAAGCACTGTATAAAGATGTAGACACCCAATGAATTTTCATCAATAGAGAGAGTTGTATTTCATAATTTCAGCACCAATAAACAAAAAAAAAATGATTGAAAACAAAAAACATGGAAAGATATATAATTACTTCTTTCTCTTCTTATTCATGGATTTATTTCCAATTACTTTTAATTTATATTCCCGTCAATACAAAGCCATTGACTAACGAACAATGCACTGTTGAGGTTTGGCTGCAGGAATGTAGCTGCATATTTCAAGATCAAATAGAAAAATTAAAATATTAATTAAATAATTAAATCAATCATTTTCTATTGTAAATGATGGTAAATGATACCGTCAGACTGAAATTTACCCCAAAAAATTGACTTTCAGCCCTGGAGAAGACGAGGAGAAGAGAAAGCATAAAAACCAAGTTAAATATAACGGCTGACGTCGGTTGTTGTTTAGAAGCTCCTCTAGTGAGTTTTGGTATCACATTTGAAACTTTAGAGGTAAAAGTGCAAATGGGTAAATAATTTAGGGGGTAAAATTAATGTAATTTTTTCTCAAAAATAAAAAATAAATAAAACCCACACGGAAAGATAATAAGGTCTTAATTTCCTTATTTATGAAGGATATATTTCCTAGTACTCGAAAGAATATATGAAGATCAAGCCATTAAATTTATAGCTCCGTCAACACAAAGCCATTGACCAACGAAGGGTGCACTACCGTTGATGTTGGGGTTGATTGACGTAAATAATTGGGTAGTCAAGTTGAATTTCTGTGTCACTCGACTCACTCCAAAGCTAGTGTCTCCACTTGCCAGACCGTAGACAGAACTGATTATTCCAACATCAAAAACAAAAACATGTCAACTTTTCATTATACTTATACATAGAGAAAAGCTGCTGTTAATACTCTTAGACCAAAACTTACCACCAAAAATTCGACTTTCAACGGTGGAGAAGATGAGGAGAAGAGAGAGCATGAGAGCCAAAGTTAAGAATCAGGGGTAGACTTAGCCAGGTTTTCTATTGGCTTCTCTTCCCTTTTTCTAATAGATGGGTTTTGGTGCATGTCCACAGATCACAGAACAACCCTCCTATTTATAGTAGACAATTAATCAGTGAAACTATATAGGCAAGATAACACTAGCTGGTCATATATATGAATTGCACACAAGAGGTCGGCAATTTTCTTGGTTGTGTGTATAAGTTGATGGTTGAAGATTCCCCAGAAGAATCATAAAACTTGTTTCTATTCAATATGCGACAGGGCAAATGACCCACACTCTCTTCAGTACTTAAATTCTGACTCCCTCTTCAATTTTGTGCCCAACAATTCAAGTACATCACTTTCTGAAGAGACTCCTCTGCCTCTTTTCTTCTGTTCTCTTCGTCACCGGCCTGGGCATGGAACCCATCGTCGGGCGAGTTAACGGAGGAAAAGTGTCCCCGGTTGCCGGCATTAATAGGTTGAAGATGGCCGGAGAAATTCCACCGGGAGCTATGACTTGTGCTTCCTTCAATCACAGCTACGGTGGTTGCCATGCAAGCTCTGCTCAAATAACTCATCGTGTCTATGCTTTTGTTCTCAATTATGATGTCTCTAATGTTTAAACTAATGTAACTTTGTCTTATTTCTTGCTCAAGTGTCTGAGAAAGAGGAGTAAATTGCAGATATATATAGGGGAGCAAATGGCGAGATGGGGCGGCTCTCCGAACCAGAAACCGATACCAAAACCATTGGTGGGAACCATGGTTTCTAGTTTTACCATTGGCGGAGTTTTCTGTGGATTAATATCGTATCTGATGATGGTGGTGTCCATATCCAAACTCTCTTGGCCATCCCTCACAAGTTTATCGACTTAAAACTACCATGACATGCACAAAAAACGTTCTTCTTCTAGAGTATGAAAGTGCTCATTGTCAAACTAAAATTTTAGGTGAGAGAAATGTTAGGGGTAGCGAGCATTTTATTAAGAAATGGGTATTAAAATGATGTGGAACTTATTTATCGGAGATAATCAAAATATTTGAGTATCAATCAATAAACTCCACATCATTTTGGTACACATTTCTTAATAAAAGATTAGATACTCATAGCATTTTTCTTTAAAGGGTAAAATTGGAAAAAAAAGGGGGGGGGGGGGGTGGTGGGGTTTCTAGGAGGTAAAAAACTACTTCTAGAGGATTATTCCCAAATATATATATATATATATATATATAGTGAAAATCTGAGACCTTTTTTTCTACGGAAAGCTCGGTAACTTGTTTGGATAACATGCTTTTCTTCAAATCAGATGTTTTCACGTGTAAGTCTAAAACTTTTGTATGGAATTCTGGGTAACTTATGTGGAAGTGGGAATTTGGGGGGATTTTAAAATTTTGGAAGGAGAGTTCCGCCCCCGGCTCTAATCGAGCGGCTGAGTTTTGTCACATATTGGATTTTTTTAGCCGATATGGCTAATCCCATTAGAAAAAACAAAATGGCCACAAAAAGTCTGGGTATATTTGTTAAAGTGTTTTTGGGTGTGTGTGTTTTATTTATTTATTTAGAAAAAGTGTTATGATGTGACATAAATGTAAAATTGCTTTTTTTTAATGGTATTTTTGTGCTTTGAATTATTTGTTAATGTATTTTAGCCTCTATCTTAACAAGATTTCTTGTGTCAACAAGTAATTTATTGTGCTTTTCGATTCACTCTGTCAGATGACGATTCCTACCGTCATGCGTCGCATTGCATGCAATTCAAATAGTCTCACAAAATAGGGCTACAAGACTATTTGCCTCAAGCAGGTAGGCCCCGTTCCCTAAGCTGCTAGAGCAAGGTGGGCTCACAGCATCCCTCGTTGTAGGCTGCCCAAATTGAGCTGTTTGAATAGCGTGCATGCAAACCTTGTTGTCTCACCATATGTGAGATATGCATAAATGAAGGCTTGTGGTGTCTGTCACAAGGACCATAACAAAAAGAGAACATAACCATAGAAGGCAATGCAGCGACAAGTAATTGAGTTGTTGATACGCCATCACTGCGAGTGGGGCGCCAATAGGTTTCCCCATGCTCTGTTTTTCACTCTTGCACAGACCATTTACTCACCAACCTGAGCTACCACAATCGAGAACATGAGCTTGTTGAGAAGATCTAAAGATTTGTTCTCACCTCTGTTTTGTCGCACCTTTTGTCGCCTACTTTCATATTTGATCATTTACAATCAATTTGTATGCCCAAGACACAACAGGGGAGAAAGAGAATACCATGATAACCATTCAGAAAGCATATTAATCCAAAAAGATCATTCCTAAATACATAAGAATACATGAGAGAACAATTTACTGCGTTACACCACTTACGACCCATTTTATTTCCAAGGGAGGAAGAGAAGAACAAAAATCTACTATCTACACGCAGGTGGAATCTAGCTGACCAATAAGTCCTTCAATTGGTAAAGAAGATTCACCTCAAATACTTTTTCACCAAAAGATGGCGGAGTTCACTAATCATCACTATGAATACAACATCCTTCTCATTACATAGAAACTTTTGCGGCATCGAAAATGATACTTAAACAGAAGATTATACAAATTTTCTGTTTAAATTTTACTTGGAAGAACCACAAGCAACACTATACCGAGTCTACCCCTTCAACCTGCTGTCGAGCAAGGTATCTTTCCCTCCGCTCTTTCTGAGAGAACAACAGATAAATTTTCCAATATAAGTTAAAAGTTTACAAGAAAAATTTTCATGAGAAATTACAAGACGATAAACTCACCCATTCATCTATGACGAGCCCTTCCCCTACAATCCTTGGACCTGCATCTTCTGGAGGTTTCTTCCGTGCCTCGAGTGCAGCTTCGGCCTCAGCTAACTGGCGCTTCAACTTTTCCAAGGCCTTGAAAAGAACAAAAAATTATATCTCATAAACGGGACATGTATGTCATGCATGTTAAGAGCCAATACAGAAGCAATCATAAATGCCAATTGTACTTACAGGGGTAGACCGCTCTGGATCTAGAAAAACAACTCGCAGAATCTGCTCTACTGCCACTTGGTCCTTCTGCTCATCAAACTGGGGGGATAGGGAAGAAAAATATAACATCAAATGTTAATTCTCCTAGGAACAGTTTCATATATATAAGCAACGAATAAAGGTCATTAGAACATGTAGGAAAAGTAAGCATCCAATAGAGTAGTAAGCAACTCAGAATTTGGTAACAACAGGCTGATCATGAATAAATTAATAAATTATATTCAAGAACCATGGCAACTAGTATCATTCCTTCTTCAAATTTCACAAACATCCATTAAAAACAGAAATTAATCTAAACAATAAAGCTCATATAGATAACATCCTCCTTCACTACCTATTGATCATATAAGAGATTACACTTAAGCCACCAATGGAAATAAATTATGGATGTGCAGAAATTTTGTATAATCTAATCCAGTTATGGTATGCTGCAAAGATTATATGAGCATGATAAACATCAGATATATCAGTTCACATTCATCAAATTTTACATGATAACATTATAGTAATTAGGAAAGCATGAAACTTACCAGCTCAGGCACATAATCTGTTACTCCTTTGACTTTCAGGCTCATTATTTTAAACTTAAGCTTGCTCTTTTCCGGTTTTTCATTGTTCTCTGGCTGCTCCACAAACTTGAACACTAGCATATCCATCCAAATCAAAAGGATAAATTTGTAAATGTATTAATCAGACCAAAAGATGACCAGATTCATGTTTTTATCCCACATGCAAGAACGTCATTGAAAATGAAAGAAATGCACAAAAGTATTGAACGATTATTACCAGTTGCTATTATACTCTCACTGGGAGCAAGGATTGCCCCTGGAGGACGCATGAAACAACTTTTTGGTGCAGTTGTTTGGAACTAAAGCAAGAAAAACAAGACATTTATCAGAGGATTTGCTCAAGTGTTCCTTATAATAACACAATCAATTATAACATGCCACTATGACAAAACAAAAGGGTAAATGTATAAAATTATATCTCCCAATTTCAGGGCAAAACCTAAGAGCCTATAATGACAGATGCAAACGGGAACAACGAAAACACAAGAAGAAAAATAAAATTGTATTACCTTAAAAGCTACAGGGGACTTGCTCGTGTTCTTAATCCTAACAGCACTTCTCACCTGTTTGCCAGGTTCATCTTCAAAAAAACAAAAAAATGAAAAATAAGAAAGATAAATAATTAAATCATCAGGCGAGAATACATGAATCCAGCAAGCATGTAGTAATATGAGAAGAACAATCGTACAAAATAAAGAAAGAGAGAGATAGAGATGACACAAAATCTTAAACTTTGTAACTCATGGGTTAAGTGGTTAATTATACACACATTTAAGGTTCTGATCACTTGTACTCATAGGCTACTCTTTTCCGTGGATGGAGAAGCAAGGTGCCTTCAAGGGTGGCTTTCTTGTTTGAAAAACAACGTTAGGTAAAATCTTGACCGTGGGTAATCTAAGAAAAAGGCAAGACACAATAATGGATTGGCATTGCATCTGTAAGAAGAGCGAGGAATGCACTGATCATCTGCTACTTCATTGCGAAGTAGTTAAGATAGTTGTGGGCTTCGATTTTCCATCTTTTCAAGAAAGAGTGTGTAATGTCCCAACGGGTGGTGGAGTTAGTGGCAATTGGATAGGCCAGTATGATAATCACCACAATTTAGAAGCCTGAAGAATGGCCCCCCTTTGTGTGATGTGGTGCATCTAGAGAAAATGCAACTCCCAAAACTTTGAAGATTGTGTGAGAATAGTGGCATACTTAAAATATTTTATGTTCAAACCCTACACGGCAATACCAAAAAAAAAAAAAAAACTATTTGGTGGATGATTGCTACAAATAGTTCTTGCTTTTCTAATATTTGGGAATTGTGTCGGATTTGTGTTCTTTCTCATCCCCTTAAGCAGGTGAGCATCTCTCTTGTATATTCCCTATATATTTGGCTTTCTAATAAAATTAAATAACTTATCAAAAAAAAAAAAAAAAAACATATGATCTCATACTGCAGTTTATGCATCCACATTAGAATCGTCTAGATTTTTCAAGGTAACTCTACCATGAAGTTCTTACAATCCTAACAAGATGACAAAGTCTGAAACTTTTAATTAAACAGAATAAGTAGAATTTTCTAAGAACTCTATCGTATATTTACCCTAAAAAATTCACTAAAAAGTTTAGGTTTATACCGAAAAATATTTAGGACCACCGAAATCTCTTTATTATGTCAACAGTTGAACCAAGTCTAAGACCACCAGCAAAATTAAGCGACAATTACTCCCGTGGGGAAGTTGTTATAGATAAACACGCTATGTAATAAACTTAAGGCCTGGAAACAAGAAGTCTCCTTAAAAGGCAGACATGATATAACTTTCTTACCAAAAAAATAAAACCAAACAGGTAAAGCTTTGTCTTTCTATTTTTATGGTACAATCAAATTTAGCACCAATTCTTGCTGCAAAGCAAAATTCGGAACAGCTTGATAGTCTATATGAATCAGCTTTCTTTTTGTGTTTTTTGAATTATGCAAGTACAAGTTCATCAAGCATAAAAGATTAACCCCCCGAAATTAGAGCGAGATCAAATAAATTAGATTAGATCGGACACACACCCACAAATTCAAGAGCTACCAAACACATACGTACAGGGAAAGTAGAGCTTATTGGACGGATCAAGCTTGAGCCGACGCCGAGCCGGGAGGAGCGACCTGGCGACCGAAGAGACCGAATTTGAGCCGCCATCGAGCGGAGGATGGCCGTTGATAGTGTTCTGGTAATGAGCGTTTTGGGACGACGACGACGAGGACATATTGGCGTGACTAGTCCCCGAGTGAAGGAACGGTAGCTTGAAGTCGAACAAGTTCCAGGCTTTTCCTTCGGACGAAGACTTCGAGTTCTGGTCAGCTATGGCCATTTTGGAAACTCAAGAGCATCGGGAGCTGAACGGGGTCGTTTTGGAAGTGCGATGAAAGGAGTGGCTGACTCGGTCTCTGCCTTGTCAATCACGGGCTTAAGTTTTGGCGTTGGTTGTTGGTGGGCTTTTGCTGGGCGAGTCGGATTTCAGGGGATGATTTATGTGTATTTCACTGGTTCGGTTCACGTCCGTGCTGTCCCCAATTTCTGTTTCTGGGGACGTCGTAGATGCTTTATTATAAATTATAATTAACAATATATTCTCCGTTTTCTTTCAAATCACTGTGAATCTGTGATTATATTATGCCATTATTTAGTTATTTTTTTATTAAAAAAATGATAAATATTTAGTCGACAAAATTTACAAACAATAACTAATATGAATTGAGAAAATATAATTTATAAAAATATTTTAAAAATTCTAAAAATGATTCTGATATGTCTTTAGTGACTTTCATAATCATGGGACACGACAATTGTAGCAAAGACGATGTCCCCCCGGTTTTAGTGAAAAGCTTAAGGCGGGGTCAATTAAGGACAGGCCGTTGACTTTGGGGGAAGATGTTTCTTTTTCTATCAAAAGCGCGTTTTTGGTAAAAAAAAAGAAAAAAAGAAGAAGGAGCTTCTCAGTAGTTCCCACTCTTTCGTCTGCGATGATGCAACAATTTGGACCTTTGGAGCCAGCCTTCTTTTTATAAAATACTCTCTCTCTCTTTAACTGCCAGCCAATCAGGGCTCAATTGGAGGGGTAAGATATGTAAATGATGTGCAAATATTGATGGGGAAAATAATTAAATAATTATATGCTTTGTGGCACATTTCAAAGTTGTAAGTGGGTTTGGTGGCCGGTTCCGTAATTAAATCAGCAAATAAAATATATGCTTCAGCCTTTGATCACCTGCCATTGAGAACAAGAATGAAGGGTGAGTGAGACCACTTCTCAGCAATAGAGCGCGTGCATTTATCAGCAAATTCAAAAAATATATAATTAGTCATGGTTGTTAATGTGTTTTATGAAAAAAAAAAAAAAAATCCCCTTTCAAAAGTTCATGAACGAATGTGTAATTACCAATTCGCTTTATCCTAAAGCTGGATCCTTGCATGAGAATAACTTCAATTCGGATGTGATAAAAATGTGAGTTTTTTTGCCTACCACTCACATGCTGCCATCTCACTTAAAGAGAAAAAAGTGCAAAAAAAAATTCTACATCCGACCTCATGAGACCACAACGCAGAAGAGAGAAAAGAGAGTCTCACGATGCAGCAAAGAAAGGAAAGAGAAAGAAGAGAAAGGAGGAGAAGGAAGAAGGAAGAAGGAAGAAAGTTGAGACCCATTTGTTGGCGTCTTGCCGGCGCTTTTCTTTAGTTTTTTTTTTTTTCCAATGGGTATGGTTCTTTCTTAGTTTTTAGGATGATTAAATCCAAAAAGGGTTAACTTTCCCCTATAGGTTTTAGTTTTGAGGCATTAGAAACGAGTTTTGTGGCATTAGAATCGATTTTTGAGGCATTAGAAATGATTTTTTAGGTTGGCCGGATCTTTTTTTTTTTTTTTGGTTTGCTGGAGAGGAAAAAACTCATTAGGGGTGGCCGGATCTCTCTCCCCCTGGCTGTTAGGGTGGATTGCGGCCACCCCCAGGCCGCTGGGGGTGGATCACGACCACCCCGTGGCCGGATCTTTTTTTTTTTTGGGTTCTCTGGAGACAAAAATGGCCACTAGGGTGGCCGAATCTCTCTCCCCCTAGCCGTTGGGGTGGATCGCGGCCACCCCCAGTGGCTGGATCTATCTTTTTTTGGTAGAAAAGTCACGGAGAGGGTGGTGGTGGCGGCTTGTCATGGGAGGTGGGCGTGCCATGGCGATGGTGGCGGCATCTGGGTGGTTATGGTTGGTTGATTAGTTGATGGGGTGTTTTGGTTTTATTTTAAATCTGTGCATTTTTCTTAAAATGTTGAGGTGGCAATTTATTATTGGTGGGCAAAAATACCCTCATTTTCTGCCATGACTGGATGGTAGTTGCTCTCTCCTTGCATATATTCAAAGAACCTATACTCATAGACTGCTATATTTCATTGATTACTTCACTAATAGATTCTATCTGAACCTCCATTTACTTGATGGAATCAATTTGTTTGGTGATGAAAGTGATTGTTGCCAAATATAATAGTCCAGGCATTAATTATTCGTGAAGAAGGTGAGCAAGATGGTTAACTACTTAACAATACATTAGAATTCATTGTATTGTAGACCATACCATCCGGCATCCGCAGATCTTCAGGACCAACCTTAGTAGTCCATCCACCTCCCGGAATAATTCATCTAAATTCTTATGGACCAGTAAACAGGCTAACCGTCAAAGAAATTGATGGATCATACTATCAATTGTCCTTAAGGCTTTAACTTTGAGAGTAATTCTACAAGTCACTCTTGTGTTATTCCATGAATGATGTAACTTTCAAAATCACCATTTAATTAAAATTCAATAATGATCAATCACAAGTCCGAACAATAATAATTTTAGAAGTCACATCATTTATAAAGTGATACAAGAGAAATATATATAAAAGTGACTTTTAACATTACTCATAATTTTGATGGTCCATTAATTGTGTTAAGCATTTATGATCTTTTTTAAGAGAAGCGCTACAGACTATAGAGCAACATAATTTTCAATATTCATTCAAGAAAAAGTGTTACTTCTTAGCATTAGCCCTATGGCCTAGGGTGGCTCATGGGCCACCCCTAGATCTAGCTGGGGGTGGCTTGCACGTGCCACATCTGCGGTTGTGCGTGAGCCACCCCCAGCCAAATCTGGGGGTGGCCATGCGCGTGGCCACCTCCATGGGTTGGACCGCCCCCACCTTTCTTTGGGGTGGCTCGCTGGTCGCCCTTTCCCTCACTTGGGGCCGGCAACCTCCCTTTCTATTTTATTTTTATTTTATTTTTAAATAAACTTAATTAGTGTTTTAAGTTTTTTTGGTTGATCATATTTGGTATTGTTAGTTTTAATTATTGGCTAAATGTTCGGAAAGCAAAATGGATTCAAAGCCCACTTACCGTCCAGACGGCCCGTAGCTTCTAGGTCTAATTTACAATGTATTTGAATTCTAATTAGACTATGAGTCTTTTAGGTGTTATATTTTAGGTCTTATTTTCAATGTAAATTGAGTTTTAAATAGACTAGGTGTAGCACCCCAGATTTTAATAGTCTTATTTTGATATATTTATTTGATAACATTATTCAATAATTTTCTTTTAAGGAGTTTATGGTATTATGGAGGGTGGTAATTAGATAATGGTAGTTATGGAATAATGTGATAGTAAATGGTAGATATAATAATAATATTGGTAGGTGAAATAGTAATGTTGGTAGTGTATGGGTAGGTGTAATAGTATGGGTAGGTGAAATAGTAAAATGATGGTAGAATTATAAATGAAAGGTAGAATAGTATCTTAAATTTTCCTATAAATAGGGCTTCTCCCTTCACAATTTCACCACTCCTCTCCCTTCTCTTCTTATTATATTCTTCCTTCTTCCGCTTTCTACTGGTCTTTCTTCTTCGGAAGTGTTTACTAAAAAGAGAGAGAAAGGGCAAGACAAGGCGCCGCAAGAAAGGAAGAACATGAGAGAGAAAGCGATCTTAAGAAATTAGTTCAAATAAAGTAGTGGGTGATAGTCAAATTGAAGCAGTTAGATTATTTTGAAAACTTAAGCCTTGGTCTAAAGGTAAGTACATTCACTACCCCTTCTAAAGTTATCATGTCATGAAATTTATGTATATTTGTAAATGTTTATGTATTTTTATTTACATATTATAAAGTTATGTGGCATGCATGAAAGATTGAGAAAGATGAATTTCTTTTATGAACATGATGATTATAAAATGATAATAAAACCCTCATACATGTTGCCCTAAGATGCATCAAAAGAAGTACAATGAAAAGTACGAGAAATGTTATGAATGTTTATGAAATGAGGGCACATGTATAGAGGAGAATTTTGGCCCCAAGAAAGAAAGAGTGAGAGGAGTTCGGTACCGATACTCGGATGGAGCGAAACCACTAAAGAAAATTATGTAAGAAAGTGGTATTCCATCAATGCACCGTTGAGTGCACCAAGTAAAAGAGTTAATTGACGGTCGGGCATGGTGAGGCATAATTCGCCATGGTCACAAGGACCCGCAACCTCGTGCAGGGGTAATAGTGTACATGGGCCTTAAAATGAGAAAATGACAAGATAATTGCATCAATGATTTACTATGGTGATTTACAAAGATGATTTATAATGATTTTTACAATGATGATTTATGACGATGTTTTACAATGATGATTTATGACGATTATTATTACTAGATAATATATTATTGATTGTATATTTATTTACGAAAACAATTTTCAAAATTGAGAACAAGGAGTAAAACTATTTATGGTTGTGGATTTTACTTGGGGCCCCTTTGGGCTCATTCGCTTTTATTTCTTGTTTTCGAGAGAGCTTGGAATAGGAGGCGGAATGGGGGGTGGATAACTATTAAATTTTCATAGTCTTTTAAGTCGTTATTGTAATAAAATAATCTTCCGCAATTGAAAATTTATGTTTTCTAATTTTGCTTGTAATAAAAGCTCTTGATAAATGTTTTATACATTTATCGACTCTTGAAAAATCAAGTACTCGATAGACCTTATGGATCTTTGCAAAGATTTTATTATAAAAGAAGAAAGGTGACAAACCTAGCCTTAATGGGCTAGGGTGTTACACTAGAGTCTTTATTAGTTATATATAGATCTCTACAGATCAGTATTAGGAATAATTCGGTATCTAGAATTCTTTGTGTGCCAAGAGAGTCTTTGATATTGAGCGTTTTAAGTTCTCTCTCTTGGAGTGTTTAGTTCTATGTTCATCATTATTCGATTGTTGAAGTGAAGTCAACGGAGTTCCGGTGAAAGGAAATCACGAGAAGGATTGTGCCAATTTGTCTCGGAAAGGGCTCTGGTAGAAGGCAGTGGGTCGCTTGTCTTATACAAGATCGTGTCATAGCAAAGGTTTTGTGAGTATGAACATCTTGTAATCCTTTATTCTTTTCTTGAGATTTAGTTGATTTCGGGTTTGGCTGCCCCGGAGAGGTTTTACAATTAGAGAAGTGCTCTAATTAGTTTCCTCTTCGTAACCAAAATTTGTGTGTTCTTTATTGCTTATTGCTTTACATATTTTGTTGAATTGTTTATTGCTTCATTGTTTCAATTCCATAAATTGTGATAAACAAGTTTTTGGAGTCTCCATAGGGTTTTCAATTGGTATCGAGCGGGTTCACTCTGTAAGGATTAAATTCCTGAGTGAGATCTTTTGACTCCTATTTGCTATGAATACTTCTCAAGGGGAATATGATCTTATAAACTCCTACAACAATTTGTTGGAAAAATTTCATATTGTGAGACGTCAATACGCAGATTGTTGGAAGGATTCTCAAGATTTAGAACATGTGAACAAATCTTTAGTTACTAAATTGTCTGAATCACATGCCTTAATTGTTTCTTTAAAATCTGAAAATCTTGTTTTAGGTTCTAAAGTTGATTTGTTAGAGAATAAATTAAAAGAGTCAGAAACTCGATTGGAAAAAATCTCTAACAATTCCCTTGAAAATATGATGCATACTAAGAACTTTAATTGTGATGAATCTGAGTTAAGTTGTGATTATAATGCTACATCTCAGGTTAGTTTCATTAATTCTAATGATGAGATTGATGTTCAACAGATGTGTAATGATGTTGAAGTAGTGTTAAAAGGCTACAACAAAGTTTCCAATAAGCTTAAAGCTGTTGTGCATGATAAAGAGTCATTAGCTAATGAATTGTCTGAATCACGTGTCTTAATTGACTCTTTGAAATCTGAGAAAGAATCTTTGGCTAATGATTTGTCTAAATCACATATCTTGATTGATTCTTTAAAATCTGAGATTTATGTGCTTGTTCATAATGCTAGTGCATCTCTTTTAATCAATCTTTGAATGTTGAGTTTGTGAATGTTAAAGAAGCCAAGGCTAATTTCTCCAAGACTCCTTCAGTTAAACAAACTCAAGGTAAGTTTGTTCCTACATGCCACCATTGTGGGATTATTGGTCACATTAGACCAAATTGTAGGAAATTCAAAGCTGCTCCTAAGAAAGAAAATCAAGTAGCTACTTTGACTCTCCAAGGTAAGAAAGGTAAGAAAATTCATCTTGAGCATCATGCATTTTACCCTAAGCCTAGAGTCATGCATCCTTCTAGAAAATTACCTTCTCAAAGGTTCATTCCTACGTGTCATCATTGTGGTAAGATTGGGCATATTCGCCCGAAATGTTTTCAGTTGAATAATCATGAGTCAAAAAGAGACTATTTTCATTCTAGAAATAGTCATGATGAATTATTCAACATGGTGAAGGGTGTTATCACCCAGTTAAATGATTTGGCTAAGAGTCACACTTCTGTTCCCAAAATGAAGAAAGTTTGGGTTAAGAAGGAAAATACCACTCACCCCTTGAGGGGGAGTGGTGGTGATCTCACCTTGGATTAGGTGAGTCACCCACATGCCTAGGATTGGTTGTCTTGATTTATTTTGAATATCCTAGAGCATGTTTGTTTTTCTATTTTTTTGTTTTGTTTGTTATTTTATTTTCTTTATTTTTATTTTGTGTGTGCATTTTATTTTTGAAAATTTTCAAAAAGACAAAAATATTCTAATTTGTTTATTTCTTCCTTCTTTTGTCTGATGCACCTTGAGTGTCCATTATGTGCTCATGCTTCTTTGATGGATTTAATTCCTTATGTCTTAAAATGTTTTCAATATGCATGAGTTGTCATATTATTTCAATGGACAATTTTTTTGTGGTTACCTAAAGCCTAAGCTTAATTTGTACGCTTTGCTCATGCTTTAAACTATTGTGCACACTTAAGCATAAATTGAGTATATTCTTAAAATTTGAGTTGTGTGAGGTAACTATATGAGGGTTTTGACTAGTTGTATTTCTCAATTTGACCATACGCTAGTTGAACCTAGGGCTTATAAATTCTTGCATTTCTCAAAGCACAAAATGTTTAAAGACACCTTCTCATGAAGAAAAATTGTGAAACAAGAAATTAAAAGATTATATTCCAAAGAAATTAAATTCATAGTGTCAAGCTTGCTTTGTTTCAAAAGAGGAATGCATTGGATGAGAGTGGCTAGGCCCTAGTATGATAAGGTTTGACTTTTGATTTGATTTGCTTGTCAAAACCTTTATTGCAGTGATACCTTCTCCTCAACTTATAAATTGTTTTTACTATTCAATGATTGGCTAACACACACGACACAAGCATGGGTTGAATTGAATTTTTTGGCATTGCTTGGGTTAAACAAAAAGTGTTCTTGTTTTCTATATGTCTCATATATATTTTAAATTTTCTTTGAGATAATTTGGAATATTCATTGCTTGAAAACATGAGTTTTGATGCATGCATCTTGTGTGTTTTCTTGACTTTTGAGGGGTAGAAATTTTTTTTTGAAAAAAAAGGTTCTTGTTGATTGTTGAGTCTTATTTTGAGAGGGAGTTTCTGTTCTTCATGATCTTGTGTTATATCATGCAATTCTTTATCTATGATCATGTATTTTATTTATATATTTTTTTTTCCACATATGCCGTGATGTTTTTGTTGAGTGTTTCAGGAAATTTGAAACCCTTTGTCAATTTGTGACAAAAGGGGAGTTTGTTGGGGAGATGAGTTGTCGTATCGTCGGCTATGGACTTTGTTGGATTTTGTTCCCAAATTGCCAAAGGGGAGTTTGTTAGTTTTAATTATTGGCTAAATGTTAGGAAAACAAAATGGATTCAAAGCCCACTTACCGTCGTGACCCGTAGCTTCTAGGTCTAATTTACAATGTATTTGAGTTCTAATTAGACTATGAGTCTTTTAGGTGTGATATTCTAGGTCTTATTTTCAATGTAAATTGAGTTTTAAATAGACTAGGAGTCTTCTATTAGTTATATATAGATCTCTACAGATTCAGATTAGGAATTAAATTCGGTATCTAGAATTCCTTTGTGTGCCAAGAGAGTCTTTGATATTGAGCATTTAAGTTATCTCTCTTAGAGTGTTTAGTTCTATGTTCATCATTATTCGTCGATTGTTGAAGTGAAGTCAACCCAAGTTCCAGTGAAAGGAAATCACGTAGAAGGATTGTGCTAGCTGTCTCTGGAAAATGCTACTGCGGTAAAAGGTAAGTGGGTCGCTTGTCTTCACTACAAAAAACCGGCCATTTTCTAACGTGTATACTGTTCATCAATTTTTGCTATGTCAAAAATTTCTAACGTGTTATATATCCACACGTTACTAAATGCATTTTCTAACGTGTTACTATTCACACGTTATTATTTTCTAACGTGTTACTATTCATACGTTAGTAATTTCTAATGTGTGAATAGTCACATGTTAGAAAATGACAAAATTAAAAAAACAATTAAAAAATTAAAAATGCAATTTCTAACGTGTTACTATTCACACATTAGAAATTACTAACGTGTGAATAGTAACACAGTAGTAAATGACAAAATTTAAAAATAATTAAAAAAATTAAAATTGCATTTTCTAACGTGTTACTGTTCACACGTTAGAAAATACATTTTTAATTTTTTTAATGAAAAAAAAAAGAAAAAGAAAAAAGAGAAATTGTAGAAACTTCTAATGTGGTACCATATGCCACGTTAGAAGTTTGTAACGTGGCACAAATGCCACGTTACAAAAAGGCAATTTCATTTCTTTTTCTTTTTTTTTTTCTTTTTCCCTTAAAAAATAAAAATTATATTAAAAAAATTATATATTTAATACCAAATGTAATTTTTTTTCAATTTTTTTTCTTTTTCCCTTAAAATATAAAAATTATATATTTAATACCAAATGTAATTTTTTTCATTTTTTTTTTTAATGTTGGTGAATCTCTCAAAGGTCCCCCATTCGGATTTGCCCCTGCAGAGTAAACCCCAGTGCAATTTCATTTTTTTTTTTCTTTTTCCTTTAAAAAATATAAATAATATTAAAAAAAATTATATATTTAATACCAAATGTAATTTTTTTTCAATTTTTTTTTTTTTTAATGTCAGAAAACCTCTCAAAAGTAAGGCCATTCAGACCCACCCCTGCAGAGTAAACCCCGTTGCAATTTCATTTTTTTTTTTCCTTTTTCCCTTAAAAAATAAAAATTATATTAAAAAAATTATATATTTAATACCAAATTTATTTATTTTTTTTTTTTTGGTCGGGGAACCTCTCAAAGAATTGGCCTTTGCCATGCTTCTATCTGGGACTCCCAATGGCGATGCTCTTCAAAAAGTATAAAACAAAAATAAGGGTGTCAAGGCAAAATAACACATATAACTAAACAATAGTACACCCAGCATCAATGATCCTGCATGTGCTAACAAAAGAGCTTTATTGCCAAATTTAACACATAAAATTGAGCTATAATTAATAGTCTTAATCTCAAAATTCGGAGCCCAACTTTATACACAGACAACCAACGCAGAAAGTACACACTACAATGTTAGCGAGAATAGCATCATGTCCAATCCTTGCAGCAGCATCACCTGTAAAAATATTAAGCCTATAATTAATCATTGGGATAATTTTACTAACCCCTCAAACTTTAGCCATTTTGTAAACACCCATAATATTTAAAAACTCACTTACACATAAACTTTCAAAAATTCTCACTTACTTCATTCATAAATTAAGCAATTTTTAAAAAAGACCAAAATATCCCTGTTTTTTATTTTAAAAAAAAATAAAAAAAAATATCTGAAAGTTGAAATTTTATACAAATTATAAAATTTGTATATCGAAAATGATACTTAAACAGAAGATTATACAAATTTTCTGTTTAAATTTTACTTGGAAGAACCACAAGCAACTATACCGAGTCTACCCCTTCAACCTGCTGCCGAGCAAGGTATCTTTCCCTCCGCTCTTTCTGAGAGAACAACAACAGATAAATTGTCCAATATAAGTTAAAAGTTTACAAGAAAAATTTTCTTACGAAATTACAAGACGATAAACTCACCCATTCATCTATGACGAGCCCTTCCCCTACAATCCTTGGACCTGCATCTTCTGGAGGTTTCTTCCGTGCCTCGAGTGCAGCTTCGGCCTCAGCTAACTGGCGCTTCAACTTTTCCAGGGCCTTGAAAAGAACAAAAAATTATAACTCATAAACGGGATATATGTATGTCATGCATGTTAAGAGCCAATACAGAAGCAATCATAAACGCCAATTGTACTTACAGGGGTAGAACGCTCTGGATCTAGAAAAACAACTCGCAGAATCTGCTCTACTGCCACTTGGTCCTTCTGCTCATCAAACTGGGGGGATAGGGAAGAAAAATATAACATCAAATATTAATTCTCCTAGAACAGTTTCATATATACGAGCATCAAATAAAGGTCATTAGACCATGTAGGAAAAGTAAGCATCCAATAGAGCCGGTAGTAAGCTACTCAGAATTTGATAACAGCAGGCTGATCATGAATAAATTAATAAATTATATTCAAGAACCATGGCAACTAGTATCATTCCTTCTTCAAATTTCACAAACATCCATTAAAAACAGAAATTAATCTAAACAATAAAGCTCATATAGATAACATCCTCCTTCACTACCTATTGATCATATAAGAGATTATACTTATGCCACCAATGGAAATAAACTATGGATGTGCTGCAATTTTGTATAATCTAATTCAGTTATGGTATGCTGCAAAGATTATATGAGCATAATAAACATCAGATATATCAGTTCACATTCATCAAATTTTACATGATAACATTATAGTAATTAGGAAAGCATGAAACTTACCAGCTCAGGCACATAATCTGTTACTCCTTTGACTTTCAGGCTCATTATTTTAAACTTAAGCTTGCTCTTTTCCGGTTTTTCATTGTTCTCTGGCTGCTCCACAAACTTGAACACTAGCATATCCATCCAAATCAAAAGGATAAATTTGTAAATGTATTAATCAGACCAAAAGATGACCAGATTCATGTTTTATCCACATGCAAGAACGTCATTGAAAATGAAAGAAATGCACAAAAGTATTGAACGATTATTACCAGTTGCTATTATACTCTCACCGGGAGCAAGGATTGCCCCTGGAGGTTGCATGAAACAACTTTTTGGTGCAGTTGTTTGGAACTAAAGCAAGAAAAACAAGACATTTATCAGAGGATTTGCTCAAGTGTTCCTTATAATAACACAATCAATTATAACATGCCACTATGACAAATAGTCTTATACAAAAGGGTAAATGTATAAAATTATATCTCCCAATTTCAGGGCAAAACCGAAGAACCTATAATGACAGATACAAATGGGAACAACAAAAACACAAGAAGAAAAATAAAATTGTATTACCTTAAAAGCTACAGGGGACTTGCTCGTGTTCTTAATCCTAACAGCACTTCTCACCTGTTTGCCAGGTTCATCTTCAAAAAAACAAAAAAATGAAAAATAAGAAAGATAAATAATTAAATCATCAGGCGAGAATACATGAATCCAGCAAGCAGGTAGTAATATGAGAAGAACAATCGTACAAAATAAAGAACAAAACAAGCGTCTCCACAAAAAAGGGAGGGAGAGAGAGATAGAGATGACACGAAATCTTAAACTTTGTAACTCATGGGTTAAGTGGTTAATTATACACACATTTAAGGTTCCGATCACTTCTACTCATACGCTACTCTTTTCCGTGGATGGAGAAGCAAGGTGCCTTCAAGGGTGGCTTTCTTTGTTTGAACAACAATGTTAGGGAAAATCTTGACCGTGGATAATCTAAGAAAAAGGCAAGACACAATAATGGATTGGCATTGCATCTGTAAGAAGAGCGAGGAATGCATTGATCATCTGATACTTCATTGCGAAGTAGTTAAGAGAGTTGTGGGCTTCGATTTTCCATCTTTTCAAGAAAGAGTGGGTAATTTCCCAACGGGTGGTGGAGTTAGTGGCAGTTGGATAGGCCAGTATGATAATCACCACAATTTAGAAGCCTGAAGAATGGCCCCCCTTTGTGTGATGTGGTGCATCTAGAGAAAATGCAACTCCCGAAACTTTGAAGATTGTGTGAGAATAAAGGCATACTTAAAATATTTTATGTTCAAACCCTACACGGAAATACCGGGAAAAAAAAAAAAAAAAAAAACCTATTTAGTGGATGATAGCTACAAATAGTTCTTGCTTTTCTAATATTTGGGAATTGTTGGATTTGTGTTCTTTCTCCTCCCCTTAAGTGGGTGAGCGTCTCTCTTGTTTATTCCCTATATATTTGGGTTATGCCCCTTTGTGCTTTCTAATAAAATTAAATAGCTTATCAAAAAAAAAAAAAAAAAAAAAACATATGATCTCATACTGCAGTTTATGCATCCACATTAGAATCGTCTAGATTTTTCAAGGTAACTCTACCATGAAGTTCTTACAATCCTAACAAGATGACAAAGTCTGAACCTTTTAATTAAACAGAATAAGTAGAATTTTTTAAGAACTCTATCGTATATTTACCCTAAAAAATTCACTAAAAAGTTTAGGTTTATACCGAAAAATATTTAGGACCACCGAAATCTCTTTATTATGTCAACAGTTGAACCAAGTCTAAGACCACCAACAAAATTAAGCGACAATTACTCCCGTGGGGAAGTTATTATAGATAAACACGCTATGTAATAAACTTAAGGCCTGGAAACAAGAAGTCTCCTTAAAAGGCAGACATGATACAACTTTCTTACCAAAAAAATAAAACCAAACAGGTAAAGCTTCGTCTTTCTATTTTTATGGTACAATCAAATTTGTTAGAGAATAGCTATGTGGGCTTGTCCCACATTGCTCAAATGTTAAGAAAGCCCACATAAATAAGCCTCACCTAAGGCTTGTCCCACATTGGAAAAGCATGAAGTCTTTCTCTCCTTTGACTCCTATATAAGGAGGCATTTTATGTACAATACATTCACTCAATAAAACAAGATGTAGCCTATAGGGCTTTAGTGTGTGGATGTAGGTCTTAAACCGAACCACCTTAAATCTTGTGTCTCTTGTCTTCTTCTCTCTTACTTTTTATATTTCCTTATGTTTTCTTCATGGTATCAGGCTAATAAATAGCGTGATTATTAGATTTGCTTTTGGAGTTAGTTAGGCTAAACCCATTTCTAACATGGTATCAAAAGCCAGCCCAATTGGATGTCCTGTTTCTTTTTATTTATTTATTTCCTTTTTTTTTTTCGGATTGCTGTAGTTAGTTGTAGTTTGTTTTCATTTTCTGTTTGTTGTAGTTCGTTTATCTTTCTTTTCCATGTAATCTGTAGACTTTCTGTTGCACAGAAGCTCCATTTTTGTTGCACAGAGTCTTGAAAATTTTGTTGTTTCCTCTTTTCGTTTTGCTGTTTTTCGTTGGGTTTTCTGGTCTTGTCTCTTTGAGACATTGTGTCAAACACCTTCAACACTCATTGCCTCCTTCATGGCTCCTTTGGCCAGATTTGGAAATTTAATTCCAAATTTTGTCCATGCCTTCATTGCAGACTGTTCTGGAAAAACAATTTCAGAAACAAGCTTGCTCTACCATCATTGTTATTTATTTCTGCAGTTTCATTCTTTGATTATTTCAAAATCACAAAATGTTTATCTTGCAGTTTATTTTCTGTCCAATACCTGTTATAGAATATGTCTCCGCCCAAGTGGCTGTTGTGTATCACTCGTTTCTCGAGCTCCTACTCATAATATTCTCTCATTTGTGGTCATCATTAGCTACTACATTTCTGTCAAATACTTCATTGAGAATTTCTGTCAAACACTGTAGTTGCTGCCTCTCAAACACTAAACAAAGCCATCAAACAGCAGCCCAACAGAACCCAGCCATCACCGAGCAGCCCAACAGTTGCCCACTCACCCTCAAGCATCCCACTTGTTTTCTAGCTTTCATCTTTTCTTTTGCCTTGTTGAACAACATTCTCTTCCCAACGTGGCACATGTTATGTCTCTTCTTTTATTTTGCTTAACATTTTTCCAGCTGCCATTTCATGTGAATCTGTATCTCCCATGCTTTTGTCTCCCATGCCTTTCCACCGAAAATTATTCCTTGGTTTGTGTGTTCATTGCTTGTCGTGCTTTGTCCCATCTGCCTCTGCACACCCTGCCCATCTTAGGACCGGGTCAACACACCCAGATCCAACAGCTTCAACCCATACCATTTGGGTCACTTCTTTTGTCATTAAGGCCTTTGTATCAAGGCTCACATTGACCGCCACTGGCCTTCATTTCGGCACCTTTCTCAGCCGCCCAACCACTGGCCAGCTAAGACCAACGGCGCCCCCTTTGCCATCGCATCCGCTCCCTAGATGTGCTGCCGCAAGAATCCCCTGAAAGCCAAGCAGGCCGCCACGTTAGCCAACCGGAGTCCTACCTCCGCTCATCCTTGATCCATCGCAGCTGTCCACGAGTCAAATCCAGCACCATCCCATCTCGCCGGCGGTTCAGCCAGCAAAATTGCCCAGTGCTGCTGCAGACTTCATCTGGTTTGTTTTGTGATTCTTTGAGAAAACAAAGAATGTTTGGTTAGATATTTTATTTACCCTTGTTCAAGTATTAAGATTTTCTTATCCTAGGGTAGGAATAGGATATTCTGGTTTAAATTCCAATTTTGGTTCTGTTTGGTTATGGGATTAAGGTTATCCTTATCCTGGTTCATGTAATCCGAGAATTGGATATTAAAAAAAAAAAATCAAAAAATCAAAATCAAAATCAAAAAAATCAAAAAAAAAAAAAAAAATCAAAAAGGCCAAGTTGCCCAACAAAGAGGCCAAAAGATGCCCACCAAAAGAGGCCCAAGTTGTTTTATTTTTTGGCCCTTGGCCCATTATTTATATTTGGCATTTGTGGTATTATTTTAAACCCATGCCTATTTTAAATTTATAGTTATTTCGTATATTTTGGCCTTTGTGGTATTGTTTAAAACCCAGTGGCCTATTGTTTTCAACCCAGCCCATTTCAGCCCATTGTTGGCTTTATATTTGGTCATTGACCTTTTATTTGTAATTTGGCATTTGTGGTTTTGCCCATGCCTATTTTTACGTAGTTAGCTTTCATGTAAGGCCATAATTGGCCCATTCCAAAAAGTTGCTAATGTTCAAGAGCCGTTAGCGTTTCCAATTAGGTGCCATCAATCACCTCCTTCAATCTTTGAGGTCAAAGCAAACTCAAGCTTTCATGAGTTATCACCCTTGAGTTTGAGGGAATGTTAGAGAATAGCTATGGGCTTGTCCCATTGCTCAAATGTTAAGAAAGCCCACATAAATAAGCCTCACCTAAGGCTTGTCCCACATTGGAAAAGCATGAAGTCTTTCTCTCCTTTGACTCCTATATAAGGAGGCATTTTATGACAATACATTCACTCAATAAAACAAGATGTAGCCTATAGCTTTAGTGTGTGGATGTAGGTCTTAAACCACCTTAAATCTTGTGTCTCTTGTCTTCTTCTCTCTTACTTTTTATATTTCCGCCTTATGTTTTCTTACAAAATTTAGCACAACTTCTTGTTGCAAAGCGAAATTCGGAACAGCTTGATAGTCTATATGAATCAGCTTTCTTTTCGTGTGTGTTTTTTTAGAATTATGCAACTACAAGTTCATCAAGCATAAAAGATTAACCCCCCGAAATTAGAGCGAGATCAAATAAATTAGATTAGATCGGACACACAACCAGAAATTCAAGAGCTACCAAACACATACGTACAGGGAAAGTAGAGCTTATTGGACGGATCAAGCTTGAGCCGACGCCGAGCCGGGAGGAGCGACCTGGCGACCGAAGAGACCGAGTTTGAGCCGCCATCGAGCTGAGGATGGCTGTTGATAGTGTTCTGGTAATGAGCGTTTTGGGACGACGAGGACGAGGAAATATTGGCGTGACTAGTCCCCGAGTGAAGGAACGGTAGCTTGAAGTCGAACAAGTTCCAAGCTTTTCCTTCGGACGAAGACTTCGAGTTCTGGTCAGCTATGGCCATTTTGGAAACTCAAGAGCATCGGGAGCTGAACGGGGTCGTTTTGGAAGTACGATGAAAGGAGTGGCTGACTCGGTCTCTGCCTTGTCAGAGCACTCACCGGAGATTTTTTAAACTCATTTTTTTTGTTAGTCTGAAGAGCCAATTTAACAAAAATGACTAAAAACCTCACTTTTCAACCTCTTCGTTTTAACAAAAAAGTTAACGATTTTTTAAATCTTAATGTAATTCTTATTCTCTTTCTACTCTTTAATTATATTTATCTCTCTCCTCATTTTTTCTTTTTCTTTTTCTCTCCTTTTTTCTCTCCGCAGGTCATGTTTTTTTTCCTCTCAACTTTCTTCCTCTCTCTCAGCGTTTGGCGACATCGCCGACATTCCTCATGTGCCGACTCTCTCTCTTTAAACAATTATATTTTATCTCTCCTCATTTTTTTCTTTTTCTTTTTCTCTCTCCTTTTTTTCTCTCCACAGGTCATGTTTTTTTTTTTCCTCTCAACTTTCTTCCTCTCTCTCAGCGTTTGGCGACATCGCCGACGTTCCTCATGTGCCGGCCACCAAGGGCCGGCACTCCGGCCAGACGACAGGCAGCCCGTGTGGGGCAGCCTCGGTTTTTTTAGGCAGCCCCGATGAACAGCCGTCATTCTGGCCAGAAGTTCAGCAGCCCATTTTGTCCATCACAGGCGGCATATGGGGCTTCCTCCATTCACTGTATGCGGCAAAGTGCCGCTGACGGCAAGGGAAAACTTGGAAAACCATGGCCACTAATTCGGCCACCCTACCCAAAAACTGTCCAAAAGTGGTTTGTTGTCATAAACTCGTATGAACTAAAAAACAACCTTTGCATATTTGAGTTCTAAATAGCATTTTATTAGATTAGATTAGCAAAAAAAATTAGATAAGACAAATATTTGTAAAATAAACCATTAAGAAAATATAAATATTTAAAAATATAAAAGTTAGATAAATAATAAATAAATCTTTAAAAAATAATATTTTAATAAAATAGTAAAAGTTAATTGTTAAAGTAGAGGCGAAAAGTGTGTTAAAAAGGTGGATTTATTAAAATAACAAAAGTTGATTTTTTATTTATTTTGAAGCAAAATTGAAGAAAGCTTTGTAAATACTCTCAATCACGGGCTTAAGTTTCGGCGTTGGTTGTTGGTGGGCGAGTCGGATTTCACGGGATGATTTATGTGTATTTCACTGGTTCGGTTCACGTCCGTGCTGTCCCCAATTTCTGTTTACGGAGCGTCGTGAGATACTTTATTATAAATTATAATTAACAATATATTCTCCGTTTTCTTTCAAATCACTGTGAATCTGTGATTATATTATGCCATTATTTAGTTATTTTTTTATTAAAAAAATGATAAATATTTAGTCGACAAAATTTACAAACAATAACTAAAATGAATTGAGAAAATATAATTTATAAAAATATTTTAAAAATTCTAAAAATGATTCTGATATGTCTTTAGTGACTTTCATAATCATGGGACACGACAATTGTAGCAAAAACGATGTCCCCCCGGTTTTAGTGAAAAGCTTAAGGCGGGGTCAATTAAGGACAGGCCGTTGACTTTGGGGGAAGATGTTTCTTTTTCTATCAAAAGCGCGTTTTTGGTAAAAAAAAAAAAAAAAGGAGCTTCTCAGTAGTTCCCACTCTTTCGTCTGCGATGATGCAACAATTTTGACCTTTGGAGCCAGCCTTCTTTTTATAAAATACTCTCTCTCTCTTTATCTGCCAGCCAATCAGGGCTCAATTGGAGGGGTAAGATATGTAAATGATGTGCAAATATTGATGGGGAAAATAATTAAATAATTATATGCTTTGTGGCACATTTCAAAGTTGTAAGTGGGTTTGGTGGCCGGTTCCGTAATTAAATCAGCAAATAAAATATATGCTTCAGCCTTTGATCACCTGCCATTGAGAACAATAATGAAAGGGTGAGTGAGACCACTTCTCAGCAATAGAGCGCGTGCATTTATCAGCAAATTCAAAAAATATATAATTAGTCATGGTTGTTAATGTGTTTTATGAAGAAAAAAAAATCCCGTTTTAAAAGTTCATGAAAGAACGTGTAATTACCAATTCGCTTTATCCTAAAGCTGGATCCTTGCATATATTCAAAGAACCTATACTCATAGACTGCTATGTTTCATTGATTACTCCACTAATAGATTCTAGCTGAACCTCCATTTATTTGATGGAATCGATCTGTTCGGTGATGAAAGTGATTGTCGCCAAATATAATAGTCCAGGCATTAATTATTCGTGAAGAAGGTGAGCAAGATGGTTAACTACTTAACAATACATTAGAATTCATTGTATTGTAGACCATACCATCCGGCATCCGCAGATCTTCAGGACCAACCTTAGCAGTCCATCCACCTCCCGGAATAATTCATCTAAATTCTTATGGACCAGTAAACAGGCTAAGCGTCAAAGAAATTGATGGGCTACAGGAGGATCATTCTATCAACTATCCTTAATGCTTTAACTTTGAGAGTAATTCTGCAAGTCACTTTTGTGTTATTCCATGAATGATGTAATTTTCAAAATCATCATTTGATTAAAATTCAATAATAATTAATCACAAGTCCGACAATAGTAATTTTAGAAGTTTTATCATTTTAAAATGATACAAAAGAAATATATATAGAAGTGACTTTTAACATTACTCATAATTTTAATGGTCCATTAATTGTGTTGAGCATTTATGATCTTTTTTAAAAGCGCTACAAACTACAGAGCAACATAATTTCCAATATTCATCTAGGAAAAAGTGTTACTTCTAAGCATTAGTCCTACGGCCTAGGGTGGCTCATGGGCCACCCCTAGATCTAGATGGGGATGGCTTGCAAGCCACCCCTGAGGTGCCACATCTGGGGTTGTGCGCGAGCCACCCCCAGCCAAATCTGGGGGTGGCCATCCACGTGGCCACCCCCATGGGTTGGGCCGCCCCCACCTTTCTTTGGGATGGCTCACTGGCCATCCTCTTCCCCATTTTGGTCGGCAGTCTCCCTTTCTATTTTATTTTTATTTTATTTTTAAATAAACTTAATTAGTGTTTTAAGTTTTTTTGGCTAATCATATTTGGTATGATCAGGTGTGATTATGTTTTTTTCCTAAGCTTAAGTTCAGTATGATGGGTTTAGGTGTCACCTCCTAATTGGTGAGCACAAAAAAGTGGGTTTGTACCATAACGGTATAGAAGTTACATTCATGCTCGATATTCCTTCACTCTTGTAAATTACTCTCTCTCTTTTTCTCATACACTTAACATTCAATTTTTCTCTCTAAACAAATAGACTTAGGTGTTGGAGTGTCTCTGGTACGTCTGGCACCGTTAGTTTTCGATCACCTTTTTCCCTTATATTGTAGGTGATCTGCTGCTAGTATGAGCATATGGTAATTAAGTTGCTTCAAAATGTATAATTCTTTCTTCCTTTCTTCTTTATTTTTTTTTTAAATAATAACAATTACTAGCTAGGGTTAGCAATTCGTGATCGTATGTCGAGTTTGGGTCATATATATATATATAAGGTATAGGTGTAAGATTAGATAAGTAAGCCATAATCTACTTAATTTAATTAAACGGGTCATACCTCTCAACCCTAACCCATAAATTTTGTGTTGAGTTTATGTAATGTTTGTGAGTTGTGTCAAAAATTGTAAATCCTAACAATTACGTAGAGGCCAAGAAATCTAGAGTTATGCTATTTTTACACTCATTTTTCTTACCAAATGATATATATGACATGTTTTAAGTTTCTTTACATATGATCAGCGCCAAAAAAAATAAAATAAAATAAAATATATTAAGTAAAAAAGTGTAAAGAGTAACGTTACTCACAATAACATATAATAATTTTAACACTTTATATTGTTTCATATTTTTTTCGGTGTGAAACATCACGCAACAAAATTACTAATAACTACTTAAGCCCTCCTTAATAAGGATAATTGGGCAATAAGTGTGTTGATTAGTGGCATTAAAACTAGAACAAACACTTGCACTGCATCCTCCAAGTACTTAATTAATGGTCAAAATCATTTTAACACAAGAGAAAACAAAAGGCTCAAAATGGTAACTCAGAATCATCCCATTGTAGCACTGCGGACCCTATATTTTGCTCTCTCTTCAGCTTATCCTTCAAAAACCAATCACATATTCTCCCAGCATTCAGTTCCTCAATTGAGCACCCTTCTTGCTCCGAAATCACTCTCAGTAGGTTCAGTGACGATATCTGCATGCCCATTAACCAAAAACTTAACGACTTGTATTCAACTATTATAAGCTTTATAACTTTATAACGCGACAGTGAAGAATAGTAATTAAATCAACATTTATAAAATAAATAAATAAGACTAATTTTAACTGCAAGATCGTTCTAATTGAACGACAGTCGTATAACCTCTTAAAAAATATATGGTCAAATATGAAATCCTCTAAACTTTATGCACTTAGCGTAGAGAGGTACCGTTAAACGGCATAGAAAGCGCTCGTGAGTGTCCAAGCCGGAAATTTCAACTAACCCGGCTTCCTCAAGGGATAAGAAAGTTCTCTTCTCTGTCTTCTTTTCTCCTTCCTGTCCGCTGCATCCTCTCACGGCAAGTTTTCTTCTGTCGACTGTTAATTTGCTTGGTGGGAGCTTGGTTTGTGGTTTTGTTCGTTTTTGGAGCTTCAAAGTGTTGGGTAGAAATGGTGACTGATAGAGGCTCTTACAAGGTCTCAAGAGAATCATACTTTGGGGCTGACGATTATGTAAAAGGATGAAGAAGATGGGCAAGAGAAAGGCTAGCTTATCGGTTTGTTTGATAGCAGAGGCTATTCTGTGGTGGAGATGGGAGATGAGAATATTTTGTACACGGACAGCATCCAACTATATATAATTGGACCCAACATAGGGCCTAATTTCTAAGGCTTTTCAAAAAAGCCGGCCGACAAGCCCATCTAAGATCGAAGGTCCATAGACATTTTAGTGGGTTTTCGGTTCAGGGTCGGAAAAAAAAAGCGGAGGTTCCGACCCTCTTCGAATTGGATCCCAATTTTCAACGATTTGAAAGTCTTTATCTAATCACTGTCCAAACAAGCGGGTGGATAATCTAAATTATCGCATATTACATATTAGAATAATTTAATTAAAAAAATTTATAAATTGTTTGGTTCATATTGAAGGAAGAGCTTCCTCAAACTTTAAGGATAACATACTTTGGATTCCTAAAATGCAAGGAGGCTGCAAGCTCAAAAATTATATATTTTTCTTCACTATACATATATATATATATATATATATATATATATATATGCAGATGGAACAAAGGGTACAGAATCTACAGATCATCTAAGGAAACATGTTAATACAAGCACAGAGTGAGTGCAGACTGCATAGTTTATGCATTTATCTTGTGAGTGTTCATCTAAAT
The DNA here is from genome assembly GCA_013348765.1 of Carpinus viminea. NCBI lineage: Eukaryota > Viridiplantae > Streptophyta > Magnoliopsida > Fagales > Betulaceae > Carpinus > Carpinus viminea. The sequence continues at coordinate 64,344,676 of CP054667.1, forward strand.
TAGTAATAATTAACAAAATATAATTAATTGTTCAGTATATATGTATAGCAGATAGTAAATAATATAACGTTAAATAAAAAAATGCAGTAGAAAGCTCGTAGATAATATTTGAATATATTTACACAAGCATCTTTACACATGATTGAAAGAATATACAAAACAAAAACTACTGATTAATCTGATCTCCTTCAGAAGCTCATAGATCGATAATGTTTGTTTTGTTTCAATTCGGACCCCAACAGCTCAAATACAAGACAGTCCGGAAAGACTCTCCGCCTGCTTAATCTTCTCGTTGTTGGCTGCCTTGAGAGCAGCTGAATCAAAAGCGCCGGAGAAAAGCTTTGCCTGTTTGGATGAAGAAGAACAAGAGGAATCTCTCAGAGACTTGGCCGTTGAGTCGCACTTTGAAGCCTGGTCTTTCATCCCCTGCAACACCCTGCTCATGTACTTCACGCTCATGCCACCCAAGATATAAAAATCTGAGAAATGATTTTCGACAAAAATGGTGGGTTCTGTTATTTTCCAGATTTCAGGTGTATTTATAGAGGTGAACTAACGAGCTGTGACTCTGAGAGAAACAACCGGCTGACCTGCGATGGATATGATCCAATCCAGCGGAATTTGCAAAGAAACTGGGGGCAGTGGCGTCTCAGATCCTCTGGGTGGCTGACACGTGTCAGTTGGTTGAAAAAATCCCGATAAGGACAAGGCTTGCCTACGTGGGATTTTTGAAGTTTCAACCTCCGGATAATATGATAATCCGAGGCAGATATTTAACTGATGTTGACCAAAATTATTATTATTATTTATTTATTTTGAGCTTAACGTCTCTGTTCTTTACAGGGAATTATCTTTACATGGATTTGAATCATCTGCGCTCATCTGATAATTAGCCAGTTGAAGATTCAGATGCAAGGAAAACAGTCAAACTAAACGGTTTTTTTCACGGATAATACCCAATATTATTAGTTATTTTCGTATTTATCGTTTCCAATCTGCTTGCGCAGGAATTCAGCTCATTTTTTATTTTTTAAAATATGTGGCGTAGCTAATGAGCTCACTAAAAGGATAATTTGGCAAGGCTTTATATAAAAATATGTACCAAACGGTTTATTAACGGCAATGGACAGAATTTAGGTAGTGTGAACTCTTCTTGCGACTCATCCTTTTGCCTCATTTTGGTGGTCAAAAGGGTGGCGAGGTGCCCTGCAACCCACCCTATGTTAGGGTGGGGGTGAGTTGACAGAGAATCCCACCACCACACGTAGAAGGGAGCTTTCTATTCTCACTTTTTTTTTTTTTAGATATATTAATTTGGGGTTTCTTTAGGATTCTCCATAGTTTCTTGGCATTCTCTCGGTCTTACGTATACGATTAAAAAATAAAATTGTAATCTTGTTTTTGTTAACAAATTAATTTTTATAAGTTAGTAATTAAGTTCTAATACTTTAAAGTTTATTTTGGGATTTAAAACTAAAACCTGTAGGTGGAAGGTTAACTTTAGGGATGATGAAATCACTCAAAATGGATTTGATTATCTACAAATTTGGTTTTAATGCCTCAAATTTAGTGCTTAATGCCTAAAAAAAATAAATTGGTGGAGTATCAATTTTATTTTTTCTTAAATCATGTTTTAAATGGCGAGAAAACAAGAACATCTGAAGAGAAACCCAATTTTTCCTATTAATTTAGTAGAGTGTATTGATCAATTGATCGGACAAAGCTTACGTGGAGGTATGTATATGTTGCATAATTTGATTGGCCTAGTTGGTGTTTTGGTATAGGTGCCAAATTGTTTACTAACTACAGTGGACGGAAAGAAGGATTTTACATGACCAACAAAAATTTAAAGATTTTGAAAATCCAAGAATTGATTTAATAAACATCAAAAGCACGTGGGCTAATTTTAGATTTAACCCTATTAGTAATAATATTGTTTTTTTATTGCATAATGTTATTTGTCACATTAATTTTATATCAATTGATGTGATATATTTTAAATAATTTTTTTAACTAGTTAAAATAGGTTATATAACCAATATAAAATAAGTGTAAAGTACCCTATTTTATTTACGCTAACAATTTTGTGTCCAACGCTTATCATCCTTGTTGATTGCAAAATCATGTGTGCCAATCATTTTTCTTTATAGATTTGTGTAGCAATGTTATTGAAATTTATGGTTTTGTGAGCCAAAATGTTAAATTGACTTTTTTAGCTCCCATCCAGCTTCCCAATTTGATGAAAAATTTGAGAAGTGAAATTCAATTCTTAGTATATATATATATTTTTCATTATCGCATCTTCCTATTACATCACAATTATATAACAATTTATTTACTAACATTTATTATTACATATAAATAACAAAGTATTATAATTCTCATGAGCTTTTTTGGACACACGCGTGAACATCACGTATTGAGCCCACCGATCAAGTGATCAACAAATAGGAGTAATACAAGTAGTTGCAATTAGTTAAATAAAATGATAATAGCAATTGCTAAGGTAGTTATTAGATTTTAATAACTGCAACTCGCATTATTTAGGCAGTTAGCAGTTATTCAAACCAATAATTAGTGGTTTTATAACTACTTTATTTATTTTATATAGGTTTTTGGGGTTTTTAAGGTGTTTTGGGCTTGCCAAATTGTTGAGGCTTAGTTAAATAGTTTTGGGTCAAAGTATTCAAGAAAATAATGAATATAATGAAACCATATTCTTAACTCATATATATTTTTAATATAAAATATATCGATATTATTCTATATAAGAGTAGACGATTAGCGGTTATTAACCGTTTTTTTCCTAAAATTACTAACTACCTCACCCTAGACAGTTAGCAATTTTTTATAACCTCTCACCCTAGATAGTTAGTAATTTTTTTATAACCACTCACCTTAGACAGTTAGCAATTTTTTATAACCGCTCACCCTAGATAGTTAGCAATTTTTTTTATAACCGCTTATTGAAACTATTATATAATTAGCAATTATAAGCTGTTAACGGTTGCATAGCGGTTATACCTCTTGTACATCCCTACCAGCCAGGAATATGATTCTCCTTATTTTATTTGAAATACAGTGTATCCATAATCTATAAAAAGGATGCGTAATATTATAAATTATTTGGTTCTTCAAGACAATATTAGCCTTCCTTTTACGGTAAAGGGATACCTCCTTTCAGCTATTCCTACCAGCCGGGGCCCAAATATAAGACCTTCGGAATCCCTTCCCTTGCAAGTCGCGACCAACCAACTAGACTTTCCCAGTCTCACGGACCCATATCAGCTGCGACAATCTCCACCGTTCAAAACCCGCCCAATGGATCTCCTCCACTCCACTTCTCCATTCCCCGCCATTGGATTCGCCAACACTCATCGTTCCAGATCCACTATCCCTCTACACACTTGCAGACGACTCTTCACCGTAAGGTCTCTGCACAAGGTTTTTCTTTACAACGCTAAGTTTTATTATTATATTTCGTTTTTTTTTTTAATTGAAGGAATTAAACTTAAATGTTTAAATATTTTGTTGAATTTCAGGGCGAGTCTGCCTTCTCCGATTCAGAAAGCGAAGTACTGCAGAGAGCTCGAAGCTGCAGTGGACGTGGTGGAGAGAGCTTGTCATCTTTGTGTGGACGTAATTTCCTTATCTCGTTCTCTCTTCCTCAATTGCCTGTTTGGTGGCTGAGAAAATGCGAAAAGGAAAATATGAGTTGCGATTTTTGAATCGCTAATTGCTGCCTATATAGGCTATAACGTCTCCGAAGCACTTTTCTTGTTTTTCTACAACACAATTTTGGTTTTTCGATATAAGAAATGCATTGGGAAAATGCTCTTCATATGATGCTTAGGTTTTTTTTTGTATCAAAGAATTGGAAAGTTCTTACTAATCTAATTTATGTGGCTGATTTTTTTTTAATTTTTTTTTTTTTTAAATCTTAGATTTTCTCTGCTTTTTGAACCAAGAACGGCATGAGACATGAGAATTGGCTTTCTTTTTCTCTTCTTTCTAAGATTTTCTGGGCAACTAAACAGCATCTTGTGGTTAAGACTTAACATTTAATGTAATATATTTCTTCTTCTTTAGTTCGTTGTCATTAATTTTATTATTTTGATTTGCAGGTGAAATCATCTTTGTTCTCTACTGATGATCGGATTGTTGAGAAGAATGACCAGACTCCGGTCACGGTTGCAGATTTCGGTGTGCAGGCTCTGGTCAGTTTGGGTAATTATCTGTAAAATGCACATAGCTTATGACCTTTTTGATTGTTTATTATAGAAATAAATTTCTGCAGCTAACTAGCTTTTCACATGTATTTGGTTGTGGGAATTCAGAAATTGGAACATAATAATTAATCGCCATTGTTAAGAGTTGCAATTTGAAATTTGTGTATTGCACAATGCTGCTACACTTTTGGTAAGAGAAATATTAGGGGTATTAACTTTTTCACTAACAAAAGCTTACTAAACTGATGTATAGCTCATTCATTGGTTCTCGTTACATTTCTCTTAATTAATTGTTTTGCTTTTTTCTAATAAATGAGGTACATATTAGTTTAATAAATCTCTGTTAGTAAAAAAAGTTAATACTCCTAGCATTTCTTTTCTGGGAAAGTTTGCAACAAATAAGATTTCTTAGGGAAAACTTATAATTATGTGTGGGGATTAATATCAGTTCCAGAAATCCCTCTCTGACAACTTATTGAGCCTGCGTTTTACTATTCAACTGTGGTGCTATTACTGTGCTATGATCATGGATCTTGCCACTAGTCTACCATCAAAACCCATGTTGACTTATAAGGGCACTGTTTTGATATACATTTGGCATGTGAGAAGCAGGAGCTGATCTCTTACGGTAGGCATCATTTCTCTTCATCATGCTGTAGAACTTTGTATGACTTAACCCCGTGGTATGACAAAATGATACTTTGTACAATTGCGTAATGTCATCAAACAAAGTGTAAAGAAAAACAAATAATATTGTTGGCTGTTCATCAATCTCTAAATCCAAGAGACTTTGTAGTAATTGATATCTTAAAATTCTTTTTCTGGAATTCAAGCTTGGCTCATTCGCCTGTTGTGGTTATGATGACAGAGTTGGGTAAACTGTTCCCTTCTATTCCTTTGGTGGCTGAAGAAGATTCTTCTTTTCTACGTTCAAATAATCTAGAAGATTCCGTGGTAAGTGCAGTAAGTGATAAAGCAGGTGTTGAAGATAAACCATGGGCACATGATGATGTACTTAAAGCAATTGACAGAGGAGCGAAGGAAGCTTTTCTATTTGGAACTAAGCCAGCCACGTATTGGGTTGGTGTAACAGAGCTTTTTCACTGTTTGGAATGGTCATTGTATTGTGTGCTTGTGTTAATTCATGTATATGTGGATGGACCCCATGGTTTGCAAACTGCATGTTTGATTAAGGGGGTAGACTATCCTCTTTTTCTTATAAAAAAGGAGTTCTCATTTTAGTCTCTTAAATGGCCTTATATTTTTTTTGTCTGATATCATAAGCTTTACTTCCATAGTTTGTGATTTTGCATTATGCTTTGTGTAATGTTTACTTTCTTCACTTTTATTGAGGCAATAAACTCAATGCAGGTACTGGATCCAATAGATGGCACAAGAGGATTTCTAAAAGGAAGTGAAGCCTTATATGTGGTAGGTCTTTTTAATTTGAAAGGTTGCTCTGAAATTTGTGAAATTTCTTCTCAATTAAGTTAGTTTTAGCAGCGTTACTGCTTGACTTGCCTCTGGATTATAACATGAATAAGAGGTGGTATATTTGTCCCATCTTCACAATTGTACCATTCTTTTTTTCTTCTGTACATCCAAAATATGTTCTTCAAGTATAATTTCTCAATATATGGAAGTTGTATCTTGTTTACTGTATCACTCTTTATATCTTGATTTTGGCTAAGGGAACTCCCGAAATTTTCAGGTAGGTTTGGCTCTTGTAGTTAAGGAGAACTTGTGTTAGGTGTTATGGGCTGCCCTAACTGGTGTAATGATTTTTCCAATGAATTCATCAGTGAGGTCCCAAAAAAGAAAACTTGTCTGGATCAGGCGTCATAATGGTTGCTCATATTGGCTGTGGAACATGGACAAAGAGATTATCGTATACGCTGGATGGTTGGACAAGATGCTTCGTAGATGGATGTCGCTTAGTACATGAAGCACGCTTTTGTATGCCAGATAGTCAAACATGGGAATCGTTGCCACTGTCAGCAACAGTCAGCGCCACAACTGATGCTGACAGTATTGAGGATAATCAAGTTCTTCTTTTGCCAACATGTTGCGGAAGGTTTAATCTTATACCATGAGTACTAAATCTACATCTTCCTACCTACCTGCTTCTGCTTGAAATTGCTAATATGTTGTGAGGAGGTGTTAACTGGCTGTTGGACTTCTTGCTATCAATTAATTGTATAAATCTAAAAAGAAATCATCTAATGTACTAACGCATGCCTGTATTAGCATATTGCACTTAAATTGTGGGAGCATGTTTTTCTTCTATTTACATAACCAGGGTTTTGTTTCACTCTTTTACTTATCAAAAAACACATAACCAGGGTTTTGTTTACAGAGTCTAGTTACCATTGTACAATTTGAATATAAAGTTTGAACATTGCTGAGGATTTTATGTACCCTGTTTTCTGGATGTACTTGTAATCCCATTCTCTAGGCAGGTAAAGAATAGGCCTCAAAACAGTGCAGTTTCTACTTTTGGTTTTTAAACTTTAATTTGAGGTGTCTACATCTACCCAATAATCAGCTTCTTCCTTGGCAAAAAGCAGGCGCTGAGGGATGGATTGAATACACTTCTTTTCAGTTGATTTACAAATTTTCAGTTTCATGAGACCTATCGTTTTGATTCTTTCATTTGGATGGCCCTGTAAAATTTGTGGTGCATAATTTCTTATTCTTTTCTGTGTTTATTACATAACTTTGTGGATTTGAAGTATCATCTTTTCTTGTGTTTATAATTTTCTTTTTAACTTTTACGTTACACATTCTTCTCGGGGTATGCAGCTTATGCAAGTACTTAATGGTGGCTTCAGGAAGAGCTTCTGCTTTCATTCTTCTAGCAAAAGCTCAAAAGACTGTCATGGTAATGTTGTTTTTTAGATAGCTAATACACAAAACTTGTGGTTGGATGACTTAGTTCTTGATCTTATTTGCAATGCACATTTTAGGCTTGGGATCATGCTGTTGGCATGATATGTGTGCACGAAGCAGGGGGGAAGGTATGAAATATTCCTCTCTCTCTCTCTCTCAATCACACGCATGCATGCATTACTCCTTTGTTCTCTTTGTGATGTTCCATAAGTTTCAGTTATTTTTCATTTTTAATTCTATTTTTGAAAATATGGGTATTGTGAACGTTATTGATCAATTAAATTGAATAGATGTATGTATCTAAGTAGTATCTTTGGTCGATGTTAAAAATTTCATCTTTCACATTTTTGCTAAATGTATCATGGTGCATGATATATGGAGAAAAAAAAGTTAATAGTTCAACCTCTTCTCTTCCTACTTAAAACATAAAAGGTGTCATGTTCAGGTCAGTGTTTTATTGAGGAACATCTTCAGTTATCTTTTCTTGTTTTTTCTTTCTTGGCTTTCTGGATTGTTATCAGCCTTGGTTTGTTTGTGTGCTCTCCATGTCTTCGCATAACTTTATGATAGACCGTTATTTGTGAAAAATCATATATAACAACTGTTGCACTTGTATTGATGACTAATAGATAAATCTGGAACAAAAATTAGGTGACCGACTGGAAAGGTAGTCAAGTTGATCTTGCTGCAGATATAGATGGACGGAGAATTATATTCCCTTCAGGTGGAGTTCTTGTGACTAATGGCAACTTACATGATCAGATTCTGGAGATGATCTCTTCCCGCCCATTAGCTGTTTGATGGCAGATCCTACCTGATCTTGGTAATCTTTTTTCAGTTTTCCTTTTCTTTTGATTCTTAAGCAATTGATTCTACAATTCTTGAAATGATACAGTTCAATTTAAATGAAATGTGAACTTCGAGTTCACTGTTAGCAGCTAGCTAATAAAAGAAGACAATTATGTAACACAATACATTTTTAGTTGTTTATGGGGCTATTTGTGACCAGCTAATTTAGAACCAAAACCTAAATCATGTTTAAAATTGTTTATACGCTGAACTTTGTCTTAATGGAAAGTCAAGTTGAATATACTCCTATCAATTTTCAGTTGATCAAGAGTCAGTCAGTGAGGCTGTTGCTATGGAAATCACATACAGAAACTATCTGGAGGAAACTGTGCTATTGAGTACTGACCATGATAACATCATTTTAACATTATTTTGAAATCTTGTCTCAGCTTTCTGTTTTGCCCTTATAATGATTAGAAAATCTAGTTACCAGTAATTGGAAAGGGGAGCCATGAAGACATTTCTTAGAACTTGGGAGGCTTGGCACGAAGTTACATTAGGGAAGGTGTTGGTCATAATTTATTGCCGAGGACCAGTGACTTTAAGTAATTGACTCCTAGGAAATTGTTGAGAAAGTTGGTTTATTTCGAAATGCTTGTACTACACTCTGGGCTTTATTAGTTAATTATTACATTGTTCAATTTGTTTGTGTCCACTAAGAAAAAAGATTGCTACTCAAATAAAATTGGTTTATGGCCTCTTCACCCTATAAGATATGTAGTTTTTCATCATAGAAATTCATGAATGATGTTTACTTGCACGAAGTTATGTGAATATAATTTGTTGAACTTTCATCTTTTTCATTGTTTCTGAGGAAAAAAATAAGAACTTAAAACTGTAGATGTCATGTAACTTTGTGCACTTGTTCACATGGTTTTTCGCAAATAGCATTATAGAGACATTTGGATACTGCCGTTGCTTGCCATTTTGTGATTCTTTTCATTTCAAGTAGGAAGTCATTTCATGGTCAAAATTTTATTTTGTTGCATCTAATGAAGTACATAATGCCACTTCATATCAAATTTTTAAATAACGTGACAGCATATTCATCACTATGTGACAAAATATATATGCCATTAATTTATTTTCATTTTACTTCAAATAAAGAGGATCATGTTTCCTACTATGAATCGATATCCTTCCCTTTGCTTCCTTCGAGGTTACTCTAGTCCAACAATTACAGTGGCGAAGTCATGATTTTAGTTTAGGACGAGCAAAACTAAAATAAAATTGATTGCCAAAAATATTAAATAATATAAGCAACCAAATAAATAATTAGTCAATCAATAAGTCATCAAAACATAACTGCCTACAAGTATATAAAGTTCAAACATAAATAGAATATCTATATTCGTCAATACGTTAACAAAAAAAAAAAAAAACAATTTTTTTTTTTTTAAATAAAAAAACCAGCTAAATTATTATGTGAATACATAACAGATCGAGTAATACGCTTGTCGATTAAAAGAGGAGCCAAATCTGGCTTTTCTTTCTATCAATTTTGATAGAATTTAGATTTTAATGAAACCTAAACTTTAGATTCTGAGGGAATTTATACCTTTTTCAAACACAAGGCTTGTGGATTAAATTTGCATGCCTTTATTAATATAGATATCACCCTCTTAAATAAAGTGATCAAACGGATTGAAAATGGACTTCAATTCCTATAATTACTCTATTTGAAATTGAAATGACTCTTATCACATGGAATTGCCATCTAATGAAGATAAAGCAAAAAACATAAGATAAAGCTAGGGAAAAATATAAAAAAGCCTTCCAAACTATCAGCTATTTACAATTTAGCCCCATAATGTTCAAAAAGTGATATAAGTAGCCCCTTAAATTACCAAAATGCAATAAAAAGGTCACTTATTTTTTTATATTCCTATAATATCTCTATTCTTTTAACAAATAAAATAATAAAATAATTGTAAAAAAAACTAAACAATTTTTTAAAAATACAAAAAAAAAACAATGGACTAATAAATACAAAAAAAAAAAAATGGAATAAATAAATATTTGCCAATTACTTTTTTTGTTGGGTTTTTTACAATTATTTTAATATTTTATTTGTTAAAAGAATATGGATATTATAAAAATATAAAAATATAAGTAGCCTTTTTATTGCATTTTGGTAGTTTAGGAGATTACTTTATCACTTTTTGAACATTAAGGAGTTAAATTGTAAATGATTGGTAGTTTGTGGCTTTATATTTTTCCCATAAAAGTAACAAGATAAATCAAAGCCTAAATATAAGAAAATAACTCCAAGGCTAAATAATTCCTAGGCTCACAATAAATTCTAGTTATTAGTGTTCTGCCAAACTATTTTAAATAAAAGACTCAAACATACAAGATTCTTTCACACCTTCCAACATCTCCGCTCATAACATAAATATGCAAAAATATTTCTCATTATTACAGCGGGTCCTTAATAAATGTTAAGAAAATAAATCAATGTGAAAGTTTGACAACATATCTGAAAATTTTCTAAAAAGTTCTGTGTACTTTCTTTTTTTTTTTTTAAAAGGAGGGGGGCCACTAAATGAAAAAGGAAAAGAATAATATTTTATATATGTGTGTGCTTTAAAGAATGGAAAACTAAATAAAAAAATGAGAAGGAGTTGACTGACAGAGCATTATCATGAATTGGGAAAGGAAGGGACCACTTTAATTTATTATATATAAAGAAATAATTAATCCGAATGAAAGAGACATTATTTTGAATTAGAGTGACACGACATTTTAATTTATATAAAATTACATTTTTACTGATATATATAAAAAGCAAGCCCTACCCTGACTCCCCAGTGCCAGCAAGAGCTTTCAAGGTGTAAGAAGCTGATTGGCTGCGTACATGCCAAGTCGCGATCATATTGAACTTTTTAGTGTTAAACTATATTTTGCTTTAGACGCGTAGAGATCTCGTGAATCTGGAGCATTGTTCATTTGTTCTTAGAAAAAACCATTAATTTTCCTGCATACCCACGTATGTGTCCCAAAGTGCTTAAGTAATTAAGAAAATCCTGTTTTGGGAAAGTTCTCGATGCCTGATTATGCATGGGATTGCTTATTGTAACACCAATGTCTCCTTCCCATGCACACGCTCTGGATCTCGTATCTGAAAATAACCTAAATTATGTGGAAAAATCCGTTAAAAAATTAGCTAGCCCTCGACACAAAGAAACAAAAACCCACTTATTATTCAAAGTTTGTTGGAGCAAACAAACAGCTCGCATCAGAAACTCACCACATTTTTTTAGTTAATCTACCGAATTCATATGTTTCGGTTGGTCAACGCTAATCCAATTGAATGTAATATATTTTGGGTAACCCAAATCCTAATTTTGGACAAGCAAGCAATATAAAAGAGGTAAGCCAACTAAGCTGCCTTTCCTATTTATAGTATAAATCTGGATTTGCATAATGGACTACGTAATTAATTTGATTAGTCCCATGATTATATGGTCCTGAAAATCTTAATCATATGGTATTAGTTAACCTCAATTAACAATTAACTTGTGGATATACTGCGCTCATTCCCTAATACGGATGAGTTATTTGTAGCGAAAGTTACTCTAAAATCTGACGTTTGATTAAGAAAATGATTGATGATATATATATATATATATATATATATATATATATATATATATATATATATATATAGAAAACTATAGGAGAGAAGAGAAGGGCATGCAAGTAATCTAGAAAAAGTGTTGGGGTTAGGTCGAGAATTATTTTAATTAGAAAGCAGGAGGAAATCTTAGTAGATGAATATAATAATAATATAATATTGAACGTAAAAGTTAGTGTTGTTTTTGTGTAAAATAATGAATTCATAATTGGGTTTCATTGTCGTCCACAGTACTCTAGAGAGGCTTGCATTGATCCACGTATGTGGTCTAGTCCCATGAAATCATATTAATTAAATTAACCCGACGATTTACGCGCAAGAAATACAGAGGATCGTATATTGGATATTGTCATGCTGAATGCAAAATATATATTATATATATTTTTTATGTAATTACTGAAATTAATACGTGGATTCAATAATGGGAATGGCCTATCTTGCTTACGCGCGTGCTGCGTAGAGATCACTTTGAGCCGATGAGTACGGCTTACAGCCAATTGGTTTCTCTTTTTATTTTTATAATAAGTTTCTTATATTGATGTTGTGGTCTACTCACCTTACCTGCTACTGAAAAATTAAATTTTATCACTTAAAATTTTCTCGTTACTAAGATGTATGTTCTCATAGGAGCTATAAGAGAAAAAGCTAGGGTCAATAAAAGTTGTAGTACCCCGAGTTTTTTCTCTTTTAATCTCTTTCATATTGGCCGGTATTATTATTTTTAAGTCTATCTTAATGTTCACCATAGCTTTGTTGAAAAGAAATGCCAAGGTTTCGGGCCCATAAAAGATGGCTGTCATTGGCCTGCGTTAAGACCAAGTTTAAGAGTCTTTGTTCTTAAAAGCAAGAAACTTTTCCTTTTGTTTAATATTCTTTTCCCCGCTTCATCCACCCCCACAGTCCACGGAATTCATGTTATACTTTTGTGGATAGTCTTGTAATTTGGGAACAAACAAGCTGCAAACTATTTTTTATTTTTCTTCCCAAGCTAGTAAAAAGAACATTTTTACGGAAAAATTCTACTTATTTACAGTGTGTCTTACGACCAACGCTGTCCCACAGAATGGTCTAGTTAAGAGATCCTCTTGCTGACCAAATGATATCACGTTCTTCTTATCATAAGTTATAATGCAATTGAAGATAAGCTAGAAAATGTATGCATGTGGAGATATCATAGACTAGGATCAAGTGGTTACAATTATTTAGTCAAACATCTGAACCCTTTGAAATAGGGAATAAGATCCTCTTTTCTTTCACTGTTGAGATTTTATTTTGTTGCATTTAGTTGTATATATGGTATATAACTGTTATTTAAATTTTTTGATAATGTGGCAACATGCATATTCATTCTGTAGCAACATATACACCAATAAATCTGTGAATTGTTATTGCAGAAAAGGAGTAGAGTAAGAACTAAGAGTATGTTCTTCCAAAAATGATGTGACACTTAAAATCATCATTGGGCTTGTGATTGATTATTGTTGGATGTTGATCAAATGGTAATTTTAAAAGTTACATCATTTTGAAGGACACAAAAGTGACATGGGAGATACTTCTAGAATTACTCGATTGATAGACAATTGCATAGTTTTAGGATTATAGCTAAGCATTAATAGTTCATTTCTATTGAATCCTTAGATTTTAGCCCAAAATAGTAAAAAGTGGTGGGGGAGGGGGGTAAATTGCTTTATGTTATTATGGATTAGACTTTTGTTTGATATAATAGTATATTACCAGAAAACCTTATTTGATGGGGGTAAATTTCAAAATTAAGGCAAGCCCACAGACCAATCAACTTTTCAGAAGTCAATCAAAGTGGTATTATTGACATTTTCCTCGACAACAAATCAAATTTCAACTTCCAAATGTAGGTGAGAGAGAGACAGAAAACAACTTGCCTTCGCGCGGCAACTTGTTGATAAACTGTTTGAACTTTAATTTGTTCACAAAATTTTGTCAAAAGGACTAATACATTGAGTTTGGCTTGGTTCACTTTCACTTAAAAACTAGATCCATTAGGGTTGTGACACACGTTTTTTGTGACCTATAATGAGACATGTTTTAAAATTTTGCCAACATTATGAAAACACAGTTTTTTCAACGTTTTTAAATTACAGTATTTTAAAAATGTACTTTCTAACAACATGCTTTCTACGATTTGGTTTAAAATTGTATTTTTGGTCTACAAAATTACAGTGTCAATCGCACTTTCAAAAAAATAGATCACATATTTTTTCCTTGATATCATTGTTTGTTATGTTAACAATTTTTGGTTAATAACCAAATAAAATAAAATAAAATTACAAACCATTTTTTGTCATTTCCTCTTCTGAAAAGCTCTTTTTGAGTTTTTTTTTTTTTAAAATTTCAATCAATAACCACTATTTTATTAGTCCTAAAACAACAAATAGTAAGAACATCACAAAATTCAAGAACCTTATCTTGAAATTTATTGGAGAACCCATCTTTGTCACCAGTTGCATATCCTGTAGATGTTCATATTTTTCGGCAAACGCTGAACTCCATTATTGGCATCTTGCATTAATGAGATCTTCTGCACGACGGTACAACTATTCATAGGAAAATACTAAAACTGCCCATTCTGGAACAAACACAATCCCTCCCCACTATAATCTTTTAGTGGGCATACCCGTCTTTTCACAAAACAAAAAATTCAAAAAAAAATCTAGGAGCTAGCCAGTCCGCTAGCTAGCTTGCTTGGTTGTAGCTAGCATGAAGCCATGCATGGAAGAAGGAACGCCGTGGAATCCCTGTAACATGGTCTTGGAAAGCGTCAGTTTAAAGGGGGGGTACGTGGCAGTTATATGTTGATGACAGCTATTGTGAATCCAGAAAGATAGGAGTCACACTCCCGCCGGAAAATGATAGTTAATAAGAGAGAGAAAGAGAGAGAGAGAGAGAGAGGTAAATGATAATTGATTTTTTTTTTGTGTAATAACAATTAATGAAGGATTTTAATGACAATTTTTCTTCAAAGAGGGTGGACACGTTGCCATTGAGATAAACAGAGGACGGCACCGAATCCGTTTGACTTCTCTCACGATTTCTTAGTCTTTCCTCCCATTTGCTATTTATACAAGTACGAGCCCATACGGACCTACACCCCTTTGTCTTCGTTTTCTGCTCCTCTCTACCTCTCTTTTGTCATTTTAAACCATCGGAAAAAAAAAGAAAAAAAAAAGAGTGGCTTAAAAAAGGTTAATTAAAACCTCGTAGACGACAAGTACTTCGTCGGAAACCATGGGAAGAGCTCCATGTTGCGAGAAAAACGGGCTTAAGAAAGGCCCGTGGACGCCGGAGGAGGACAAGAAACTGATCGATTATATACAGGAGCATGGGTATGGGAATTGGAGGACTCTGCCAAAGAATGCCGGTATATATATAATAATATTCGACTTCAATTTCTTTGCTGCTATTGATATTTATGCTGATTAATTTTATGACTTTGAATTGTGTAGGGCTTCAAAGGTGTGGAAAGAGCTGCCGCCTTCGATGGACTAACTATTTGAGACCCGATATCAAGAGAGGCAGATTTTCTTTCGAAGAGGAGGAGACAATTATCCAGCTACATAGTATTTTGGGCAACAAGTAAGTTTTCAATATAGTTTCTGCAAAAGTACTAATGCTTAGGATTTTGCCATTTTTGGGTCATCCATCCTTAAACTCTTTGCTTATTTTTTTCATAGGTGGTCTGCCATTGCTGCTCGCTTGCCTGGAAGGACAGACAACGAAATCAAAAACTACTGGAACACACACATTCGAAAGAGGCTCCTCCGAATGGGAATTGATCCGGTGACACACAGTCCACGCCTCGATCTTCTAGACCTCTCCTCAATTCTGTACAATTCGTCTCAAATGAACATGTCAAGGTTTCTTGGGGTCCAAAGCTTAGTAAATCCGGAGCTGTTAAGGATAGCCACATCTTTCATGTCACCCCAACGGGAAAACCAAAACTTGCTTCTGCAAAATCTTCAACAAAACCAGCTTTGCGATTCCCAAATGCAAGACCAGATTCCACAGCTTCTCCAGCATAATGAACTTCAAGAAATTCCGTTGGCTAACCCTTGTGTTTCATTCCCTAGTGAAGCACAAATCGTGGAGCCCAATGCAGAGCAGTTCGCACCAGATTTCACCCAACCAGCCGAGTGGCAAAGCAATGGGATGCCTTTGAATTTTACTGAAGAACAACACTACGTTCCTGAACTACAAGGTTACGGTTATTATGGGTCAGATCATCAAACTGTGATGGATCCTTCGCCTGAAAACTCAGCTTTCTACTCCAACAACAGCAACCAGAATTTCAGCTTCGCGTCAGTTTTATCGACGCCATCATCAAGCCCGACGCCATTGAATTCAAATTCAACATATATCAACAGCAGCACCGAGGATGAGAGGGAAAGCTACTGCAGCAACAACATGTTGAAATTTGAAATCCCAGATATCCTGTGTGTTAATGAATTCATGTAATGTCAGAAACTGATTGGATGTAAGGATTTCAAGATGTAATGTCAGAAACCGATTGGAAGGGTTGTTAACATTTTCTGGGATTTCAAATTTAGCGCTGTTGATACGTGTAAACTTCTCTCAATAATTTAATTTGGTGCCGTTTTGTTAAGCTTACTTTATCAGGAATCAAAACTTAGTCTTTGTATTTTTTTACTCAACCAGACGTTTCCATTATTGATATCTACTATACTCTTTCGTTTTCTTTAATCGTATTTGGTTACATTATTCGACAAAACCCTGTCCAGCTACCATTGAAATTAAGTCAACTGCATAAACAAACACGATTAAATTATATGAACGACCATAATGTTCTTCAGCTTGAATCTTATTTAATAGCAGAATAGTTTTATTTTTATTTTTTAGTTTATTTTACATAATTGGAAGTAGGAGTGCCGACAAGATCTCTATATGTTATTAGCTTTTGTTATTGCCTTTCCCCAAATGGGCTATAATCACCTAAAAGAGAAAGGTAAAAGAAAATCCAAGCGAGTACAAAATCATATATAGATTCATATGATTAAGTTAATCATAACATGCAAAAGCAAAGAACGGTTTGAATGATCCCGACAGCGAGTCCAAAATTCCGGCGACACGACCGGGGGGAGAGGTCGGAGCTTGTGGGGGGTGACACCTGTCCATGCCACCTGTAAGGCTAACTGTCTTTTCACGTACAAATAAAGTAATATTTTGCATGGGGATTATGGTAATAGAAGTTTGACTAAAAAAGGGCACGTGTCCACGTACGAGCGGTGATGAAAAACCCCGGTGGGCACTACAAATAAAAGGGCTTTGCTTTATTGACAATCATGGCGTGGTTCTTGTGCTGGTTTTTGTCACTTTTATCATCACCATTTATTGCTTCAGTCTCAAACCAAAACCTAAATTAATTGCGTCAGCATTTGGGACACGTGGGCTCAATAATACAAAAGGTGGGTCCCGTTTATAAGCTTGGGGATTGGTGGGGTTAGCGGTTGACCTGGTGGCGAGAGGAACCTCTTATCCAGTTAGAAGGCCTGCTGAGCTCCAACTCGCCGATTATTTTCGTTGTCTTAGACTCTTGAGCCCTGTGCAATGATACCTCAACAATGGAGTTAGTGCATAATTATCAGGACAATCATTGAGTGGAAGAACACTGCAGAATGAAAATGGCAGGGCTAGTGGGCCCGATTTATTGTTTTGACTCTTTTGGCTTTTTGGTACAATTCTTTGCAATTTTCCTTGCAATCTTTAATTTCAACTTTGTTGTATTTTATGGCCACTTTGCTACTCCATCGATGCCTCAAGGGACAATTACTGTAATACATTAAGTATATATTCTAGAAATCTGAAATATATAATAGATGAATATTATGTGCAAACATACAATCTATATTAAATATATAGCAATTGATCAGTATATAAAAAAACATCTGAGAATTAGACTTGTTAAAGATGAAATATTTCATTTCAAAATCTATGGTATAAATATAGAGTTTGTGTAAAATATGTGAATATAATGTTTATAAAAAATAAAATCATTTTTTCCTAAAAATATGCGTTTTTAGGATGAAAAATAAGTGTTGATCGATCATCTAAGTTGAAATCTTACAACAATTTTTTTTTATTTTATTGTAGATGATGTATCCCGACAAAATTCATTTTTAATGTGCATGCGTGGGAATAGAGGCGTAATGTTAAAAGGACGACTCATGCCTTTATTATCTTTTTAAAATTGATGTATTCTTAAAATTACCATTAGATTTCTTTCCTTTTAATATTACTAAGAATAGAAATATATATGTTTTAAAGTTAGTTCAATGCTAGAAGAGTTTGAATATTGTGCTATTATAACATCTTTACATATCGCATCCATATATATATGACATTTGCAGAAGAAGAAAAGAATATAACATCCACAATTAGATAATGACGTTAGCACGATAGCACGATGGGATAGGGGTATATATATTCAAAATTAATTAAGTTGAGAGATGTACAATAAAAGTTCCTGATAAAATGTGCAAACTTTTTTTTTTTAATATCATATTTCTGCATGTGCAGACATACATCATGTTGATATATAATTTTGAAATGATAAAGTTTTTCTTTAAATTCGGTGAAATTTTCTCCAATTTAAATCTATTAAACCGATGTGAGAATCTCATATTCTATTAAAAATACAAGTGAAAATTACATGTATTTTGAGCACATGTCAATTTAATAAATTGCATTATAAAAAAGTTTGAACCCAATTTGAAAGAAATTAAACTTAATTTGTTTATTTCAAATATATATATATTCCAATTAATTGAACATATATATATCACGTAAATGCGCAGGTGAGAAAAAAACAAATAAAAACAAAAGTGTAGCTTTTTGTTTCCTTAATCAGCTAATGACAGCTCAAGATCGGCTTTCTGACCGGTCAACGGGTGCCGCACTCTCTTTCCCTTGGGTGGGCACATACGTTGGTTGTTTTTTTCTCCAGCTCACTGTCGACGCCTGATCAGGACACTGTCCGCGTCCCTTTGTGCAATTGGGATATATGCATTCTCCACACGTCTCTAATACATTCGCACCACATTAAAATCGTGGTCATATTATATATATACATATACTGGACAAGATTTGTCTCTTCCTAATGATTTTTTTTTTTTTTTTTTTGTAATTTTTGGACACATGGGAAAACATTAATGGAAATGACGAGTTGCTCATTGAGGCACGTCTGTGTTGCTGGCGGGTGGCCGGTTGTACAATGCGACTTATAAGGTGAGTAATCGAACTATAGTACTCTATACTATAGCTCTTGCTAATTTCTTTGATTTTCCAACGCCCGGTCCCAAACACTCAAATTACTACTTTTGCTAAAGTGAATTTGAGACCACAACTTAGCCGTGCATCTTGTGGCCACCCCGTTTGATTGGGGTAGCTACGAACCACCGTGGGAGGCTATGAGCCACAACCTAGATATGGTCTGTCGTTGTGGTTGTTTTTTATTTTGTTTGATTGGCCGCATAACTGTATTTTCATATATATATATATATATATTTTTTTGAAATAATTATCTGAACTCATTAATAATCGATCAGAAAATGGAGCTTAATAAAATGATTTGTATTTTCATAGTTATTTCTTATGAAAATGTTGTGAGGCCTTTCCTAATTAAGGATTTTGTTTTTAATTTACAGGATCGATAATAATTATACTGACAGTTCATAGCTAGCTGCAATTGTGGTGAGGAAAAACCTAAGACGAGTGACATATATATATTTTAGAGATCGGACTGTTTTTTTCACAAACATTGATAGCCATTCAAATATGTATATATGATATTGATTATTTATGTTACTCAAACCAACCAACTGGAAATCCCCACGCCAGCTTAATTCACTCCATCAAATTGTGGCCTCTCAATCATGCAGAGTTTTGTGTACAAAGCAAATAGTCAACCCTACACACACATATATAATATAAACCCAAGACGAACAACCATGCATACATCGATCTTTAGATGTCGTGAATAAATTGCCAGATCGAACAGCCGACTAATGTTCTTCTCTGTCTTCTACTCGCACAATTCGAAGGTTTTATCTCGTCACCGACTCTCTACGTCAAAGCCCCACCATGCATGTAAGCCATACGCCATCTCTACGTAAAAAAAGAAAAAAAAAAAAAGTTTATATAGTGTGTGTATATAACTATATATATATATATATATATATATATCAGGCGCTAAAACTCTCTCTCTCTCTCTCTTTTAAGTCTTTTTGTAGGGTTTGGTTGGTCCATCATGTCAAACTAGGGCCGGCTGAATTTCCTTAGTTTAACTCTTTTTGTACGATTAATCATGTACAATTAGGGCCGGCTGAATTTGCCTAGTTTGACTCTTTTTGTACGATTCATCCTGTACAATTAGGGCCGGCTGAACCTTGGGTAAATTAGGTAATTGTTTAAGGCTTTTAATAAAATAAGAGATATGTTAGGTGCTCTTATGATGTTTTTAGTGTCTTCTTAACTCTAAAAAGTTGACAATATTTCTCTCATTTGAATTTTAGAAAACAATATTCATATAAGAGCATGAGAACACGATCCATAAGAACACTAAAAGATTACTTAGCATTTCTCATAAAATAATTAATGACTCAAATAATAATATTATATTTAAGTTCCTTTTATTAAAAAAAAATAAAAATAAAAATTGAAGGCCACAATTATGACAAAAAAGTTAGTGAATGTTAGAGTATCTAGCCATCTACTCTTACATATTCGATCTTCACCCATCCTTTTCAACCCTCTATTTTTTAAAATCTAACATTAATAAAGTAAATTTTGTTATCCGTGAATTAAATTCTACATAAAAATTAAGAACTATATGTAATAAAAGGGGTTTTTTAATTAAATATTTAATTAATTAAATATAAAAAAGCCCCAACTAAATTTATAGCCATAGGTCTCAAAATTAAATCGAGCCGGGCCGTCATGTGTATAACACATGCATCAGTTATGAGAGATTAATACACGACGACTTGTGGAAAAATTAATAGAGACAAGACATTGTGGTATTACAAAAAGGTACAACGGCTCGTCTTTGACTCGGCCGACCATGAACAAAGAGAGAGACCCATCGTTGTCTTCTTCCTTCCGATCTACCGCCCAAAGAAAAAGCTCTTCAATGGTTTGAATAAGTAAACCCTTAAAGTGGGTTTACGTCGTCTTGGCCTGATTATCATCGAGTAGTTTCTTTAATTTCCCTTTGGTCTCGACTTTCTTGCAATTATATAATGTTTTTGTCTGAGATGACAATGCACTTTCTGTGTGGAAAATGTGCACAAAGAAGAAATTGAGAAATGGGTACTGCATCATGCATGTGACAATATTTCTCTTGAGGGGTGACAGCCTCATTGACTACGAATTGTTCTTTAATTTGGAGGCTTCTGGCCATTAATAAATGATAAATTTTCTTAATTTGGTGTCTCTTTTTGAAGCAAAATAGTTTGCCATTGTTTTTGAGACAGCTGTGTGGGTGAAAGTAGGCAGGACCCCAAAAGGGTAACCTAAATTGAGATATTCCTTAATTTGGTTAGACTGTAAAACTTTTAGCATCCATTTTATTTATTTATTTAACTATTGGTAGATATATGTCAACTCAGTTTCCGGCAACCGGTGATTTTTGCAAGACAGCACTAATACGATGACGTACGATAAATACTATTAAAGCATAAAAAGCAAAAATTGCTTTGAACTGGTCATTTCCTCCGCCTTTTTATTGATTGAATCACTCCCTTTTATACACGTATACATTAAGTAGTCAATGACTACCAAAGTCACCTTATCCTA
Organism: Carpinus viminea; assembly: GCA_013348765.1. Taxonomy (NCBI): domain Eukaryota; kingdom Viridiplantae; phylum Streptophyta; class Magnoliopsida; order Fagales; family Betulaceae; genus Carpinus; species Carpinus viminea. The sequence continues at coordinate 64,366,123 of CP054667.1, forward strand.
CCGTTTACAACGGTGTTCTCTTGTCCATCGTCCATTGTCCTGGTGAGTTGGGCTACTTGTTCGTCATCGAGGTAGTGACAAGTGGATCGCCGAGATTGACCTCCTCTCTTGATGGTACATATGCTTTTGCTTGGGTTAGAGGTTTGGTAGGCGAGGTATGGCATTCCTTGCGGCTCTTCCATACCGCTTGTCGTGTATAGTTAGACGGTTCGTCACACGAGGTTCAGCTTGTGGGTCGGTAGTGACAAGCCTTGTTGGGGCTCGTTATAATAGATTTCCCGCAACAAGATGGTTTGTCAAGGTCCGTGGGAGCCTTCAAACGAGCCCACTTCTAATATGAACGTGGTTCGTGAATTGTCAATTGATAGATTAAGAGTTTATTTAGGATTGTGTTTGAGAAATATAATTTTTAAGTAAAAAAATTTTGGATAAAAATTTTATTTTTAAATTTTATCAAAAGTGCTTTTAATTTTTTTATCAAACGATTATATATATTTTTTTCAAATAGACTTTTTGAGTGTTAAAAGTACTTTTAAACCTTTCAAACGTAATTCCAAACAGGCCCTAAGGAAAAGCTCCCGTTTATTGATTTTCTCTCCCAACAATATATATGATGCCCATTCCATTGTTTACAAGTGGCATATTTGGTATCAAAAGGAAGATTATTTTAAACAGATTTCCTAATCTGGAAAACGACCTTAATGAGGGACAGAACATTGATGTAAACCGATTTGAAAAATGTTTCTGAAAGGATTGTGCGCATACCATATATATGATAATGCAGGAATGACATTTTGATCAAATGGAGTTGAAATCTAGCTAACAAATTGTTCAACAAGGTAATCATTACCATTTCCTCTCAAACTCATACATAGCCCCACCAACCAAAGTTTCATGATTATGATACCCCACATCTTGTTGAATATATTTAGCCCTTGTTTGGCAAGCTTCAGCACTTTCCCAACCCCCTACAACACTGTTCCTTGATCAGAGCGAATTAATCATGTTGCTTGCCTTAACGTGTGCATCAGGCCAGCTTTTGTGTTAAAATACCAAAAAACCCTCATGTATTAAACACAATAAATTGGGTTCAAGGTAAAATAGGAATAAGGACTTCTCATTTTTTTAAAAGACCAAAATACTCTCATGTATGAAACACAATAAATTGGGTACAAGGGATAAAATAAGAATATAAACCTCCCATTTTTTCAAACCTGTCAATTTGCTACCATGCCGTACCTATCACAAATAGTGCCATGAAATCTATGTCACTTGCCAAACACCCTCTTAATTTTCTAAAAAGTTGTCTCTAATAAGTGGATAATGCCTCTTACTATATTCTCATCTAGAAGGAATGATTTGAGAGTTAGATTAGCTTAAGAACAATAAAATTCAGTGGCTCACATATGATCACTGTCACGTTAGACAAATAAAATAACGTGAAATAAAAATATAGTATATAACATTACTCTAAGTAAATTAACACATTTGTTTCACAGGGGATATCACAAAAGCTGGTAATTGAACCTGTATTATATCCTTAAAGAACATAAGGAACTTATTTGGGATTATTTTCATGGCTGGACGATTATCCATTTATTTGCCTAGTGGATGCAGCAAAAGTGCCGACAAAGGCGACTCTTGCGTCAGTTTGACATCTCTATATGTCAAACAAACACACTTTGAAAAACATGTCAGTGTTTTCACATTGCAAAATCTTCCATATTGTCAACCTTCAAATATACCTAGTGATCCGGAGGAGATCAAGAACTCGATCAGTTTCAAATCGATATACAATTGAACCTATTGACTTAATTACTACGGCCTAATGATAGCTTAGGAATTCCTACTCCAAGAGAACAAAGAGTCACCCAAAAAAACAAAAAAACCATTAAAGTACTAATACGAGTGAGTATCAGTGAATCGGATACAAACTCAATACAAAATCAATAAATTAAGGTCGAAGCGTCTAATCCGTTTAATTAAATAAATCGAATTATGATTAATACTGTATATAATTTTATACCTATAACTTGACATGTGAACACAAATTATTACCTATAGTTTATAGGTCTAGTGGGTCGTAGATGGTGAGACAAAGCGAGATTTTATCCAAGAGGCTTGGGTAAAAGCTATGAATAAAATTTGAATGACCATATTTTGGCATATATATTACTATATAGCATAAACTATCTTTACTATGTTAATCTGCAGACATGTCCAATTTTTCTTGGCACCATATTCTGCCTCTGACTCGTGCAAATTAAACCCCCTGGGCCGAGGGTCTAGGCTTCTAGCTGTCGACGAGAACACGATCAAACTTTTTTCCGCTGGAGATGAAGTTCGGTTTCTGAACATCTGTTGTCACAATCGAAGCGCCATTAAAAGACCAAGAAAGTCAAAATATAATTGATTAGAAAATACAAAAGTCAAAATATAATTAGGACATAATTAAATTGATTGTAAATATTATTGTTTATAGTTAAACCTAAGAATATCGGATGAAGATCCCCAGTAATTTTGAGAAATTGTTAGCCAGTTTTTTTAAAAATTTTAGCCATTAAAGAGATCTAATGGCTCAAAATTAAACACCTATTTAATATAGGAGAGATAAACTTAAAATTTTGAATTTTGAAATTTAACCTCGAAATATATGATATCCACTAAAAAAAATTAGGTGTTTTATTTTGAGCTATCAGATTACTTCAATGACTAAGATTTTTTTAAAAATTAGCCGACAATTTTAGAAAAATTATTGGAGATCTTAATCAAAATATCAGCAAGATATGTACACCTGTCAATTCACTTAATTAGCCTTGATCCTATCGATGGATTAATACGTCTGTGGTTCAAACTTCAATGTAGTCTTGATATTATTATTTGGAAAATGACTTCGGTTACTCAAGCTTAACCCATTGAACAGGCAAAACTACTAAATATATTAATGGAACATGAAAAATAGACCTTTTATGACCATTTTCATGTGATATTGTCGTGCCTACTTTTTGTCTTTTTTTGCTGGGACCATCAATACCACGTTTGGTGGGCCTGTGATTTTGCAAGCGTATTTTAAACAAAATCTTGAAAGATTGTAAGGATATGTTTGGAATTGTATTTGAGCGTTTTAAAAATATTTTTAATACTAAAAAAGTCGTTTAAAAAAAGTATTATTTTGGTAAGAAAAATTAAAAATGTTTTTAAGAGTCTAAATTAAAAGCTTAAAAATGGCTAAAATACATTTTTTGACTTAAAAACTTTATTTCTCGAACACAATCCCAAACAAACTCTAAGTTAAAAAATAACAGTTTGAAGGAAAAAAAAGCAGTATATATAAAGATTAAATCGCAATTTTACGTCAAGCATTTTTGAAAGTTATGTTTTCATTGACTGCGGTTTGAAATCTTTATTTTCTCAAATGCACGTTTTGAAATTACTAAACTAAACGGACACCTTAAAATTGCAGTCCATCCTAATAATGTCCAAGACAAAGAAAGAAATGTCGTTTAAGTATTCTTGTGATGCTTATTGCTTTGAAAATAAAATAAAGTGCTATGATTTTACTCTCTCGAGCTTTTTTTTTTTTTTTGACATAAATGTCACAAGAGGGGAGAGGGATTCAAACTAGGACCTCCGCTCTCAGCGTTGAAATCAACATTCGAAACCAGGGATTATGATGGAATTACTGGGCCATTAATTTTCATGGTTATTGTTGAAAGTCCATTATCAAAAAAATTCTATTTGGGCCCAAAAGTGAATACTTAAAGCCCGGTGATAAGACATGTCTTTTCATTCACTAATCACCGGCCAGTAATACGAAGCGTGCCTCACTTCAAAGAAAGAACGAGGAAGAAGAAAAAAAGACACGTGCTTGGCACATGGAGCGCATTTTGATTTTTGAGTGATAGTTTACACCGCTACAAGAAAAAAGAAAAGAAAAGAGAGGTTTAAATCTTAAAGGGTAGTTCAATTAGCCATGAACCACGCCTCATGAAACGAAGGTCGCTAGTTCGAATCCTCGCTTTCCTTTCCCTTGTAAATTAAAATTCTAAAAACATTAAAAAACTCTTTTAATAAATAATAATAATAAAAATGTAAGTCTCTTATTAAATATGTAACAAATTTAATTGATTAATATTAATAGAATCTAGTTCAAATCCATAAGTTTAACTGTTTAGATTGAATAATGTTTCAACACGTACGTTATATTATGTTTCTTAATGTTTCATTAGTCGTATATCTCTCCAAGTGATATAAAACATAAAGGTGGTGTGTCATGTGTGGCATGATGAATCTTTAATTCTTCCTCCTTTCTTCGTTTGTTTTCAGCCTCCAGAACATTAGAAGGTTGTCCTTCCATCCTCGCCATTGTCACATCAATCGTGACGTCGCTAGTGCTCTTCTGTGACTGTTGTCCTAGAAAAAACCTACATTTACACTTTAGAGGGTACTCCTTATCTTTAGATTTTAGAGATAAAGACGATGTCTCCATTTTTAGGATTAGATACTCTTTGTCTCTTCAACTTCGGAGACCAATAGCACAAAGATGTCGTTCTTTGTCTGTGAAGAACAATGTCATTATTGTTCATCTATGGAGAACAACATCGTTGTTGTTTTGCCTTCTGATGTTGGAAGGAGGAGTCAAAAATACCCACCAATAGAAGAATGTGGACAATATCTTAAACTCCTTCAACAAACTCGGTGGCAGAAACAAAATATTTATTTTTGCCACCGACTTCACGAACACCCAACCCTACATATTACCGCCTAACTTATCTTTTTTTCAATCTTAGAATGTGAGAGAATTTTAAAATCAAATAAGATATAATTTTTTAGTTGATTAGAGAGAGAGAGTGTGTGCCTGTGAGGATTGCATTGGCCTATCAAATAAGCTTTAAAATGAATCCACTTAACTTCAGTGGGAGCAGGTTAATTAGAAGCAATGAAAGATAATGTTAGAATATATTACTTGAATACTTTCTCTGTTTGTATTTGCCCAAGTTTCTTGCTGGAAATGACTGCTTTATTTCCTTTACTCTTATTTGATTTTCCTGATCAAACTGTTTGTTTGTTTGTTTTTCTTCTTCCTTAGCTTAGATCGAGCTTTCGAAGTCGTATATATTAAATATCTGGGAGGAAAGTTGGCCTTGTAAAAAGCAAGAAAAATAATTGGCCCTGCAGTTTTCAACACATACCCCCATTAATGTGAACATAATTATTAAGGTCATTTCGGTCCATTTACGATTCCGGCGTCGATGTTGCACATCAACGTCAAAAAGTCCACCTGCATGATCGTCGACATGATGATGATATCCACAACCGACGTGCATTGGCGATACAGACACGTGTCTCTTTGGCACTATGATTGTGGGCAAAACATTGGTGCCCATTCATCAGGAACTCTTGCTGCGTGTCACGCTCCCACATTCAATTTCGAAACGCGTGGTTTGACTTCTCTTGTAACTCGAATAATCCTCAGCGCGAAGACACACACCTCGCTCCCACTGTCTACAGCCTGGGTTTATGGCTCGGTCGTCCACAGAGCCACTGGTGGTCGAGAAAGTGATCGGAGATGTGCTAGACATGTTCACTCCGGCTGCCAATTTTACAGTCCATTACGCGTCCAAACAGGTCGCTAATGGCTGCGAAATCAAGCCCTCTGCCGCCGTCGATAGGCCCAGCGTCCAAATTCTTGGTCCTCGCATCTCAACCACTTTCTATACTCTTGTACGTAGCCTCTCTTTCTTCTAGTTTCTTCACTTTTGCATGTTATTCATATGAATCTATATATGATGATTAATGTTTAATGAATAGGTTATGGTCGACCCTGATGCTCCAAGCCCAAGTGAACCAACATTGAGAGAGTGGCTCCATTGGTGATTTTTCTTTGAACCCTTTCTTTATAAATAGAGCTAATGGGAATAAATGTGAATTATTATTAATTCAGTATATATTGCAAGGATATAATTTAAATGTTGCTTCAATATTCAGGATCGTTGTAGATATCCCAGAAGGGTCAGACGCCACCAAAGGTTTGCACAGTACCCCACTAGGTTTTGGATTGTGGGGAAAGACATGTCACATGACTCACATGTGTAATATGAATTTATGATGTTATGTTTTGGATTGTAGGGAAAGAGTTGGTAGCGTACATGGGACCTCGACCACCGACAGGAATTCATCGGTACATATTTGTGCTGTTTAAGCAGAAGCATGCAATGATGGCGGGGTGTCGAGCTCCAGACGGGCGTGGCAATTTTAGCACCCGACAGTTTGCTGCTCAGTACGAACTTGGCCCTCCGGTTGCGGCTGTGTATTTTAATTCACAGAAGGAACCCGCTACTAAAAAACGCTGATCATTCTGTAATTCGGACCGTGTTTGATATTGTATTTTGATCATAATTGTGGTTTGGTTTGTGTGTGTTTTTTATTCGTTTTGAGTTTTAAATTTTTAGTTGGATTACGAGAAAATAAGATATAATTTTCTGAGTTCTTATTGTGGCGGTAATTGAATTAGCCGGGGCTAAAACGAGCAGAAGTTTTAGTAATCTTGGGTCTGTTATCTTTTTTTGCGATCATTTAAAAGTGCACGTTTTGAAATATGATTTTAAAAACACATTGAAGGGTTTGAAAAAAATCATAATTTAGTCTTTAAAATTACAATTCAATATTTTTTTGACACGTTCATACAAGAAGGGGAGGAAAATTAACTAGTAACTTCCACTTAAAACGTGAAGCGTGATTTTCATCGATTATAATTCAACTTTTAAAATATGTTTTCAAACAATATATTATTTATAATTTAGTGTTAAGATTACACTTTTAATATAATAAATCATAGCGCCAAATGCAATATCGAAGCATTATTCTAACATTATCTTTCTAGTTCCTGCAATAATTAAAGCTCAAGCATTATTCTTTAATTAATTGCGTGGTTGGGCTGAATTGTTCTGAATTGCGTAGTGGCATACATATGTAGTTGGGGCTTACTTAGCCCAAAGCTCATCAAATGGAGTACCTGGTGTCCAAGCTTTGGTTGTAGACGAAACTGGTGGAACCAAAATAGATTGGGTCTAAATTTTGGGCTGAGCTGAGGCTGAGGCCCATGAAGCCAGCAACCCTGGATTCGCCTAGAACTAGAAGCAATGGGTTCTTTCGTAGCTACCGAGTAACATAAAACGTGATGAATTCATTGAAAAAAGAAACAGTGATTGGCAAGCCTGCGATAGGGATAATTATTTGTATACAACCATCCAATTATATATAGTTTTTGTACACAATTGGAATTGGTTTTCTTCGTAGTACATCTTTAATATCTCCTAATCGACTTGTAGTTCTCTACTCTTTTATTTGAAGTTTGAACACCATTCGGCACAACACAGTAGTGGAGACGGTAAGGATAATAGGTCTTAATTATTTGCCAGAATCGGCCCATCGGGTTCCAAGTATAACAGATTAGGATGGGCTCTATCGGGTAATACTCAGGTCCAACCCGGTCAAAACAGGTAAAAGTTTCTCGAATTGAATGTTTTAAAGCATGGATTCATATCTCTGAACGAGGTTCAACGTGCGAGTAAAATTGCCAAGTGTTTAACATGTAAGAAACAAGTAATTTTTTAATAGCATGTGGAAAAATGTTTTTTTAAAAAAATAATTTTATAACATTAAAATTCTATTAAGCACGCAAAAAGTATTATATACAAGGATTGAGATTTTATTTAACCCCTCTTCCAGATTTGAAACCGTCCCACGATTTTATTAAGGATTTTTACTAGAAGGTTTTATGGACATGTTAGACCTCCGGCCGCCTTGAAGCTCTCTCTATACCTGTTACGTTTTCCATATTATCCAACGATAAACAACAACATATCACAATTGTAACGCAAACCAGGAAATGGTAATTACAAATTTCGAAAAGGCACCTAAAATTCAAAGAATACCACATTTACAAACATGAAGTGGATACTCCACATTTTTCTTTTATTTTGACAAATCTTGCTAAAATTGACGCGCATGAGGCAAAACCAACCAATTGATACAAATGGATGCCGTGGAGATGAACATAGAAGCAGAGGCACTTATATGGTGCATGTAAGCAGCTCACGGATTTCTTTGATAGCAGCACTAATACTATGAAGGGCCATTTTCTTCACCTGTTTTCAGAACAAAGTTAAGGCCATTTTTCTATCATTGATCAATTCTACATGGATTGGAATCGAGATAAAAGGGAAATGTATTAGTAATTTAGATTCTAAGGAAGTCTGTCTACCTCTAGCTTGTCTACTTTCGCTTTATGGTCATCCGGAAGCAGCCGGACTTCATCACTCAACTGGATGCACTCAGTAACATTTTCCGGGGAGACAAAGTCCAATACCACATGGACGCAAGACTGCAGATGAAAATAAATGTAATATACAAGATTATGGTGGGGTATCATAAATAATCTCTCTTTCTAAATTCAACCAAGAAACTGAAAAATATTCTTCAAGTTTCAGATCAACTAATCAGTTATCATAACATGCCAAAGGCCTAAAAATCGAGAATCAAAATCAGAATAAACAAACATCATTTATCAATCAGATATTTACTCAAATGTGAGACTATTAATAAGGTTTCTTCATTTTAGCAGGTTCCTGTTAAAAATTAAAGAACAGAATAAGCATACAGAGAAGATTTCATATTATTTGTAGCCCAAAAAATTAAAGAAAAAGGAAAAGGAGTGCTAAAATCATCCTGAAGTTTTCCTCAATATTAAAAAATGATGTAATATCACACACAAGTTTGTCAATTATATGCATAGAAATGGTGATTTATGCTAAATAATAAGGTTTCTAGTTATTCAAACCGTAAAGAATGATCGCAATTCAAAAGATAATTGTAAAAACTAGATTTCAAAATTGTTGAATATCTAACCTTAGGATTCCTTATCTGGTATGGACATCCAGCAGGAATGATGACAGCTTCCCCAACACGTTGCTCAAAAGTCCATGGTTCAATTTCTGATAGTAGTGAGGTGGTTTTTTCAGTTATTCTTCATTGAAAGAAATGATGAAACCAAAGGAAATAATATTTACCAAACTCCTCCTTAAGTCTCATTTTGTGAGTTGTGTCAAGAAAGACACACTGATCAAGAATTGGATGAACCACCTGCAAAAGAGCACAAGTGAATGAGCATCAACTCTGATCTGCTAATAGAATATTTTTTCTTTTACTGGACTTACATGATTATGAAAGCCATACATATGGCTGAACTCAATAGAATGCCTCTGGAGATACTCTATAAGCTTTGGAACATCTTGCCTACGAAAGACATCCCATTGGGCACCAGAGGACTCAGAGAGTACTCTCTTAGCATAAGAATTGGAGCTTTGGATATGATCCACAGAATTTCTATGATCTGATGCATGGGAGCTCGGTACAGGTCCATGGCAAGGTAAAGAGGCTTCAGAATCAGAATCATATCTCCCATCATGGGACATGTTACTATTTTTGGGACTCCTTGCAGCAGAATAGCAAGATACTCTAGCAACTTTCTTGCGTAAGTGCATTTCTTCCCCTGTCACATTCTGCAATCCTGCATCTTCGTTGTTTTCACCATTTAATAATGATTTTCCATTTACTTTATTTGCTGCTGTTTGATCAGTAGTAATCTTGGAAGACTCACTTTGACATTGAGCCTTGTGCTTTTTCAGCAACTTTCTTATTTTAGTAAGCTGTTCTGTAGAGATAGGGGCATCTGATGTATGTGCCAAAATATTCACCTGGGATAAACAAGCCAATGGCACAGATCACTCACATGCTGGCCTATCTCTATATACTATAATAGATGAAAGAATGACCATCAATGCATATATTCAGAAGGTGGGTTAAAAGGGTGCTGAATAAAAATTGAAGGGACCAGAGATGAAATGCTTCCGTTCATGAGTTTGATGCCTTGTTTCAAAAGAAAACGTACTAACAGAAATTCGGATGCTCTTATAAAGGATTGGTTAAGTGGGTCTTAATGAGTACCCTTCTAAGAACTTAAGGGATTACACATGAATAAACAATTTAGGGATTCTTGAACAATTGATTACATGTCCTTTAGGATAATGATAATGCCATCACCAAACACTTCATGGCTTGATTACATAACGCATTGGGCGTGGTTGCATATACATATCGCAGGGAGCATGCAGAAGGAATAAGGGAGTTCATACGAGGAGCATGCATGTTTTAGATGATGCTTTTTCTCAAGAGGATGAGAATTTTGAACTAAAATACTTTGATCAGCATCTACATACCACACATGCATATATTTACTAAATTGCATCATTCTACCTGATATCAACAAAATGTGATTATCCAAAAATGACTTTTTTCTTTGGGGGAAGGGTCATAAGTGTTGATTTAGATATAACAAAGCATTTCTTTTTTCAAATAGGTAATAGGATGTTTTTTTGACAAAAATCGAAGTGCTTGAATACGAACTTTAAGAGAGATTCAAATTGAAATGGGAGAAAGAAATAGGCATACCACATCATATGAGTCATAACATAGTTTTGTCACAGAATCAGCCCATACGAGTTCATCCTTACAGCCGTATGATATATAGACACAAGGACCTAGGTCAGGCTTCGGGATTTCCTCTGGCAACTTTGCAGCTAAATTTAGAAGACCAGACCTGGGATTCATGTATTCTTGAAGTGGTAGAGAGTGGATTAGTTCAGCATAATGAGCTGGAAACTGTTCTTGGAACAAATGAGAAGACAGCCAACCCTTCAATTTAAACATTTCATTACATGTATTTTTTTGTGTCTGCCCATTCAGAGAACCCATAAAATACTGCCTGATACCAATTTCTACCTGCCATAGTAGAATCAGGATACAGAGAGTATAAGATTACAAAAACCGTGGATAAGAGTTGAGAGAAATGGACTGCGAAATGATACTATAATATTAAAGTAATTCAAAACTACACTTTGAACAAGAGTGAACAGAAAAGGAGTGATATGAACCTATTATATTAAAATAAATGCAAGAAAGCATATCACATTGTAACTTGGCATATGGTATAGTGGAAATAGACCAACCTCACACCAATCCAAGCAATTGGTAGCTTCAAGTAAATCCTTATTATTCTCATATCTGGCAATGCTCCTCTCAAGATAAGTGCAGAACATGACTACTGGATCCCAACTCAAATTTGATGTAGTCTGAAGCACACTTCGAACTACTACAGGATGGCCTTTACCCCAATGCTTCTGAAAGTGTTCAAGCTTATCACCATGAACGTCCCAAAGTTTGGGGTAGTACAAATAGTTATCATTTGAATCTTCTCTTATGGCCGCTTCTTGCAAATGCCCAATTCCATCAGCTTTATGATCTAGGTCAAGGCATAGCGAGCAGCATGAAGATGTATCAAAAACTTCTGGAAACTCATAGCTGCAAACTATTTCTTCTGCACTTACTTCCAACTCTTTAATCCAACTCAAGGGAAAAACATGTCTCAAATCAAGGAGACTATCACCACACCCGCCAAATTCCGAGGGTGGACAATATATCCTGCCAATATCATTACAAGCTTTCCAGTCAGATAGTGATGCAGGTGAGGTAAGGTATGTGCCAGAATTTTTCTTAGGCAGCTTCTTTTGTAAACGTTGCTTGTCACCAGATTTACAAGGTTTCCTTCTATTTGAGTACTTTGAGATAGATATGTCAGTACTTCCAGGGAAGTTCCCTCGACAAAAATCCCGACAACAACTTAAGCAAAGAATATATGAACAATGTGGGCAGCTTCTATGGAGATCCACAATTGAAGTTCTGCAGTTATTGCTGTGCCAAGAGTCATGTCATGCAAAAGACAGGCAACAAAAGACAATTAGTTAAATATTATTAATGTCACCAAAAGTTACAGGCAGAACATAACATACCAGCAATGTTTCTCACTGCAGCCAAATTCAGCCTGCTTGATGTGAACTTCAGATGGTTTCTTCCCTGTTACACAGAGGGACATCAAAAACTCGCCCGATATAAACCAGAAGGGGGATGCACAAACCAACAATAAGAGGAGAATCATCACCACTACCTTTTGTTATTGCCTCTGTTTCAAGCTCCACACTTTGGTCTTGGTTTATTCTCTTTAATACAGGAAGAAGCATACAGATCATATAATGGAAACGTAATATTTTTTCAACTTTATTGTTCTCGCCCAAAGAATCCTGAAACAAGGCAAATGGATAAATTGAAGCATCAGATTCAATATTATGACAAGCGTGCTTAATTGAAATATCATTCAACTTTGATGTCAGACCTTACTTTCACTGTCTTTAGATTGATTAGCCGAACAGTCCTTACAGGTGCAAGTTCCACGACAGACTGGACAGGCCAGCTTAACTTCTTGCGTATCAAAATACCTAAGTGAAATCAAAAGGTTCAATGCTCTAAAAATAAGCTTAGATAATGGAGCTAAGGAGCAGAAAGATGTTTCACTCTTGTATCTATGAAGAACTATAGTAGTTTGAAAGAAAGCACAGGAGGACTGTGGTGCATGGATGGTAAATGAAATTGCCACTCCATTTTGTTATTACTCTAGGTTATTATGTTCTGTACAACAGATTTTTAGATATTCACTCCTCTTAGCTCAGTTTTGAATAGGGGGCTGTTCTAAAAAGTTCTTCTTCCTCTCGGCTTATGAGTTGGTATAGGCTGATGTCTCATGCTGCATTCACAGGCGAAAATGCATCATGACTTTCCTTGAGAAACAATGTTATGAGAAAATCGTTTCAAGCTTCATAGGGAAAAGACATAAAAGAGAAGTTTCATCTACAGGAAACAAAATTATCTCACAAAACCCTGTTTTGTCAGGACTGTGACAAACACCAGTGGATAAGGAAATAGCAGACTTTTTTTTTTTTTCAGTGAGTGATAGGATGATGTATTACTCTAGTGGCAAACATAAATTCTTTATGCCTTGTCATTAGAACATGCTTCTCAATTCTTATCTCAACACTGCACTACGTATTAAACTTTCGTTTTCAACATACACTAGCAAAATTGACTTGCTTCTGAAAAGGTATTCAATAAACATGCACATTTTCAACACACAATCATATTGACGGAAGGAGACAGCAATGCAGCAAGAAATTCAACATTCAAAAAGAGTGAATTGAACAAACCGTTCTTTGACACAATCTGAGCAGAAAAACTCTTTCTGACAACTCGAACACTTGATAAGACTCAAAGAACCACTTCTTTGACACCAATGGCATGTCTTCCTTCTTCCCTCCTCAATTTAGTCACATTCCGTCCGCACGGCATAAGCTATATCACACAAGCAATAAATCAAACAGAAACAAATCAATCGTTCAATAAAGCATCAAAACACACAGAACCGCAGTTAGCACCTGCATTGTGCCAATTGGCAGCGGCTCGATGTTCTTCGACCGAAAACACCGCCGCCTAACCATGCCTGCATCTACCCCGACTTTCACATGGCAATTAGTACCTACATTGCCGAAATTCCGTGGTGAAGGTGACTGTGCCGGTGATATCGCCATCACACCGTTAGGCAACTGTCTCGTCAACTCCTCTTCTTCACTATTCTCCTCCTCCTCCATATCCATCTCATCGTTCCCGGTCTTCTTTTTCTTCTTCTTGGCTGCCGAAGCCGAATCGCTCGTCTTCTTTTTTGTCTCCTTCTTCTTCTTCTCCAAGCCTCTCTGGAGCACCATTCTGATCAGCTCCAACTGTAAATTCCCTTTCTTCAGCTTCATCTTCCGCAATGCATCGTCCACCGCTTCCGTCGAAAACCTCGCCGATTTCTTCCGCTTCATCGGCTTCGACAACAGATTCTTCTTCGTACCTACTTTCTGTGCCCTAATTTCGAGCTCCGCCTCTTTGTTCAGCGCTTTCTTGCTCGGCTTCCTCTGCAGTTTCAGCGATTCCGGGACCTTCTCCTTGAACTGCCGGTGACGGCCCTGGAGATAGTGAATCTCGCAGAGCTTCATGTCGTCCATGACTCTCCTCTTGCACCGCCATTGCCGACCGTCCGTACGGCTGCACCGTAGATGGTCCGGCAGAGCCTCCTCTGCCTCCATTGCGAAAATTTCCCTTCCCTTAATTTCCCGGAAAATTGAATTTTCCCCAGAAAATTTCCTGAGAGTGAGACCCGAGTCGTGGCTGTGATGTTTAGACAAAGAAAAAGGGTTTTTCTTTTTCCTTTTTTTTTTTTTTTTCCCCTTTTCCTCTGTTTCTTCAGAGAGTATTTATTAGGAGTAAGTAGATGGCATATTCCGTAATTAAAGGGAAAGGGAGAGTCCAATTAGGTCTCGAACTCGTCGATTTGGTCACAAGTGGGATCAGGATAATTGGCAAGAATCAGTGACTGTTCGATTTTGTAGCAGATTTTTAATTCTGACAGCAATTGGATTCGTCTCTTGAATGAGAAAGCACACCTTAGTGTGCAGACAATTCTATCAAATTTCATTGGTGAATTGTAATCACCGCAATTATACGGCAAAATTTTCTTGATTATTGTCTATATTTGATGGTCCCCTTTGGGTTCATTTTCATGTGGGGAATGAAAGCAAATGGAATATGCACTAATGCAAGAACTTTTTTATGACAATTTTCTGAGCTTCGATGCAATTCTTCTTCACAATGTTCACCGTTTATCTGCATTATTGTATTAATGTTATTTGTGCAGAATTTCCAAGAAGAGGAAGAAAATTTTGCTGCATATTTCTTGCCAAAGCCATTGGAAGTGTCCAACTTTAGTGTTCTGAAAGCTTGTCATTTCCATGTATTGTGCATGGTGAAGAAAATTATTGCTACCCGAGATTTGTTGCACCGAGCTGTTACGATCCTAAGGGTTAAGGGTTTGCTGCCCGTATGAGCGTAACCAAATTAATTGTGATGTTGGGCTGTATATATTGTCATAAAATTTGCTAAATTTAGTATGTATATCCTTTTGCAGGCCTGTGAACATAGTAAAGGGCTTGACAGCAATCCAGCAGTCAAGGAATAGTGGTTCTGATCTGTGAGATCCTTAGCAGTTTACCTTTTAACAATTTGTTTTCCTTGTTTGTCCGATAGACATTTCATGTTAAATTGGCATTTTTAAGGTGTACAAATTTATGTTGGACCTTTGGTTTGAACATTTTTCCTGCTTAGCATGAAAGTTATAAAGAAAAAAAGGCCCATGAGTTGCATGCCGCTGTCGATAATAGGGTTGGCTTTGAATGAGATGCATGTGCTGCATTGGGTTCAAAGTTTTGTGTCAATCTCAATTGAATACTGCTGCTTAATAATTTATTGTAAATCAAAGTTATGATATTATGTATGTTTATGAGTGAAATGCTAAAGATTTCTTCGGATTAAATTTTTTTTTTTAAAATAAAATAAAATAAATCATTAATTGTAGTATATTTTGATAATATGAAATTACTGTTTTGACACAAAACAAACTGACAGTAAAGCAGAGCAATAAATAGAAAGGATTGTTCAGTGTTTTAGCAAATCTGTTTCTCGAGAAGCTCAATCAACTCATATAGCACTATAAGTCTCATTTATTTCTCATGATAAATTCAATATATTTGAACACCACATTCATTAATTTAAGGGAATATGATTCTTATTTCATTTTGTTGCATCTAACGGTATATATGATGTTAATGAGAACAATTTTGTGATTCCGGCTTCTTGGTTCATGGCCAATCCATCTTCTTCTGAGAAATGAAGAGACATTCTTGAAGACTTGCTTGTGCACATGTATCTATTTCCTGCAAAATGGGATATTGAAAATGCTACAAGGAAGCCAATTAACAAATTAATTCTACAAGATCACTTGGTTCTTCCCAAACAACTAATGGGGCATCAAAAATCAAACAACTAGTGAAAGAAACAGATCTAGAAAGAACCTGTCGTTTTACGTTCTCCGGTGGCAATGCCCCATATAGAAACATGATTGGGTGCAGCGCTAACGAAGCTGTCCCATGCATAAACGACAGTATGATTAACAGGACCTTTCATCAACGCTGCACTCAATGATGTTTCTCAATCTGGGAGTCTCCCATATGCTTCCTCCAGGCTCCAATTGCATTGGATCCAAGCATCTTGGCGCAGTATATATATATATATATATATGTAAATAAGCCGATATATAGATCGAGTGTTTAGTACACGGAGTTGTACCGATTTGTACTACCATTTTACTTTCGCAAGATTCAGAGCTTCTGCTGCTGTCCATAAAGGCTGCTGGACGAAAACATATTAAAATGCTTTATTGAGATGAGATTTGTACTTGTTAATTGTACTGGAAAATATATATATCTTGTACTACATTTCTTCCCGAAGCCCCCAAGTCCAACCATCTCTTTCTTTTCTGGTATACCAATATATTTAGTTTTTTCTTTTTTCTGTTAATTTGCCCAGTCTTCTCCACCTTCAACCACATTGATTTTGGCGTTGACATTTTCATGTGATAGTTGCTTGGAAGGGGACCCTCTGATTGGTTGGTGGATCCCTACAATTAAATGCATAATTTTCAATTATACCTTATTATGTAATCTTTACTTGTAACCCTCAGTTGATCCGGTTTCTTCCTCAATAGTATATATAGGAGCCAGTTAAAATGTCATAGTCTCATAGATTACAATAGAATAATGCTATTCCTAACTTTCATTACATATTTTA
This sequence comes from Carpinus viminea, assembly GCA_013348765.1. Lineage (NCBI taxonomy): Eukaryota > Viridiplantae > Streptophyta > Magnoliopsida > Fagales > Betulaceae > Carpinus > Carpinus viminea. The sequence continues at coordinate 64,382,794 of CP054667.1, forward strand.
TGATGTATTTTAAGTGACTTTTCTTTTTATTTTTTAAATGGTCGGTTGACATAAAAAGCTCTTTAAAACACATTATGTTAACTCATATGAAATGAGCGTGAAGAGTAATATTACTTGTTACAAAAGTAAAGTCATAATTTAAATATAGAGAGAAAGAAAAGAAACCTGCAGATATTAAGAGATCTCTTGATCTCTTGCCTTACGTTAATGGCACTGGTTTTGTTCTTTGTAATTTCTTTTCAGACACGGGATGCTTTTTGTTTTTTTATTTTACTTGAAAATCATGTGGTCCTATTTAAAAGTGGAAGAAAAGAGAATCGAGGCTTCCTAAACGGATATATATTTTTAATTTGTATCAATCAAAATATCTCCAAATATACTTATTGGAAAATGTAACGTACAGAAACATAAACCTTGCTGTGGAAAAATAGGGTGTAAAAAAATAGGAAGAACCGATTTTCAAGTAGTGCAACAAAATTACATTAGTCCAAGAACTCACAATCCAAAAGTATAAGAAAGATCAAAATAATATGGGAAAATAAACTTCTTATTTATGAAATATTACAACAATGAAAAACTTGGGTTGGACCACACTTGCACAAGATAGGAGAAGGTTTTGGTAAGATATGATGGAATGAGAGGCTTGGAAACATGCCTAAGGTATATATAAGGGTTAGGGAAGGGTTTTAGAGCATTCTCACACTTAATTAACAAGATAGATGTGACTTTTCAAGAGATCAAGGAAGAACAACGAATTTGGCTTAGAGATGATAACAATGTCTCATCGAAATGTGTAAGGTTGTCTTGAAAGATGAAATTGGCTGATTGAGAGTAGTGGAGGTTAGATGACCAAGATAGAAGATGATAAGATGGAAAGGCTAAGAATGACATGAATCATCTATCATGTGCAAATGAGTCCCCACAATTAAACTTACATAAAATTCCTTACTACATCACTCAAAACAAAAACAAGAAAAATAATAATTGTGATTTTTGGAAAATAACTTTAAAATTTGACACTTGCAATCCATTGAAGCCCCAAAATGCAAGTACTTTTGGGAAAACGTTTAAAGCAAAATTATATGAAAAGGGCATTCTAAACTCGCTTTTACTTTACAGAAAGTCCAAAGAGACCCTATTTCCTTAAGCTATACATAGTCTTAATTACTACCAAATTAGTGTCAAAATTAAACTAGTTTGATTCTTAAATCTTGTTGAAAACTGATCAAGATCGGTCGAAACCGGTTGGGCAAATTTCAATTACCATAAGTCATAATTAACTTACATATGTGCCACGAAAAATACACTTTGTATAATTGTATTAATTTCATGAAGAACTTCTTAAACTTTATACATTTTCGATCAGTATCCAATGATATGCATATATATACACAAGATAATTATGTTGAAAGATGCTTGGAAGTGTTCATCATCTTCCACATAAAAAGTAAAGAATATTATCGTCCTAGCAATACATACACTAACAAATAAAATAAAATAAAAATGTCTATAAATCTCCTTATCTTCTACGAAGAACAATCTTTCCCTGTGCATCTTCATGCACAATGTCTAAAACTTCATCAGGAGGATTGTGCCGCCAGACTCTAGGATTCTCCATATGATGCCCAATCTGAGCAAATTTATCAGCGGCTCTATTGCCTTCCCTATATACATGACTTACAATGCAATTGTCAAGCTCTAGTATAATCAAGTTTATATCACTAACATGCCTTTGCACTTCTGCACATCTAACCTGTCTCCCTTCTACAATAACATCAATCAATGTCTTGGCATCTCCTTCAAGCCATACATCGTTCCAACCATTTTCCCGCACCAACTCAAGGCCTCTATGGAGTGCAGACGCTTCTGCAATGGTGCTATTGGCTCTTCCTATAGATTCAGCATAACCCAATAAGAATTCTGCCTTGTGATTTCTAAACACCCCTCCAATGCTAGCCTTTCCTGCTATACCTTTTGAAGATCCATCGAAGTTCAATTTAGTCCACCCAATTCCAGGTTTCTTCCATACCACAGGAATCGCTTCCTTATGCAATTTATTGCTAAGAAGCAGGTGAACTGGGCTTTGCATTGCCCTTTGGCATCTCAAAACATTGGTGATGGCTAACATAATTTCTGTAGTATCTCTTTGCTACCCGTTGAAGATGATGGGAAGTCAAAAACCAGAATAAGGCATTCAGAATTCAGCAATATGTTGCAGGAAAAGGTGATTATATAATTCTAAAACAAAACATGTCCATAATTCTAATGATCACAAGGAGCAATTGCTTCACGTAATTAAGTTCCTATTATTTAGGTTTGAGTGGTAGAAAAGCAAGAGAGATTCCGAAAATTTTCATACAAAAAGAGACGGATATTTGATACACGGATAATGAAGATGGCCAGAGAGATTACTTCAAAAAATCTCAAGCATATTCTGTAAACGGAGTTTTTAAGAAAGGATTACGTGCATGAAAAGTACTGTCTGTCATGAGAAAGAAAAGAAGAAGGCATGCTAGTTAATTTCAATCCATGTTGACAGTTGAATTACTGTAACCGTAACAGTAAGTGCATGTTTGTACCCTTCGGAGGAAAGATTAAAGACATTTTGTAGAAAATATACATAAGCCCCCACAGTCGTTCTCAACACGTAGGGGCGTAAAGGGTTTGGCTCATTTTAATTTTAATTGAACTCGAGTTCGAACTGAGCTCAAGGACGAGCCAAAAAATCATGTTCGAGCTTGAGTTCATAATAAATCAAGCCAAGTCGAGCCAAACCAGCTTGCGAGTTACCTCTTATATTTAATTTAATTTAATTTTTTTATTATAAATTTAAACTTCAAGTACTTTTAAACGGCTCAATAAATCAGCTTACATATAATCATTTACTTAGTCTGACTATGAGTATGAAGCCTAAGTCAATACAGTAAGACACATGGTTTTGAAGAAATGATATGCATCATTTTATAATAAAAAAAATGCTATTAGAAAAAAAAAATCATTAATTTTTAATATTAATATGAGCAACTATGTGAATAACTACCAATTTGAGCTTTATACAAGCTACTCACAAGCCTAATCAAGTCAAGTCGAACTTGTTTCGTTTAATATTCGAGTCAATATTTGTGTTTACAAAACACTTTCATTTAATAATCGAGTTGAGCACGAGTCAAGCTTATACAAGTTGAGTCCAAGCTCGCTCACGAGGGCTTCGCTCACTTAAACCCCTACTTGCATGTGTGTTAGGCGCCCATAGTTGCTTCCCTACTTGTCACCCTCAGTTGATCGGCCAGTTTCTTCCTTAATTTGTTGTATTTCATTTACCACTAAATGAAATACAAAAAATTAATTATTAATTAAAAATTTAAGAACAAAAGTTTCTCCAAATTGGTCTAGAGAAAATATTCACTAACCCATATAAAATAGTGCAAAGTGTTGATAAACATTTAAAAGGCACATTAAATTTAGTCTAAGTTGGTAATTTGCTATTAATGAGGTTAAGAATTTAATGAGACTTTTAAATATTTATAGACACTGGACAATATTTTACATGGGTTAGAATATTTCTTTCAAACCGGTTTGAAGAAAATTTCTGTCCAAAATTTAAAAAACTCCTTAATGAATTTATCTAAAAACTCTAAAGATTCTTTTAAGAAAAAGAATATTATTATTTGTTGCATAAATCATGCGTACAAGATATGTTACAACATCTAATTATGCCCCATATGGTCATGTGAATGGCTGCAATATTTTGACTTTCCTTAAAATATTAATACGCATGGAATAATATTAGCCTTTTCAGAAAACCAGAAAATAGAAAAAGGAAAATATTGTTGACCCTGGGTAATCATTTGACCCATTACCATTTTTTTTTTCCCGCAAATTGATGCCACGTGGTATGAGCACTAGGCTTTCAATGTACCGGAGGTTAAGAATACCAGGCTGTCACAGTCGTGTGGCGGGTTTTATTATGTTTGCGTGCTAACGGCGGTCATAGGTTGTCTGTCTTCTTGCGATAGACGGTTGAGTTACGCGTACGAGATCACCACTACACCTTTAAGGCATGTTTCGCGTTTTCAAAAAGACAATACGAAAAATGATTTACGTCTATATTTTTTGATTTAGTCTTTGTGTTCCGCTAGTATTTTATTTTTTATAACTAAAGTGGGAGGAACAAAGGGAATTTTTTATTTTTTTATTTTTAAAGAGGGCCTATGATTTGGATTAGGATTTCATTAAAGAATTTTAAGACATCTTGATTCGTATTTACAATAACCACAACTATGAACTGTCAAGCTTTTCAGGTATTTGATAATTCAACCAAATCTAAGAAGGCAATGGATATATATATTTAACAAAATAAGTCATATAATGAAGATTGGCGTTTGGGTGTTCATCTAATGACTTTCATTCTGTAATGTGATTAATGTCACTCTGTTACAAACAGTATATTTAAAGCATCAAAGCAAGAAGAGGATCTGACTTGCTTCACCATTTTTTTCAATTCAATGAAGGGAAGGGAGAAAAAGAGAGAATTACAAAAACATAAAAGACAAAGGGGGCAATGCCGTCCTATTTAAAACAATTGAGAAAAAGTCAAATAAATGACCTGACCCATCAAAAGAACTGATACCATCAAAGAAGGCGATTTTTTGGACGGCAGGTGCTTGACTAATTTCAACAAAGACTTGGATCTTTAAAACCCCTCTTTTTTACCAATCAGCCACAACCAATCAAGAGCAACCCCTGCAAATAAACCTGATATAAGACACAGCACAAGCAGATTTCCCAATGCATTCTGCTCAGGTCCCTACAAAGAAATATACCCAACAGATATTCATGAGGAATCACTGGAACATATTTGCTGCACATTGTATGAAGCAGAGTATGTCAACTAACCCTGTAGCCTTTAGGTGCCACTGTAATGATACAGACAGTGAGGTAGCCGTTGGATACTCCCAGCAAGGATGTAAGCAGGATCATCCAGCCCTTGTCACCATATTTTGCCGTGAAGTAGAATGCTGGTATGACAAAGAAACGAGCAAGAATTGCAATCATAAGGCCTTTCCTGGACTCCATCTTCAGGCTTTCAACTAGAGGAATGTATCTTGATATCAGATCCCACACACTGTACGTCGCGATCAGCACAGGTGCATACCTGAATGATCGTGACGTTAGAATATTAATTAAATAGTTAAATTTACCATTTTTTATGGGCTTACGACAGTAATTTAACATGGTATCCTAGCAATGATCTTGAGAACATACCATGATCCGAGCCCATGATATCCAGTATTTTCATACAAGAATCCGGGAAAATCGACAGTGTTAAGACATATATCAGAAACAGGTCAATTGCATAATCTATATTCTGAAGGAACAGTTGTTTATTGCTCAAGCGCTCCTGGGGTTTCACGTCATCTTCATCCTGTGAAAATTCATAGAGCGCTTAGGATATCATAATCTCAAAAATTGGCTAGACATGATGTAGAATGAGGTTTAAGAAAAGTTGCAGTACTCCATTGTTTGCTGTTGTCTGGATGCCAGCAGCAGCAAGGTCAGCTGATACAGTTTTTGATCCTTCTGAGGCTGCCTTTGAGCGATAGTACTTCACTATTGGCAATTTAGGGAAGACAAATGCATAGAGAATGATACACAGAAACTCAAAGAACGTGGACATCGCCAGGAATAACACTGAAAAGAAGATATTTTTATCATCAGAAGAGCTTCAGCAAAGTTTACACTCAAATGCAACTCCATATTCTTTGCCTTCTCAACAATCAGAGCAACGGTTCTGAATTTGAACATAGTCTCTGCAATTTACTTTTATTTTAATTAAATATTTAACGTATTGCATCTTATTATTAAGAGATTTTTTTAAAAAAATATTAAATAATGATTAAATTCCTAATTTCGAAAGAGTTGAATATAAAAGTTTTCGAAATGTAAAAGAGGAGCAACATACTAGCCCCCTTGCGAAGACCATTATGAGATTTCTCAAAGGCTGCTTTGGTGACAAGCCTCAAAGCAGAGGCCAGAGCCCCTGATGCAGCCAGACCAGCAAAGAAGGACTGCAGAGCAACAAAATGGGAACGGATTAAGTTAGGTTGAATAGATGAAAACAGAGACGAGAAAGTTCTTGAGAATACCAACCTGAAGGAATTCAGGGCACATGAAAGACAGGTCTCCAACCATCCCACCTTGAACATGAGCATCTGCAACTCCGAAACAAGCAGAAAGCACACACAAACCAATAAAAGCTCCGAGCCCGCCTTTCCCTGATGTGGCTACATCCAACTGTCACCAAAAATTACAGCTGATTCAATATGAATTACAAGGATTTTGATGGTAAAACTTAAGAATATTTCTGGTAAAAGCTGTACTTACAATTAAGACAAGAAAAGTACTTGCAAAGAAAAGGGTGTATCCAAATAAGTTCTTCTTCCTAGTATCCATCTTGGATTCTTTGTATGCTAGTATTGCCATTGTTCCAAGCGCAAATGGTTGGTAAACGAGGGTCAGTACCCTTGAAGGATGGTATTTCTTCTGAAGAGGGAAAACTTCATTAGTCTAATTAATCCTGAAACACACCTCATAATAAAGCAAACAGTATCTAAAGAGAACACTCATGTTTAGCTTCAAAAAGATGTTGAAAGTAAGTATGGTTAGAATATAAATTAAATGATTAAATTCATCATTTTTTTTTTATCAATTTAAGCTTTTGGGACAATCTAACTTTAAACCTTGTCTCCGTGAAAACAACTTAAAACTTTTGGGACAATCGTTGATTTAACTAGTTTGAGCTACTTACCGGGAACAATTGATAGTAGTAATCTCCAATTGTCAGCATGCTATTCCATGCAACAAGGGACCCGAGTCCAAGAACAAAACAAACCACCATTGCTTTAAACTTTCCCTGCTTATTACAGATATATATTGACATTAGCTCTGAATTATTTTTAATTGTAATTAATGAACTCAATTCAGTCTGTTTTTCTTTTGAAGAAATACAAACCTCAAGCCTCACTGGAGCCCCGATTTCATCAGCAGTAGTCATGGCTATTCCCCCAAGTCAAGACTCTAGAACCCTGCAATAGTTTATACTCTAAGAAGTAAATACAACATAGAAAGAAGAAATATCAACCAAAATATGCAGAATATGAAACCTTGATAAAAAGGTAAATGCTAGTACTTGATTATATTATAGGTTCTGCCTTGGTTACAGGCTTTTATGATAGTATCAGCAAACTACCTGCTTCAAAGAATGACAGCTGCAAAGAAGATTCAAAAAGTGATAGGATGGTTTTAAAAATGCAAAACGAGGAGCAACCATGAATAAATGTCCCCACTCTTTAATGGATGAAAACTCAATACTTGAATTGATTCTGTAAGAAAATATCAAAGCATTAAGGCATTAAGAAAACATGGCTAAAAATGAAATATTATTTTAGTATCAATAAACTACCTGCTCCAAAGAACGACAACTTCAAAGATGATCCAAAGATAGGATGGTTTTAAGAATGCAAAAGGAGGAGCGACCATGAATAAATGTCCCCACTCTCTAGTGGATGAAAACTGTGTACTTGAATTGATTCTGTAAGAAAATATCAAAGCATTGAGGCATTAAGAAAACATGGCAAAATGAAATATTATGTTATATTGTACGGATGAGAAGAATATAGAAACCTTATCAAGAGTAGAGAAGCAAAGCAAGGGAATTTAATTTTATACAAGATGGGGTGGGCTGCAAAGTTTGAAAGCAATAGCTGGTTCCAAGAACAATAACTTCAACGAAGATTCAAAAAGTGATAGGAATGGGGGTGGGCTGCAAAGAAACCTTATCAATAGTACAGAAGCAGAGAACAGAGCTGTAAGTTTAATAGTTGTATACAAGGATCGAGGTGGACAGCAAAGTTTTAGAGGAAAAATGGGTGTGGGACAGGGAATTTAAAAGAGAAAAAGAATGAAGATTCTTTGTTCTTTCTAGAAAAAAATGGAAAAATGGTTGTGATCGATGAATGACTAATGATGGATCATGACATAAAAATAAAGTAGTTTTTAAGTATTTTGTGTGTTAATACTTTTACTTTTTGCTATAAAGTAAAAAATTGTCCCAAAAAACAAACATTTCCAAATTAGCCCTTAGTTATGAGTTATCTTTGTAAACGAAGGAGGTGATATTGCTGGAATAGCATAAGTGCTTTGAAAAATTGGGTAATTTAAATAGATATTAGTTATTTTTTAGTTAAAATAGAGAATAAAATTGCTAGTACTCTGAAGTCAGAATCTAATTGGAGGAAGGCCAAATGGAAGAAAACAAAGGAATCTACTAAAGTAGGAGTTGCTTTATATTTTCTGACAGCTCCGCAATTGCTTTACACAATTAGATTCGATCTAAACAATCTTCATATTGGACCAGGCCACTAGTTTGATTGCAAATTTGGCAAAACATTTATAGACCTTTGAATCATATACCAAGAAAAATCAAAAGACAAAAGAAAGAAAGAAACCCATGATACACTTGGACATCAAAGTAAACGCATAAGAAGACCACTGGGACCTCCTATTTTGATGTCTTTTTCGTTAAAGGTTGTGTCTTTGGATCAACTGTGCCTATATCTTTGGAGTCTAGGCCAGTATGTATGACTTGTTTGGGCCACACCAGAACATAACAAAGAAGGTCTGCAAAAACACTTTGCTTTGATAGTACTTTTGTTGTGACAGTTCGTCTCACTGCATCCAAATAGGAAAAGGATCCTCTCCAGTCCATATGGACCGGAGAGTATCCAGTTTGCGGTCAAAATTCGTCTACAAAGATCTAAGGTTATAAATAAGACAACTCATCTCTTAATTAAAAAAAAAAAAAAAAAGATAACGTGAATTAAAATAACGTTAGTAACGGAACCGTGAAGTGAGAACACGTTAGGTCTGCAACTTCAATAGAAAAGACAGAAAACAAAAGTCTCTCGCCGAATAAGAAAAAAAAAAAACCGATGTTAGCTTAGACAGAGGTCACTGTGCAGTAGGAAAACACCAAACAACAAAAAAGCAAAAGTAAGTCTCCCCGACCCCTTTATTTTGAGCAGTTTTTTCTTTTTTTGAGAGTTTAGGTGATTTTGCCAAACATCAGTTTTTTTTTTTTTTTAAAGACAATTGGTGAGCTTTCTGAATTAGTACTGTTGTATCTCAATCATAAACAAATTACTGGAAGAATTCCTTCTTCGGTTTCCAGGCTCAGTTCTTTAGTATTTTACCGATTATCAGAAAACAAGCTGACAGGCAATTGGCCATCATCAATCGGCAAGCTCTCCAAAATCCAAAGGCTAATCCTTGAGAATAACAAGCTGACTGGGAAATTGCCAGCAACTATTGGACATCTAACCACTCTCACTAATATGTTCTTGTCTGACAACAGCTTTAAAGCCAAGATCCCTTCGAGTATTGGCAATTTGATCAACCTTCAATCGGAAAAGTCTAAAAACCCAGGAAAAACTCAACGGCACCCACACAATCAGAAAAAGTCCAAAAAAACCCATAAAAAACTCAATGGCACCCCACAATCGGAAAAAGCCCAAAAACCCAGAAAAAACTCAACGGCACCCACACAATCGGAAAAACTCCGAAAAAACTCAACGGCACCCCACAATTGGAAAAGCCCAAAAAAAACCAGAAAAAACTCAACGGCACCCCCACAATTGGAAAAAGTCCAAAAAAAACCAAAAAAAAAACTCAACGGCACCCCCACAATCGGAAAAAGTCCAAAAAAAACCCAGAACAAAAAAAAAAACTCAACGGCACCCCACAATCGGAAAAGCCCAGAAAAAAACTAAACCAATCTGTTTTTGACTTTTTTCCTTGCTCGGAGAGAGAGAGGGGAGGTCACTTCCTATTGCTCTGTGACTTCCTATTTGTCCGACTCTTCTGTCGAAGTTGCAGACCCTCCTTTTGTTTCTCACCTAACGTGGTTAAGTTCCGTTTGCACACGTTATGTTTTTTTTTTTTAGTTGTGAGATGAGTTGTCCTATTTTAAACCTTAGATCTTTGTAGACGAATTTTGACCGCAAACTGGATACTCTCCAGTCCATGTGGACTGGAGAGGATCCGGATCCATCCAAATATGGGAATGCCGAAAACATTACAATGAAAAGCATTTGATACGCAACGGGGTATATTAATAGACCTATAGAATCCCTTTGATAATATTAAATTAGCGAATTATGATATGCTGATGTGGCACGGGCTGCCGCTACCAAGGTGATTGGGTGGCAGTGGCAGCACGTGATAGAACAGACAGAACCTTGTGGCAGTGTGTGGGGGAATGTGCTGCAGTAATTGGTGACGGATCTTTCACAAATCAGTAGATTTATACCTTGCAAACTTGATTTTGATTTTAGATTTCTAAAATCTGGTACCAGGAAGGTTGGGAAGACATTGATAAAGCAAGCGGAGGTGCGTATACATTCGGAACATCTATAAAATCATTGGAGAACACCCCACGGAGACGTCAGAAAATGTCAAAGATGTTTGTTGAATGCCACAAAAAAATGGCTCAAACACCATATAGAAAATATGATGAGAAAATAATATCAAAGAGAAAGAGAGCGGAAGAGAAGAGAAAAATTGATGAAGAGTTAAAGCCACATCTAGTCTAGATTGAAGTATTTAAAACATAATTACAATAGTCCTTGTGGTTTAGACTTTTGACAAATAATTCTCTTAGTTTTAAAAAGTAATTAACCACTCTATGAGATAAGAAAAAAAGAACAAATGGCAATGACTTTCCTCCTTCTTCTTCTTTTTTTTTTATTTTTTTTTTTTATGAGGGTAATTAATTACTTTTTAATGTAGAGCTATTTGCCTAAACCCCAACCTAAGAGGACAAAAAATGCATTAATCCCTAAAATATTCTAACAACATGCAAGTGAGGCAACTGGCTTTCTTCAGTAATAAGACTTGTCGCTTTTAAAAGCTGCCCTTTGCTTGTTAGCCACAGCCAATCAAGAGCAACTCCTGCAAATAGCCAAATATGCCGCCTAGAAGACACAGCACAAGCAAATAACCCAAGGCATTTTGCTCAGGTCCCTGCAAAACAAAAAAGCCAAGAAGTATTTGTCAGGATCCTGTGGCAAATGTTAAATGTGCTACATATTTTGAACAATGATATCAACTAACCTTGTAACTTTTGGGTGCTACTGTGAGGACACAGACAGTGAGATATCCATTGAATACTCCCAAGAAGGATGTGAGCATGATCATCCATCCTTGGTCACCATACATTGCTGTAAGAAACGAGAAAGAATTGCAATCATAAGGTCCTTTATGGATTCCAAGTTCAGGCATGGCACAAGGGGAATGCATCTTGCTATCCAATCCCACACGTTATGCATTGCGATCAGAACAAGTGGGTACCTAAGAAGACCATCAGCCATGTGAAAATTCTCAAGTTTAATGCAACAAAAGGTTAAGAAATACGTTAAACTATTGAGAAATGTTTCAAATAGCAAGCAAATGTGACAGTGTTGTTCTGGGAACATAGACATTATGAAACTAAAGCTTTTCCTTAATTTGCAGCCTCAATTGAATGCCTTGGAAATCAAGAATAATCATCCAGCAAGAACCCTTTTGTAACTAATCTTGATCGCCTTGTGATTTATAAACACTTACCATGAACTCAACTGGTGACTTCCTGTATTCTCATACAAGAAGCTAGCCATGGAAAATTGATAATGTCAGTGCATATATCAGGAACATGTCAAATGCATAATCAATGTTCTGAAAAGAGTTATTGTTTATTGCTCAATCGTTCTTGGTGTATAGCACCTTCTTCTGCCTGTGAAAATTTTAAAGCTGGTTATTAATTTGGATTCTTAAAATGTCATTGAAAAACATGAATTATCAGATCAAAGGAATGTTGCAATACTTCTTTGTCTGCTTGTACTTGGATTCCAGCAGCAGCAAGTTCAGCTGATACTGTTTTTGATCCTTCTGAGGCTGCCTTTGGGCGGTAGTACTTCACTATTGGCAGTTTAAGGAAGAAAAAGGCATAGACAATTAACAAAGTAAAAGTAGTTGTGTATTTTGTACGTCGAGTTGTTTGTTAATGCTTTTATTTTTTGCTAAAAATCGAAAAGCTGTTCTAAAAGACATTGCCAAAAGAGGCCATTACCTCCCAGTAAGTCAGCAACAAACAAACAAATGGATATGAACCAACAGTTTTCTCTGTATTATTAAAAGACCATTTACATACTAGTCCCCTTGCGGAGACCATTATCAGATTTCAGGCTCCCTGATGCACCCATCACCAAAGGCTGCTTTGGTGACTAGTCTTAAAGCAGAGGTCAGGCTCCCTGATGCACCCAAGCCAGCAAGATAGGACTGCAGAACTGCGTTGAGTTGAAGGAACAAAAAATGTGTCAATTATTATAGAAACTCGGCAACTAACATAAACAGCAAATCAGATATTGATAAGATATTCATATTATTCCTATTCTACCAAGAATCATGTTCCCTACAGATGAAAATTTTTCAGACTGCTCTATTCCTCTACAGATACACAGCCACAGACAGTGGGTATGGTCAACTGACATCACACCTTGTCTTGTGCCTTATCAATTTGGGGCTGTCAATTTTTTACCTGACTTGCAGGCCTAACACGAATCTAACACGAAATTATCGAATTAAAGTTGAGAGGTTTGACTCAAGTTATAGTTGACCTATATAGTCTTATCTTATATTCATGCATCAACATGATTTAAATCTGACGTGCAAACATGAATTCCCACCCCTGCTTATTATTAAATCACAACAAGGTATTAGACCATGTACTATATTTCCAGGGTCAGAATTGAAAGACGAAAATGATCACTTAATGAAAGAGAAACTGTGCAGCCTACATGATTTACATTTGTTTCCAAAAAGCAATATTGCAAAGTAATATAGGTTGTGATCATGTACAGCTAGCTTACTGGGAATAATTTATAGTAGTAATCTCCTATAGTCAGCAAACTGTTCCAAGAGACAAGGGACCCCATTCCAAGAATCCAGCAAACTACCATTGCTTTATAATTTCCCTGATCGACATAGAAATTGTTTTTTTTAAAAAAAAATCAGTATTGCTGTATATATATACATATATGCATCTCTGCCAATCAACCACTGAATCAAAGATAGAAGCACAAACCTCAAGTCTTGTAGGAGCCTCACTTTGGCCAACAATAGTCATGACTGCTTTCCAATAGAAGTAGGAATTTAATAAACAGCAAGAGTCAAGAACTTGCAATAGTTATACCTCCCATAGTAAACACATTTGATTCCTAAATTGAAAAGGTCAATGTAGCTGATACTGAATCCACTGGAAGCATATTAAAGATATAAATGAAGACAAAAAATAAAAAATAAAAAATAGCGTGAGAATGTAATGTGCTATCACTTGATTATGCCTATATTCTGGCTTGAATCTAGGGGGTTCTTCAGTGGCAACCAAAAATGCTGAAAAGAAATCTATTGTTAAATTATCAATTTTCCCGTAAGTTAATAAAAAAAGGTAAATTTAATCACTTAATTATTACTTTAACACTCCCATAAGCTTAAACCGACTGAATTCATCTTGATCTTATCACATGCAGGGTGAGCTGGCTAGCTTGGAGATGTCTTTAACATCTTGTAACTCTCCTATGTTTGATGTTTTAAACTAAGTTGTTTGTAGCCTGGCCTTCCCCTGTTCCTTGCCCCTGTATTGCTTAGAAAGAAAAGAAAAAAAGGCGGCCACCTTCACAGTACAAGGCACATCAGTGAAATTTTGACAGCAACCATGTGCAGCTGCTGTCGGCCGGCACAATGATGCCTGACCCAAGTAAGCAAAACTTTGGATCTACTGCATTCACCGGGGGAGTCCAGGAATGCCCATTGGACGACTTCCCTATTTAAACTTGTTTTTATAAAAAGCCAATTTGGCATCCTTATAGCACTTGGTTCCGTTGAACCTAATATTTAATTAAGCCTATGGACCACCATTTGACAACAACACACTCGACATGAATCCTCAATTTAAATAGTAAGTCAACTTTCTCGAATGGGCAGTTCAATATGTTAGAAATCATGTCTCATGAAACAAAGTTCATGACTAATTCCAATTATCCTATCTCATTTCCCTATTCTTCTTGTGTGAACATGTGAAAAAAATAATATTAGTATGTCGAGTGTAATCTAATCTCTTGATGGTGAATCATAGCTTGCACCACTTTTGAGGAAGTATTCAAAAAATGTTTCTTATTCAACCTCCTAAGCTCCTCTTGAGTACCCCCCATTTCCTTATTCCACACCCATGCTACAATATTCGGAAACTCCCGGTGATTCGCCCTAAAATCAAAAAACTTGAATAGCTTTTTGTCTTTAAGCAAATCTGCTCCTCAAGGGAATCCCGTAGGGCAGAGACATCACTTTGAATGTCATTAATAATTTAATATATATTTTCCATTCTCCACTGGACACTAAGGATGGCTTCCAGCTGAGCCACTCACCATGATTCCAACTCTGGCTCTGATACGAACTGTCACGAGGATAATTTTTCACACTAAAACCAGCCATGTGATGGCCCTAACCAAAGCACACAATAGTGCCTAGGCAGCCTTCCACTCTGAAGGAGGTTAGGAGAAGGGGAAATCACAGCACACAACACAAGCACACCAAGTACTATTTTACGAGAGCAACACCTCTCAATTTTTATACTCAAGAAAAGCGACAATCACATCTGTGTTATCACTTTAGAATGATTAATCAATTTAGAGTTTTTTTTTTTTTTTTAAAAAAAATTCTTATAAAACCCAATTTCACTTGATAACTAAGCAATGTGGGACTCAGAGATGGATTTAGAGGGGGGACTGGCTGGGGCCATGGTCTCCCCAATTCCCAAAAAAAAAAAAAAAATTAGTTTGTAATTTTTTTTATTTTTTAATTCCGGTCCCCCCCAAACCCAATTTTTTTTTCTTTGCTTTGGCCATGGTCCCCCATTCTTCTACCTGGTCCATCCCTGATGAGACTTATAACTCATGACTATATATCTTTATAAATCACTCATACTCAATGTGAGTTATTTTTTATCTTCCCAATATGAGATCAATGTGTTACGTTTACACAACCAATTGAATGAACAAAGAGTTACTAGGGTCGTTACAACTCAGACGGAGCCCTTAGTTGAACGCACTTAAGCCACCAAGGCTTTACAAGGGCAAACACTAGATCATACAACCCTTAATAGCACTCTAACGTTCCCTCACAAGCAGGGCCGGCTCCATGGGTAGGCGACTTAGGCCTTTGCCTAAGGCCCCCAAATAATAAGGCCCCAAAAAAACATTTTATAAGGCCCAAAAAGAATTTAATAAGGCAAAAAAAAATAGTAATTTTTTTTTAATAAGGCCCATTTTTTTTAAAAAAAATAAAAAATTTAAGGCCTCTAATAATAGCAAATAAGTAATAATGCCCAATTTAATAAGGACCAACATAACAATAAATAATTCAAAAAGAAAAAAAAAATTCTTTAACCAACGTCTTTGTCTCTTTAGTGCAATTTTGATAATGAAATATCATTTAAAACGATCACTAACGTTATTGTCTCTTATAGATGGAATTGCACATTAAAAGATATGCATATTGATGTTGCTATAGAACAATTAAAATGTCTTATTTCTTATTTTAAAACTTATAGAGAAATTGAATTTGCATCGGCTATGATTTCATCTAAAGAGATTGCAACCATAATGTAAATAGAACATGTTTTTCGTGAAAAACGTGTAATTCGTAGAAAGAAACATACAATTTGATGAGAGTGCTAATGATGAGACAATACAATCTGCTGAAAAATATTTTAGAATTGATTACTTCTTATATATAGTAGATCAAGCTATTTTTTCAATTCAAAGTAGGTTTGAACAATTTCGAATATACGAAAAAATGTTGGTTTTTTTTATTTAATTTTAAGAAATTAAAGCACTAGATGATGATGGTTTGCAAAATAAATGTCTTAATCTAGAAAGTTTCTTAAAACGTGATCTTGATGGTTTAGATTTATTTTCAGTACTAAAAGTTTTAGAATAAATTTTATAAATAGAAGAAAGTACTTTAATTGACATATTGAATTATATAAAAAGACTTGATTCTTTTCCAAATGCATGTATCGCTTATAGAATTTTATTGACAATACCTGTTATAATTGCTTCTGTAGAAACAAGTTTTTCAAAATTAAAATTGATAAAATTATACCTAAGATCAACAATATCATAAGAGAGATTAAATGGATTAGCTATATTATCAATTGAAAAAAAAAAAAAAAAAAAAGTTAGGAAATCTTGAATATAAAAATTTAATCAGTAATTTTGCATCTCAAAAAGCGAGAAGAATAATTTTTAAATAAAAATATAATATTAATTTTGAATTTTACTTTAAATTTTTTTTTTTAACTTAAAAAAATTTATTTTAATTAATTATTATTATTTTTTACTTAAAAAAAAAAATAAGGCCCAATTTTAAAATTTCTTTAAATCCCTCAAAATACATTGAGTGCCTGCCTCACAAGAAGATACTTCAATTGGTGTTACAAGGGTTTCATCCTCGCTACGTGCAATTTCACCAGAATTTGACTTCTTATCTTTCTTATTATTATTATTATTATTATTATTTTTGTTTTGTTTTTAAAAAGAAAAAATCCATCAGGAGCTAGCTTTCCCACCTTGTTGTCCATCTTCTCCTTAATGAAGTTTCTTCTTCGGCTGATGGCTGTCAAATTTGTTTCTTGTTTTCTGCGACTGACTGAAACTCTGTGTGTTTCTTTTGCTCTTCTTTCTTTTTCTCTCTATGTGATTCTAGACTTCTAAACTTTCCATGGCTATGCACTCATCAACTTGTAATTTTATTTCTTATCTGCGAAAGTCATATTAGTCTAAAACTTTGGTTAGGCCAAAAGTGACCCCAACAAGTGCAATAAGTTTGGTGAAAAAGGGCCAAATGTAAGAAACAAAGAAATATCTCTTTGTGATAGTAGCTTTTTCAATGGACAAAATTTCATAATCAGTATTGCTTTACCCCTTGAAGCAAAGAGTAATAATGCAATATGCTATTCTTTTATCTTTCTGTCTTTTAAGATCATCATTAAATCTCGACTGTTCTTACTGTCCTACGTACATATACATACACATATATATATACTCAAATCCGCTCATATAAAAAATTAAAAAAAAAATGAAGAAAAGTTTCAAATTAGTGTTGTTTTACCCTTTGAAGCAGAGATCTAGTAATTCTATATACCATTATTTTATCCTCAAAGTTAACGTGATTTTTAAAATCTCCATTAAATCTTAGCTAACTATTCCTATATACCGTCCTACATACATACATATATACATATTATCTATATAATATATGAATCTTTCTCTGATCCAAAAACAAAAACAAAAAAATGGGATAAATACTATCTTAATTTGTTACCTAGACAGAGAAGTTTGACTGCAAAACTGGCAACCCAATCTTGATATGATAACTTAAAGCCGGCCGACCTATTATTTAGAAAAACAACAAGCTCACCTGGTGGAGAGATCGTCACCAACACCTTTAGAATTAGGAGTAGACTTATTAGGTGGCCACTGGCCAATGCGTGCAAGGTGTTTCTCAACATATATATATATATATATACACACCACTTGATGGGGAGTCACTCTCACCAACTTAGTTGTTCCATGGACTTTTCTGCATGGTAATGCTGCTTTAGGCGATTCGGTAGATATATATGGATCTTCACCTCCACTTTAGTGTCCTTATATTGAAATACTCCCACATACAATAACCCATCTATGGTTGGGTGAACTTGCTCAACGACTCAGACTGGTGGCTTAGTTGGACATGATGACATGCCATCACTTAAACTCCTATTGGCTGATCGAACCGGATTCAAAGCAATTTAGAAATGTGAGATAGCTCATTCATATAATTATTTTATATGATTGAATATTCCAAAACTTATCTGAACATAGTTTGGCAATGGACGTGCCAAATTCCACCCTTTTTTTTTCAACTCTTCGGCCCATCTCGGAACCATGTTCCTCTCCCCCTTCCCTTTGGACCAGGATCTCTATAGTTGGAAATTAATTGGAGAATCTCATATTGTAAGATCTTGGCCGTTAATGAAATATAACGGTGAAAAAAGTGTAAAGAGTGGTTGAAAATAGTATATTGAGTTAAAAAAAAGGTTTAAAATCAAATTTACTGCATTTTGATTATACAAAACCTTTTACACTTTTTTCACCGTTAGATTTCATTAATGGCCAAAATCCCTCAACATGAGATTCTCCAGTTGATCTCCAATTGGAGGAGATCCTTATCCCTTCCCTTTTCCTCACTTTTCCCAAAAAAAATAAAATAAAATAAAATAAAACATTTAAACATTTTCACTTTTTATTAGTATTCAAATAAAAAAAATTACAAAACAAAATATTTTCACTTTTCCATACAAAAAATTCAAAACTTTATATCAATTACTTTCTACTATAATAAGTAAAAAAAAAAAAAAAAACCAAAGCCTTTACTAAACAAGGCCTTCAATATTCTTACATTTTTATATCATATATATACTAATTACTTTTTATTACTATCCAAATAAAAAATTCATTATGAAACAAAATTTTTTCAATTTTTCATACAAAAAATTCAAAACATCTATTTACTTTACATCACATCAATCATTTTAAAATAAAAAATCATCTACCAAATCCATTTCCAAACAAGATGAATTGTCCCCTATTAGCAGCCCAAATTTCTAGTAATTGCTGTAGATCCTTATTCCCGCTGACAAAGGAATTTGAAGCTTTATAGTTTTGGTATTACAGCATCGAAGGCAAGTTCAATTTGCAGCTGTTGGATTGATTATATGCATGCAATATTCGTCAACTGTTGAAGTCTTGCGAGTAATCTCAAAGGTAGGTTGCTTATCTTTAGGAGTAATTTCTCCCACTTTTCTTGTAATCAAGTCCTTGTCTCTCGACGGTACCAGCCACCGACCAACATAGACCTGACACTATACGTCCTTTCGATTCCCAACTTGCATTACAAACTTCGTATAATTATATGTGATTAATATCCTTCCACATCAATCTATTTTAGCATCAATGATTTCCTCCTACCAAAGAAATCATACTCAACTGCTTAATATGGACCCCACTCCGGCCCCATCTCTGATATTTCCTGTACAAAGAGTGGAAGTAGAGATAATGATAAATTTTACTTAAGCATCGGAGTGTAAATAAGTGTCGTACTTTATTTTTACGGCTCTTAAAGTTAAATCAAATCCAAACTTGCATGGATGTCAGATTTACCACACTTCTGTGCCTGTGCATGGGTGTCACCTGGTACCATGAATTTGGCACGTGTATGTGCTGTACATAAAGTACTTCCTCGATCTATTTGTAAAGATTATGAAATGCTAAAAGGGCCTTGCGATTTGCCGGTACTTGATATATATTTTCACGTGAAGAATTCACTAGCTAGCAACGTTCCTCGGTTCCTCCACCGCCTGTGCCATTCGGTTTTACGTGTAAGCTCCCCCCACAGAGCACCAATTGGATGGGCCCATTTTATATAGCATGCGGGACCGACACGTACACCGTCAGGATAAAATGAATGGACAGTGAGGTAGTAACTAAAACGGTACAGTGGTGATAGCATTATCCTTGGACAAAAGCACAGTGACATGCGGCCACGTTGCACACCCACAAAAAGACTAGAACACGTAGACCCCACGTGGGTCCCACGTCAGCCTGTAACCCAAAGCAAAGTTTTTCAATTCGCTCAAAAGGACAAGCTACAGGCTACAACAACCCATGAGCTTGATCAAGCTTCTTCCAGTACTCCCATGGCTGCAGGCAGACGGCAGTACCCTGAGGCAGACATTTTTCTACTCGAAATTTATAAGGCAAAGCGATCTCTATCTACTCTCTACTAGTAAGTATATAATGATCTGCTATTTTTCTCGGTCCTTCACATTTTATAATTAATAATTGTTACTCCTAAACTTTCAATTTCTTTGATGCATATTGGGAGGTTGATATTCGTTGACGTTGTTTTTATTTCTGGGTTGGTATAGATAATATATTATAGAATAGAGATTTGGTGCTATTATATGCAGGTTTTTAGGATGAATAAGGAGAATTTTTCCTCCATGAACGGTAGCTAGGAGTGAGCTAGGTTAATTAATCCCTTGCATCTAACTGTAGATATGGGAACAAAAAAACCTTTTGTTTTTATCATATTTATTACGAATTGTAGCTGCCATGAACAGTGGCTGTTCTTTTATTGAAACTTCTCAGTCGTTACTGCCGTGGTTTTATTTCTGAACCACTTGCTGGATGCTACACAATATATATATATATATATATATATATATATATATATAGCTAGCTAGGGAATCGATTCTCTATATATTCATAATTAAGGTTTCGTTTTTCTCTTTCCCTTTTTTACTTAAAATTATATAGAATAAAACAAAATCCAGCTCTTATGTATAAACCTCTGACAAATACAAAATGGAACAGCAAATCTTGCAAGTTATATGACAATTCATATACTACTTTCTTAATTAACTAAATAGGTATTGCAATTGTCGCTAAACTTTGGTAGTTTGTCAGTGACAACAATTTTCTTCATTCAAATTGTGACACTTATCCATATATATATATTAGAGTTGGAAATTTCAATTAACTCCATAAATGCCCCATTTTAATATTATTATTATTATTTGTTGTTAAAGTAATTGGTTTTTGTCCTTTCAACCCTGGGAGGGAGGTAACTAGGTAAGAATTAATGAAGCAATGATTACATCACCCACATGTGGAGCCAGTAGCTAGCCGACCTTTGAAAATGTGATTCTAGTGACAGGGGAACAGATAAGCTCTCAGTTCCTCATTATTTTTCAAATAAATCAGTTGCTTTCTTTAATTCCATAATCTTAACTTCATCATCATAGCTGAGATGGAAGGAATAATACTTATTAAAATGAAATTATTCATCTTTAAAGAATTCAAATAAGAAACAATTAAGATTATTTGAGAAATGATGAGTCTCCTGATCCTCCCACGAGTCCCACTTGCACTTTTCTATCCCAACTCTAATCTTCATCGCTGACATGATCATCAGTTTCGAACAATTAATCCAAAAGAAACATTTCCACTTCACCGCCGTCCGTCGTGAAAACATGCATTTCACGTAGGAAATATATATATATGCCTTCAAAGTCATATAGTCGGTGCAGACATCATATATATTCTCAATTTTTTACGTCAAGTGGGTGGGACCGTTTACGTATGACGTTCACGTACATCTACCCAACACACAGTCGCACGCGCACAGAGTCACAGACGTTCGATCTATACCGTCTAGAACTCCAGCGGAGATTCCGACACAAACATATTTACCACGCCGGAATCTGACTCAATTACTGTACGTTCTGCAGAAATTTTAATTCTTTGCCGGGAAATGACGTCGCACCACGCATCCGAGGTGGACTCTGTCGCGTCCTCGCCGCGCTCGGACCACTCGTTTGATCAGCATACACGTGTACGGTTCATGTGCAGTTTCGGTGGCAAGATCTTGCCCCGTCCCCAGGATAACCAGCTCCGCTACGTTGGCGGCGACACGCGCATAGTCGCCGTGCACCGCTCCACCAACTTCTCCGCCCTCCTCGCCAAGCTCTCCAAGCTCTCATCAGGCACAGTATTGCCAAAACCTCAATTTTTTTTATTATTTATTTCAAATTATCCAAAAAAGATTATTGCACAAGTGGGATTACTTGACAAAGTTAATTCAGCGTTTGTATTAATTCTTTTACATTTTAGTTTGTTTTTCCTAATTTTGTTTACGTGGTGAACAGGTGCGGCCAATGTAACTGTCAAGTACCAGCTTCCGAACGAAGATCTCGATGCTTTGATTTCCGTGACGACGGACGAGGACGTGGAGAACATGATGGAAGAGTACGACCGCTTAGCACAGAGTCAGAACCCGAGGTCGGCTCGGCTTCGGCTATTTCTCTTTCAGACAGGCGACAGCTCCAGAGCCAGCAGTATCAGCTCGCTACTCAGCGGCTCGGCTAACCGTGACCACTGGTTCCTTGACGCTCTCAACGCCGGCGGCTCGGCGCTCGAGCGCGGCCGGTCCGAAGCCTCCTCGATTGTCTCCGAGTTACCCGACTATCTCTTCGGGCTGGATAATTCGGACGACCCGAAAATGAAGACCCGGAACCTCCTAGCCGATAATGTGTCGAATTCCGATCCGGGTTCTCCTGCTCCGGCTTTGTCTTCGCCGTTTTGTTCAGCTTCATCGGTTTCTTGTGTACCGCAGATACCGAATCTTCCACCTGTAAAGACCAAGCCCGATAATCCGGAACCGGTGGTGCAAGCAAAAGAGAATCAAATAGAGGGATTAGCAGAGGCCGGTGGCCCGCCCACATCGCAACCAACTGGGTACCCAGGAAACTCGGTAATGCAATACATCCAGGATCCTCATTACCAGGGTCATGCCGTACAGCCAATACAAGTTTACTATGTTCCGGGTTCTGTTCCTGTTCAACCCGTGGCTATTCCTGCCCCATATTCTCAGCAATATCACGCAGTTCCGGGTCAACTGCCACTGGGGTACCACCATGCCGTACCAGGAGCGAGTCCATTATATGGAGGAGGGATGAGAGCGGGTGTGGCTCAGCCAGTACCGTTTGACCCGTATGATGTGCAATCAAGAGTGGTTCAAGATGGGGTGAATCAGCAAGTGTTTTACGGGGTTAGGAACCCGGGCATGGTTCCGGTTTACCCAAATATGGCAGTGCCGGGTGGGGAAGATTCGCTGAGCTTCGGGTCGGAGGTAAAAACGGGTCGGGCTTCCCAATAGTCTTTACCATGAGCCAGGGTCCAATGTATGTGAATTAATTTTCATTTTGTTATATATATATATATATATATATGGTTGTGTGAGATTTGTGTTGTTTTTTGTTGATGAGTGATTATTGGCCTGTAACTATACGTACTACTTCTCTATATGCTTTGCTTTTTGAAGTTTGCTTTATGTGACGAAATCAATTAAAGCGTAGATTGGTTTTCAAAGCAAAGATGTGTATATATATATATATATAGGGTACATTATTTTGCTCCTTGATGATAGAAAATAATTATGCAATTGATTACGTGGTACTACTCCTATACAACCAATGAACGCCTACAAAAGTGAAACATTTCAGAGGCTTGCTGGAATTTGTCGGCTAAGAGATATTTTGATGCTTTTAAGTTGACAAAAATATTTGGTAAGGTTCTTGGATATATGTTATGCGTAATAAACGAGATTATTTGATGCTTAAGTTAACAAAAAAATATTTAGTAAAAGATGAACAAATTTATTCACACAATCTTTGCACACTTGAAAGTACCAATTTGATCTCCTTACATTCTACTGTGGACTATATACAAAAATAAGAATCCTTTGTAATTAGTAATCGAACAAATTTCACAGAAAGGATCGATTCGAGGGTCTTGGGACTTATTACAAGTTGATTCAAGCAATTTGAAGGACCCAATCTTGTCATTTTGCCTTAAAATTAAATATAACACGTCACGTAAATAATGCTTGGGCTCAACCCGTTCATGCAACACAGGCACTGACCTTTTGTTGGCAAGCTCCAGTGCTCATGGTCGCCCATATGGCTTATGATTCATTGGCACAGTTTGGGCTTTGGGCTGAGTCCCATTTAAAATTGTACAAATCTCTAAGGTTTTAAAGGGGAAATATATCGGCCCATTAGGCATTGCAATTTTTAATATCAAGCCCATCAGTTTTGGTTGCTCATGCATCTCTAGTCTCTACGCGCTGTAAAACCCTCTTCCCTACCAAACGATCGAGTTTCGCATGCATCTTGTACCTTCATTCGCGCCCAAACAACAAACCCCAATGGCGGAGTGAACTTTGTTACTTGTTTGCTGGCTATTTGGATCATTACGAGGAGTATTGACACAGAGGATAATTGTCTTTTTACGCCATCAAAAAACTATGAATTAGGATATTTGAACTAGATAATTACATTCGGTTAGTTATAGTGTCAATTCAAAAAGTAAAAGACAAAATAACCTTCTATTATAGTTAATTGGATATTATCTAGTTGATTTGAATGGGAGAGAGTAATGTTCTCAAAATTATTCCATTACTAAGCTCAGCAAGGAATTGGGTACGTACATAACATTGTTGACCTGTCAGCGTACGTACATTACATGTGACTCTATATGACAATGGTGAACAGTTGTAGCGCACCTGGAGGTAGTTAAGGAATTTGATGTCACTACTCAATTTGGGCCTCATGTTACCAGCAAGCGACACATGTAGGTACCTTTCTAAAAACATGAATTAAATGCCACACTTGGCTAGGGCCACACCGTATTACAGGACCGCCCGTGACTAAAGGTAGTACAAGGAAAAACGGTACGCTTAAGAGTTAAGAGAAGGCCACCATTCCAGGTACACACACCTTTATTGCCGTTTTGCACAAATATTCCTTCTTCTTCTTTTTCTAGCTAGAAAACATTCTCTCTATTAACTAAAACATTGAAGACATCTCTCGCTGGCACTTCCGATAAGTCTCCAAACTAGTTACTTTTCACTCTTTTTACCGGTATTTACAGTCTAAGGTTTTAATTTTCAATATTCACTGTCTGAGGTTGATGGTGCACCCTCCAGTAAGATGCAAGACGCATAAATGAGCTTGAAGCAATATGGCATCTGTAGTACAGTAAAGGGCAGGAGTTATTTGGTCTCATTGGCTCCCCATATGTAGTACACTGTCATGCCTTCCCAAAAATCATAAAGGATTGATGCAAGAGTATCATTTTGTCCCAAGTAGAGAACCGGCCCACTTAATTGTCTTGCTCATATACCATAATGAGTCTGCCATATGCATGGAGTGAAAGCAAGCACCCATGCATTGATTCTATCACGTGAATGGTTCCATGATTTCTCTGTCTCTCTAAAAGAAGAATGTGAAACATTAAACCTAGCCACAATAATTTATTTATTTATTTTAAAAAAAAATACATATGGAACTTTCATTAATGAAATTTCATAGGCATAATGCTCTTACATCATAGATCGAGCATACTACTATGAAAAAGTATAGCCAAAAGCTATGAAGGTTACAAAGTCATAAAAATAACTTCAAGCTTATGCAAACCCATGTATAATTACATTTAAAGAACAAATCTGCTTCGTGCATACTAGATCTTGGACATGGGTACCCAAAAAAAAAAAAAAAACTAGAAACTAAAAATCTGGCCGTGCGAGTTAAGCTCCCACACCAATCTACTCTATCCTCAACCTGAAGGCTAGGACAACAAATTCATTATCAACCTGAAGGCAGGACAAACAAAATAAAAAACAAAAACCCCACAAGCAACAACGGAGGAGCACAACATCAGAACATTCCTTCGGAAGACACGCCATGGCGAAGAAGACGATTAGATCTAAGGTTGAAGAGACTAGATTTAGATCTAGTCTCTAGATCTACAAACTAAATATAAAGCAATTTTATAAACGAAAACTGGTGAAGCCTACAAAGAAGACATTGAGCACTGCTACCATAAAAAGGGAGGAGAGAAAATCTATATATAGATCTTCCTTCTATTGAAGTTCTTCTTGGTGTTGTCTAAAAGAAAAGAGAGGAATTACCATAATTTCATTTTGAATATTGATAAATTGAATACAAATTGATATAAATACATTAAAGTATGAATCTATGAATAGGGTTAAGTACTTTTAGTACCTCAATTTCTACTTTTTTTTAAAAAAATTTTTCCCTTAGATTTCCAAAATAGTCAAAAATGATACATGACCTATTGGAAAAGACAAAATTGATACCTCTGTTAGATTCTGTGAAAAAAATTAACAATCGTGTCACTCCCATAATATGCCATGTTTCCTAAAAATTAAAAATAAAAATAAAAATAAAAACTAAACGTTAAAAAAAAAAATGCATGGCCACCCCCATTTTGGCCATTGGGATCGCCCACAAGGCCAGTCTGAGGGTGGCCGAAACCACACCCTTTGGCCTTGGGGATGGCTCGGCCACCCCTTGTGGCCAGCCACCCCATTCATTTTTTATTTTTTTTAGGTTTAGTTGTTTTTATTTTAAAATTTTTATTTTTAATTTTTAGGACATGTGGCATATTATGGGAGTGACTCGTAGCAGATCATTAATTTTCTCTCATAGAATTTAACAGAAGTATCAATTTTGTCTTTTTCCATATGTCATGTACTATTTTTGAATATTTGTAAGCCTAGGGGAAAAAAATAAAACCATATATATATATATATAGAGAGAGAGAGAGAGAGAGAGACATGAAAGTAAAAGCAAAAGTTTGATGTTCTCCCCATTGAGTGGAAATGCCGAAATGGGATTTCTATGATTCCAAGCTTTAGGCTTTCTCTTGGACCAATGTCAAACAGAGAATCCATGGCCATCTCATTGTCTAAGAAAATAGTCACTATAAAAGAAGGGAAAGAACAAGGAAAGGAGAGAAGGGTCCTACAATTAGAGACATTCTCCAGGGGCAAAGGGAAGTGAGTCAAGTTTAAAGCTATTTTGGCTCCTGCTCTCTCTGCTTTTCCTGTAATGCTTCCCTCATAAAGTCTTACATTATGTCATAATTATATGTTCTAAAAAATTCTAACAAATTAGGGTTGTTCGTTAAACAACATGACATTCCCAAACACTGGTTATGTTTTGTGTGGAAAAAAAAAATGAGTGTAGTAATTAGTATAGAAAAGTGAAAAAGTGGTATTGAAAAATGGAAAAGTTTTATTTTGTAGTGATTTTTATTTATTTAAATAGTAATAAACAGAAAATAATGTGATATAAAAAATAGAATATTTTGATGTTAATTTTTTTTTTAAAAAATAAATGAATAGCATTTAAAAAAGGTAACATATACATTAATCTCATGACAAGCAATTTTTTGGGTTGTATATATATGTGTGTACGTTTCTTGTGTCGTGATATACATACAGGTACTAAAGAGACAATCCCAAAAGTCTGACGATCTTACCCCCTCCACTTCTAATATCACAACTTTTTCTCCTAATCTCAAACTCTCACCCGCCTCTACCATCTTCAACCCATGCTCTATCTCTTGTTGTTCTTCACGTCTTTTTAAGCCGTAAAGAAAAAAAGAGGTGAAGGGATTTGATCCAATAACTCCCACTTTATGAAGCGTGATATTAAGCTATGCATTGAAAAAAATAATAGCCATTCTTATCCTTAAATGGAACGACCATTTCGTATATCAAATGCGTCCTTTACAGCATAACTTTTTAATCACAGTTACACACTCCCTATTATAATTGTTCTAATTGTTGTTGTTTGTTCTGTCCTATTTGTTTGTATTTGGTCGATCTGGGTAAAAAACAAAAGCCTTTTGGCTTGTAAAGGTGAAAATTTTACCTTAAAATTCTTAAAAATTAATTTAACAACATCTTAGCTAAGTACTAATTGAATCTTCGTTTGAGGCGATTAATGTAAGTTTTTGTTAAATTCATGTAACTTTTTGACATCGACATATGTGATAGAAAAGGAATTAATTAATATGCTTTCAAATAACCTCGAATATACTATATATGCAGATATACATAAAATAATGCCTAAACTATTACTACAATGCAAATCACAGGCTTATATACTATGCGTACATTCTACCTTCTTTCTATTGGATTGATGTCTGATCAGTCTCTGCATGGTTATTTGGCTTTTATAGGGTGTGGACTTATCTTCATGTCCCCCATTAGCATATCTACTTATAAATTACTATGCAAAAAGTTTAGAAGATGCATTTATTGATTAAAAAACAAAATGACACTGATCGAAGATTAATAGTGGCATTATTTATTTTGGAAGTTTTCTGTCTCCAAACTAGTTACTATTTAATAATTGAGAGCCCAATCTTTCAAATCTCATAGGGGCAAAAAAATTATAAGGTCAATTTAATGTTATGAATACTAAATCTTTTACTAAGTGAGTCTTACCATGAGTTGGCACTTTATCTAAAATGAATTAGTATTAAGGGAGACAAACTCAAGTCTTTTATGGACCTCAATATCATTCTCAACGAGCCTATTTTTAGAGCGGTCGGTATTGTGTCCCAGTACCTTCTAAAATTGATGAGTACACTACAAAAAAATGGTTGTTTAGTGATGGTTAATATACTGTCGGTTTAAAAAACCGACACTAAAAGATGCCTAATAGTGTCGGTTTTAGCAAACCGACACCATTTTTTCCAATAGTGTCGATTTTAGCAAAACCGACACTACTTAAAAAAGAAGAAGTGTCGGTTTTGTTAAACCGACACTACTTAAAAAAGAAGAGGTGTCGGTTTTAACAAAACCGACACTACTTAAAAAAGAAGAGGTGTCGGTTACTGTAGAACCGACACCTTTTTGAAAAAAAATTAAAAAGCCCGCCTCTCTCTCATCTAGCGCGCGCCTCTTCTTCTCTGCTGCGTTTAATATCTTTTCATCTCTCTGAGCTACAGATCTGTAGCTCTACAGAACCAAAAAAAAGAAGAATGCAAAAAAAAAAAGCGAAGGTGTGAGCAGAGAGACAGGGGCTGGGACCCCAAACTGCATTGCTGGAATATCGCCACCTCAGACGTCCAGGCCACACGCCGTCTTCGTGATTGCAGGGGTTGGGGGGGATTTAGAGAAATGAGGACTTTGAATACGAGTACGGATCTGTTCGACCCGAGGACGGTGATGGAGTCGGATTTCTCGAGCGGTGCATCGCCTGCGGACGCCGATTTCGCGTTCGCTTTCAACGACAGCAACTTCTCGGACAGGGTGCTCCGGATCGAGATCCTGGGAGACCCGCCAGAGAACAGGCCCGATTCGGAGGCGTGCATCAGTATTGCCGATTGGGCACGGCACCGGAAACGGAGGCGAGAGGATATCAAGAAGGAAAACGGTAAGATGTTTTGCTGCTTGCTTCTGTGTTTCTGCTTGGTTGCCGAGGTAATTGGGAAATATTCGACGAAAAATATTTTTTAGAGTTTTATCCTTGTTTTTATGAGGGGAAATTTGAACCTTAGTTTAGTTACATCTCAAGTTGCTTCTATGAGCCTCTGTTTGGTTACAAAGTTGCTTGATATTTCCTATGTATCTGGTTGGGTGAGGAAAATATAAGAAACTGAAGTCCTAGATGCTAGAGAGCTTAAAGATTTTCTTAAAATTTCCATTTGATTTTCTAGGGTTCTGTTTGGTCTCTGAAGAAGTGGGGAAAATAATTGAAATTTTGGATATTGTTACTAAGCTAAAGGATTTTGGTTCTATTTTCCAGGATTTCTGTTTCGTTTATGCCCACCCACCCATCCCCCCCCCCCAAAAAAAAAAAACTAAAGAAAAAGAAAAAAGAAAAGAATTAGTCTTATTAGTTATTGTCACGAAGTTAAAATTTTTCATTTGGTTTTCTCGGCCTATGATTCTTTACGAGAAAATCAAGGGAAAGGAAAGAAAACGAAGGTAATATAATATATATGGTTTTAAAACTTAGATTCCATTTTATTTGCTATGTCTCTGTTGGTTTTGGGAAAAAAGTTGAGCACAAGAAAAGCTATTGAGGTTTTAAAAATCTTTCGGGCAATGTTGTTTTGGTTTTTGAAAATGAAAACCGTGTTTGGGTAGAGATGAGCAAAAACGCAAGTCAACTGGACAAGCAAGAAGTTTATAATGCTTTTCTTTTCCATCACTTTCAATACAACCACTCGGAGTTTACTGCTTGACATTAAAACTTGAGGAATGAATGGTTAAAAGCAACTTCCAAGCCTAGCTGTTCAGAGTATTGCAGCAATGAAAATAACTTTTAGCGATACATGTGTCCCTGCATCTTTTGTTTTAGACAACTGAGAAAATAAGAAAGTTCGACTCTTTTGAGCCTCACTTTCTGAGCCGTATGGGAGATGGCTTTTTACTATTATATATATATATATATATATATTTCATATTATCCACTTTGTCTGCAATTAAACATTGTTATTGCTTTATATTTGTTTTAGTGAAATGTATTTTGATATTGTTGTGCTAGAACTTAAAAAAGAATGGTTCTTTTTGAACTTGAATAATGGATTGTTTGATTGCTTTTATTTGATTTGAGAAATATGATAAGCAAAGTCTACATGCTGATGGTAAGTTGTGTTATTCATTTCTAGAGTTTTGATTCTTCTTCTCAATGTATGGTGACATCTTATGTTGTTTCTATACTTACCTCAAGTTGATTGGAAAAGAGGCAGTGAAGTATCAGATTGCCTTGGTGGTGAGATTTTATTGAAGTGTATGGGTTTTGTATGCCTAAGAGCATTTCGAAATCCTAGAGTTGCATAGGATTATTTCAATTTTGTAATCATAGCCGCTTCTGAACAGCTCGCTGTCTTTGGTAGTTAAGGATTGTGATGTATTGATTGGTGGGATTGTCTGTTAGCATGCATGCTTGTCCTTTCATTTATTTCATTATAATTAATGTCTGTGTGTGGATATGGTGTGCTGTCTTGCTCTAGTTACGTTAATTAATGTTTACCTTTTGTTTTCAGTTCTAGATCTCACTGCATGCCCGGAGGAGCAAATTTTGAATGGTAACCAGCCTGATATGGATGATTGTGTGGTCTGTGAAAACCCTGATGAGGAAGTAGTTGCAATGAGTGAAGAATCACCCTCAGGTATGAAACAATCTTAGATAGAATTGTTCTCTTTTAATCTTGTTTTCTGGAATAAGAATATATTTGATCTGATTTTGTCAAAAATTAAAAAAAATTGCTTGATCCAAGTCTTTCAAAATTAGTGAGACCTGTCTATTTAGAACTTCAGGGAGTACAATAACATTCAAAAAATAACCTAAAAGGGGGAGGGAAAGAACTTAGACATGTATAATATGTTAATATGTTCTTGTCTTCTTGCAGCTTAAGAAAATTGTTCTTTTCAGAACTGTTTAACTTGTGTATGTATTTTAAACATGCTTTTTGTTCTGGTAGGTGATGAAGCTGGAAATAGCAATGATTCAAACTGGAGTATGGATTTTTCTACGGTTGTTAGAGTTAAAACATTACATATCAGCTCTCCTATTTTGGCTGCCAAAAGCCCATTCTTCTATAAGGTATAAGTCACATATTACCGTGAGGTGGTTTTACATAGTTTACTTATGATCGTCTCCAGATGGTCTTTTCTTTTCATTCCTTTTTTTTTTTTTTTGGTTTTATTGTAGTTATTCTCAAATGGGATGAGGGAGTCGGAGCAGCGACATGTAACCCTTCGGATCAATGCCTCTGGTATAAACAAATATCATAATTTTTTTGTCCCTATTATCCTTTATATTGGTGTTTCCCTGGCAAGTTCAACTTAAAATTCTTATATTTGTTCTCCCGTGGTACAGAGGAAGCTGCTCTCATGGAGCTCCTGAATTTTATGTACAGTAATACCTTATCCGTAACTACAGCTCCTGGTTTGCTGGATGTTCTTATGGCTGCCGACAAATTTGAGGTTGCTTCATGCATGAGGTACTGCATTCGACTATTGCGGAATATGCCCATGACGCCTGAGTCTGCTTTGCTTTACCTGGAGCTTCCTTCTAGCGTTTTAATGGGTGAGGCAGTCCAGCCTTTGACAGACACGGCAAAGCAGTATCTTGCTGCCCGCTATAAGGACATGACCAAGTAAGTTCTCTGATCATTTATACTTATAAAAAAAAAGTTATCGGATCATTCAGTGTCCTCACTTTGGGGCGGGGGGGTTTGGTTGTTTAACATGAAGAAGACAACACACCTTACATGGTGCTATCAGAATGGTCTTTTTTCTGCTTAACCTTCTTTATTCAAAATTGGATCATATGAATTTTGATTATGGTGGATGGCTGGACTGGCTCTTCAAAGGAAGAGTCATGTTAGCAATACCTGTCAAAGACGTTTTAAACATTCTTCAATTTCTTCTCATCAGTTGTCCTTTTATTTCACATAAAATGAGGTTTCTCTCATGTTTTCTTGTTAGTCTCTTCTCACTTTTAATTTGCACTAGGTGAATGCTACATATTGTTGTTACTTGTAGAACATAAACTTTTCTAAACATTTTTATATGTGCACTTATCATTTTCTTTAATGATTGCTGCACCTAGTGGTTTATATGGCATTATAGCAAAATTGATGCACACAACCATCAGCAAGGTGCAAATAGCACCATCATTAGTGAAGCACAATTGTTCTCAAATCAATTTCTTGTTAATTCTTTATTATTTACTGCATTTTCTATTATTGTTCTTGTTGTCGTTTTCTTCATCTGCGATTTGCCTTTTGGGAGTTCGCTCATGTATGGGTACTTTTGACCAGGTTCCAAGAAGAGGTGATGGCCTTGCCTCTTGCTGTAATGAAAGTATAAGCTGCTACTCCACCAGGATAAACAAATTCATCCCTTCTATTTTGTTGTTGGGACTCTTAGCTTTTGGCCTTCACATCATTTGCTGCATAAAGGGAAGCAGAGCAGATAAAACCACCATGAAGCAATTGTTTTTGTGTTTATGTATCCCAGGTTCTTACCTTTAATTCTTGGTGTTGTTCATCTTTTTTCTTTTTTTTTTTTTTTCTTTTTCTTTCATTGTTGGAAGCTTGTAGATCTACTTGGAGATGATTTGTTTTTTACTTTGTTAGGATTCAATAATTACAATCTATTGCTTTTTATTTTTGTTAAATTGTGAATGTAAACCAGTAAAGAAGGATTGCTTGTGTGTGTGTTTTTTTTTTAAAATAAAAATATTATATTTAGTGACGGTTTTTAAGAAACCGTCACCTTTTTAAAGGTGACGGTTTTTAAGAAACCGTCACCTTTTTAAAGGTGACGGTTTTTTAAAAAACCGACACCTTAGGAAAGGTGTCGGTTGAACAGTACCACTGTTCAACCGACACCTTTCCTAAGGTGTCGGTTTGGCTAAAACCGTCACTAATTAGTGACGGTTTTGCTAAAACCGTCACCTCTTTAGTTTTCCCTACCCTAGATTCTCTACCCTTTAAAACCGACACTATTAAACCGTCACCTTTCTAGTAGTGACGGTTTTTACCCTTAAACCGTCACCAAAAAACCAACACTAATCCTCAATTTTTTTGTAGTGGTAATGCTGTAAATCTTCCTAGAATCTTCTTATATATAGTCATCTCAAATGTAATGTGACTTTTAAAATCACCAATAGATTAAAAGTCAATAAATCACATCTCAAATTTAACGATAATTTTAAAAGCTACGTCACATTTGGGATGACTTAAGGAAGGCTCTAGGAAGCCTTAATTATAACATTACTCAAAAATTGATAGATAGTTATTTTCATTTTATTACTCTATTTAATTTAAGTTAATTATATGTTTTGGTTATGTTCTAATTACTTTGTTTGAAAGAGTTTTCTGGCTCTATCATGGTGCACTTTACTGGGACCTTGCTTATCAAACACCAACCAATTTCAACATTTTTATATCAACACCTTGGATCCCTTCGGATATGCATGGTACCAAATATGGGCAAGAAAAACAAATTTCCTCTATTATTTTCAAAATCAACATCATATCTTTTTCTAAAAGTCGACCCTACCCACTTCTCTTCTTTTTTTGTGTATATTGATTCATTATATGGATCCTTTGTTGAAATTGATCTATAGCTTGATAAATTAAAAATAAATAGCAATCTAAAAGTTGCTCTTAGGCACAGATAGAGCAAGGTGATCGGAGGCCATGACCGCCGGCCTGTTTTAAAGTTTTCCCATAAAATATTTATATATATAGTTATAAAATATATACCTTTTAGGCCTAAAAAATAGGCATGATTCTTCGTTTATATTCTAACTTGAAGAAATCCATTGAAGAATTCGATTTTTGTAAGATAAAAATGTATTGGCCAAAAACCTAAAAATGTCTTTGAACCGAAGAAGATGCATTTGAAAAGAAGTGTTGCATCATCATCATCATTGCATGCATGGTATGTGGAAAATGGAGTCCATGCATGCCATCATTTTTAAAAACAGGGACACACATGCACCCTAGCTAGCTGTCATCCTGCCATGAGTCATGACAAGGAAAGAGTAGCAGCACATCTTTGTATCTTCTCAATTAATGGATTGTGTGGTGTTCTGTTTGATTTGTTTATGTGGTCTATTCTGCTATACAATATATATATCTTACTTGTCTTTTTTATCCCACACCAAAGGGTCGACATGACTCATGGGACACCTAATATTTGTGTCATGATTTGTAGTTTGTTTGTTTGTCTTTGTAATTGTCCAGAGAAAGAGTACTCTTAACCCTTCTAAGTTTCTAACACACGGGAGTCACAAAATTAAAACGAATAGTCGTAATCTAAGTTTGGACTCGGTTATTTTACGTTTGGATAAGGAGTAATAATATAAGAAGTATTAAAGTTTTCCTAGAATTTGAGATTATCATTATTTCATTTTGATGTATTAGTATTAAAAATCACGTCCAATCTTCTTTATATCATTACTCTTGGACAAAAAAATGCAATATGGAACCATGTTGATTCTCCTATTCGGACGAGTTCCGACCAAACACCTCGAGACTTAGTACTCGACCGAATGGAATCCATCTGTAATACAAATTGGATGCTTTGGGTCTCAACAACCTTCATTTGAATGCAAACTAATAACCACTCGAACAAAAGCTTTAGAGAATTCTCCCCCAAAGCTCATCTAGCTGGATGTTTGGACATGGGCATTAGACCTCGTTTGAACATGGG
Source organism: Carpinus viminea (assembly GCA_013348765.1). Taxonomy (NCBI): domain Eukaryota; kingdom Viridiplantae; phylum Streptophyta; class Magnoliopsida; order Fagales; family Betulaceae; genus Carpinus; species Carpinus viminea. The sequence continues at coordinate 64,417,609 of CP054667.1, forward strand.
CATCTACTTTGAGTTCTTCAAGAATTTCAAATGCAATTTAGTCCGTATCACAACCTAATTTAAACAACTTTTTTTGTCCAAATTAAATTTATTAAATTAATATATATCTTTAAACATGTGATTTTTACATAAGATTAACAAATCCCAATAATTAACAGTAGTTGACAAAAGTATTTGATAATCTTGTTATATATATTGACAAAGTATGATTGATATATATCTGAAACCAGGTCAGTGGTAGGCTTCCATCAGGAAATTTCTTCGAATCTGTGAATGGTGGGACTCTGCTGCCTTGATTTGTGTGTTTATAATAAAGTATTCTTGACGATAGGAAGCAACTCAATTAAACCAAAAACTATAGAACAATCATGGGCCATCAATCGCACACACGTGACTCACATGAATAATCAATGCTTTAAAAGTGGCAGCCGAAATTTCCTACATGATGGGACTCAATTGAACGGTGCCTTGACATCTAATTTCCCCTATCTGTTACTCATGTGAACTCTGGCTCCATCCACCTTTTTCTTTGCCATAATTTAGTTCATACAAATTCTCAGAATATTTTAAATATAAATACACTTAAAAATATAAAAATAATAGTGTGGGTAGAGTTACTCAACCTTAAATTTGTGATTGATGGGTAATTAATTAAATAGAATGTCACATGGAAGCATATGCTATCCATTTTTGTTGTCTTTATGCACCCTACCCAAGTTAACTCTATTTGAGGAAAAAAAGATTTGCCTTGACTAATCAAGCTGCCTATGATGAAATGAAAACAAAGACTACCCAAGTCATTGAAAATGTCATGGAAAGATGCGATTAGTTTGTATTTTATGGGGGTTAACTTCAACTTGGTCGAAAGGAAAAAATGTGTTGTTTAATTTATATTTTTTGTTAGATCAGATCTTTGATCATCTTATTTAAAAATTAATTAATGTTCAATGAGGGATGTCAAATCCTTTTATGGCATTCAAAATCGCACCCCACAAAATATGTAAGAGTCATCTAAATGAACAGAACAGTAACATTGTTTAATCTCAACATTTTTAACAACGAATGCATTTGGCACAGTGATTTTGCGACCAAAACTATAATTTTGAAGGTTAAACTGTGATTTTATCAAATACTTATTTGTGTTTTCAAATCAGATATCTTAAACTGCAATTTTAAAATCAAACCAACTCAAACCGTACCCGAGAGGTTTTTTAAAAATAAAAATAAAAAATTCTTAGTTGGGCTTAAACTTGGAAAACAGAACATGAAAAGAAGAGGCAATAGCTGAAACCAGCTAAGATATGATAAAATGCAATGAAAATCTTGGCCACTAGGAAGAATGAGAAGGTGGCAGAGTACTAAAAGCCGGGGTGCCAGCTACTGCCTCACTGCAAAATGTGCACCTTGTGATGGATTTTATCGGCATTCCCCTAAATCTAGCAGCGCTTATCTCGGACCAAAGGGATCATATTGCCACAACTGTCTCTATATCTAGCCCTGTGTCTTAAGGGACCACTTTCTTAGTACTGTCTTGCTTCAATTCTCTCTGTTTTCATGCTAATTCTCTATTTTTTATTTAGTGTTTCAATCTAAATCTAATGTCACATAAAAATGAAAATAATTACATATATATTTTAGAAGTCTTTTGTAATTAAATAGTTGGATTTAGTACTTGCTTGAATTTAATGATTATTTTCATCCTATATATATTATTATTGGTAACTAGGCCAGGCTTACATCTAGAACTTAGTATTATCATTACAAGTTAAATATAATTATGCAAGGGATGTAAGCCAGATCTCTATGCATTGACTCAGCTATGACAAATCACGTTAACAATCATTTAATTTTGTTTTCTTGCATAAACATTTAGATGAGTAATAATTAATTGATTAGATTACTAATTAAGAGTCTAGGAGTCAAAAATATGGTCTATTTTCAAGTGATGGTGGGTATGTAAGATTCTTGTGACGTTTGATTTAGGAAAGCTGCTCACGCACTTCCTCAACCATGCCATTAATTACTTCATTACATACATAAGTAAAAAACATAGCAAACCAATGTATTTCATTTTAAAAAAATAATGCAGTAGTGAGTTTGGTGATAATCACACTTTGCATTGATTTATTTATTTCTCTAGATTTGTTTTTAGTAGCGATTTATGAGGTGAATTTTTGTTTTCTTGGGTTTCGACTCTCTTTAATCATTTTATAAGATTTTGTTTACACAAAATTAACCTTTAGAGTAGCCATTGTAGATCTACAGTTTGTCTTTTTGTTTTCTCTTTAGTTCATTTATAGGAGCAAATCACTGATCGATAACAAATGAATTATGTTATATATGTAAGAATTGTTTGATGGTAGTCTAGTTGAGATAGCAAAGGAAATTGCGTTTGGAAATGAGTTTGTAACGGAGATGAAAAAAAAGAAGGGAAATCACTATCTAGTTGTTAAAAAGTCCTAATAGACTAGGTACTTTTCTGCTAAGGATGTGATTTGCTAAAATATGCTTTAAATCTGGAAACTGATTAGGACGATGACATTTAAGGAGCTAAACAAAGCAAAGATTATATTTGGATTAAAGAAATTTTCATTGTCAATTTGCTTTATTTTTATGAAATGAGTAAAGAATAAGCATTATTATTTATTATTTATTATTATTTTTTTTAAAAAAAAGAGGAAAAAAGAAAGCTGAAACTCCTTAAATACAATAGGACAAGCTTATTACACAGCATCTTTTTAAAAAAAAAAAATTGACAAGTCGCTGCAAATCAGAAAGTCACTCAACAAGAAACTTCTTATGTCCAAACAAAATCTAAGGTATTTTTTGTTGTTAATCCATATTATTATTAATCACGTGTTCAAAGACCATGAGCTTTATTTTATTTCTCCACACAAAAAAAAAGTATGAATGCAAGGAAATTATTGGAAATCTTTATCTAATTTGTCCAAATAACTTTTTAAAAGTACGGACCTTTACCCTTCTTCTCCGGATAAAAATGTTACCGAACCTAATCTAGAATCTAGATCATGTCCTTTCTATGGTTAAATATGACAATTTGGTGTTAAAGAAGGGCAGCCCTCTGGTTTTCTGATATCTTTTCCAATGAGTGAAGAGAAAGGCAGAAAGGGACCAACATGCATATAAGTTAATGCAGGTGCAGAGAGGACTGTGAGGTGAAGTTGAAGACTCGCACAGCTTCGTTTTCTGCATAGAAAGCGAAGCTTCTCTTTTCCATCATTATTATTACTCTCTCGGAATTCTTGCTTCTTTGTTTTTCGCTTTCTAATAATACCCATCTCCCCAAAAAAACAGAGTGAGACTCAGAGAGAAAAAAGAGAGATGGAGTTTGAGCTTGAAGACCCAGTAACAAGCTTCGAAGAGCAGCAATCTGATAAAATCTCAAATCTCTTCGCCTCTGAATCTGACCACATGCCTTCACAGAACTTCTTAAGCAGCTTAATGGACAGTGATTTCCACGGTTCTCTTCGCTGCGAAGCTATTTCTTATATGTCGCAGGTAAATGGGTAACACTAAATATCAAATTTTCTCTATCTTCTTGTGCTGATATAGATTTGTTCTACTTCACAGTTCACTAGCAACTTGGACCCGTTCATTCCCTACCTTGCTGTCAATTACATGGACAGGTTTATTTCAAAGCAAGAAATCCCGGTAATAAATTATCTGGTTCTTAATCTGGTACACTGTTTAACTGCCTTACAATAGTACTAGGACTCCAAAAGGAAAAAAAAAAATCGATTCCTATTCATTCTCGGAAACCAAACAGAGGATAACAAGTTGTTTTAAATATGTAAACCAATTATGGAAAAAAAAGTTTGTCTTTTTGGATATGCAGGAAGGAAAGCCGTGGGTGCTGAGACTCCTTGTAATATCTTGCCTCTCTCTAGCAGCAAAGATGAAGAACACGCCCTTCTCGCTCTCTGATTTCCTGGTAATTTCTCATTTTCTTTTTCTTTTTCCTTTTTTTTAATTTCATGGACTACAGCTGTAAGATAATTGGAAATGAATGTTTGACATTAACTAAGTTAATCAGAGGAACTTATATTTATCAATCCTCAAACAATGAAACAGAGAGAGGAAGGTCATATCTTTGACGCGCAGGCAATAAGTAAAATGGAGCTTCTCATTCTCGATGCTCTGGATTGGCGTATGAGATCAATGACGCCTTTCCCATTTTTGGATTTCTTCCTGTCTTTATTCGAACTCAAAGATCCACCATTGATCCAAGCCCTCAAATGTCGAGCTTCAGAGATAATCTTCCATGCTCATAATGGTACGACTTCTCTGGTTCTTTAATGCTTTTGGTTAACAACATCTCAATATCATCAGACTCTCATTGATGATTTCATTACAGAAGTAAAGCTTTTAGAGTACAAACCATCGATAATTGCTGCATCGGTGCTTCTTTCCGCCTCTTACCAGCTATTCCCATTGCAATTTCCTTCTTTCAAAGCTTCGATTTTGTCTTGTAAATACATAAACAAAGTAAGTGACCATTTATTGCATAATTTTTTTTTTAATAAAGTATAGCTATTCGGCAGACTGCTATAGAAATAATATGATCATCAAGAATTTCTTGAAGCTGATTTTCGCTGACATATATCATCTTATTTATATTGCAGTGATAGCAATCTACTAAATACTATTATTTTTTTTTCTTTTCCATGCTTCTTTGCTTAGCTCTAATTTTGTGGGTTGCAGGAGAACTTGATGAATTGCTTCAATGTGTTGCAAGAAATGGTGGTGGTGGTGATGATGGAGGGGTACGAGTCAATGGTAGATGCGGAGTCGAGCACAAGGATCCCATTGAGCGTACTGGACCGTCGTTGTACAAAATGGGAATTTAAGAACATCGCCACCACTGGTACCGCTGTAAGGCCAGACAAGAGGGACATCAAGCGGCGTAAAATGAATGGCGTCTGCTGCCAGATCAATCAGATTCAGCAGAGCTCAAGGGAGTGGAGTGAGGCAAATAAATGAACTGCACTGCTTGAGGTCTCTGAATCACTCTCATCACCAAAATAGAACAAAAGGTGGAGAAATGGAGGGCTGTGATTTGAAATATCTAAAAAAAAAACACAAATCAACGGCTCACAATGAGGCTCATTTACCAATGAAATTTTATGCTCCTTCTCCTAGTCCTTTGTCTTCTTCAATTGAGCGAGTTTGGTTGTGTCCCTTGCCTGGTGGCAGAGACAAATAAAAAAATCGCAAATGACTCAATAAAATAACGATTTTTAGCCAACAAAAAAATACAGATAATTATTATTTTTTTAATATCTTTTAATTTCATTTTGTTCAAAAAGGCAAGAACTCAAGTTCATTTCCCGGTCAACGCATGGTAGAAATTTAGCAGAAAGTAATATATTGCATTGAATTATGGTGGGAAAAATATAAACTTGTGTGGACATGAGAGAAACAACGTTGAAGACACGTAGCTTTCTTGAAGATACTAGTATCTTTTCTTTTTTGACATAACGATACTAGTTTCTACGTCACAGATGGAAATCACCAGCATAAATAGCAATTTCAACAAGTTAAGTAATTAAGAAACAAGTGAATCTTTGTGTTGGGTTATCTCACATCAATTGTAAAAAAGTTAGTGATCAATTTATAAGTGTGAGAAAAAATCTCACTTCTTGAATTAGTTTTTGGGGTTGAGAGAGGGTTAAGACTACTCAGCACTAATATCAGAGTCTAAATTTATCAATAAGTCTCACTCTAATCGTTCATGGGAAAAACGAGTTGTTGCTGCTTCGATTTAGGGTTTGATGTGTGATGTGTGAGAGAGAGATTGTTAAAATTATCTTACATCGGTTGTAAAAAAGACTGATGGTTAGTTTATAAGTGTGAGGAAAAATTTCACTTATTAAGTTAATTTTTAGGGTTGAAAGATGCCTAAATTGAGCTGTAGGTTGCCTATATTTACATTTTTTTTTTTTTTGGGAAAAAGTGAATAAGGTTTGCATGAAATTAGAGAGCCGAAAAAAATGTGAGCTCTTTAACAAGAAGCCCAAACAGAAGTGACCATGCTAAAATATCAACACGTTTAGCTCGAAGGGACTATAAATAATCTCAAAGGGACTATAAACGACTCGATCCTCTTAACTCTTAAGCAAATGCCAAGAAAAGATGTTGATTTGCTATGGCTTAAGCTTGGGTTGAATATGTGCTTTATTCATCAAACAGATATATGTTTTTGACACTTCTTTGTTGGGGCCCTGAATTCTGATTCTAGGAGAGTCTTGCGTTGGGAACTTGCTATGCTTGGACCACATGGTTGGTCCAAGAATCCAAAAAGAACTCATATTTTCTCTTTTATTTTCATTATCATCTCCTACACTTAAAATTAAGCATTCTCCAGAATTGAGATTGTTTAGGTTACACATAGATACCCTTTTCCTTTAATATTAATTAGATAATTAAATCTTTAATTTTGTTTTCATATGATTGATTATAGTATCAAAATTCAGGTATTAAGCTCCAATCTTGTTTTTATAATTCATCTTCAATTTCAATAGAATATTTTACAGGTTAGGTCTCACTTATTGATATGAAAATTGAGCTCACGTGTACGAATGAGTAGTATAATATTAGTTAATTGATTAAATTCACTCTGCCACTTCAATTGAATATTTTATGTGTTAGGTCTCACTTATTGAGGATGAGGTTCAACCCACAAGTCCAAAGTATTGGTGTCATGAAGTCCTTAAATTTTTTTAGTTTTTAAACAAGGTTGATCCAAGAATTGTTTGACACTGTTACATGACCAATGTGGAGTACATATGAGATAAACAGTGTAATTTCTAACATTTTTCTTAAAGTATTAATTAAATAATTAAATTCACAATTTTAGTGAACTTAAATTTTTAAATAATAGTGATTTAACACATTTAGCATGAGTACTCAAGACTAGTTTAGTCAATTGAGGACCATGCCTTATAAAGGAGAGGTCATTAGTTCGAATCTCTTCTCCATTCCTCTCCTCTTATGCGAACATTAAAAAATAAAAAACCTATTTTAGTTTCCTCAAAATTTAGAGAAAGAATCTGGAAACAAAAGGGTAGAGAACAAAGGCAATCACAAATTTCTTGATTTTACATTTTACCCCACTTTACCTATAAAACCTTTTGTTTTAAAACATAAAATTGGCTTTTGTGAAGAAAATCAGTGCACCAATTGATGTGAAATGGCAGTGTACGTATAAGACCCAGGATCTGAGCTAAAATAAACCTTCATATATACTCTTTGATTTATAACTCCTCTTTTTTTTCTTTTCTCCCCACCTTTTTTTTTTTTTTAAGAAAGTCTAAAAGCCAAATAGTCAAAATGGTCGGGGCCTGACAGAATTGGGTTTTAAGAAGTAAATGGGTGAGGCCCATTACCAAATTTCTCGCCCGTGAAAGCCAAGAAAATGATAAAGTTCATCATGTTGAGAAAGAAATTCACCTCACAAATTGCTGCACTGAAAAATCATTTTTGTAAGGAAAAGAAAGAGATAATTAAGTGAAACTAAAACTAAGCAACCACGTAATCATTCACAAATTATAATGAAAGAAATAAATCAATGAACACAAGAAATAAATTTAAGTAACGGTGGAAACTTTTTGAAATTTTTTTAAAAGTAAATCACTCAAAGCATTCAAACCTAAGAAATCAATCTTACCATATAAAAATGAATATATAAAAAGTTCACACTTACAAAACATTTGAAGTTAACACTCTCAGGCATTAGACAAGTGACCCGCTCATCTATTATCACATTATTTCCCTTAGAATGTTAAGAAAAATATTCTACTTAATCTCCTTTATTAGAACTCCGAGAAGGCTAAAAGGGTTTTACAAAGAGTTCTAAGAGTACTTTGTGTAATTTAAATTCAAATTACATCATGGACACTGAATTAGCAGGATAAAAATATACAAGGACTAGTTTTTTTGTCAAGTGATGATCGGTGCAAAATGCTTATGCGTGCTCTTCGTCTATGGCCGACCCGCGCATCCACTCTCCATTCTGATCACATGGGAAGAGACTGAGTTTAGGACATTTGACTTTCTCCAAATAACTCAACTTTGGAAACAATGCTTGCAGTTTTCCCCAATTCATCTGAAGCTCAGGCAAGTACTTCAAGCGTAGAACTCTAACGTTCTGTGGGTGATCTCCCGCCACCCGCAGGTCTGAGAGCTGCTCTCCTTCCCTTACATAAAGCTTCTTCAGGTTTTGCAGTTTGAAGTGCTTGAGCCAACAAGGCATCTCAGAACCAGGTAAATACAGGAGCCCCAATTTCTCCAAAGAAGCAGGGGAAGGGGTTGGTGTATTTGTCGCCGGAGCCGTGGAAGAAGATGTATTGATGCGAGAGGCCCTTGCGATTGCAGTATTGATGCTAGAGGCCCTTGCGATTGCAGTATTGATGCTAGAGGCCCTTTTGATTGCAGTATTGATGCTAGAGGCCCTTGCGATTGCAGTATTGGGTGAGGTGTAAATTCGTGACCATGCCACTGATAAAGACCGCAGGCTTTTGATTTGATGTAAAGAACCCAGCTGTTTTTTCGCTTCAACGTACCCTCTCTCTACATGTATGAGCAGCTTCCTCAAATTTTCCAGTTTCGCCAAATCATGCAGCTTACAACACTCTACTCCTTCCTTCGTTCTGCGAACAACAAATCCTTTAAGAACTTTTAGTTGTAAGAGCGAAGCAAGTCCCTTGGGCATGTGGCTGATGAAGTAACACTCAGACATGTCCAAGTGTGTCAGCATTTTGAGTGAGTCTATGCCGTCAGGAAGTTTCTCTAAATTATGACAGCCATTGAGGTTCAGGATCCTTAGATTGCAGAGTTTGCAAATTGCATCTGGAAGCTCTGTGATTCCAGAGATCCCCCTGAGGCTCAAGTACCTAAGAAGTTTCATCTTCTTCAAGCCTTTCAAGAACCCACCATCGTCCACTTCCACATGCTGCTGGGCAGAGGCCTGCCACATACCCAGCTGAAGAACTCTCAAATACTTCATCTCTGAGAAAAAGTCCACTCTGAAATCAAGATAAGGCTCGTTTACATTGAACAAAGTGCGAACCTTTTCCTGCTTCAAATCGAAACTGTAAGTCAATTGCCGAAGCGAAGACCCTTCTACAGTTTTTACCAGGCACACCCGCCGACTTTCACATAAATTTGCAGTTGGATATCCCTCAGCATCAAAACAGAGGAACCTAGCTTTCGTCGCAAGCTTAATTACGGCACTGCGAATTAACGGGTTCATCTTGCAATATTTCTCTGATCTTGGTCTGCGCTTTTTGTGAACGGGCTCGATGATGCCTTTCAAGATGAATTGTTTAAAGAACTCGTTCCCAGTTTGCTCTGCTGTCTTACCTGAATAAATCCATAAACGTGAAGGAAATTAGAGAGGGATAAAGAAAATAAACACAAATTAAAGCCTTAATGTCACATTTTTTAAAACTATTTTTAATGATGTTTACGAATAATAAAAATATGGTCTTTTTAAAATCTTCTATTTAAAACATTCTTAACGAAAATAAATATATATACTTAATGATTTTGAAAATTATTTAACAGGTGGATATCCTCCACTGCTCGGGGATATCAAGAGAGAAAAGAGAGACCAATTGCTACCAATCGGCCCCACTACTGCCTACTGGGGATTTATCATGAAAGAAAAGTTACCTCCACTACTAGGGGAGTCTATAAATCCCTCGCCAACCCACCAGTGGACCAATACTTTCTTCTTTATGACAGCGTTTTCAGGGAACACTGAGAAACAGAGCAAACACATCTTTGATGTAACATCTAGACCGTTGTAGATCGCCTCAATCTCTTTCTTCGATCTCTCCTTGATCATTTCATTGATGATGTTTTGGTCTGGCAGATTGATTTTGGATTTGGACCGATCCCTCATACAAAAGCTGAAACGTTTGAAGCTTTCAGAATTTTCTAAATTAACTGAAGGGAGTTCTGGGGGTGAAAAGATTTGGCTCTTTAACATTGAAACAGCACTGAGGGTTTTTTGAAGCTTATCATGAAGGAAGTTGCCTCTGCGGGATTCTTGTCTTGATTCTCTTTCTTCTTTGAAGGCACCGTCCAAGCTCTGCATAATCAACTCTGCGATCTCCTTGTTGACATGGTCTTCCCATTGCTTTACTCTCCCGCACGCCCTTTTGATGTAATTGAGATTGCCCTGGATTTCCACTAACATGCCATGTAAATTACTGCAGCAGAAGTTGTTCTCAACTAGTTCTGAAGTTCCGTTGGATAAATGGTGTCCAAAATCCGGCATGACCACGTCAGGGAATGTATGAAACGGCATCGTCTGCCCGGATTCCAAGTATGAAAGAAGCTCCAGAGATACATAACTCGACTCAGAAGAAGACATAGATGAGGTTAACCAGTAGGAATGACACAATCTGAGTGAATGGACAAAATACTGAGCTGGCTCTTATTCCCAAGAAACAATGAAATGGAAGAGAGAAAAATGGACCAATTGCCTTCACTTGACTGTAAAGATTGAAGAGGACAATGAGCCAGCAGCCTTTGGTTGACTGCAAACTGCTGAAGACAAAAATGACCCAATATTCTTTGAATATATATATATCCCTTGCATTTTCAGTAAATGGTCCCAACGCGGTAACTGCTAGGGAAATTAATTAGGTAATGCTGATCAAGTCACTTACTACAAAATTAAAGCAACTCAATTAAATCTAGATAACTCAAATCATGATTATCCAAGAAAAAAGAATAGTATCTGCAAGGAAGCAGTCGCGAAAGACAATCCTATTATACCCGGAAGCTGGGTTGTCGTGGAAGAGAATGCATGGTACAGTATTGGTATGTTATGTGCAAGGAAGCTAGCTGTCGCGTTTCACGTAAGACAAAAATAAGTCAATTAAAAACCAATATTGAGTTGGTTTCTTAAAGAGAAATTCCAAATCACGATTACTATTTATATTTCATGTTTTTGCCCTACATATATATTAATAAATATTCATGATGTGATAGGCTGAAGCCTGAAAAATCTCTATTCCAATATTGAACGTTTCCACTTTCCAGGCCAATGCACATACATGTTTCCTTTCAATTTCTTTTTTCGAAAACAAAAACAAAACAAAGTAAAAGATCACAGCGACAGACAATGATAGTCCTGGCCTACAAAAAAGAAGCCACACCGCTCTTGCCTTCATATAAACGAGGAAAAGTATGAGTCAACTACGACGATCAGATCACAGACGAACTGTCAACGAATATATATATATATATATATAATATTATATTAAGTGATATGGAAGTTTATTGATTATTGAGGATGCAAGTAAGGAGAGAGGAAGAAACTGAGAAATTTTAAGGATTACATTTTTCGTTGATTCATTTCATTACAAATGATGGTTTATTTATACAAGTGGTGGCACTGCATATTAGCTGTTCTTTTACGGATTGGGATCTCCGGCAATAGTGATAAAATTGCCTAAGGATTTTTTTCTCAAATTCTTACTATCCATTCTTATCTAACAGCCAGAAATCCGTCACATGTTTTACTTAATATACAATAATAAAATATTATTATTTTTAAAAAATAAATATTAAAAAAATATGAGTGGTTCGGCCACTCCAGCTTAGCCTTGAGGGTGGCCGAAGCCACCCCCAAAGACTGGTTGGAGATGGATGGAGCCACCCCTAAGGCCCCAGGGGGTGGATCGGCCACCCCCTAGGCCAAACCCATAAATCAAGTTTATGGGTTTGGCCCTGAAGCTACCTCCAATTAGTCTTTGGGGGTGGCCGAACCATCCCTTGGGGCCATGGGATGGCTAGAGCCACCCCCAACTAGTCTTTGGGGTGGCTTCGGCCACCCCTAGGGCTGAGTTGGGGTGGCCGGCCACTGCATATGGGGAAAATGGGGTGGTTTGGCCACCCCATATTTTTTAATAATTATTTTTATTTTTTAATAATTTATTTTATATTTATTTTTTTAAAAAATAATAATATTTTATTATTTTATATTAAGTGGGACACATAGCGAATTTTTGACTGTTGGATAAGAATGGATGGCGAGGATTTGAAAAAAAATTCTTGACCAATTTTATCACTATTACCGTGGATCCCAATCCTTATTTCACTGTTTATAGCCATTATAATATTTCTCTTTGTTGCTTTGTATTTTTTTTCTTCCTTTGCCGCCTTTTCTTTCTTTATACAGCAAAAGAAAGGAAGCCCAGAATGCAGTGACATCCTCTCTCCCTTCTGGTTTACAAGCGTCTCCTTGGCTTTTGGAGATGAGCCCAATGGAGAAGGCAGCAATCCAGTCGCCAAGCAAGTATGCCAGCCATATGAACACGAGTAGCAATTTGCTCCTCGTCCGTTTTCTGAAAGGCGAAGCTAAAACTAGAAGTGCCTGGAGTAAGAGGCTTAAGATAATGAAGACCCGGAAATTTCATGCCTCCCATAGCCTCTTGACATCTTTGTGGATAGGGAGTTCCATATATAGCTAGCTATCTCTCCCTCCTTTTGGTTTAGTTTATTTCCTCATCACCCTCTAATTGTTGCCCTGATTAAATAGGCCATTAATTTAGACAACATTCATCGTCGTCGCAACGTTGCAAGATCAGGTCAACTGATCGAGTCATTTACTACAAAAGCAACTCAATTCAATATTCCAGATCTTGGCTTAAATAGAATAAAGATGAGTTATTGTAGTTCATATTGTACCTGGGTTTTGCTTCAAATGATACGAGGTGAACTTGTACTGTAAGAGTCTTATATAAGAAAAGTGACGCATGAAATATACAGACAGTAATATTGCTAATTATTAATTTTGCCCATCGATCTTTTGTTTCCTCCAACTTCCAAGCACCAAATTCACAAATAATTTAGTGGGGCGAATAATATGCGTGACACGACAACTCATTATCTCTAATTCTAAGATTTAGATAGTACTGATGCACAAAGCACCAAAAAAATCGACAAAAAGGAAATGTTATGTGTTTTTTTCATTTTCTTCTGATTTTAGGTTAATTTTTTTTTTAAAAAAAAAAAGAGTAAAAAACCTTATTTTTTTCACCCGATTTTAAAAAAATATAATAATAATAAAATCAATTTTGGACCCATTAAATGAAGAATATTCCCAAGGTTCACTCAATATAATATAATTAATATCCAACAACCTTGGTTCAGTTCCTTGAGAGTACTTCACGTCTATATGAAAACGAAGAGGGATAACGTCACACAGGGAGACATGAGTCCTGCAATGGAAAAGCAAGATATGATTACTGGGCGAATGAAGATCGGGTGCACGGCCTTCCCATACCGGAAAGAGACATCATGACCAGAAAAGATCCCAACCGGAGGCCATGGGGGAGACAGAGGGACCCGGCGAGGAGATTCCGTCAAAGACAAATAAGGAAGGTAGCAGACTAAGCGGCAACAAACATGGATTTGTTTATGAGGCGCCAGCTGGGGAAGATACGACAGATACTGATTTTCCTGGAATAGGAAATAACGGAGATGCTATAGATACTTTGGGCGACAATCAGGAGGAGACAAGGGAGAAGGAATCACGGAGAGCTCAAAAAGGCAAATCTCCTACTGGTTTTATGACTGATAAGCTGGAGGGGTTAGAAAAAATCTCTCTCTCAATGGATTTAATCACGTGGCAAAGGACAGTATTTTCAAAAAAGATGGGATGGGCCACCAAGTAAGTCCAGGGGATTATACTTATACAGGCCCAATCATCTCAGATGTGGCCCGAACAGTTAAAGCAGCGCATGATGCAAATAAAATTCCTGAGAAAACCTTGAGTACGTGGAAATGTAACTATGGAGATGAGGATCCTGCAATAAAAAAAAAGAAAGGGGCCTGAAGGAGAAATTAAAGTTGCTGGAAAAGAAAGAAAGCTAAGTGAAATTTGAAAAATGAAGTTGGATCGGAATGGCGGCGTTGCGGGACAGCCCCGCCGACTGCAATGACGACCTTAAGTTGGAACTGCCGGGGGCTTGGGAACCCCCATGCAGTTCGAGCCCTAACTCGTTTGGTGAGAGAGAAGCGACCTCAATGGTTTTCTTAATGGAAACCAAACTCCGTCATAAAAAAATGAAGTTAATCAGATGTAAACTTGGTTTTAAAGGACTCTTTGTGGTGGATTGTGTTGGAAGAAGGGGCGGGTTGGCCTTAGATGTGGGGTGATGAGTTCACTGTGGACATACAAAACTATAGCCAACATCACATTAATGGTGTAATCCAGACCAACCAAACTCTTTGCCATGAAGTTCACGGGTTTTTATGGAAACCCGGATGTGACTAAGTGACATGAGTCTTGGTCGTTACTTAAAATTCTAGCTCAATTTACTCCATTGCCTTGGGTTTGTGTCGGGGACTTCAATGAAATTTTAACCCAATCTGAAAAATGGGGGGGAAATACAAGGAATAGAAGCCAGATGAGGGATTTTCAACAAACCATTAAAGAATGTGATTTAACAGATTTGGGTTTTTCGGGCCCAAAATATACATGGTCGAATTGCCGAGAGGATTTGGGCTTTATTAAAGAACGGCTTGATAGAGGATTGGCAAATCAGGAGTGGAGAGATCTTTTCCCTGAAGCGGTCATAGTGGTGGAGCTTGCTTTGGGATCAGACCATCTCTGTCTTCTTACGACTTGCTGGAAAGTTGGAAAAAAGGAGACATTTGTTCAGGTATGAAGCTAATTGGGCACTTGAAGATGATTATGGAGAGTGATTCAACATGCATGGGATGGCACACAGGGGTCCACAAATTCGTGGGACAACTTTAGAAGCAAGGCTGGGTGGGTGCAAAAAAATTCTAGCCTAGTGGCAGATTGAGAAGAAGGATCCCATGGGAAAAATTAATTTTTGAAAAAAATTAATATCCCTTAAAGCTACAGAAGGAATGATGATGGGTGGAGAAGAAAAAAAAATCAAAAAGAACTCCAACTTTTATTGGACCAAGAAGATGTTAGGTGGAGTCAAAGGGCAAGGGTGACATGGCTTAAACATGGAGACCGCAATTCTCGATTTTTTCATGAGTGTGCCAATGCCAGAAGGAGAATAAATTTTATTGGAGAAATAATTGATGATACAGGGCAGCTATGGAAAAAGCCTGAAGAGGTTGAAATGGCTTTTATCAACTATTTCTCTAATTTATTCACTGCAGGGGAAGGTGTGGATTTAGCGCCATGCCTTGATTTTTTACATGCAAGGGTGTCCAGAGACATGAATGCTACTTTGTTACAAGAATTTTCAAAAGATGAAATAAGTGCTGCACTTTTTCAAATGGGTCCGGATAAAGCACTAGGGCCAGACGGTTTCTCAGCTGCATTTTTTCAGAAAAATTGGAGGACTATGGGCGATGAGGTATGTGGGGTAATTTTGGATATTTTGAACTTGGGTGTGATGCCTGCAGCTTTGAAATCAAACTTTTATTGCACTTATTCCTAAAGCTAAATATCCGTCGTGTGTGTCGGAATATAGACCTATAAGCTGTGCAATGTGCTATACAAGTTGATTTTAAAGTGTTGGCAAATAGACTTAAAAAGATCCTCCTTTATTATATCCCATACACAAAGTGCCTTCATTCCGGGCCGTCTGATTTGGGACAATATTCTTGCCGCTTATGAGACGCTTCATACTATGCACACAGGCTTAAGGGGAAAAAAAGGGTATATGTCGGTTAAACTCGATATGAGTAAAGCCTATGATAGGGTGGAGTGGAATTTTCTTGAGGAAGTTATGAAGCGTATGGGGTTTGATGGTAGGTGGATTAATTTGATTATGATGTGTGTTACTTCACCAGAGTATGCAATCCTTATAAATGGGACTCCATGTGGAAGAATTACACCATCTAGGGGAATTCGTCAGGTGACCCTATGTCCTCTTATTTATTTTTGATTTGTGCTGAGGCTCTGAGTTCGTTACTTACAAAAGCGAATAGGGATGGTTTACTGTCGGGGGTCCCCATTTCTAAGAGGGGTCCGCAGTCAATCCATCTTTTTTTCGCCGATGATAGTCTATTATTTTGCAGGGCAACTGTCGCACAATGAAGCAACCTGATGAATGTGCTAAGGGTGTATGAAGCTGCTTTTGGACAAAAACTGAACCAACACAAGACTTCTATCTTTTTTAGCAAAAGCACTCCGATGGTCGATAAAAATAATATCTTGACACTTGCGGGAATACCAGCCACCCAGAGGTATGATTCTTATTTGGGATTACCTGCCTTAGTGGGTAGATCTAGAACAGCCGCTTTTCAAATATCGTTGAATGGGTCTGGAAGAGGCTCCAAGATTGGAAGCTTAAATTCCTCTCCAAAGCAGGGAAAGAAGTCCTATTAAAGGCGGTGGTGCAAGCATCCCCACCTATTGTATGAGTGTGTTTCGAATTCCGAAGATGTTATGTTCAGAGATTAACTCACTCATGCAAAAGTTTTGGTGGGGCCACAAGAAGAAGGAAAAAAGAATTGCATGGATGAACTGGAGTCACATGGGGCTCTCAAAAAATAGGGAGGTATGGGTTTTCGAGATTTCACATGTTTTAATACAGCTCTTTTGGCTAAACAATGTTGGCGATTATGGAAGGAGCCAAGAGCCTTATTGCAAAAATTATGAAAGCCAAGTATTATCCGGAGTGTTCTATTTTGGAGGCCAACTAAGGAAAAATCCTTCTTTTGCTTGGAGAAGTATTCTAAGCTCATGCAACTTGATTTGTGAAGGCTTAATTTGGAGGGTGGGAAGTGGTGAAAAAATACACATTTGGCAAGATAGATGGCTACCCCGGTCTCACACTTTCAAAATACAAACGGCTCCTAATATGCTCACCCCAACCGCTACTGTTAATGAACTTATGGAGGTGGATATTGCTGAGATGGGACCATGCCCTGGTCAACTAGATGTTTTCACAAGAAGAGGCATAACTTATCCTTTCTATTCCCTAAGTGGAACAAGGCAAGATGACGTTCTTATATGGAGAGGCACGGCCAAGGGGGTCTTCTCGGTACGGAGCGCCTACCACATGCAAAAAGAGGTGGAGGAGAGGCCAAGCTGAACCTTCATATGGAAACAGTTGTAGAAGGGTGTGGGGAAAAATTTGGAAGCTACTAGTTCCTAATGTGGAAAAAGAATTTTTATGGAGGGCTTGCCATGAGATTTTACCGACTAAAGCTAATCTATACAGGAGGAAGATTATTGATAGTCCAAAGTGCCCAATATGTGAGCTAGAAGACGAAACGGCTGTCCATATTTTATGGAACTGCCTCTCAGTTGTAGACACCTGGAGTGCAGGGGACAGAATATTTCAGAAGAGCTCTTTTCGGAATCTGCAGTTCATACAGATTATGGAAAGAATTTTTGATATGTGTGACAGTGAGGAAGTATGCAAGTTTTCTAGTATCGCGAGGAGGCTCTGGCTGAGATGAAATGAAGTCCTTCATGGAGGTTTGCTTACACATCCGGTAGCACTGGTCCAAGCTGCGAAGGAAGCTACTGGTGCCTTCCAAGCAGCCCATACGCCTGGTTATTCGGAGGGTGCCACGGAGAGCTTAAATGGGGGGAGAGCAATTCCGGAAGGCTGGGTCATGGCTAACTGGGATGCTGCCATTAATAAAAAGCATGGACGATGGGGCCTGGGAGTGATAGTGAGAGACCAAACCGGCCGGATGATTGGGGCGAAATGTTCAACTCGGGTGGGATGTCTGGACCCAGGAGTTGCTGAAGCAGTAGCTGCCCTTGAAAGTTGAAACGGTGCTCCTGTGCCGAAAATTGGAAGTTGACAGAGTTGTTTTCATTGGAGATGCCAAATTGGTGGTGGAGGCGGTCCTCTCACAGGAGCCGGATTGGAGTTCTAAAGGACATATTATCGAGGCTATCAGGGAACAGATCCGGTATTGTCATCACTGGAGGATGATACATGTTCCTAGGGGAGTGAACCAGATCGCCCACATCCTAGCCAGAATGGGGTCCACACAAGGCGTTGAAAAGGAGTGGTTTTCTAATCCACTAGACTGTATTAGTGAACTCCTTGTAAATGAGCAACGTGTGAGTGTTATTTGATTTGTTTTATACAGCCTTTTAAATAAAAAGAGTCCACTTCTAGCCTCAAAAAACCTAATGGGGGCAGCGGTTTGGGTAGCCTTTGTGATGGCACTTACTATAGCCTTTGTGGTGGCACTTACCGTTTGCCTGTTATCTGTTAGGGAGAGGTTGGTTTTTGGGCTCTTAGGCTGTTATTGGAGATGCAGTTCCTAAGAATTCGTTTTGATCTGAATTAATGAAAAGTATCTCTTTTATTGAAAAATAAATAAATAAATAAAAGAAAACGAAGAGGGGTAGTTTAAGAAAGAGAAGTGTGGCTTCCTTTTTAGTAGCGACTATCATTGTCGTTGATTCCCTTTCCACAACTTTTCCATCCATTTTTATGAAAAAAGAAAATGAAAGGAAAAAAAAAACGACCAAGACTTACAAGTGCTTTGGCCTGCAGGAAATAAAGGACTGGAGATTTTCTATACGACCAAGGCAAAGAATTACAACTTTTCAAAAGAAAAAATATATATAGAAAAAGAAAGACCAAAACTTGCATGTGCTTACGTTGCAATATCGAACTCTCTTTCGCGACTGCTTCCTTGCAGATACTACTCTTTTTCTTGGAAAATGATTTCTGAAACAGTTTGCCATAATTAAGAGGAACGATACAGGCCAAATAAAGAACATAAAAATAAAAAATAAAAAATAAAAAAGAAAAAAGAAAAAGAAGAAGGAAAAAAAAGCTTTGAATACTGATATGAATTCATAGCTTCTAATTAGTACGTATTTTAGCCTACTTCTGGGGGACCACTTTGGTTCCAGCTTGGCGTTCCTGCTCGTAGAACTGTGTTCCCAAGCCTAGATGATTCATCAGTAACCAAATGAATGTCAAGAGTTCCCCACCCCGACTGGGTTGCTGTGCATGCACATTTGGCCTACAATTAATGGCAGCATAAGACATCAATTCCACCCAAATTCCGCTCATTAGCTTCCATTTGTTTATCTCCAACTCTGAGAGATCTTGTGCCAGCCTACATGCATCAAAGAGCAGAGATTTGCTTTTATTTCCCTTCACCGCAACCGGTCTGACTTTCGTTTTCACTTCAAGGATTTCTTCACAGACAGACTTTTTTGATATTGATCTTCTGCCAGAGATCCTCTGGGCTTCTGCACAAGTATCCTGGAGGACTATTTGCCAATTGCCCAACACAGGGGTCATCATAACAGGCTTCATGACAAGAAGATAAAACATATAATCTGAAAGTAGTTTGCATATTTTTCTACTATTGGCATCAGCCTTAGATTTGATTTCGGTTTCCTGCAGATAGCAGAGTTCGGTAGCCAAGTGCCAGAGGAGAAGGCTTTCCGCGTATTGATACTCCACGATGCTCCATTTTAGTTTGAAATAGATAGCTCTAGAAGTCTGCAGAAGAGCCCAATCACCTCTTTGTGAACATGCATACATGGCAGCACTTAAGTTGTTTGCAGTCCGAGATTTCATTCTCAGCTCCTCAAAAATGAACTCCTCCAGATCTTCACTGACCGGCAATGAAGATGAAAAACGCCAGATTTTCATCTTCTCTAGAATTTCCTTAACCCCCAAATAAACAACCAAAGTGTCCATCCATTTTGGAGGATCATTATTCAAACAATAGCTTATCATATCATACTGGGAAACAGATCTAGACCACCTTGTTCTTGTCAAAATGATTTTAGGAATGAATTTTCTCCAGCTTCTCTTCAGGGCAAGGAGGGTCCTGTCAGAAAAAATAAGCATCAACACGGATATGGCCTCGAGGCCTAATGCCCCAATGAGCAAGGCATAAGTAAGTCTGGCATCGAACTTATTATCACCAAACACATTCCGCTCCTCAATTGAAACAACCATTAATGCTGCTAGGATTGAGAAAAAGCTAAAAGCGCGGAGCAGGTAGCCAGTTGGGCAACGAACAACATTAACCTTGGTGTGGAGAACCTCGTACATAAAATTGAGCTCATACTGTATTAGTCTGAATGCTTCAGTGGCAGTTCTAGTGAGAAAAAAATCTCGGCTCAATTCTCTGTCTTTGGAACTCAAAAGAAGGCCTACAATAAGTCCCTTGAAGATTTCAAAGAGGCGATATGCTTCTTCCAGTAACTGAATTTCTTCTAAGGGCTTCCAATTATACGCAGAATTAGTCCCAAGCTCCGGGGTTTGCATTTTCACCTCAACCGTCCTCATGGACGAGTATATTTCAATGGCCTGTTTAAAGTCAGGCCCAGGATTTGGCTCTGGCAATACTGAATATCCGAATCGGCTCAAGCTCGCAAGGTAGAGTGCACGCGTCCGCTCTACGTACTTGATAGTTCCCACAACAAACACCATTGTAGTGGGAATCCATAGCTTGCTTTGATCAGTGAGAGACTGATAGAAGATGTAAGCAGTTGCCAGAACCTGCAATATGAGGCCGATCAAGTGCCTCAGCCAAAACTCATTGTCCTCAAGAGAAAAAGAAGTGATCTTGTCGGGACCGCCAAGATGCAGCAAAAGAAAGGAAGCCCAGAATGCCATGAGATCCTCTCTCCCTTTTGGCTCACAAGCGCCTTCTTGGCTTTGGGAGATGAGCCCAATGGAGAAGGCAGCAATCCAGTCGCCAAGCAAGTATGCCAGCCATATGAACACGAGTAGCAATTTGCTCCTCGTCCGTTTTCTGAAAGGCGGTGCTAAAACTAGAAGTGCCTGGAGTAAGAGGCTTAAGATAATAATGACCCGGAAATTCCATGCCTCCCATAGCCTCTGGACATTGTTGGGGATGGGGAGTTCCATACTATCTCTCTCTCCTTTTGGTTTAATGTATAATTTCCTCCCCCTCTAATTGCCCTGGTTAAATAGGCCATTTTAGACGACATTCGACGTAATTGCAAGATCAACTGATCAAGTCAAGTCATTTACAACAAAAGCAACTCAATTCAATATTCCAGATTATTCAAATCATTTTCCAAGGAAAAAGGTAAGTATCTGCAAGGAAGCAGTATTGGCGAAAGAGAATTGCTATATTGACTTGAGCTCCATTTACTTTGATGTAAAATGATTTCCATTGAAAAATATTTTCAGAAAAGTTATTTTCCTCGAAATGTTTTTTGCCAAAAAAATTTTACAGCGCTTATCGCGCACATAATTGCCTTGGTTAAATAAGCCATTTTAGACAACATTCGATGTTATTGCAAGATCAGGCCAACTGACCAAGTCAAGTCATTTACTACAAAAGCAACTCGATCAATTCAATATTATTCCAGATTACTCAAATCATTTTCCAAGGAAAAAGGTAGGTATCTGCAAGGAAGCAGTACTGGCAAAAGAGAATCGCTATATTGACTTGAGCTTCGTTTACTTTGATGTAAAATTGTTTCCATTGAAAAATATTTTCAGGAAAGTTATTTTCCTTGAAATGTTTTTTGCCAAAAAAATTTTATGGCGTTTATCGCGCACATGGAATTTTTTTTTTTTTTTTTAATATAAGAGATTTTTTTTTTAATATATATAGTAAAATAATTTAGTATTTATGTTTTATGCTATCTCTCATCCGAAGCCTTAAAAAGAAAAAGAAAAGAAAAAAAAAAACCTTAACAATTTCTCAATAAAAAAGAAGTATCACGGATGGTCGTTGGTAGATGGAGGAGATTGTGGAAAGATATTAAAAATTTCTCAATAAAACAAAAAGTATCCTGGATGGTCGTTGGTAGGTGGAGGAGATTATGGAAATATATTAGATCTGGCCTCTAAGTTGTGGATAAAACAAATAAGGAAAAAAAAAAGAAAAAAAAGACGAAGAATAAGAGAAATAAAGAAACAAAAAAGGTGGGGAAGAAACCCTCATCTTCAATAGGCAAACCAAGAAGAAAAAAAAAAACTCATTAAAAGAGTGGCGACAAAAAAAAAAATTGTGAAGTCTCAACGAAGGTTGTCTTGTTGCATATATATATAGTCCTGGGCCTTAAAAAAAAGAAAAAAAGAAAAAAAAAGAAAAAAGAAAAAAAGAAAAGCCACACCGCTCTTGCCTTCATATAGACGAGGAAAAGTATGAGTCAACTATACGAGGATTAGATCAACAGATGAATTGTGAAGTCTCAACGAAGGTTGTCTTGTTGCATATCATATAATATATATATATATATTCATTAATTGGAAACTTTGGAATGGTGGATTATCCATATCAAATATATATACCTAATTAGGTTTAAGAAGAATTCAAATAAATATGCTTTTTATCCAATATTCTATGAATTTTCAAGAATATAATTTTTCATTTGATTTTTTATTTTGATATGTATTATGAGTTTTACCATCCAATTAAGTATAATGTTATAGATTGTGAAAATGTTGTGCTTTT
Source organism: Carpinus viminea (assembly GCA_013348765.1). Lineage (NCBI taxonomy): Eukaryota > Viridiplantae > Streptophyta > Magnoliopsida > Fagales > Betulaceae > Carpinus > Carpinus viminea. Next base: position 64,440,019 of record CP054667.1, read on the forward strand.
TACAGGTTTATTTGGAATTTGAGATTGTGTAGTTAATATTCTTAATTAATATTCAATTTTCACATATTATTAAAAAACCATATGTTTATTACATGTTAAGAGATGCACGTTGTTATTATAAAATAGGCTTGAGGAAGTTCCTCCAATCAGTTTGGAGAAAAACTCTTTTCTAAAACAAAAGATCACAAGGAGTAAGCGTAACAAAAATCTATTACAAACTGGTTTGTAACTAATTTAGACAAATTCATCTAATAGAGTGACATGTGTCACATAACTATTAAAAAAACATGTGTTTTTTACATATTAAAAAATATATGTAACTTTATTAGATGAATTTGTATAAATTTACTACAAAATAGTTTGTACCAAATTTCTCAGGAACAATAATCATCCGCTACATTATAACATATAGACGAGGAAAAGTATGAGTCAACTACGAGGAACAAAAATAGTCGAATTGTGAAGTCACAACGAACTGAACGAAGGTTTTGGGCCGTTTGGCCCCTAGCCGCTTAAACGTTTTGGCCCTAACAGTAAAACCTAGAAGGGTAGTCACTAGTCGGTATTGTCAATCAAGCATTAGAGCAGAAAGTACTGCGTGAATTCGTGCCATTTGGTCTATTTCAACTTTCTTTAGAGCTAAAACAATTCAATGAAGACTTTTTAATTTGCTGAATATTTTCCACACTGAACAGTGTGGTTTATTGAATTCTATTAATAATGAAAGTGTGACGAATCATGTTTGTTACAACATATATTCTATCAAAAGACAACAGATCATTATTTTTTTTTAGTTTAAAAACTCAGTTAATCTGGACGTGCAGCCGGGCCCTGATTCTTCTGCTTGTTTTTCTGTGTTTGATCAACCATTTCGTTTCGAGTTTGGCGTTCTTGCTCGTAGAATTGTGTTCCCAAGCCAAGGTGATTCATGAGTAACCAAACGAATGTCAAGAGTTCTCCACCCTTACTAGGTTGCTTCGCATGCACAAATGGTGTACACTTAATGGCAGCAAAACACGCGAGTTCCACCCAAACTCGGCTCATTACCATCCACCGGTCTATATCCAACTCCGAGAGCTGTTTTGCGAGGATACACGCATCAAACAACACAGATTTGCTTTTGCTTCCCTTCACAGCAACTGGTCTGAACTTGGAAGTGTCCACCTCCAACACTTGTTTACAGGCTTCGTTTTGCTGCGATATTTTTATTCCCTTTTTTCTGATTTTTCTAAAGAATCTCTTGGCTTCTTCACGAGTATCCTGGAAGGCTGTTTCCCAATTGCCCAACACCGGGGCCATCACTGCAGGCTGCATAACAGGAATATAAAACATATAATCTGAAAGATTTTTGCATATTTCCTTATAATTAGGCTTTTTATCTGCAGGGTGGTGGGATTCGGGTGTCTTTTCTTTTTGGTCAGGGCAGCTAGATTCGGCCTGATAGAGTAGTTCTGTAGCCACATGCCACAGGAGAAGGCTTTGTGCGTATTGATACTCCTCCACGCTCCAATTTAGTTGGAAACAGCTAGAAGTCTGCATAAGAGCCCAGTCACCTCTTCGTGAACATGCATCCATGGCAGCTTTTAAATTGGTTGCACTCAAAGACTTCATCCTCAGCTGGTCGAAAATGAATTTCTCCAGATCTTCACTGACCATTTCTGAATGTGAAGAAAGGAAGATGTTAATCTTCTCTGGAAGTCCCCAAGGCGCACATGAGCAGCCAACCTGGAAATCCATGCTGGAGGACCTTTCAAGCAATTGCTTATCATATCATACCGGGAAATGGACCCAGACCACCTCTTTCTCTTCAAAATGATCTTCGCAATCAATTTGCTCCACCTATTAATCTTGAGGGCAATGACGGTCCAGTCAGAAAAAATAAGCGCAAGAACAGTTGTGGTCTCGAAGCTTAACGCCCCCACGAGCAAGGCGTAAGAAAGCTTGATATCGAGCTTATTATCAAACTCACTCTGCTTCTCAATTGAACGGAACATCAGCAATGCACCCAGGATTGATAAAAAGCTAATAACACGGAAGATGTACTCAAGTTTGCTACGAACCACGACCACCTTGGTGTGGAGAAGATCATACATGAAATTAAGCTCATACGCTATTACTCTGAATGCCTCAGTTGCATTTTTAGTAAGGAAATATTGTTGGCTCATTTCTCTTATCTACATAATAGGCGACATTTTCGATGTTTATGGATCGCTTGAGGAACTAACTCTCTTCACAGAAGCTGTCAACAAGTATGCATCTATATATCACAGGAGTTAATTTTCTCTTCTCTTGCCCTATCAACCAATATTACTGATTAACAAATTGCACACAGATGGGATTTTGCTGCTCTTGAGCAACTACCCGAGTACATGAAGATATGCTTCAAGGCTCTTTACAACATCACCAACGAAATTAGCTACAATATTTATCAGAAGCAAGGATGGAACCCCATAGACCCTCTAAGAAAGACGGTATATAATATATATATATATATATTTCTTGTTTATATATACAAGCTTATAACTTATACAATGTGCAGGATTTTTAGGGTTATATTATAATCGTACTTTTTATAAGTATTATGAAATTTACTTTTTATAATTATAGGAAGAAAACTTGAATATTGCTTAATCAAAATATTAATATAAATTAGAAAAAAATTTATAATATTGTTGGTATAATACTTATTAGATTTCAATATAAATAAAACTCAAAATTATGAACATTCGAAAAAGTACTTTGGCCGTGGAAAAAAGTACGAGCGAAATTCTTTGTTATAGTTTAATTTCAAATTTTAAACATATTTTTATCGAACTTTTCTTTATAGGTTGTAAAAAAAAAAAAAAAATCATGCATTTTTAAATAAAAAAGACATACTAAAGGTTATACATCAATATATTACTCAACATATAAATTCGGGTAAATCATACAAATATGGTGAACGAAGAATCATGCGCATAGCGCGGGTTATGAGAGAATGACTTAGAAAAAAAAAAAAAAGAAGAAGAAAAGAATGAGAGATGTTGAGAAAGAGGATAAATGAGAGATAGAGAAATAACAAATATATGACCTGGTTAATTTTTAAATGTTCGGTTTTTAAAATAATGAGTTCAAAAATTGGTTTAGTCTTTTTTTTAAAAAAAAAAAAAAAAGGTTTACACCACGTGTCACAATTTGAAGGCACTTCAAAAGAAGGTTTCGGCTATTACATATGATATATATGATTTGATGTATATTATTTGTTTCCTTATTTGATTTGAACATTAATAATGATTAATTTATGAAATAATTTATATATGAAAAACTTTTGAAATATAATTAAACATCATTAATTATGCTAATTTAATGATTGATTTTACTTTAATTTTAAAATTTAAACACATAATTTTCATTATAAATTAAAAGGAACTCTTTAAATAAAAAAAATTAAATCTTTATTCATATAAGTATATATGATTTAAAATAAATAGTATAAAGAAAAAAAATTAGCAAGAATAATATATGAATTATAATATAGTGCTAATTAATTGATTTAAAATAACGCATTTAATGGTGCTAATATATGATTTAAGACAACACATTTAATGATGCTAATTAATGATATGTGGATTATATTGAAATATAATTAACGCAATTAATGACTATTTTTTAAGAAAAAATTGGTTATATATATAACCACTTTTTTTTTTTTTTTATATAGAAATATAATTAAAGTAATCATATAAATATATAGATATAATTAATGCAATTAATGATGCTAATTAATAATTGATTTTTTTAGAAAAAACCGGTTATATATATGTGATATCTTTTTTTTTTCTTTTTGAGAATCCTAAACATATTATTACATAATAATTTGATTTATATAATATACATTAACTTTTTTTTTTTTTTTTTGAAAAAGAGGCTCGAGATTCTTATTCAAAAAAATCACCATGAAAGAATACAATCATGGAAGGGGAATGACTTCCTCCCTCACAATACCATAGACACACGGAGGAATTTCTTCCTTCCATAGTACATCTACGACATGTGTGGTAGCAAACCTTGCTAAACCATGTGCAGCATAGTTGGCATCCCGTTTGGTAAAGTTGACGCTCATATTGCCCGTGGACCGAATGCCTTCCTGGATATCTTCTATAAATTGCCCATAGCTACTTTTACAAGGGTTCAAAGAGTTTACTGCATTTACTATTTGTTGGGCATCTCCTTCTAGTATAACTCCATTCCTGTTAAGGTCTTTCCCAAGCAACATGGCGTGAACCCCTGCCATTGCCTCTGCAGCCCCAGGTTCGATAATCTGCCCAACTGTCAAGCTTCTGGCTGCACATACCTTTCCCAAGAAATCTCTAGCAATAATTCCCACCCCAACACAACCATTCTTTTTTGAGACAGCAGCATCCCAATTCACCTTGATCAGATTTCTTGGAGGTGGCTGCCATATAATACTATGGTTGGACAGTAAAATGTCTTCAGATTCCACGCCAGTCTCATTAGCCTTCCGAAACTCCTCCAGAGACCGGCGAGCATTGCTAGCAACTTGACTTGGGTGTGTGAACACCCCTCCGTGAGTCACTGTGTTCCTCTTGAACCATATTTGTCCGCAATTGTTGCAAACAGCCCAACTCCTCCATCTCACATTTCCCATTAGTGCTTCAAAACTTAAACAAACTTTCTCCACACACTCTCTTTTGGAACTTTGTGATACTCCCACCCCAAACATCTTGTGCAGTTGGGCAGCTCCATAAAATGTGCTCCACAGTTTCCTCCTCTCTTTCACATAAAGGACATGTGCTTGTTGGTATTACTCCCCTCTTAGCCAAATTGGCCTTTGTTGGGAGGAGATTGTGATAGGCCTTCCACAGGAACATTTTCACCACATTGGGGACCTTCATTTTCCAACACGTCTTCCAGACCAGATTTTCTGTATTATGGCCTGAGCTTCCACAACCCCCCAACTCCATCAGCTCCATCTCCATGTGATATGCACTCCTAACTGAAAATTCACCATTAGCAGTGCATCTCCATATCTTGCAGTCTTTGGGGCCAAGAGGGCTCAGCGGAATGTTTTTAATTAATTTTGCTTCCTCTTTCTGAAAAATACTCTCCACCAATGCAGCATTCCATCTCCTAGAATCTTGATCGATTAGTTCCACCACACGGGCTTGAGGATGAAGTAGCCGAACTGGTGATTGAATAGAGAAAGTACTTGGACGTGGGATCCAGCTATCTACCCAAATCCGAGCACTTTTCCATCTCCAATCCGCCAAATAAGTCCATGGTGCATAACTGTTTTTGCAGAGATAATGCTCCTCCATGCGTAAGATGGTCTCTTCCCCACCTTGGCTTCTAAAATAGAAACATTAGGATGGTATTTGGCTTTAAAAATCTTGGATACAAGGGAATCCGGATTTTGCAACAAACGCCAAAGTTGTTTTGCTAGTAATGCTTTGTTAAAAACCACCAAATCCCGGAAGCCCAATCCTCCATTATTCTTAGACAACCCTAGCCGTTTCCAACTCATCCAGTGAATTTTTGAGGTGTTCTCCTTGTGCCCCCACCAAAATTTTTGCATCATCCCATTGATCTCCTTACAAAGCATCTCCGGGAGTTTGAAAACACTCATACAATAAGTGGGGACTTGGGCCAACCGCCTTCAAAGGATCTCCTTCCTACTTGAGATAGGAACTTCACCTTCCAATTATTTATGCAGTTCCATACCCTATCTTTAATACTCTTGAATGCTTGCACTCGTGACTTACCAACCAACGTGGGGAGCCCCAAATATTTGTCATAACTATTCGAGGCTTGAAGACCCAACAGTTGAGATATCTCTGCTCTTCGTGCATTAGGAGTATTACGGCTAAAAAATATGGAGGTTTTGTCCTTATTCAGTTTCTGCCCTGAAGCCTGTTCATATTTTTCCAAGATTTTCGTAAGTCTCCGCCACTCCACCAAATTAGCTTTACAAAAAAGGAGGCTGTCATCTACGAAGAAAAGGTGGCTAATCCTTGGCCCATTTTTGGAAGTAGGCACCCCCGAAATAACCCCTCTGTCTTCGGCTCTTCTTAACATTGCATTTAGAGCTTCAGCACATATTAAAAATAAGTACGGCGACAGTGGGTCACCTTGTCTAAGTCCCCGAGTAGGAGTAATATGCCCCGTTGGAATACCATTAACCAAAACGGAATAGGATACCGTGCTTATACATTCCATGATCAAGTCAATCCATCTTCTATTAAATCCCATTTTTTCCATGACCGCCGTCAAAAAAGCCCATTCCACCCGGTCGTATGCCTTGCTCATATCTAGTTTAATTCCCATAAAGCCAACCTTACTCCACATTCTAGTATGCATAGAGTGCAGAGTCTCATATGCAGCTAGAATATTATCCATGATCAGTCTGCCGGAGAGAAAGGCACTCTGATTGCAGGATATGACATGGGGGAGAATTGGTTTAAGCCTATTGGCTAAAACCTTGGAAATGAGCTTATAAATCACATTGCACAAGCTAATTGGTCTGTAATCCGTTACACAGACAAGATTTTTTGACTTGGGGATCAGAGCTATATAGGTTTTATTTATGTTGCCATCCAAATGAGCCCCATTTAAAAAACTCAACACAGCTTGACATACCTCATTGCCCATAGAAGCCCAGTTTTGTTGATAGAAGTCAGCTGAAAAACCATCAGGTCCCGGGGCCTTCAATGGAGCCATCTGATCAAGAGCTTGTTTTACCTCCACTGACGTGAAACTCCTCAACAGATTGTGGTTCATATCATCTGTCACGTTGCAATCAATACCCACTGTACATTCCCCCATGCCTCTCAGCCCAGCTGAAGTAAGTAAAGCTTGGAAAAAATTAACAAAAGCATTACCCACATCTTGAGGCAAGTCCCACGTACGTCCCCCATCATCTTTGATTGAGCGCACCAAATTCTTTTTCATAAGTTGCTTCGAGCATGCGTGAAAATATTTGGTATTCTTGTCCCCATTTTTTAGCCATTCAACCTTAGCCATCTGTTTCCATTTGATCTCTTCCTATTCCAACAAACCATGTAGCTCTTCTGTTAAAACAGCCTCTTCTTCGAACTTGGGCTCTCCTTTCACTGACTGCAGTTCTTCGAGTTCCTTAGTCTTTTTTTTAATGAGCGTCTCATTGGACAACTCATGCTTTTTCACCTAAACTTTTAAAGACCGTTGACATGAGGACAGATTATGCTTGATTCTCTCCCATGGATTTTCTACACCCAGCTTCGGTCTCCATATCTTATTGATGGTATTTTTAACTCCTTCCAATTTCGACCACCTGGCATCATAGCGAAATGGCCTTCCGTTTGCACCCCTATTTATGTCCTCCAACTCGTAGGCAACGAATATAGGATTGTGATCTGAACTTCGTCTGGCCAATACTGACACCTCCACATTAGGAAAAAGAGAGCACCATTCTCCATTCGCCACCGCCCTGTCTAGTCTCTCTTTAGTGAAAGCTCTACCTTGTCGTCCATTTGTCCATGTGTATTTTGGCCCACGAAATCCAAGGTCACTTAAGTGACAATCCGATAGGGCTCCTTGAAAGTCCTCCATTAAATTCCTGGCTTTACTTGCCCCCCCCCCCCCATTTTTCATCACTATGAGTGATTTCATTGAAATCCCCTATACATAGCCACGGTGTTGGTGAAAGGACTGAAATATGTCTTGTTAGTTTGAAGTATTGGCTAAGTTTCGTGATCAAAATGAAAAGAAAAGAGCCAAGCGTTCGGACGGAATTCATTGCCGTTCGGACGGGATGCAATCAAGTACTTCAATACTAAAACCCGAGAGCTCCGTCAGATCCTGCTCAGATCTCGCTCGACGCTTCAACGCTAGCCGCCAAGATTGAAGAATGCGATGAAGAAAGCGATGGAAACCTAGAAATTTCCACATCAGAATAGTGACCGTCCGAACGCCCATATGACCGTCCGAACGGCCACGCTCACAAAGCCCATCATCCATGTATATTCAAGTGACCGTTCGAACGGCCAATCTTCCCGTCTGACGCTACCTACCTGTAGCTTTTATTTGGATTCTAACTATGTCCTAGGTTTAGTTTTGTGGGGCTATTATAAATACACCTCTATAGAATGTTAGAGGTATGGATTTTCACCCCGAGAGTTCGTGAGAGGTCTGTATTAAAGAGAGAAATATTGTGAGCCTTGTTGTTCCTCTTAGAGGATATTTGTTAGTTTGTTTGTGAGCGTGAATTGAGAAGTCTATCGGAAGGATCCGATAAAGGAGAATCACGTTGAAGAAGATTGTGAGCAAGGAGACGAGTTGAGGTTTGTCGATCTTAAGCCAAGGTCTTGCAAAGGGTTGTAAGTGTTCCTAGTGTCTGTAATCTCCGGATAATTTTTGATAGTGATTTCGGTTTGGTGCCCTTGAGAGGTTTTACAATTAGATCGGTTTTAATTGGTTTCCTCTTCGTCACCAAAATCCTTTGTGTTTGATTGTTCATATTTTGGTGATTGCTTGCTTAGATTAAATATCCGTTAATTCCGCATAAACCGTGATATTTATCTATTAAGGGTTTTTCAATTTGGTATCGAGCGAGTTCACTTTGTTTGGATTAAATTCTAAGTGTGATCCTTGTTTGTTTTCTAACATGTCTCAAACCCTTAATTCGCCTAATTTTGATGGAACTAATTATGGCTATTGAAGTCCCGTATGAGATTTTTCTTAAAATCAATAGACGCTTGGTCTCGTTATTGAATTTGGATTTCAAGCTCCGATATACAACCCAATGAATGTCTATTGCTGAAAACAAATCTGTGTGGCTTAATGACAAAGCTATGAATGCATTGTTCTTAGCAATTTCACAAACCGAGCACTCTAGAATTTCAAATTGTGATAGTGCTAAAGATGCTTGGGAGATTCTAGAAACTACTTATGAAGGAACAAATCTTGTTAAAGCTACAAAACTTCAAATGTTAGTTTCTAAGTTTGAAAGAATTGAAATGTTAGAAGATGAGACTTTTGATGATTCTTTGGTAAACTTAGTGAAATTAGAAACTCCATGATAAATCTAGGAAAGAAAGTTTCGACACTAAGATTGTGAGAAAGGTTATGAGATCACTCCAGATAGATTCAAAATGAAGGTAATGACCATTGAGTCATGCACGATTTGGAGACCTTGAGGATAGAAGAGTTAGTTGGTTACAAACTTATGAGTTTTCTTTGTCTAAACCTAGGAATTATAAGGATCTTGCCCTTAGAACTCTTAGAAAGAACTCTGATGAGTCATCTGATGAGGAACCAGATGATGAGAAAATAGCATTGGCAGCTAGACAGTACCATAAGTATAGGCATAGATTTCCCAAGAGACTTGAAAAGCTAGAAGAGAGTTACAAGGATAGAAATGAAAGAGACCCACGTGGTCCAAAATGTTATGAGTGCTCTGGTTATGGTCATTTGCGCAAGGATTGTGCTAACCTCATGAGTAATAAGCCAAAGGATAAAAAGGCTTTCAATATTACCATGAGTGACACTGATGAGGAGGTTCCTGATGATTCCCCTAATTATGTAGCTTTTGGGATTTCCTATGATTCTGATGATTCTAATCAATCGATGATAAGTCCGCTTCGATAATGAATCAAATAGGGTTAGTGACCTTCAAAACTCCTTTAACAATTTGCAGGAAAATTTTTCTACAATTAGAAATTCTAACCTAAAACTTGTTAAGGATGTCAAGAATCTTGAACTTGAAAGGGATAATTTGTCAAAAGAATTGAGTGATTCACATGCTGTTTGCAATTCAAATCTGAAAATCATGTGTTAATTGCTAAGAATAAATCCTCCAAAATGATCTGATTGAAACTAGAAATCACTTGAGTACTTTCTCTAGTGAAAAGCTTAATCAAATGTTGCATGCTCTGTAAGCGCCTAGTGATGATGATCTGGTTTAGGATTTGATAAAACTGCATCTTGTTCTTCTAACCATGCCTCGCTTCAAAGATTGTGTTTGTTAAACCAGTTGAAGTAGAAAAATCTTCAGTGAAGAAAAGCCAAAGTTGTTCACTCAAGAAGGTAAGAAAGGTAAGAAAACTCTTGTATCTCATGCATCTTACCCTAAGTCTAGAGTTGTACATCCTCCTAGGAAATTACCTTCTCAAAGGTTTGTCCCTACATGCCACCATTGTGGGAAAGTGGGTCACATTCGACCTCACTGTTTTAATTTGAAAACTCATGTGCAGAAGAATAAAATTTCAGATCTAGGATAGATTGTGAGGGTTTGGTCACAATGATGAAAGGAGTGCTATCTAGGTTAGACCTGTTCGAAAAAGTTCATAAACCTAGACCTAAGATCACTCAAGTGTGGGTTAGGAAGGATGATACCATTCACCCATTGAGGGGGAGTGGTAATGAACTCACCTTATTTTAGGTGAGCCAATAACATGCCTAGGACTGTTTTTCCTGTTTATCCTTGAGATTCCTAGAGCATGTTATTTTTGTTTATGTTTTCGTTTAATTTTTTTTGTGTGCATTTTTTTTGTTGTTAAAAATTTTCAAAAAGACAAAAATATGTTTAGTTAGTTGTTTTCCTTCTTCTTTGTCTTATGCACCTAGATTGTCCATTAAATTCTCATGTTGCCTTTATGGATTTAATTCTCATGCCTTGGAATGTTCTTAGTATGCATGAGATGAACTTTTGTTCAATGGACTTGTTATTGTGGTTACCTAAAGCTTGAGTTTACCTGCACGCTTTTGCCTATGCTTAATTCTTGTGCACATTTAAGCTTATTTTTTTGGGTAACCATATGAGGTTTTTGACTAGTATTTGTTTCAAATTGACCATTTGCTAGTTGAACCTAGGGCTTAAAAATTTCCTGCTTTCTCGGTTGTGATAAGCACTACATGTTTAAGGACACTTTCTCATAGAGAAAAAGAAACAAAATAGTGAAACAAATGAATCAAAAGATCACATTCCAAAAGGAAGTTATTTCACTGTGTCAAACTTGTACAAATTGTTTTACAATGAGAAATGTATAGGATGAGAGTGGCTAGGCCCTAGTATGATAAGGTTTGACTTTTGATCAGAGATACTTGTCAAAACCTCATGGTGGTGAAACTCCAAGTTTTTGATGGCTCACACACACTACACACAAGCATGGGTTGGATGAAACATTTTTATTCGGCTTGAGTTAAACAATTTCAATGTCTGGTTGTCACTTCAAATCTCATGTATATTTTGTATATTTGGAGCATGCTTGGGTTATTCATTGCTGAATTTTCATGAGATTTTATGGTGTATCATGTGTGTTCATTTGACTTTTGAGGGGAGAAACATGGTTTGATTTCCAGTTTCTTGTTGATTTTTGAGTCACATATTGAGGGGAGTTTCTATTGTTCATGATTATGCATTATCTCTTTGCATTTTTATTCATGAGTTGAGTTTATTTTTTGTTCCACATGTGCCTTGATGCTTTGTTAAGTGTTTCAGAAACATGTTACCTTTTGTCAATTTGTGACAAAAGGGGAGTTTATTGGGGAAATGATTTTGTTCCCAAATTGCCAAAGGGGAGTTTGTTAGTTTGAAGTATTGGCTAAGTTTCGTGATCAAAATGAAAAGAAAAGAGCCGCTCGGACGGGATTCATTGCCGCTCGGACGGATGCAATCAAGTACTTCAATACTAAAAGATCCCGCTCGCAGATCTGCTCGACGCCTTCAACGCTACCGCGCCAAGATTGAAGAATGCGACGAAGAAAGCGATGGAAACCTAGAAATTTCCACATCGTGAATAGTGACCGTCCAACACCCATATCATGACCGTCCGAACGCCACCGCTCACAAAGCCCATCATCCATGTATATTCAAGTGACCGTCCGAACGCCAATCTTCCCGTCCGACGCTCCCCTACCCGTAATAGCTTTTATTTGGATTCTAACTATGTCCTAGGTTTAGTTTTGTGGGCTATTATAAATACACCTCTATAGAATGTTAGAGGTACGGATTTTCACCCCAGAGTTCGTGAGAGGCTGTAATTAAAGAGAGAAATATTGTGAGCCTTGTTGTTCCTCTTAGAGGATATTTGTTAGTTTGTTTGTGAGCGAATTGAGAAGTCTATCGAAGGATCCGATAAAGGAATCACGTTGAAGAAGATTGTGAGCAAGGAGACGAGTTGAGGTTTGTCGATCTTACGAGCCAAGGTCTTGCAAAGGGTTGTAAGTGTTAGTGTCTCAGAATCTCCGGATAATTTTTGATAGTGATTTCGGTTTGGCTTGAGAGGTTTTACAATTAGATCGGTTTTAATTGGTTTCTTCGTCACCAAAACTTTTGTGTTTGATTGTTCTTATTTTGGTGATTGCTTGCTTAGATTAAATATCCGCTAATTCCGCATAAACCGTGATATTTTATCTATTAAGGGTTTTTCATGTCTCATTAGTGCCCATGCCTCTCTCCTTTTTGCTGCATCCGGGTGTCCGTAGAATCCCGAAAATTTCCATTCAACCCCATCATTTTTCCTTGTGATCACTGCATTAATGTGTCTGCGACTGAAGTTTTGGATGGATAATTGAAGTTCTTTATGCCAAAGGAGCGCTAAACCTCCACTCCGCCCCACACTATCAACCACAAACATTTGATCAAAACCCAACTTGTAACGCAAAAATTCAATTTTTTTATTAATCATTTTGGTCTCCATAAGAAAAACCAAACGGGGTTTCTTTTCCTTTACCAACTGGCAAAGGTCCCGAACTGTCTGAGGGATCCCAAGCCCTCGACAGTTCTAACATAAAGCACTCATTGGGCATGGCGGGGCTGAACATCAGCCTCCGCCGTACAATTAGTCAATGAAACATCTGTTTTTCCTTTTTTCCCTTGGCTTTTCTCTTCCACCTCCTCCGAAGAGCAGCCCTTTCGTTTTCCTTGTTGCATTTGTTCCCCACCAATGCTTGTATCTTCACCTTCATTAGCTCGGCCTTTCATTTGCCACACCGATTTTTTGCTAATTGTCTCCGTTCTCGCCATTTTCTTGTGTGCCCCTCTTTTAGTCCCTGTCTTTCCAAAATGTCGAGTAGCAGTAGCGGATGCTTGAGATTTAAAAGTAACAGCCTCCACGTCAGTAAAATGTTGGGCCATATTGTTTTGAATATTTTTTACTTCTTCTATACCAGCTGTGCCCCATATCATCTTTTGTTTTAAAGTGTCCCACTGGCCCACATACACATTGGGTCCATTGGGCTTTATAAGAGAGCCCTCAGAATCTCCTTCATCAATCAGTCGCATGGCATCTTTTAGTCCCGAGACTTGCTCCTTACGCTCCTTATCTCCTTTTATATTTGAATCCCTAAAATTCAGTCGCGTATCTTTCTCATTACTTGGATCCCGACAATCATTCTCCCTTCTTCCAAGCGGATTTAATTCCCTAAATTTCAGTCCCACCTCACGAGCATTTATCCCACCAGAATCTTCACCTTCCAGCATATCTCTCTCCTTATTTGATTCTCGAAAATCATTCTCCTTTCTGCCCAACGGAATTGATTCCCTGAATTTCAGCCCCACCTCACGAGCATTTATTTCATCAGAATCTTCCCCCTCCAGCATATCTCCCATGTCTTCAGCCATCTGCATTAATTTCTTTCCATTTGAAGCATTTTCCAATCAAGGCGTTACATCCGCTGCCGTAGTAAGACCACCTTCTTCCCTTGGCGCTGATTCTGCTACTGCTGGCTGGATTCCTCTATGGTGCTTCCCGTTCCAGTGATCACCACCGTATGTACTACAATGACGACTGTGGTGGACCTCCCGCCGATCCCCTGCCCAGCCTCTTGTATGGGTCGCCCTTCCCCATACTCAGGCCTGCGAATTGAAGGACCAACCTTAAGCCAAGGACCGAATTGTGCTTCATTCTCCTTCCCCTGCACCTTACTTCCCCTGAATCCACCACAGCCTCTACTACCATGTTTGATTACCCCACAAGTATAACAAAATTTTGGAATTTTTTCATATTGAAAAGTAATCCAAAATTGTTTGTTCTTCACCGTTATTGTTCTTCCTCTGGCCAATGGTTTGGAGAGATCCACCACTATCTTTACTCTTAGAAACTTTCCCCACCCCACACCATCGTCTAGTACATCGATATCCTCTACTTCTCCTACCGATGAGCCTATTTGCATGCCAATATCCTTCCCCATACAAGCAAGGGGCAGATTTGACATCCGCACCCAAAAAGCCGCCTTGTCAAAAGCCAGCTCCATTGGAGGAGTCATGCCGTCAAACTCCACCAAAGAGATTAAATAACCATCAAAAGTCCATGGTCGCCCTTCCATAATCCGACTCTTCTCCCAGTCGTATTGGAATTCGATAAGAAAGAGGTTATCTCCCACCTTCTTGAACGTGACTCTTCCATTGGTTTTCCAGATCCGATCGTAGGGATTCTCGATGATATCTTTCCTATAATCTATCTCGATAACAGCTTGCCCACCAAACAAGAGGGACCCCCTGCTGCACATTCTCTTGAATCAGCATTCCAGTTCCTTCCTCCTCCCATACAATGAAAGCTTACAAAGGGTCGCAATTCTTCAAGAGTGTTTCCATCCCTTACAAGTCACTTCCGCTCACAAAACTGGACAAGACTCTCCCCTAAAGGTTCAAGACAGAATTTACCGTAGAACCCTAGCAGGAGATAAAACCCTAGCAAAGCTTAGAAAGGAGAGATTTTTTTTTTTTATAATATACATTAAATTGACTAAACATACTAATACATTATAATTTGATTTATATGATTTGTTTCCTTATTTGATTCGAACATTAATAATACTTAATTTACTAGATAATTTATATATGAAAAACTCTTGAAATATAATTAATGTAATTGATGATGCCAATTAATGATTTTTCTTTCTTAAAAACCGTTTAGCGTTACAATAAAAGGGTTCGCACACATGTCACAATATTAAAAACACTTCAGAATGATTTGATATATATATATATATATATATATATATGATTCATTTAAATTAACCTACTTTGTTTTTTTGCAGTGTTTTGTTCAATGCCTTTCTAGTGGAGGCAAAATGGTTTGCCATATACAGCGGAAGTCGAAGAGTATTTAACTAACGCAGTTGTTAGTTCGGGTTCATGTGGTTGTAGTTACATTTTCTTTCTTTTGGGTCACCGCTTAAACAAGGAAACTTTACAACTTGTTGATACCATTCCGGGATTATATCTTTCCGGCAATGATTCTTCGCTTTGGAATGACTTAAGTGCCATGGTAATTGAGTATAGGAAACCACAAAGTTCGATCACACGATCCGATGATTAACTAATTAAACCTCAAACAAAACAGTTTTTGATTATTCAAATACGAATTCGGAAGTCAACCTAGTACTATTTCTTGCACGTAACTCATTAATGAACAATTTCATTTAATTAAGATTTTTTAACATGTATGTAATTGCAGTGATGAGATTCAAGACGCCATTTGATCATATAGACTATTACATGTGAAAACGTACTCGTCAAAGAGTCATGAGAAGGTTGCATGGTATGATTTTGGATTTATGAAAGCAGCTAAACAAAGAGTGCCTCTCCCCAAATCCATTTCCAGCAACATTCAGGCTTCTCTTAATCTTGCAAGATTGGTTCCATTGTTTTATAGTTATGACAATAACCATTGCCTTCCCAGCCTAGAGGAGCACATGAAATCCATGCTTTATGAAAGTGTCACTATGTAGATATAGCATCTTTGGAAAAGTCGAGCTTTTGATAGGTTTGTGGAAATGATTCTCACATCATATATGCTGGTAAGAGTATTGAACCAACACGTGATCAACAAGACACCTCTCCCTCCAAGGAAACTCAAGCAACGGCTAAAACGCAAACAAGGAAACCCAAATCAACAAGAATAAATGCAGCAACGGACAAATGCAGCAACAGCTAGAAATCTTTTATTTAATTCATATTTGATTTGTATTTTCTTCCTATTTTGTAAATGCTTTCTCATGTATATAAACCCATCATATTAATGAAAATCAGCAAGGCAATATTATCTTCATTACCTCTTCTATATGGTATCAGAGCTCTAACGAGCAACCCACGTTGCCTCCCTGTTTTTTTTTTCCTCTTGTCCTCTCTCTCAAGTGTTTTATCAAACACCCAAACTGCATACAAATGGCCTCATCCACCTCCACCGAAACAAACTCAACCTCCCCTACCCATGATGTCAACACTCCTATTCCACCTACCCACAATGAAAACAACCCAATCTCCTCCACCCAGAATGTCATCAACCCCATTCCACCTACCCACAATGAAAACAACCCAAACCCATCACCTACGTCTCTCTCCAATTTTGCCCAATCTATTTCCAAACTTACCCAAAACAATTACTTGGTCTGGCACCATCAACTTCAAACTTTCCTTCAAGGTCACGATCTCTATGGGTTTGTGGATGGAACCAACAAGCCTCCCCATCCACATACCTCCACTGCCATTGATGGCTCTCTCCATATTTCCACCGATCCAGAGACACTTCGATGGTTTCGCCAGGACAAGCTTCTTTTAAGCATGCTTATGTCCACCATCTCTGAAGAGTTGCTGCCTCAAGTCCTTGGATGTTGCACTGCTCACGAACTTTGGACTGCTCTTTCACGCACATTCTCTTCTGCCTCCCGACCATGACCCTTCATTACGAAATTGCCACTGCAAAGAAGGGAAATTCCTCCATCACGGCATATTTCAGAGGCTCAAACAGACCCGCTGCCACCCTTGCTGCCAGTCACCCACTAAGCGACTACAATTCACGACGTCTCTTCTTGCCGGACTGGGTCCCATACGACCCCTTGTCACGTCTGTGACTACCCAAATTGAGCCTCTCACCATGGATGATTTGCTCCATTTGCTAGCTCACGAGACTAGACTCGAAACAACACCACCGGAATGATAATTTCCTTGTCGCCGCCAATCTTGCTTCACGCGGCGAAGTTCACACCGTGGAAGAGGACGGCACCTTGGTTCCATGAGACCCACTCTTCAAATGGGCAACATCGTTCTGCCAATCAGTCTTTTGGGCAATACAAAACAAGAGGACGTGGAAATACCACGTCTCCCTCTCATAATCTCTCATCACATGGGCCTATCTCTATTTTAGGCCCCAGCCCACTTGCCAAATATGTGGAAAATTGGGCCATAATGCCATATTATCACAGATTTGACCAAGCCTTTCAAACTACAGGCCCAATCTCACTGCCTACACTGCTGCTCAGCCCCAAACTCGGGATCTCAATTGGTATCCAGACACGGAGCTACTCATCACGTCACCTCCGACCTCAACAATTTAAATCTTCACTCGGGCGTCGATGGACCCGACGAAATCCAAGTGGGCAATGGTACCCGACTTGCCATTCAACATACAGGCAATTCTAAACTTTCTCCTAATTTTTATTTACGTCATGTCTTACATGTTCCTAACATAACAAAAAATTTACTTTCTGTCCAAAAATTTACTTATGATAATAATGTTTATATGGAATTTCACCCCTCTTGTTTCTTTGTCAAGGATCGTCTCCGGAAAATTCTACACCGCGGCTTGAGTAGACATGGTCTCTACCATTGGTTTTCACCTACAACTGCACCACCTAGTGTCTTCTCTAGCGAACGTGCTAGCTTCGTGGATTGGCACGCTCGCCTTGGCCACCCTGCTGATCGCATTGTTCATCATGTCGTCAATAAATTTCAACTTCCAGTTACCAATAATAAGAAGCTCCCTATTTGCCCTACACGAGGCAAAAGTCATCAGCTTCCTTTTAATATGTCTGAAAATAAATCAAGTGTCCCACTTGAACTTGTTTTTTCTGATGTTTGGGGACCTTCCCCTATTTTATCCAATAATGGTGCACGCTTTTATGTTATTTTTGTCGATCATTTTAGCAAATTCACATGGTTTTATCCCATTGCATGCAAATCTGATGTCTTTTCCATTTTTCCTAAGTTTCAGGCTTATGTTGACGCCAATTTAATCATAGATCAAATCCATCCAAAGATGGAGGTGGCGAATATCAAAATTACGTCACCATTTTGCATCCCATGGAATCCATCATCGAATTACGTGCCCACACACCCATCAACAAAATGGGTGTGGAAATAAAACACCGCCACATTATAAAGGCCTCACCCTTTTGGCCCATTGCTCCCCTCTCACATATTTGAGGCTTTTCAAACCGCTATCTCATAAACCGCTTACCCACACCCATCCTCAATAATGAATCACCATTTCAAAACTTTTTCTCTCAACCCAATTACGCTTTTTTGCGTTTTGGATGTGCTTGTTGGCCTTCATCTTTACAACAAACACAAGCTCGATTTTCGCTCGACACATGCATCTTCATTGGGTATAGTCCTCTCACCGTGGCTACAAATGCCTTCATCCATCAACTGGTCGGATCTACATCTCCCGACATCATCTTCGATGAGTCAATTTACCCATTCACCAAATTGTCCCTCCCCAAGTTCCCTCCCCACTTCCCACACCACTATTTTCCACCCTTCACAAACTCTTCTAACCCAATCCAGTATCTACTTCACCTGCGATACACCGTGACAATGCCACTCCATCTCCCGACCCACCATCCCTTCCTACTTCTCACACACCTACCTTACTAACACTGGTTCTTTTTACGACTCTTTGCAGTTCTGTCCCCACCCAGCCTCTGCATCTCCTATGCCTCAACCAGCGTGCAATGCAAACTGGGTCCAAGAACAACATATTCAAGCCCAAGTCTTTGCGGATGGTTTCATTCGTTACCCGCTTCCAAAAGCGCTCTTGCCATTGCTACCCCGATGAGGTCGAACCCACATGTTACTCCCAAGCTGGCCAAGCACCACTGGCGTGATGCAATGAATAGCGAGTTTGATGCCCTCCTCCACAATGGTACACGGACTCGATTCCTCCAACCTCCACAATGAACATTGTTGGTCAAATGGGTTTTTTCTCAAAGCGAAAAGTGAGATCCATTGATCGTCACAAAGCTCGCCTAGTTGCAAAGGATTCCACCAACAACGGCATTGACTTTGGTGATACTTATAGCCCGTGATCCGACCCACGACATTATTCGTCTTGTTCTATCCTAGCCATCTCCTCCGGTTGGCCCATTCGACAAATTGATGTACAAAATGCCTTCCTCCATGGCTGGCTTTCTGAAGATGTCTACATGGCTCAACCCCCTGGATTCATCCATCCTCAATTTCCTCAGCATGTCTGCAAATTACACAAGGCCCTTTATGGCCTCAAACAAGCCCCTCGTGCCTGGTTCTCTCGCCTTAGTGATCGTCTCTTGGAACTTGGTTTTGTCGGATCTCGGTCTGACTCCTCCTTGTTCATCCTTCACACGCCTCAATGCACCACCTACGTCCTCATTTATGTTGATGACATTCTCATCACTAGCTCCCAACCTCATGGCACAACTGACCTCCTCAACTCACTCTTTGAATTCGCCATCAAGGACTTAGGGCCTCTCCATTTCTTCCTCGGTATGGAAGCTATACCCACTCCCGATGGTCTCCTTTTATCTCAACAACGCTACATCCTTGACCTCCTTAAAAAGAGCAATATGTCCGAAGCCAAACCTATCAAGACTCCAATGTCCACCCCACACTCTCTCACTCTTCAATGGGGATCCCCTTCCTGACCCCTCCACTTATCGTAGTCTTGTCGGCACCTTACAATACCTCTCCCTCACTCGACCTGACATCTCTTTTGCTGTCAACAAAGTTTCCCAGTTTATGCACCGACCTACCTCTCTCCATCTTCAAGTATTAAGCAGATCTTGCGCTTCTACCTCAAATCTACACTCACCTTTGGTCTCCTTCTTCGCAGGTCACCCTCTCGCACCCTCCAAGCTTACTCAGACGCTGACTGGGCTGGCTGTCCCGATGACAGAAAATCCACCGGGGGATTTTGTGTCTTTCTTGGCCCTAATCTCATCTCATGGTCCTCACGTAAACAACGAACTGTTGCTCGATCCAGCACCGAATCCGAATATCGTACCCTTGCAACCACTGCTGCCGAGCTAATATGGCTCCAATCCCTGCTCCGTGAACTTGGCGTTTTTCTCCCCACACCTCCCACTCTATGGTGTGACAACATTGGTGCCACATACCTCTCCGCCAACCCTGCCTTTCATGCTCGAACCAAACACATTGAAATCGACTTTCATTTTGTTCGTGACAAAGTCGCCTCCAAGACTCTCGACGTCCGATTCATCTCTAGCAAGGATAATCTAGCTGACATTTTCACCAAACCAACTGCTTCACCTCACTTCTTCACCATGCGGTCCAAGCTCCACATCATGTGCACCATGTCTCGCTTGCGGGGGCGTATTGAACCAACACGTGATCAACAAGACACCTCTCCCTCCAAGGAAACTCAAGCAACGGCTAAAACCCAAACAAGGAAACCCAAATCAACAAGAATAAATGCAGCAACGGACAAATGCAGCAACAGCTAGAAATCTTTTATTTAATTCATATTTGATTTGTATTTTCTTCCTATTTTGTAAATGCTTTCTCATGTATATAAACCCATCATATTAATGAAAATCTGCAAAGGCAATGTTATATTCATTACCTCTTCTATAAAGAGATTGTAAATAATCATATTTCCAGATGTTTGGCTTATAATTGGCAGATCGTCTTTGTTGTATCATATCAAAGGCTTCAGACTTTTTCTTGCAGTCCATGATTGAACGATCGGATAATATAAAAGGAAAAGCTAGCTAGGAAGAAGTTTTCATCAAGCAATTCTGTGCTGATGGACTTGCACTGCTTTATATAGGCAAAGCCGCAGAGGGACACATAAATGACCAGGAAAAAAAACACATGCAAACGTGCATGTTTCACTCATTGCAATATGTTTTAGACCATATATATATATCATATATAGGAACCGAAAACACAAATGTCTATATATCTGAAAGAACAAGAAAATATCTAAAGAAACGGTTTTCTATTGTATTAATATTAGACATGTTTGGCTATACATCATTTGTGATTCTTTCAAGTTTCACCAAAAAAAAAAAAAAAAATCAGATTTACAAGATTCCAAACAAAAATAATGCGATGTAGACATCACTCAGGTGTTATTAAATTATAATCAACCTCTCACCAGTAAATAATTCTACAATAAATATCGTTTAAATTCAAATTACATCATGGACACTGAATTAGCAGGATAAAAATATACAAGAACAAGTTTTTTTGTCAAGTGATGATCGATGCGAAATGCTTATGCGTGCTCTTCATCTATGGCCGACCCGCGCATCCACTCTCCATTCTCATCACATGGGAAGTGACTGAGTTTAGGACATTGGACTTTCTCCAAATAACTCAACTTTGGAAACAATGCTTGCAGTTTTCCCCAATTCATCTGAAGCTCAGGCAAGTACTTCAAGCGTAGAGCTCTAACGTTCTGTGGGTGATATCCCGCCACCCGCAGGTCTGAGAGCTGCTCTCCTTCTCTTACATAAAGCTTCTTCAGGTTTTGCAGGTTGAAGAGGTTGAGCCAACGAGGCATCTCAGAACCAGGTAAATACAGGAGCCCCAATTTCTCCAAAGAAGCATGGGAAGGGGTTGGTGTATTTGTCGCCGGAGCCGTGGAAGAAGATGTTCTCTTTGCAAATGACTTGAAATTAATTGGCTTCATGCCAGAGGCCCTTGGGGTTGTAGTATTGGGTGAGGTGTAAATTCGTGACCATGCCACTGATAAAGACCGGAGGCTTTTGATTTGATGTAAAGAACCCAGCTGTTCTTCCGCTTCAACGTACTTTCTCTGTACATGTATGAGCAGCTTCCTCAAATTTTCCAGTTTCGCCAAATCATGCAGCTTACAACACTTTACTCCTTCCCTTGTTCTGCGAACCACAAATCCTTTAAGAACTTGTAGTTGTAAGAGCAAAGCAAGTCCCTTGGGCATGTGGCTGATGAAGTAACACTCAGACATGTCTAAGTATGTCAGCATTTTGAGTGAGCCTATGCCGTCAGGAAGTTTCTCTAAATTATGACAGCCATTGAGGTTCAGGATCCTTAGATTGCAGAGTTTGCAAATTGCATCTGGAAGCTGTGTGATTCCAGAGACCCCCCTGAGGCTCAAGTACCTAAGAAGTTTCATCTTCTTCAAGCCTTTCAAGAACCCACCATCGTCCACTTCCACATGCTGCTGGGCAGAGGCATGCCACATACCCAGTTGAAGAACTCTCAAATACTTCATCTCTGAGAAAAAGTCCGCTCTGAAATCAAGATAAGGCTCGTTTACATTGAACAAAGTGCGAACCTTTTCCTGCTTCAAATCGAAACTGTAAGTCAATTGCCGAAGCGAAGAACCTTCTACAGTTTTTACCAGGCACACCCGCTGACTTTCACATAAATTTGCAGTTGGAAATTCCTCAGCATCAAAACAGAGGAACCGATCTCTCTTCGCAAGCTTAATTACGGCACTGCGAATTAACGGGTTCATCTTGCAATATTTCTCTGATCTTGGTCTGCGCTTTTTGTGAACGGGCTCGATGATGCCTTTCAAGATGAATTGTTTAAAGAACTCGTTCCCAGTTTGCTCTGCTGTCTTACCTGAATAAATCCATAAACGTACAGGAAATTAGAGAGGAATAAAGAAAATAAACACAAATTAAATCCTTAAATGTCACATTTTTTTAGACTATTTTTAATGATGCTTACGAATAGTAAAAATATGGTCTTTTTAAAATCTTCTGTTTAAAACATTCTTAACGAAAATAAATGTATGTACTTAATGATTTTGAAAATTATTTAACAGGTGGATATCCTCCATTGCTCGGGGATGTCAAAAGAGAAAAGAGAGACCAATTGCTACCAATCGGCCTCCACTACTGCCTACTGGGGATTTATCATGAAAGAAAAGTTACCTCCACCACTAGGGGAGTCTATAAATCCCTCGCCGACCCACCAGTGGACCAATACTTTCTTCTTTATGACTGCGTTTTCAGGGAACACTGAGAAACATAGCAAACACATCTTTGATGTAACATCTAGACCGTTGTAGATCGCCTCAATCTCTTTCTTCGATCTCTCCGGCAGATTGATTTTGGATTTGGACCGATCCCTCATACAAAAGCTGAAACGTTTGAAGCTTTCAGAATATTCTAAATTAACTGAAGAGAGTTCTGGGGGTGAAAAGATTTGGCTCTTTAACATTGAAACAACACTGAGGGTTTTTTGAAGCTTATCATGAAGGAAGTTGCCTCTGCGGGATTCTTGTTTTGCTTCTCTTTCTTCTTTGAAGGAACCGTCCAAGCTCTGCATAATCAACTCTGCGATCTCCTTGTTGACATGGTCTTCCCATTGCTTTACTCTCCCACACGCCTTTTTGATGTCATTGAGATTGTCCTGGATTTCCACAAACGTGGCACGTAAATCACTGCAGCAGTTGTTCTCAACTGGTTCTGAAGCGGGAAGGAATTGCTTTCCGTTGTATAAATGGTGTCGAAAATCCGGCATGACCACGTCAGGGAATATATGAAACGGCATCGTCTGCCCGGATTCCAAGTATGAAAGAAGCTCCAGAGATACATAACGCGAATTAGAAGAAGACATAGTTGAGGTTAACCAGAAGGAATGACACAATTTGAGTGAATGAACAAAATACTGAGCTAGCTCTTATTCCCAAGAAACAATGAAATGGAAGAGAGAAAAATGGACCAACTGCCTTCACCTGACTGTAAAGATTGAAGATCGAGGACAATGAGCCGGCAGCCTTTGGTTCCCTTGCACTTTCAGTAAATGGTCCCAACGCGGGTAATAACGCGGGTAACT
The DNA here is from genome assembly GCA_013348765.1 of Carpinus viminea. Classification (NCBI taxonomy): domain Eukaryota; kingdom Viridiplantae; phylum Streptophyta; class Magnoliopsida; order Fagales; family Betulaceae; genus Carpinus; species Carpinus viminea. The sequence goes on from CP054667.1 coordinate 64,463,834, forward strand.
GCTAGGGGAATTAATTAGGTAATGCTGATCAAGTCACTTACTACAAAATGAAAGAAACTCAATTGAATCCAGATAACTTAAATCATGATTATCGAAGGAAAAAGAATAGTATCTACAAGGAAGCAGTCGCGGAAGACAATCCTATTATACCCTGAAGCTGGGTTGTCGTGGAAGAGAATGCATGATACGTTGGTATGTTATATACAAAGGAAGCTGATTATGGAAGGAAAAAGAATAGTATCTGCAAGGAAGCAGTCGCGAAAGACAATCCTATTATGCCCGGAAGCTGGGTTGTCGTGGAAGAGAATGCATGGTACGTTGGTATGTTATATACAAGGAAGCTGATTATGGAAGGAAAAAGAATAGTATCTGCAAGGAAGCAGTCGCTAAAGACAATCCTATTATACCCGGAAGCTGGGTTGTCGTGGAAGAGAATGCATGGTACATTGGTATGTTATTACACAAGGAAGCTGATTATCGAAGGAAAAAGAACAGTATCTGCAAGGAAGCAGTCGCGAAAGACAATCCTATTATACCCGGAAGCTGGGTTGTCGTGGAAGAGAATGCATGGTACATTGGTATGTTATATACAAGGAAGCTGATTATCGAAGGAAAAAGAATAGTATCTGCAAGGAAGCAGTCGCGAAAGACAATCCTATTATGCCCGGAAGCTGGATTGTCGTGGAAGAGAATGCATGGTACATATAGACGAGGAAAAGTATGAGTCAACTACGACGATCAGATCACAGACGAACTCATCTGAAGGCTGAAAAATCTCCATTCCATCGAACGTTTCCACTTTCCAGACCAAAGCACATACATGTTTCCTTTCAATTTCTTTTTCGGAAAAAAAAAAAAGTAAAAGATCACAGCGACAGACATAGTCCTGGCCTACAAAAAAAGAAGCCACACCGCTCTTGCCTTCATATAGACGAGGAAAAGTATGAGTCAACTACGACGGTTCGTCAACGAATATATATTATATTATATTATATTATATTATATTAAGTGATATGGAAGTTTATTGATTATTGGGGATGTAAGAAAGGAGAGAAGGAAGAAAACAGACAAATATTAAGGACTAGTACTTTTTTTTCTTTATTCATTTCATTGCAAATGACGGTTTATTTATACAAGTGGTGGCATTGTATACTAGTTGTTATTTTATGGATTGAGATCTATGGTAATAGTGATAAAATTGACCAATGATTTTTTTTTTCAAATCATCACCATCCATTCTTATTCAACATTCAGAAATCCACCGCATGTTCCACTTAATATAAAATAATAAAATATTACTATTTTTAAAAAATAAATATAAAATACAATATTAAAAAATAATTATTAAAAAAAATATGGGGTGGTTCGGCTAACCCATTTTTCCCATATGTACGCCACCCAGCTTAGCCTTGGGGTGGCAGGCGCCCCCAAGATTGGTTGGGGTGGCGAACACCTAGGGCCCCAAGGGGTGGATCGACCACCCCCTAGGCCAAACCCATAAATTGATTTATGGGTTTAGCCCTAGGTAACCGATCTTTGGGGGTGGCCGGATGATCCCCCTAGGGCCTCAGGGGTGGATCGGAGACCCCCTAGTGCCAACTCATAAATCAAATTTATGGGTTTGGCCTTAGAGTGGCCACCCCGGGCCCTCCAACTGGTATTTGGGTGGCTTCGCCACCCTAGAAGCTGTAGGGGGTGGCACACACCACATATAGAAATAGTGATTCGCCACCCCATATTTTTTTATAATTATTTTTATTTTTTAAAACATAATAATATTTTATTATTTTATATTAAGTGGGAGACGTGGCGGATTTCTGGCTGTTGGATAAGAATGGATGGTGAGGATTTGAAAAAAAAAAATCCTTGGGCAATTTTATCACTATTGATGGGGATCCTAATCCTTATTTCACTGTTTATAGCCGTTATAATGTTTCCTTTTGTTGCTTTGTCTCATTGTCTTTCCTTTTGTAGCAAAAGAAAGGAAGCCCAGAATGCAGTGAGATCCTCTCACCCTTTCGGTTTACAAGTGTCTTCTTGGCTTTTGGAGATGAGCCCAATGGAAAAGGCAGCAATCTAGTCGCCAAGCAGGTGTGCTAGCCATATGAATACCAGTAGCAATTTGCTCCTTGTCCGTTTTTTGAAAGGCGAAGCTAAAACTAGAAGTGCCTGGAGTAAGAGGCTTAAAATAATAAAGACTTAGAAATTCCATGCCTCCCATCATTACAAAAAAACCGCTATTTGATGACAGGGTTACTGGTCATTGGAATTTGTCACATCACCATATGGTAACATGCATTATGCCACACATTACTAATGTAACGTGACATTATGACACGTCGACATATGGTGATGTGCCATTATTTCACGTTACCACAAGGTAACGTGCCAAAATGGCACGTTACCATAAGGTAAATGATGGTGACATGGCATTATACCACATCACCATCATTTAAAAATTTAAATTTATTTTAAAAAATTTATTTCTTTTAATATTTTTAATTTATTTTAAAAATATTTAAAATATAGGGTTATCTAGGGTTATATATATGGTAACCCTAGGGTTACTAGCTATATATATAGTATCTTTTAATTAATTATATCTAGGGTTTCATATTGTTGTTGCACAAGATTATTCTTATAATGTTATTGTTTTGACTAATTCTGTTGTTGATTTGAATTGCATTCAAGAAGGACTTATTCCCAGTAAATATTTTGAAAAATCCACTGAAAATTTGAATTTTGCCAGTGGAAGCAAATTGCAAATTAAATATGAATTGAATAATTTTCATGTTTGTGAGAATAATGTTTGTTTTCACACTCCTTCTGTTTTGGTTAAGAATATGACTGATAAAGTGATTCTTAGAATTCCTTTTATTTTTATGCTTTATCCACTTATAGCTAAGGAAGATTGAGTGTCCACAGTTAAAATGGGTGTCCCAGTTAAATTTCATTTTGCTTCAAGATTTGAAATTGATGTCAATCAATTGAATCTCAATTTGATTTCTACTAAAACTAAGCAATTGAACTTCCTTAAACAAGAAGTTAAATACAAAAAGATTGTTCAACAACTTTATGATAAATTGTTACAATCAAAGATTTCTGTTTTTAATAACAAGATTGTTGACACTGTTTGTTTTGAACTTCCTAATGCTTTTTGGCATAGAAAGAAGCATATTGTTTCTTTGCCTTATGTCAAAGATTTTTCTAAAAAAAAGGATTCCTACTAAGGCCAGACCCATTCAAATGAATACTGAAATTTTAGATTTTTGTCAAAATGAAATTGATGATTTACTTGCAAAGAGAATTATTCGCAAGAGTAAATCCCCTTGGTCTTGTACTGCTTTTTATGTTAGAAAAAATACTGAGATTGAAAGAGGAGTTCCTAGTTTAGTCATTAATTATAAGCACATCAATGATGTGCTAGAATGGATTAGGTACCATATCCCTAACAGGAAGGACTTAGTCAGCCGTCTGAGTGATGCTTTATTTTTCTCCAAGTTTGACATGAAATCAAGATTTTGGCAAGTCCAGATTGATGACTGTGATAGATATTAGACTGCCTTTACTACCCCATTTGGTCATTATGAGTGGAATGTTATGCCTTTTGGATTGAAGAATGCTCCTAGTGAATTTCAGAATATTATGAATGATATTTTCAACCCTTTCACCCATTTCACCATTGTTTATATTGATGATGTTCTTATTTTCTCCAAATCCAATGAGGAATATTGGAAACATTTGAATTCTTTTCTGGACACTATTAAACATAGTGACCTTATTGTTTCAGCCAAAAAAATTAAACTTTTTCAAACCAAGATCAAGTTTCTTGGTTTTGACATTTCTAAAGGACAAATTCATCCAATTGATAGAGCCATCCAGTTTGTTGATAAGCTTCCTAATGTCATCACTAAAAAAACTCAAGTTCAAAGATTTTTTGGTTCCTTGAATTACATTGCTGATTTCTACAAAGATTTACGAAAATATTGTAAACATTTGTTTGATAGATTACAGAATAACCCTCCTCCTTGGACTGATGTTCACACTTCCATTGTCAAACAGATTAAGATTCATGTTAAAACTTTACCTTGTTTAGGTATTCCTTCTGACAATACTTTCAAAATTGTTGAAATAAACGCCTCTGAAATTGGCTTTGGAGGAATTCTGAAACAACTTATTTCACCAGGATCTTTTGAACAAATTGTTCAATTTCATTCTTGATCCTGAAATTTTGCGCAATCTAATTATAGTACTATTAATAAAGAAATTCTTTTTATTGTTTTATGCAATACAAAATTTTTGTTTAATCAAATTTTTTTGTTGTGCATTGATTGCAAGTCTACAAAATACATATTGAAAAAAGATGTTGAAAATATTGTATCAAAACATAATTTTGCCAAAAATATTGGGTAAATCTTCGGCACAAACGTGCCAAAAATACATTAAAAAAGAAAAATAAAAGAAAAAAGAAAAAGAAGGAGAAAGACCAAGACTTGCATGTGCTTACGTTGCAATATAGGACTCTCTCTTCGCATCGCTTCCTTCTTGCGAGATACTACTATTTTTCTTGGAAAATGATTTGAGTAATCTGGACCTATCCATCCATTTTATGATCGAAAGAAATTAAATGAGAGGAAAAAAAGCGACCAAGACTTACACGTGCTTTGGCTGCAGGAAATAAGGATTTGGAGATTTTCTATCGACCATGATCAAGAATTACAACTTTCAAAAAAAAAAAAGAAAAAGGAAAAAGAAGGAGAAAGACCAAGACTTGTGTTAGAACACAGTTTTCCGAGTATGACGTGGCGAGCTCCTATTCGTCAGGTTGGTTGATGAATGGATCTGGTGTTTTGGATTGGTTGTATCTACAAAAGAAACACAATAGGATAAGAGAGGTCGGGGGTGTCCCGACGATGGGAGCTCCGATGCTTAAGTCAGTATATGATGGTGAAGATAATCAAGTAGTTTTAGGAGTAGATAGATGAGTTGAGTAAACACAGGATACCTTCACACTGCGGATGGAGCTCTCCTTTTATAGGGACTTGACGGGTGACATCATCATGGTCAGCGGAAGAGATCCTCGACGGATCCGAGGATCGTGGCCACTCATGAAGGAAGATTAATGCTCGGGAATCCGAACACCTGTTAATCGGAAATGTCATTCGGATGGACTGAATGACAAACATTCTGTCGGGCCTTCTTCTTGGATTTGATCATACTTGGGCCTCAGGGCCCATATAGTTGAATTTGGATCCTACAGTTACCCCTCAATTTCCTAGTCGAAAAGACCTTAGGAAATTTAACCTTCAATCCTTTTCTTTTTAAGAAAAAGGTTCATGTTCAAAGCGGGTTTCCGATTTCCATTTCCACGAGTGGTACGGGAACTACTTCATTATCTTAAAATTGCTTCTCATCAGCTAACTCCCAACGCATGGAAAGTACTCTTTGCTTGCGTGCTTCTTTGGCCCAAAGTGTTAGGAGAAGGAAAGAATCTTTCGATCCGAGAGTTCTTAAAGATATACAAACTTTCAGAAGTCGTTGGTGCCGAATATCTCTTCAACTTCCAAGAACGATGATCTAACAAGTTTATTTGGCTAACTGGTCGCTCCAATATCAAAGCTTGGAGAAAAAGATTCTTCTTCGCTCAGGGCGACTGGGAATTCTCCTTGATAGAAATAATCAAAGATCCGGACATTCCTAGAGAAACATGCCTTCCTTCAGTTGCAGGGCGAGAAGAACCCTATTTGAATCGGGATGAAGAAGATCGGGTAAATCAGTTGTGGAAATACGTTCATGGAGACTCTTCGAGGATGAACTTCGATGCTATCTTCTCTCTGACTACCTTGGCAGCATATCTAAGATATCCCCAGATTGAAGGCTTAGGCGACAAACTTTTACCGGAAGGATCAACAGTTCAGTTAACGAGGAAAAGAAATGGCACTAATTCTACAACCTCAGGGCTTCCATTACCTGAGTGAAAGAAATCTAAGGTTTTTTCCGAGGTTCTACTAATGTGGTGATTTTACGACCAAAATATCAATGATAAAATTAACCACTCGCAATTGGACGAATCTTTGTAGGATACGGCTATAGAGAGGGTGTCGAACCTCAAGGACTGTAGGGGTTTCGTTACTAAATTTGAAAGACTAAATTTAACCTAATTAATTAAAAGAGAATTGTTTTGATTTTATTTTCTAAAACTAAATGCATACAATAAAAGATAATTAAAAAAAAGGAGTGTAGGGTATTGACTTCACCTCTATCCGCACAACAATGGTTAATCATATTTAATCCAAAAATTCATTTTATGCGTGTTATAATTAAACAAGAAACTACTTTATTAAAGAGTAAGGATAATCTGTCTTCGGTTGGCACGGATCGTCCACCTAACCACTAAGATGCTTGGCCACGACACTGTCTTCCCTAGGCATAAACTATAAAACCCTTTAATAAGTTTCATACAATTAATGGAATAGCATAACCCATCTTGATTGGCACGGATAAGTCCACCTAACCACTAAGATCTTGGTACAACCCGTCTTCCCTAAGCATGACCTATCTTAATCCTATTAATCATACTATTAAACCCATTATATAACCATCATCCTCATAATCACAGAAAATAAGAATGATTTGAGTTCAATAAAAGTAAAATACTTTCTAAGACAAGATAAGAATTTCACAAATATTGATTTGGAATTTAAGAACAATTGCATCTAATAATTAAGAACAAAATCCATATGTAGCAATTCTCACAGTTATATAATCAACATACATAAATTGAAAGTTGGGAAATTAAATACAATCAAACCAGTGTGCTTGAATAGGGTTACATCAACACCCCACAAAGGGGTTAGCCGCTCATGACTCCGCTATGCCTCCAAGAATTATTTTTTGTCTAAAACTAAATCTGTTTCCTCTTGAAGCATAGAGGCTTATTTATAGGGAGCAACAAGTCCTAGAAGCCCTAGGAATCCTAGAAAATTCGGAATTCATTCTCCTAGTTGAATTAGGAGTCAATCCATGTACAAGTAGGAAAAGGATTCGTCCAGATTTGCCTCCTTCACTTGCGGGACGATTTTGGCATAGCGGGAGTCCGATTTAGGAACATCCTATTTCAGAATGATTTGTAGAAAATTGAATTAGCTTTCCAATGCCACTAGAATCACCTCAATAAGATATTTGAGATAAAAGTTATGGCCAAAATACTGAGACGTGTTCAAAATCTAAAATTCTATCCGATCCGATTTTGACTCTAAGTGGAGAAATTCCGATTTTATCCTTTTCTTGTTATGATTAAACTTAACCACATCATATATATATATATATATATATATATATATATATATATATATATATATATCCTCTATTGTGATTGGTTAAGCTTAATCATATCTTCTAGGTCCACTCAATTTGTGCTTTAAATCCAAATTTAATGGTTTTTCTTGCATCTTTATTAAATACCTGAAAACACAAAAACAACACAAAATCAAACAAATAACAATGCTAAGGAATTAACAAATGCGAGTTAAGGGGCTTGAATGTACAACATTCGGCGCTTACCATCTACCGAGAACAGCTAGTGAACCTTCAAGGCTTTCCCACCTCCAACTTTCTCTCCCGAAAGAAATGGCTATCCCACGGAAATCCAGGTATGACAAAGGGAAAGGTAAGGTTAATCATAACCTTCTAGAGGACCATCCGGTAGCCAGCTCCCGAGACTCACCACGGGCAAAGGATGGAAAAGAGAAAACTACGATTCTCGACTTTCTTACTGGCACTTGCCCTTCTGGGGAAGTGATTGTTCCCATCAAAGAATGCAACCCTTTGATAATCCCCTCTAGGAAAATAACTCTTTCCATTGAAGAAAATAACTCTTCAAGAGTTCCACCCCCCAGAGTATTGCACCCCTCTGTGTCTTCTTCGGCCATAAATCCGATTAACCTCCCCACGATAGAGAAAACTCAAGAAATCCACCAAGCCGAAGCAGAAGTTATGGAACCCTATTCTTCTAATGAGATGGGCAGAGGTGGAGCTTCTTCATCATTACTTGAATCCATGGATGATGAAGTTACAGGGCTTCAAAGGGAAGACCTAACGGTCAACCAAATTTTCGCTGAGAGACATTCGATTGGGTAGGCGATCCCCTTAAAGTGTTCGAAGACTTGATCCCGGTAGCTTCGACAACTGATGCTATTACTTTATCTCGCAGGGAAACAATGGACAAAATGTCCTATCATCTTGTAGACGTAGGCCCTTCTGACTTCCCTTTTCCTTGCTCTGACTATTCGTTAGATTTGGATAAATGAATTTTATTTGAATTCTTTTGTTTTCATAGGGCTTCCTGAAGGGTATGATATTTTACCTCGGATTTCGAAAGACTCATGAACAAGTCGTTGCCGAAAACAATGTGTTAAGAAGAGAACTTGAAGAATCTAAGGTGAAGATTAGAGAGTTAGAGAGCAGAGTCGAAGCTTCGCAAACGATGTACGAGTGTATGCGGGAGGGCCATGGAATTGCATATGGGAAATTCATTTCTGTAAAAGAGGAAGCCAGTCGTCTTAATATGAAACTCTCAGATGAAACTAACGAACTGATGGAATGTCGTGGCAAAATTGAAGCTTTATCGCAATCAATTCTTATTATGAAGATGAAATTTCGTAAGGCCAAGGAAGCTAGGGAGTATAGAGCGAAGACTCAAGTTTCTATCGGCAACCTGAGTTTGCCTCTTGAGCGAGATCTGGTGGTTCTACATAGGCTATATAGGGGGGGTTTGAAACTCTCAAATATTGGGTCAAGAAACCATGAAACTTTCTCAAGATAGACTTAATTTTTCCCAAGGATGTCGCTCCTTTGAGGAAAGCGATTTCAAACGTATCGTCTATCAGCCAAAGAGAGATGCCCGATTGCCAAGGGATAAAACGCATGAGGTTTAGACCGCACCTAATATATGGCCTGGAAGCTCGGTCCCGAGCTCAACTCCCTCCAAGGTTGATCATCCCGAAGAGTCAGATGTTGATTCCACACAATCGGTTACTTCTTCTGCTGAATCCTGGGATCGTCAAGAAGATGACGACGAGTTGTATCTATAGATCTTTAAACTTTGATAATTTCCTTACTGTAACCCTCATTGAATGTACGAAAGCTCCCACTTTTATTCTTAATGAGAATAGTAATTCTTATTTGACATTTGAAGGATCCCACACAACAATTCTTAATCAAACTCGTTCTTCTTAAACCCTGTTATGCTCGAGAAAATACGTGTCCCAAAATCTTTCATTCTCGAAATTTTCTAGTTTATGAAGCCGTACATTCCAAGGCTGCCAGTTCTAACCAGACTTTTTATTCTTAGAACACTCCTACTTCAGAGGCTACCAGCTCCGATGACAGCTTTATTTTCCTGGAGCACTCCTTCTTTAGAGGCTGCACACTCCGAATAGGGTTAGAACACTCCTACTTTAGAGGCTACCAATTCTAACCGGATTCTTCATTCTCGAAACACTCATATTTCAGAGGCTACCAGCTCCGAGGACGGCTTTATTTTTCTAGAGCACTCTTTTCTTCAGAGGCTGCATGCTCCAAATAGGGTTAGAACACTCCTACTTCAGAGGCTACCAGTTCTAACCGGATTCTTCGTTCTCGGAACACTCCTACTTCAGAGGCTACCAGTTCCGAGGACGGCTTTATTTTTTCAGAGCACTCCTTCTTCAGAGGCTGCACGCTCCGAATAGGGTTAGAACACTTCTACTTCAGAGGCTACCAGTTCTAACTAGATTCTTCGTTTTCGGAACACTCCTACTTCAGAGGCTACCAGTTCCAAGGACGACTTTATTTTTCCGAAGCACTCATTCTTCAGAGGCTGCACACTCTGAATAGGGTTAGACTTTAGAGGCTACCAGTTCTAACCGGATTCTTTGTTCTCGGAACACTCTTACTTCAGAGGCTACCAATTTCGAGGTCGGCTTTATTTTTTCGGAGCACTCCTTCTTCAGAGGCTGCACACTCCGAATAGGGTTAGAACAATCCTACTTCAGAGGCTACCAATTCTAACCGGATTCTTCGTTCTCAGAACACTCCTTCTTCAGAGGTTGCACGCTCCAAATAGGGTTAGAACACTCCTACTTCAGAGGCTACCAGTTCTAACCGGATTCTTTGTTCTCAGAACACTTTTACTTCAGAGGCTACCAATTTCAAGGCCGGCTTTATTTTTTTGGAGCACTCCTTCTTCAGAGGCTGCACGCTCTGAATAGGGTTAGAACACTCCTACTTCAGAGGTTACCAGTTCTAACCGGATTCTTCATTCTCGTAACACCTTCTGAGAGGTTGCACGACGCTCGAATAGGGTTAGAACACTTACTTGAGGCTACGGTTCTAACCGGATTCTTTGTTCTCGAACACTCCTTCTTGAGGCTGCATCGCTCCTAATAGGGTTAGAACACACCCTACTTTAGAGGCTACCAAATTTCGCAGAGATCGCTTCGAACACTCTACTTCGAGGCGCACGCTCGAATAGGTTAGAAATTTTCTTCAGAGGCTAATTTTCGAGAACAATTTCTAGATAAAGTTGTATTCTGCGGAAATTGATACATGATTTTTTTAACAAAAGGACTTTATACTATTAACCATAAAGGTCCCATATGTTTCTTGCTTACACAAAGTATTTTCTTTTTTAAATGCCCAGCATTCCATGGTCTAGGTAACGGTTTTCCTTTGGCATTTTCGAGATAATATGCTCCTGCTCTATGACACTTGGTGACTCTATACGGTCCTTCCCAACTCGGAGCCAATTTGCCTTCTGTCGAATCTTTAGTGGCAATTGTGACTTTTCGTAGAACCCAATCGCCAACCTTGAAGCTTCTATATTGGACCTTTCGATTGAAATATCATGTGGTTCGCTCTTGATGCGTAGCCATCATTGCCTCGGCTTGATCACGCTTTTCCTGTAATAGGTCCAGATGTAACTTAAGGCCTTGGTCGTCAGTACTTGGTTAGAAGCCTTCAACCACGATAACTTCCGATCAATTTCATGAGAATGGGATTCAAAGGTGAGTTTCTTTTTTTTTGTAGTTTGTCTCCTTACGATCACCCAATTTCTTTTTAGAATTTTGAAGATGGTTTTATTGGTGGCTTCCACCGGATCGTTCACTTGGGGATGGCTTGGCGATGAGAAGTAATTCCTAATTTTGAGCTTAGCACCATCCTCGGAATGACTTCAAATTATTTTTGTCATTGTCGGTGACAAATGCATGTGGGATACCATCTTTGTGGATGATGTTCTTCCAAAGAAATTTTTCTATACATTTGGCATTGATACTCGATAGGGCTTCATTTCATTTAGTAGTAGTCAGCTGCAACTATCTGCGAACCGTACACCCATTTCCTTGAGAGAAGGGTCTTACGATCTACCCCCCCCTTTGGGAGAAGGGCCATGGTAAGGATATGGAGCTCAAGTCCTCGGTGATCGTTGAGATCGTTGGCGAAGCGTTAGCATTTGTCACGTCTTGACAATTTGCGTGGAATCTCGGCTCATATTTGGCCAATAAAACCCCTCGGACAACTTTGTGCGAACACCCTTGATCCCAAATGATTCTCGAACCCTTCATAAATCTCTGAGAATGTAATCACCTTCTTCTTGCGACACACATTTAAGTAGTGGTAACATGAAACCTCTTTTGTATAATGTGTCGTTGATTAAAGTGAATTGTGCGGCCCTAACTTTTAACAATCGCCTTCTTATCGTTTGGAGATCACCTTTTAGTAAATAACTAACGGATCATCCGCCCGGGGAGGAATTATTCTAAGTACAAAATTACGGCCTCTTTAAACACTGTTGGTTGGGCGAGAACCTGAATCGGCACATTCACCTTTCTTTCTGAGTCCCTCATCGCGCCTGAGCCATTGCGGGCTAAGAGATCTGCCTCGTCATTTTGCTCTCTTGGAATTTTAACAATGCGAAATTGTTTCAGAGAAGCCCGCATGTCCTGCACTTGGGATAAATAAAGCTTCATCCTTTCACCCTTGGCTTCGAACTCCCCTTGAATATGACCGACAATTACTTGAGAATCACTTTGAAGTTCGACATACTCGGCACCCATTTCTTAGGCTATTTTAAGCCCGGCTATAACAGCTTCATACTCAGCCTCATTATTCGTAACTCAAAATTCCAGCCTCATAGAGTTGTATAGTTTTTTGCCATCAGGTGTATTAATCACTACTCCTGCCCACCACTTTTCTTTGCCGCTGAACCATCCACGTAGATTATCCACAAGCCTTTATCAGGAGACATCTCCTCAGTTACGCCGGTAAATTTAGCTACAAAATCGGCTAACACCTGAACTTTAACCGCATTTCGAGGAACAAATTCGATGTCAAACTCACTAAGCTCAACAGCCCAGTTTACCAACCGACCAGATAGGTTCAATTTATGGAATACCCTCTTCAATGGATACTCAGTCAACACCTTAATCGTATAAGCCTGAAAATATGGCTGAAGTTTTCTAGAGGTAATTGTTAATGCGAAGGCCATTTTTTCCATCTGCATATATCATTGCTCGGCTCTTTTTAATGCTCGACTGATAAAATAAACCGGTTTCTGAACGTTTGCTTCTTCTCGTATCAATGCAGTCTTGTTGCTATGGTGAAACCTCTAAGTAAAATTATAGAGACTTCTCCGAATAGTTTGACTTAACAGGTATCTTTTTAAGCTATTCAAACACCTTTTTGCACTCTTCTGACCATTCGAATGCCTTTTTTAACACACTGAAAAATGGGAGGCACTTGTCGGTGGACCTTGAGATGAACCTACTCAAAGCCGCAATCTTTCCCGTTAATTGTTGGACCTGGTTCGTATTTTTTGGGGATTGCATATCCAGGACGAGTTGGACCTTTTCCGGGTTAGCTTCAATTCCGCTGATACCATAAAACCCAAGAATTTGCCCGAAGATACTTCGAAGGCGCACTTCATTGGGTTAAGCTCCATCTGATACTGCTTGAGGACCCTAAAGGCTTCCTGTAAATCTCCCACATGATCAATGGGCAATAAACTCTTAACAAGGATGTCATCCACATAAACTTCCATGTTTCTCCCAATTTGGCCTCGGAACATCTTGTTCATCAACCTTTGGAATGTTGCACCTGTATTCTTTAATCCGAACTGCATAACTTGATAATAATATATCCCTTGGTCGGTGATGAAGGCGGTCTTTTCTTGATTGGTTGGGTGCATACGAATTTGATTATAATCGGAAAAGGCATCCATGAAGCTTAGTAGCCCGTGTCCTGACGTTGAATCTACGAGCATATCGATTCGAGGAAGGGGAAAACTATCTTTGGAACAAGCTTTGTTAAGATCAGTGAAATCTATACACATCCTCCACTTCCCACTAGACTTCTTGACTAGTACAACATTAGCCAGCCAATCAGGGTAGTATACTTCTCGAATAAAACGGGCTTTTAATAGTTTTTCCATCTCCTCAACTATCACTAGATTTCGTTTGGAGGCAAACTTCCTTCGCTTCTACTTAACTGGACTTGCTCCAGGACTGGTATTCAAGCAGTGGATTATGTCCTCCAGGTCAATTCTTGGCATGTCCTCGTGAGTCCATGCGAAAGAGTCCACGTTTTCCCGAAGAAAATCAATGATTCCTTCTCGGATATCAGGCTTCAAATGCGACCCGATTTTCAATATCTTTCCATTTCTCACAACTACTTCTTCCAATGTTTCGGCAGGCGTTCCCTTAATCACCACCTCATTGGTGCCACTGACTAAACTCACATGAAGGAATTTCGGATTTACCACCCTCTTCAGGGATATGTTATAACATCTCTTCGCTACTGCTTGATTTTCCTTGAGCTCCCTAATCCCGTTCTTGGTCGGGAACTTCATCATTAGATGATAGGTTGATGTGATTGCTCTTAACTGTTTCAGGGCTGGGCGACCAATGATAGCATTGTACGCAGACGGTTGATCGATTACCAGAAAATCTGCTATAATTGTCGAATCTCTAGGCGAAGTTCCACACGTTATGGGCAATGATATAACCCTCATCGTTTGAACCTGTTCTCCTATGAAACCGACTAGCGGTGAACCAAAAGGCTTAATTCTGTCTCACGATATTCCCATTTGTTGTATTACCGACCAGTATATGATTTCAGCGGAGCTACCATTGTCAACCAAGATTCGATGGATGGCATGATTGGCCACAGTAATGGTCACTACTAGTGCATCATCATGAGGCATTGATACTCCATTAACGTCTTCATCAGAGAAGGATATCGTGTTTACATCCCTCCTCTGCACCTTACGAGGTCTCCCTACTTGACACACTTCCTCTATGTGTATACCCCTAGCATGGGCCTTTCTTGCTGACGTGGATTTGCCTCCGCCCGCCAACCCTCCAGATATGGTGTGAATTTCTCTAACTATCAACTGGTTCTATGGATGTGGCTGATCTTCGTTGTTCATGCCCTCATCATTTCTTTAATCAAGTTCTCTTCTTGATTTCATAGGTCCCCTACTGTGCTCCCGCCTTTCTCTCCAATCACGCCGATCTTCCGGAGACATCTTATGTGAAGGACCTTCTATTCTTTGTTGCGGAGATCTTCGGGCCTCTTCGGTGCCTCTTTTCTCGTTAGCCACGAACTTGATTAATTTTCCATTTTGAATGAGGAGTTCTATTTCTTTTCTTAAGACCATGCAATCTTCGGTTTGATGTCCATGGTCATTATGGTACTCACAAAATTTCTGATTGTTGCGCTTTTCTGGAGGAGTTCTCATTCTTGGCGGCCACCGAAAGGCTGGATCGCACTTGATTTCCATGAGCACGTTCGACAGAGTTGTATTTAAAGGTGTCCACTTCTGATTCTGGGATTGATTTCTTCCCTGAAAGGGCTCAGCCCTTCGCTCAGACGTCCTCGGGGCTTTCCTTTTCCTTTTGCTTGGGGATCCATCTTCTTTATCTTCCTCGTCTTCCCGTTTAATCTTCTTCATTTTAGTCAGAGCATTGATGGTTTCCTCTTGATTAACAAATTTCTCAGCCTTTCTCATGAACTGATGGAGAGTACCCAACGTGGGTCTTCGGGCTAACTCGGCCATTAGGGGACCATCCGCCTTAATTCCGTTCTTTAAGGCTGACAGTATCGTCTAATCATCTGGATTTTTGACCGTGAGTTTTTCTTGGTTGAACTGATGGAGGTAATCTTTCAAAGGCTCTTCTTTTTCTTAAACTAAGGATAAGAGGTAGGCTGGGTTCTTCTTTCTCCTGAGGACCGCTAGGAACTGGTTCATGAATTGACGTCCCAGTGTATCAAAATTATCAATAGACTGAGGTTTCAAATTACTAAACAAATCTTTCGCTACACCTTTCAACGTCAGAGGGAAAGCTCAGCAAGCTATTTCATCTGGGGTTCCGTGAAGCGCAAGGTGAGCGCAAAACCCCTCTACATGATCAGAAGGATCTCCGCTCCCATCATATTTGTCCACCCTTGGGTTCTTGAATTTGTCGGGAAGCGGGAAATTTAACACCCTATTAGTAAAGGGTAGGGTCATTTTTGTCATGAGGTGCTTTGGCCGTTGACCTTCTCATCTATAAATAAGACCATCTTTTATAATTTTCCTTAAAATCCTTCATGTCTTGTTCTGCTTGTTTTTGCTTACTATCCTCTTTGTTAATCCGACTACGATGAGACCTACTACGGCGAGATGGTTGATACGATGATTCTTCGTCGTTGGTCTGTCTAGTTTGCGTTTTAGCATGATGAGAATTTTTGTTGGAAGAGTCCTTTTCGCTATGTGTTCTGGCGTGATGATCGCCGTGAACAGAGCTCTCTTCCTCTTTGTCATGCGCTTTCCCCTTTCTTGCCAGTTTATGCCTTTCTTCGGGCCCAAATTGCTTTTGGGGAGGTAATCGGGAAACGAGATCTTCGTTGGTTTTCTTCATGGCTACCATCGACTCACTAATACGTTTAATGACCTTTTCCAATGAACTTATCCGAGCATTTGGATTCGCAGGGGTTTCTTGATCTTCTGGTATCACAACGCGCAATGGTGATGGTATGGTCATCCTTTGGAATGATTTTTATAAGTAAGAATAGATTTGGAACAATCGCTTCCCATAGACGGCGCCAAACTGTTAGAACACAGTTTTTCGAGGATGACGTGGCGAGCTCCTATTTGTCAGGTTGGTTGATGAATGGATCTGGTGTTTTGGATTGGTTGTATCTGCAAAAGAAACACAATAGGATAAGAGCGGTCGGGGGTGTCCTGGCGATGGGAGCTCCGATACCTAAGTCAGTATGTGACGGTGAAGATAATCAAGCAGTTTTATGAGTAGATAGATGAGTTGAGTGAACACAGGATATCTTCACACTGCAGGTGGAGCTCTCCTTTTATAGGGACTTGACGGGTGACATCATCATGGTCGGCGGAAGAGATCCTCGACGGATCCGAGGATCGTGGCCACTCATGAAGGAAGATCGATGCTCGGGAATCCGAACACCTGTTAATCGGAAATGTCATTCGGATGGACTGAATGACAAACATTCTGCCGGGCCTTCTTCTTGGATTCAATCATACTTTGGCCTCATGGCCCATATAGTTGAATTCGGATCCTACAACTTGCATGTGCTTACGTTGCAATATAGGACTCTCTTTCACGATTGCTTCCTTGCAGACACTACTCTTTTTCTTGGAAAATGATTTGAGTAATCTGGAACTTTCCCACCCATTTTGATGATCGAGAAAAAGAAATTAAATAAGAGGGAAAAAAACGACCAAGACTTACACGTACTTTGGCCTGCAGGAAATAAGGAGTGGAGATTTTCTATGCGACCAAGATCAAGAATTACAACTTTTCCAGAAAAAGAAAAGAAAAAGAAAAGAAAAGAAAAGAAAAGACAAAAGAAAAAGAAGGAGAAAGACCAAGACTTGAATGTGCTTACGTTGCAATATAGAACTCTCTTTCGCGACTGCTTCTTTGCAGATACTACTCTTTTTCTTGGAAAATGATTTGAATAATCTGGAACTATCCCATCCATTTTTATGATCGAGAAAAAGAAATTAAATGAGAGGAAAAAAAACGACCAAGACTTACACGTGCTTTGGCCTGCAGGAAATAAGGGCTGGAGATTTTCTATACGACCAAGATCAAGAATTACAACTTTTCGAAAAAAAAAAAAGAAAAGAAAAGGAAAGAAAAAAGAAAAAAGAAAAAGAAGGAGAAAGACCAAGACTTGCATGCGCTTACGTTGCAATATAGGACTCTCTTTCGCGACTGCTTCCTTGCAGATACTGCTCTTTTCTTGGAAAATGATTTGAGTAATCTGGAATATTGAATTGAGTTGCTTTTGTAGTAAATGACTTGATCAATTGACCTGATCTTGCAACGTTGCGACGACGATGAATGTTGTCTAAATTAATGGCCTATTTAACCAGGGCAATTAGAGGGTGAGGAAATTATACATTAAACCAAAAGGAGAGAGAGATAGTATGGCACTCCCCCACATCCCCAACAATGTCCAGAGGCTATGGGAGGTATGGAATTTCCGGTCTTTATTATCTTAAGCCTCTTACTCCAAACACTTCTAGTTTTAGCTTCGCCTTTCAGAAAACGGACGAGGAGCAAATTGCTACTGGTGTTCATATGGCTGGCATACTTGCTTGGCGACTGGATTGCTGCCTTCTCCATTGGGCTCATCTCCCAAAGCCAAGAAGACGCTTGTAAACCAGAAGGGAGAGAGGATGTCACTGCATTCTGGGCTTGCTTTCTTCTGCTGCATCTTGGCGGCCCCGACACGATCACTTCATTTTCTCTTGAGGACAATGAGTTTTGGCTGAGGCACTTGGTTGGCCTCATATTGCAGGTTCTGGCAACTACTTACATCTTCTATCAGTCTCTTTGTGCTACAAGCAAGCTATGGATTCCCACTACAATGGTGTTTGTTGTGGGAACTATCAAGTACGTAGAGCGGACGCGTGCACTCTACCTTGCGAGCTTGAGCCGATTCGGATATTCAGTATTGCCAGAGCCAAATCCTGGGCCTGACTTTAAAGAGGCCATCGAAATATACTCGTCTATGAGGACGGTTGAGGTGAAAATGCAAACCCCGGAGGTTGGGACTAATCCTGTGTATAATTGGAAGCCCTTAAAAGAAATTCAGTTACTGGAAGAAGCATATCGCCAATTTGAAATCTTCAAGGGGCTTATTGTAGGCCTTCTTTTGAGCTCCAAAGACAGAGAATTGAGCAGAGATTTTTTTCTCACTAGAACTGCCTCTGAAGCATTCAGACTAATAGAGTATGAGCTCAATTTTATGTACGAGGTTCTCCACACCAAGGTTAATGTTGTTCGTTGCCCAACTGGCTACCTGCTCCGCGTGTTTAGCTTTTTTTCAATCCTAGGAGCATTAATGGTGGTTTCAATTGAGGAGCGGTTTGTGTTTGGTGATAAAAAGTTCGACGTCAGACTTACTTATGCCTTGCTTGTTGGTGCATTAGGCCTCGAGGCCATATCCGTGTTGATGCTTATTTATTCTGACAGGACCCTCCTTGCCCTGAAGAGAAGCTGGAGAAAATTCATTCCTAAAATCATTTTGACAAGAGCAAGGTGGTCTAGATCTGTTTCCAAGTATGATATGATAAGCTATTGCTTGAATAATGATGCTCCAAAATGGATGGACACTTTGGTTATTTATTTGGGCGCTAAGGAAATTCTAGAGAAGATGAAAATCTGGCGTTTTTCATCTTCAGGGCCGGTCAGTGGAGATCTGGTGGAGTTCATTTTCGATCAGCTGAGAATGAAATCTCGGACTGCAAACGACTTAAGAGCTGCCATGGATGCATGTTCACAAAGAGGTGATTGGGCTCTTCTGCAGACTTCTAGAGCTATCTATTTCGAGCTAAAATGGAGCATCGTGGAGTATCAATACGCGGAAAGCCTTCTCCTCTGGCACTTGGCTACCGAACTCTGCTATCTGCAGGAATCCGAAATCGAATCTAAGGCTGAAGCCGATAGTAGATGTTAATGTATATGTGGGGCTTGTCCCACATTGGTAAGATTGGAAGCTAAGGCTTTTATCTCCCTCCTATATAAGGAGGCTCTTGTATACATTCTAAGCATGCTACTCAATACAATGTAGTCTATCATATGTTTCCGCTCTCTCTCTTCTCTTTCTCCTTCCGCTCTCTATAATATATTCTACAATATATTCAACGAATCACCTTAAAATTTTTTTCCGCATCTTCTTAAGTGTTCTCCGGCGAATATCTGTCTATTTGGTTCTCTTTCTTCCTCTTAGAGTTTTGCGATATAATATACCGCTAACCTCATCAAAGTTTTCACGCTTGAAGTCTCGGCCGTTCCCGCCACGCGACCACCACATTGGTCCATTCATTTTTTCTCACCACGATTCGTTAGATCAGACTCTACCGATTCAAAAACATCGGCAGATCACCATTACAACATTGCACGCCCTCACGTGCCACTCCAAGATCCGCGGCGTCGATTCACGCGCGCTCCTCACCCCACCTCCCACGCGTGCTCCTCACGCGCTAGGTCTTCCACGCGCCCGTCGGCCCCTTGTAATTGCGGCGCCACATGCCCTAAGCGCCCCACGGCTAGTAGTTGCGGCGTCGCCCTAGCGTACCTTCATCGAGCCCGTCATCCACTCCAGCCCCTAAGCGTGCCACGTCATCAGGCCCTTTGACCTTTGACTATTCGTTGACCGTTGACTTCCGGTTTGTAGGATATCGAGTTGACCGTTGACTTTTGACTTTATCGTTGACGGTGTTTCCGACTTAATTTTTGTCCCGATTTCAAATTTTTGGTCTATTTTTGCTTTTGGCATCTCTATATGGCAGAAAACAAGATTCTTCTCCAAATTTAGGCATTTTTTTACGGTTCATGTCGATTGATGCATTGGTCATTTCGGTTCCATAGCCTTTTTTTTTTGGTGCAGTTCAATCCGGTTCATTCTTCTTTAGGGCACTCTCGGTCGATGATTTTTTTGGGCCAAAGAAGCCCCTTTCAACTGGCCCACTTATGCCTTGTCAAATGCCGCCATCACCGGTCACTGCAGCCTTTCCTAGGCCATTGATCCATTACTAGTGAGAATTTTTTGGGTCAGACTTTAGCTCAGCCGACAAGGCGAGACGGTCCAAGGGTTTCAGGCATGTTTAGCCTTTTTTAACCGGCCCTTTTTCTCCATGCTTAGCCTCTTCAACCGACCGAGTCAATCTACTAGTTAGAATTTTTGGGTCGACTTTTAGCTCATTTCACCAAAGTAGACGGTCCATGGGTTTCAGGCATGATTAGCCTTTTTAACCGGCCGAGTCAATCTACTAGTTAGAATTTTTGGGTCAGACTTTAGCTCAGCCCACTAGGCGAGACGGTCCATGGGTTTCAGGCATTCAAGTTTCTTCATTACTAGTATATGGTTTTCAAGTCAAAATTACAACCAAGTGAACCAAGCTCTTCTTTTATGGCGTTACTTCGGCAACTCTTTCGGCACAAGCAGCTTTTTGGAACTCAACTCCGAGTATTCTTATTAAACAAAACCAATAATAATAACTGCTTTTTCCAAAGGGTCTAAGCCTATTTATAGGCTTAGAGGCTAAAACATAAAAGAGGTTAATATAAACTAGGATTACATATCCTAGAAGGAAAAGTAATCTAAGATAAACTAGGATTACACATCCTAGAAGGAAAAGTAATCTAAAACCGCACTAGAAGGAAAAGTAAACTAAAACAATTAAAAGACTAATAAAGAAACCTAATTTAAATAAAAGACTAAAAGATAAGATAGGTCATCCTAATCTACATCATCCTCCCTGTGTTGGAGAGAATTGCCCTAATTCGGCCGGTCTCTCTTCCACGGTCTTTTGATGTCCAGTCAACTCATTCCAATCGCCTCTTCTCAACTTTACAGCAAGGCCACGCCCATAATAATCATAGTGATCTTCATTAGTGGAGTATCTTGATGGTTGTGAAATCCCCACACACCTCTTTTCTGTAGACTTGTTATGCTTCTCTGTGCTTTGCTCTTCCCACAAGCCATACGAATCCCCAAAGAACTCACAAAGACCCTTTCAATCTTTGACAAAAAGCCTCTTCCACCATATAGATTTCATCACGCTTTGGCTAGAATAATTTGATAAAATAGCATCTATCCCAATGAAATCAACGAGTCAATTGGCTCAACACTAAAATCAAGACTTTACCTTCGAGGCTCTTAACAGCACATAATATGTAGAATTGTTGTCAAAAGTGCAAAACTCTCCTGATTTACCTCCCACTTGTTTGCCTAATTCTTCATGCTCTTCCTCTAGGGTGAATGCCAAAGGTTCTTCAATTGGATCTTTCTCATTGATGTCTTCATCATAGGTTGGTGGAGAATCCCAATCTACAAACCCTTGTGAAGGATCTACATCTTCAACACATTCACGCCGAACTCTTCATCAATGACTTCGGATTCTGACGCTCTTCATCCACGATTCTGTATTTCCTTGTGAAGGTTGTGGCTCGCCATGGGCTTTGTAACAACGCTAACTTGGTTTTACCCAACAAGAAGTTACGTATTCTTGGTTTCATTATAGGCAGTTTTATCATCTTGCCACGGTTTGCCCAATAACAAGTGACACATAGTCATGTCGACCACGCCACACCACACATGATCCATATATTTAGCCCCAATAGAAAAAGGAACTTGGCAATATTTAGATACCCTTACCTCGCTTTCCTTTCGTGAGCCACTCCAATTGATAGGGACTAGGATGACTTTTGGTCTCAAGCCCTAGCTTTCTTACCGCTTCCTCCGAGACGATATTCATACCACTCCTTGGATCTATGATAAGCTTGGCCACCTTGCTCCCAAGATGCATGTACGCTGAAATTGTTGGCACGCCTCCAATGTATCGAGACACCGATTGATGCTTTATCTCCGCCTCCTTAGGCACCATCTTTGCCATCTTCCTTGGTACTTCTTTGGTGGAATGTTTTATTTTTTCTGCCACCATGAACTCTTTGGGTTGCACGAACTTTGGAATTCGGTGTATTGAGTTTGAAACCGGATTCCCATCGATTGGCCCGAGCTTGTACAAGGGGTTGATGCCTGCACTGCGCTCCACAAAGGGTCTCCGCCTTCATCCTCCACAATTGCGCCATCCTCTTCCGATTCGGTGAGGGTATATGCCGACTTCCTCACCACTCTCGATGGACAATAGTTTTGTGAGGGCTGCAATTTGTTCCTCAAGCTCGCAAATTGTACCTTCGATTGTGCTTGATAGGTTGCCGTGGTTCTTCTCTAATCGGTTCTTGGCGATTATTCACGCTCTTCCAAGTGTGCAAGCGGTTACCCTTCCCTTGTGGTGGCGCCATAGAAAGAGGCTGAGCTCGATACCATGACATGGTATCGAACGCAGTTTGAATCACCTTATATTTATTTTCTTTATTTTCCATATATATATATATATCATCGGCCCTCCGAGCTCCTCGGCGCTTGCTGCCCGAGCCAATTCCGCCACCACTGTGACCCCTCTCGGCCAACATAACCACCAAAAGTGGTGTCTCGGCTCCGGATTGGTGGATCTGTCTAGTCTCAGCCAATTCTGAGATTTCACGCGCCGCCACGCGCCCCCAGAAGGTTCTGCACATCTTCCACGCGCCTCCACGCGCCACTGTAGCTCCTCCACGCGCCGCCACGTCAGCCCGATCAGGAAGGTTGCCTGTCCACCTTATAGATCCAGTGACGACGGTCAGATCTCCGCCAAGAACGTCCTCATACGATACTGCACGCGCCCCCACGCGCCGGTAGATGCTCCTGCGCGTGGGCTTCACGCGCTCCCGGCGCCGCCATGTCTTCCGCGCGTGTATTACACGCGCCTGTTTCTTCTGAAGCCCCACATATACATTAACAGTAGAAAAATATGCAAACTACTTTCAGATTATATGTTTTATCTTATTGTCATGAAGCCTGTTTTGATGACCCCTGTGTTGGGCAATTGGCAAATAGTCCTCCAGGATACTTGTGCAGAAGCCCAGAGGATCTCTGGCAGAAGATCAATATCAAAAAAGTCTGTCTGTGAAGAAATCCTTGAAGTGAAAACGAAAATCAGACCGGTTGCTGTGAAGGGAAATAAAAGCAAATCTCTGCTCTTTGATGCATGTAGGCTGGCACAAGATCTCTCTGAGTTGAAGATAAACAAATGGAAGCTAATGAGCGGAGTTTGGGTGGAATTGATGTCTTATGCTGCCATTAATTGTAGACCAAATGTGCATGCACAGCAACCCAGTCGAGGTGGGGAACTCTTGACATTCATTTGGTTACTGATGAATCATCTAGGCTTGGGAACACAGTTCTACGAGCAGGAACGCCAAGCTGGAACCAAAATGGTCCCCCAGAAGTAGGCTAAAATACGTACTATTTAGAAGCTATCAATTCATATCAGTATTCAAAGCTTTTTTTTTTTTTTTATGTTCTTTATTTGGCCTGTATCGTTCCTCTAGCTTAATTATGGCAAACTGTTTCAGATCTCTTGGATCTTGGCTTAAATAGAATAAAGATGAGTTATTGTAGTTAATGTACCTGGGTTTTGCTTCAAATGATACGAGGTCATGAACTTGTACTGTAAGAGTCTTATATAAGAAAAGTGACGCATGAAATATACAGACAGTATTATTGCTAATTATTAATTTTACCCATCGATCTTTTGTTTCCTCCAACTTCCAAGCACCAAATTCACAAATAATTTAGTGGGGTGAATAATATGCGTGACACGACAATTTATTATCTCTAATTCTAAGGTTTAGATAGTGATGCATAAAGCAACAAAAAAATGGACAAGTTAGATTCTTTTAGAAAGGGGAAATGTTATGTGTTTTTCTCTTTTTTTTTTTCTGATTTTAGGTGAATTTTTTATTTTTTTTTAAGTAAAAAACCTTATTTACCTCACCCGATTTTTTTAAAAAAATAATATACACCTAAGATCAGAATAAGATCAGAAGAAAATGAGAAATGTAGGACCATACAAGAACTCCAGCATAACCCCATTGGACCACCATCAAACCATCGCTAGAACCCAGCTGTCCACAGTCGGACCACCATTTGAATCATTGGAGGTTTATCGACAAGCTCATTCTTGGAACTATAAATAGGGAGATTACAAGTTATCTTCATTGGGAATCCCCAAATGAGGACTTTGTTAAAGTCAATTGGGATGCAGTCGTGGATAAATATAGAACAAAAATATGTTATGGTCACATATAGTATGGGAGAGGTGTTGGCAACTTTTTCAACACTAAAAGGCTATATCATTGATCCTGATATTGCGGGGGCAACGGTGGTATTTAGGGCTGCTCAATTTTGTCGAGAGTTAGGCTTTTATAGGGTGGTTTTAGAAGGCGACGTCCGTTATGGTCATATTATAAAGGATGTTCTTTAGGGTTTTAAATGGCTTACAAATATGAAAGATGAATCATATTAGACAACATTTAAATGGTGCAACCCACTGCTTAGCAAAAGAGACCTTATCTTGGAGTGGGGAACATGGTAGAGTGTTAGCAAAAAGAGAAAATTTCTCTTTATATCTCTGACATCATATATGTAGAATGTTATGTTTAACTTGTTTTTAATATTAGATCCACTTGATTTCTCTCAAAAAACAAAAAACAAAAAAGGTGGGGCTGGGAGGACTAGTGGGATAACTGGTAATTATAAAATGTCATGACACATGGATATTATAAAATATTGAATTAAAAAGCTTATTTATTTGAATTCACACGGGCTGCTCTTAAACCTCAAGTATAATCCACCATCCGAAGTGTACAATTAATGAATATACACAAGATACCGAAGATTATATATAGAGGAAAATGATAGGGGTTTTCTTTCTAGTGTTCTCTTAGCGTTCTCCTAGTCTTACGTAAAACATGATTTAAGAAAAAAAATAAAATTGTAGTGGCCTCTACCACCGATTTTTTTAGGCATTAGCACCAAAATTGAGGTATTAACATCAAATTTGATGCATTAGCACTAAATTTAGGATGATCAAATTCATTTTGGGTGATACCATCCCTAAATGGTTAACTTTCTACCCTTAGGATTTAGTTTTGTATCCAAAAACAATTTTTAAAGCATTAGAACCTAAATATTAATTTATAAAAATTAATCTGTTGGCAAAAAAAAAAAAAAAAATAGTACTACAAATACGCTAGGAAAATACTAGGGAGAGAATCCTTAGCAAACCTCTTATATATATGTGTGTTTAAAACATTGAAAATACATTTTAATAATGCTATGAAGCGTGATCAATATTAAAGCTTCATTTGCTGTTTACACTTTACTAGTGGACCATGTCAAGCTCATTCAATCTCCTAAGAAATAGTTAAAGGGACAGCTCCATATATTAACTAGATCCTTTTTATAATAATAATAATAATAATAAAAAAAAAAAATCAATTTTGGACCCATTAAATTAAGAATATTCTCAAGGTTCACTCAATATAATATAATTAATATCCAACATCCTTGGTTCAGTTCCTTGAGAGTACTTCACAATTCATCTGTTTCTGGTAGATGACTCGTATATATACGTACTTTTCCTCGTCTATATGAAAACGATAGAGGGGTAGTTTAAGCAAGAGAGGTGTACGTGGCTTCTTTTTTTGTAGCGACTATCATTGTCGTTGACTCCCTTTCCAAAAATAAATTTCAACATTTTTATTACATCCATAACTTTCCCATCCATTTTTATGAAAAAAGAAAATGAAAGTAGAAAAAAAAAACGACCAAGACTTACACGTGCTTTGGCCTGCAGGAAATATAGGACTGGAGATTTTCTATACGACCAAGAGGTCCAAGACCAAGAATTACAACTTTTTCAAAAGAAAGAAAGAAAAAAAAAAAACCAAGACTTGTATGTGCTTACGTTGCAATATAGGACTCTCTTTCGCGACTGCTTCCCTGCAGATACTACTCTTTTTCTTGGAAAATGATTTGAGTAATCTGGAATATTGAATTGAGTTGCTTTTGTAGTAAATGACTTGATCAGTTGACCGATATTGCAACGTTGCGATGACGATGAATGTTGTCTAAATTAATGGCCTATTTAACAGGGCAACAATTAGAGGGTGATGAGGAAGTATATGATAAGGTAATTTGAATTTGAAATGCCTCAATGAGGTCTTTGATTATACTTCTATTTATAACCAATATAAGATATACATTTGGCTTTGAAATACAAATTTCAAACCTAAACTAACAAACTGTAAATACAAAATTCAAACGTAATAAACTAAATCAATATTAACAAACTATAAATACAAAATTCAAACGTAACAAACTAAATTAATATTAGGTCAGATGTTATCTAATATTGCATTTGAGTTGATCTTCAGCTTTATCTTGTATATTCAAATCTGAGGAGATTATTCCAATACGCTCCCGCAATCCTAACTTTTGAGAACAAATGTTAAGATTGGCACGAAGAGTTTCAAACCGGGTAGAAACTAATGGCTTGGCAAAAACACCAGCAATTTGATCTTTGGTTGATAAGAACTTGACCGTAAGTGACTTCTAAGCTACAAGATCTCGAACAAAGTGATGATCAATTTCAATATGCTTTGTACAGGCATGAAATGCCGGATTGGATGTTAAATACATAGCACCAATATTATCACAGTAGAGAATTGGCGCCGCCGAAAGAAAAACACCAAGTTCTCGAAGTAGTGACTGAATCCAAAGCAATTTTGCAGTAGCATTAGCAAGGGATTTGTACTTAGATTCAGTACTGGATCTAGAGACTGTAGGCTGCTTTTTAGAAGACCAAGATAATAAATTTCTACCAAAAAATGTACAATAACTCGAGGTAGATTTCCTGTCATCAAGACAACCTGCCCAATCAGCATAAGAAAATACCACTAATTGAGAGGAGAGACGTGGCTTGATGAGAAGACCATACATGATTGTATGCTTCAAATATCTGAGTATACGTTTTATGGCAGACCAATGGACATCACGAGGATCACTCGCAAACTGAGACCTTGATTACAGCAAAAGTGATGTCAGGTCGTGTTATAAATAAATATTGCAACGCTCCAACACTGCTGCGATATATAGTAGGATCAACCATGGAAATACCATCAAGTTTGCTAAGTGGGGCTGCAGCGGACATGGGAGAAGAGATGGGTTTTGCAAGCTCCATATTTGTTCGCTTAAGAATGTCAGCAATGTAACGTTGCTGAGATAAATGCAAACCTGTTGATGACCAATGCACTTCAACACCTAAAAAGAAATTTAAGGAGCCAAGATCCTTGATTGGAAACGTAAGAGATAGTGACTTGATTAAATCATCTACAACAGATATAGAAGAGCTTGTTAAAATAATATCTAAGGAGATTATTCCAATAAAGTAAACTAAACCAAAAGGAGGGAGAGATAGCTAGCTATATATGGAACCCCCTATCCCCAAAGATGTCAAGACTCAAGAGGCTATGCACTACAAAAATCTTTTTTTTTTAGTAACTAACCATTACTATGTGTCAAGACCATTGACAAGTTACTAACGGTTAGTAACGTGCCAATAATAACGTGCGTGATAGGTTAGCAATCAGAAAATTACTACTGAAATTTTAGTAACGTGTCAAGTTTTGACACGTTACTATTTGGTAACGTGTCAAAATTTGACACGTTACTAACCAAAGGTGACGTGGCAAACTTGCCACGTCACCACTCTTGGTAAGGTGGCAACTTTACCACGTCACCAAAAATGGTGACGTGGCAAAGTTGCCATGTCACCAAATGTGGTGACGTGGCACACTTTCCCACGTTACCAAAAATGGTGACGTGGCAAAGTTGCCACGTCACCAAATGGTATGGGAGGAGATTTTTTTTTTTTTTTTTGGTTTCTACATCGATATTTAACGTTTTGAATAATTTGAAATGTTATTTCTGAGTCGTCACACTTGGTAATAATCAATATCCATCCATCCTAAATAATATTCATCATGTATATTCTATTAACACATACATAGAACTAATAATAATATCCATATTAGACATAAATTATCTTTGTCACAAATAATCTAACAAGTAAAAATGTCTATATACATCAATATTGTTAATAAACAAATACGTCTCCAAATACATATAAACATAACATAAAAAGTTGTAATACAAGTTCAAAGGGAAACCAAGATGTTAGCCATTTTTGCTCATGCTTTTACGCTTGTTGACATCCAATTCTTTCTTCCTTAACCGAATGGATTTTGGTATAACCTTCATAAAAAAAAGACAAGAGTAAGATAAGATTAGACACAAGCATCATTTGCTTAAAAATAAATTGAACTCCACAAATAACAATACCGCAAACAAATTAGGAAGCCACTAGCAGTAACAAAATTACAATAACTATAGTTTCAATCCAAAATTATAAATGTATGCAACACTTCTATTTTGTATTGATCATAAATGCTAGGAGACTTCTTGGTGTCACAACCAAGCCAAACCAAACCAATAATAACCCAATTCCAATGTACATAATAAAACAAACGAATATGAAATGAGAAGACATGCATGGTAGCCAACACAAAGAATAAAATAAATAAATTTCTATAATCTCCGTTATTGTTCAAAGGGAGCTTGTTGAGACCTTTCGCCGTGATTAATCCAGTCTTTGTATTGGGGCCACATTCATTTCTCCCTTATCAAGTGGTCGTGTACCACAACCAAGCGACATGTCATACACAGACAAAAAATGAGTCTATCTGGAGTCTTACAATTCTGAATTGCAAAGTCCACAAACGATCTGCACCCGTCTCTGTATTCCTTCGATATCCTAGACTTCGTCATCCAACCCTTGTTCATAGCGTTACTATGTACATTAAAAAAAAATCGACTTAATTTCAATTCCTGCATTATATGGGATTATTTAGGTTCACTAAGTTATCTAGGTGAATTTAGGTTTTATCTATGTTTGTCTTTGGTTTTTATAAAATTAACACATTTGAACATGATAATCCAAATTTAAATGGATTTCTTTATGCATTGGTTATGTTTTAACAACATCTAGGTTGTTTTGTATTCATACCTCACATTTTCATAACATAATATTTTCATAAGTAAAATTATAATATTCCAAACTTAAATGAATTTGTTATATGGGAACCCTATTTCGGTAAAAAAATTTGGTTCATTAGTTTGCTATATTGAATGCTTTTCTTATAAAATGTACACTAACAAAATTATGAAGACCTTAAACATGAAAAATGCAGGTGTTTTTTTCTTTGTTCTTTCACCATATGCCAAACCATCATCATCATCATCAAATGCACAATCAATTAGATTTATGCTTATATCAAATGCATGAACCTTCATTTCGAACTTAATGCATAAACACAACATATGAAGATAAATGCATAAACACAACATAATAAACAACTTAAATTCAGGTCTCATAAAATAAACAACAACGTGATAAACAATATAAGACGATATATAAACAACAAAATAAAATGATATATATATATAAATACTTACCAGAGATGGAGAACTTTTCGGTGAGTGAGCTTGCTAGTGATCCCACCAGAAGGGAGATGTGACGCTGGAAGGAAGATGTGCCAAAGGAATGTGCAGAGGGCGGAATGACTAGGACTTCTCTGCAATACGTGAGAAGTTCTCAAAGAGGAATCTATACAAGAGAAAAGCAATCAGTTCAAACCATTGCAGGATTGCCATAGATTGCCAAATATGGCAACTTCAAATATATAAAAAATCCAAATAGACTTAGGCCCAAAACAGGCTATGTTTTATGTTTGTGTGACCTTTCATGTTTAAATAAATGACTTGGAATTTTATAACATCTTTCTATTGAGCATCTTATCGTACACATGAGATCAATGCCTATATATCATATATACCACATGGAACTAAGAAGTTTCTATGTAACATTATTTTTCTTTAGAAATATTTGATTGGATATGGTAAAAGTGAACTTTAAATTTGTCTTTGCATTTGTCGGTGGATCGAGAGATGAATTGATTCAATGTTGCTAACCTCCCAGTGAGCTGTTGGAGCTGCATCGTGGTCTTCAGAGACTGCATTTCCAAGATGGCTTGGATCTTCTCAAGATTGGCCTCGATTCCTCTGTTCAAGACCATGTAACCCAAGAACTTTTCGGAAGATACTCCAAAAGCACACTTAGCAGGATTCAGCTTCATATCGTACTGCTTCAGCGTCTCGAACGCCTCATGGAGGTCATGCGCATGGTCCAACGACTCTGTGCTCTTCACGAGCATGTCATCCATATAAACCTCCATATTCCTTTCAATTTGGCTCTAGAACATCTTATTCACTAGCTGCTGGTATGTTGCCCTTGCATTCTTCAAACTGAAAGGCATGACCTTGTAGCAATACATGCCTCAA
The DNA here is from genome assembly GCA_013348765.1 of Carpinus viminea. NCBI lineage: Eukaryota > Viridiplantae > Streptophyta > Magnoliopsida > Fagales > Betulaceae > Carpinus > Carpinus viminea. Next base: position 64,494,245 of record CP054667.1, read on the forward strand.
TCAGTGATCAATGCAGTCTTCTCTCAATCTTCAAGATGCATGAGGATCTGGTTGTAGCCAGAGAATACGTCCATAAAGCTGAGCAACTCGTACCCAGAGGTAGAGTCGACTAGTGCATCGATGCGTGGAAGAGGGAAGCTGTCTTTTGGACAAGCTTTGTTGAAGTCGGTGAAGTCCACGCACATCCTCAATTTCTCATTGGACTTATTTACCAAGACTACATTCGTCATCCTGTTGGGGTAGTAGACTTTTTGGATGAACTATGCCTTTAAGAGCTTCTTGACCTCCACATCTATGGCCTCGACTCTTTTTGATGTGAACTTTATTCTTTTTTACTTCACAAGCTTCATGGCAGGGTCCACATTTAGAATGTGGACAATCTTTTTTGGGCTAATTCCTGGCATGTCTTCGTGTGACCAAGCAAACACCTCCATATTCCTGCGGAGGAAATCCACGAGACCTTCTCGGATCTCATGTGTAAGATAATTCTTAATCTGCAAGATTTTTTCTTCTCCTACAACCACCATCTCGAGTGGTTCTACAGGTTCTCCTTTGGCCTCGGACACCGAGGCCATAGTAAGAGCGGTTGGATCCAAGACCTTATTCATGGAGATGTTATAACATCTCCTTGTTGCGAGTTGATCGCCCTTCACCTCTCCCACTCCTTCCTCTGTTGGAAACTTCATCATGAGGTGATAAGTCGATGTTGCAGCTCTCAACTTGTTCAAGGTTGGTTGATCGATGATCGCGTTGTAGGTAGACTGTCGATCGACTACTAAGAGATTCACCATTACAGTGGACAATCTTAGGGCGGTTCCTACTATCATCGGTAGTAGAATGATTCCTACCGGATGGACCTGCTCTCCGCTAAATCCCACGAGAGGAGAACCGAATGGTTTGATCCTATCTCGATCGATTCCCATTTGTTGGAAGGCTGGCCAATACAAGATATTAGTGAAGCTTCCATTGTCAACCAAGATCCGATAGATTGTATGATTGGCTACTGTCATAGTCACCACCAAAGCATCATTGTGGGGCATTACTACCCCCAAGCATCTTCTTCCGAAAAAGATAGCACAGCCAATTCCCTTTTTGCTGCCTTCATGGGCTTGTGTAAAGAGTACACTTACTCGCCCTGCATGCTTCTGGCATATGCCTTCCTAGCCAAATTAGATTCCCTACCACCGGTAATTCCACCGAAAATGGTGTGGATATCTCAGACTATTTCCTGGTTTTGATGTGGTCTCTGCACCACTCGAGTGTTCCTCTACTCTTCTTCTCGATTCCCATATTGACTCTTTCTCGAAGTAGGGTCTTGGCGTCTTGGTTCCATCCCTCCGAGGCCTTCTCGATTTCCTTCCAATGGCAAGGGTCTTTGCGGATTTGCTTCTCGAATCCGTTCTTGGGCAAGGAACCTGACCAATCTTCCATTCCTCACAAAGTTCTTGATTTCTCGATGGAGAACCATGCAATCTTTTGTCAAATGCCTATGCTCTCCATGGTATTCACAGAACTTACTACGGTCCCATTTGTAAAGATCCGATTTCATCTTTGGTGGCCACCTAAAGGCTAGATCCCCCTTAATAGCCATGAACACTTTAATGAAGCTAGCGTTCAAAAGGGTGAACCTTTTAGGTTGGAACCTTGGAACTTCCGACTTTCGAGGCTCACTTTTGGTGAAAAGCAGGCCTGACTTCTTTCTCCCATTTTGGGGATTCTTATCTTCCTTTGGTTTGGGAGCCATCAAGGCATTCTTGCCTTCTTGCCTGGCTTGATTTTCCAGCATCTAGGCCTTCAATAGTGTCCCAACCAATTCCTTCTGGTTGATGTACTCCTTGGTTTTCTTCATAAACCAAGTCAGAGTCATTGGGCATGTGGTCTTGGCTATATCAGCCATAAGTGGTCTGTCAGCCCTTATTCCCTACATCAATGCGTTGAGCATTATCTTCTTGTCTGGGCTATCGTCCTCAAGCTTCTCTTTGTTAAAGTGAAGCATGAAATCTTTTAGACTTTTCTTATTCTCTTGACGCATAGTTAGTAGGCAGGTGACATTCTTATTCCTTTTCCGTGTTGCAAGGAATTGTGTTAGGAATAGGCGTCCCAGCTCTTTGAAACTGCTCATTGACTTCGGGGGAAGTACAGTGAACCAATCCTTCGCCACTCCCGTTAGGGTCAATGGGAAGGCTCTGCATGCAATCTCATCTGAAGTGTCATGCAAGATAATGTGCTCCCTAAAGGCTTTCAAATGGGCCTTTGGATCTCCGCCTCCATCGTACTTCTCGACATGCGACATCTTAAAATTGTCAGGCATAGTGTATGCCCTTACACGCTCTGAGAAGGGGAGGCTTTCATCATCCAACATATCCCATGCCGTCGTCTTCAGGTCTTTCACGTCCATCCGACTGAGGATATGAGCATATTTCTTCTTCAGATCTTTCACCTTCTCATTATAGTGGTTATAACGAGACTCATCATGCTAGGACTTCTCACGGTGTTGCCTTTCCCGATGAGACTTCTCCTTGTGGTGCCTCTCACGATAAGATACCTCATGAGGAGACCTCTTGCGGTTAGTCCTTTCCCAGCGGGATCCACCATTCTGAGATTCCACACGGTGAGACTTGTCGCAGTGCTCTTCATCGTGGATTATACAATGATCCCTTTGGATTGTGCTATCGTTATCCTGTTGATCATGATTAACGGGCTGCTTTCCTCAATGAACTCTATCTCGCATTTCCTTTTCATACCTTTCTTCACGCTCTCTTTCCTTCCGACTACTTCGGGCCTCCGCCATGGTTAGCTGGGTGTTGAGGTCCTCATTTTGCTTCTTGAGAACCTCCATAGATTTCAAAAACTCGATCATCTCCTGATTATTGGACGCTCCGAGAGCGCTAGAAGGAGGTTGCAACAGGTGTGATGAGCATGCATTCACCATGTTGGATTTTGGATGAATGAGAATTGATTGAAAAATTGAATTCCCATAGACAACGCCAAACTGTTGATGCACAGTTTCCGATTGGTGATGTGACACGCTTTTTTTGACTCTTGGTTCAAGTGCTCCAAGTGTGAACTTGCCTGCACAATAAAAAAGATAGTAGAATCGAAGAGACTGTGGGTGAGCCGGTGGGGCAACTCTGATGCCTAAGTCAGTATTTGAGAGATGGAGTATGAAAAGCAGCAAAAGCGTAGAGAGAGCAAGAGTTGCGTTACCCAAATGTGAGGTAGTGACTTGTATTATATAGGCATTGAGCTGTAGTCCCCTAACCAATGACTGACTATTTCCTGATTTTCTGCGAGGTAGTTGTTATCGAGATATTTGAGTAGTTATCCATCTCAAGATCTTAGGAGATCAAGATAGGATTTGGTTGTTATGACATTTGTATTCCGAATTCCTGCAGATAATGTATCTGATTTTGTGTTTCTAGTGCTCGTCATTTGAATTTAATGGATAAGATTAAATCGCATATCATTCAAATGAATTCAAATCCTTGATCCCTAAATTCCAAGATATCGGATGTAAGGGCCTCAAATTTAGAGGTCTCGGAGACCTCAAACTCGGAGGTCTCGGAGGCCTCAGACTTGGAGGTCTCGAAGGCCTTGGACTCAGATGTCTCAAATTCGAGTCCTTGGTCTCAAACCCTTCTGTCTCGGATCTGAGACTTGGTCTCGAAGGCTCAGTGCCTAAGATTTTTCTTGGGATTTTATTTGGGCCGATAAACTATTGGGCTTGTCAAAGGTTAATCCATGACCCAACACTTTTTATAGGTTTATTTGAAATTTGAGATTGTGTAGTTAATGCTCATAATTAATATTCTCACATGTTATTAAAAAAACTATATGTTTGTTATATGTTAAGAGATACATGTTATTATTATAAAATAGGTTTGAGGAAATTCTTCCAACCAGTTTGGAGAAAAACTCTTGCATGTGTCACGTAACTATTAAAAAAATGTGAAAAACATGTGCTTTTTATATGTTAAAAAATATATGAAACTTTATTAGATGAATATGTATGAATTTACTACAAAATAGTTTGTAAAAAATTTCTCAGGAACAATAATCATCCGCTACATTATAATATAGACGATGAAAAGTATGAGTCAACTACGAGGAACAAAAACAATTGAATTGTGAAGTCTCAACGAACTGAACGACGGTTTTGGGCCTTAAGGTATTTGGGCCGTTTGGCCCCTAGCCGCTTAAACGTTTTGGCCCTAACAATAAAACCTAAAAGTGTAGTCACTAGCTAGCCAATATTGTCAATCATGCATGCAAGGGCTAAGATAAAGGTGGGCGACCCAAGGGCGGGCGCCCCTTGTAAAAAGAAATTAAAATTCTGAAAGTCTCAACCTTGTCCAGCTGTCCTTGACTTGTCGGAAGAATCATGAGAAGCTGAGTGGAGTCGTTTTAGTCGTTTGTCATTTGTGAGTTGTATGAGTATCTGAATCTCCTTAATTCTTTGTTCCGTTTTTGAGGGGCTTATGTGCTAGAGGTAAGAGAAGGTAGAAGAAGATGAGTTGTCGAGTTCAGTAAGTGTGCAAGTCAGGTATTGGACACGTGGGCATTGGGCTAAGCTGTTGAGAACGGTTAATGAGCTCAGCTAGGAATTAATTGATCGATGGGGCTGTTTTATGGGTCAATGCACGTGGGCCTTTAAATGGTTGGGTTGGTTATAACAATATGGGGTTTATTCTTCTGTGGATGGGCTTATGGTAAAGTTTTGTTTCATATAAAAGGCCAAGGCCTATGCTTGTAATAACATTCAAACTTCTGGCAATTGTATTGTGATTGAGTAGGAGTAGATTCTTTAGTTGAGTAGTTGTAGCAAGGAGATTGATCATCTCGAATGGATTATTGTTTGAATCTACCTATTGTTTGAATAAAAGTTTTGAAATTCATTCCAAAAATTCATTAGTTTTCTTGTTTCAATTCTGTTGAGCGTTTGGAGTGTAACATTCTTAAGTATGGATGGTTAACTTGCTTTATAGCTTCTTTTTTTTTTTTTTTCTACTGTTTATGATATTCGGATCCTAGCCTCCTAGGAAATATCAAAAGTGAGAAAGAATAGTGCAGTGCAGAATGCTTCTGCCTCCCACCAAAAAAAAAAAAAAAAAAGTGAGAAATAATGAAAATTGAGCCTCGAGAATTGTATTTTACTTTTTACTGCTGCACAAGATCCACATCAGTTTTTTTTTTTTTTTTTTTAGGTCTTTGTGCAAGGACATTCATCCTCTTCTTTCTTTGTTTATTTTCGACCGAGAAATTTAATTATGACAGAAATTATATAAAATCTATTTGAATTTGCACTGAGGTCGGCTATGAGTGTGCCCTTTTTGGATCATTATATTTATCATATTATAATAAAAATATAATATATAAAGAGAAAAAATATATTTTATTATTATATTTTATTATTTTATTAACGTCTCTGGTAAAATAAATTCCTGGATCTACCACTGCATGCATGAGAGCAGAAGTACCGCGTGAATTCGTGCCATTTGGTCTATTTCAACTTTCTTTAGAGCTAAAACAATTCAATGAAGACTTTTTAATTTGCTGAATATTTTCCACACTGAACAGTGGTTTATTAAACTCTATTAATAATGGAAGTGTGACGAATCATGTTTATTACAACATATATTCTATCAAAAGACAACAGATCATTATTATTTTTAGTTTAAAAACTAAAAACTCAGTTAATCTGGACGTGCACCCGGGCCCTGATTTTTCTGCTTGTTTTTCTGTGTTTGACCAACCATTTCGGTTCGAGTTTGGCGTTCTTGATCGTAGAATTGTGTTCCCAAGCCAAGGTGATTCATGAGTAACCAAACGAATGTCAAGAGTTCTCCACCCTTGCTAGGTTGCTTCGCATGCACAAATGGTGTACACTTAATGGCAGCAAAACACGTGAGTTCCACCCGAACTCGGCTCATTACCATCCACCGGTCTATATCCAACTCCAACAGCTGTTTTGCGAGGATACATGCATCAAACAACACAGATTTGCTTTTGCTTCCCTTCACAGCAACTGGTCTGAACTTGGAAGTGTCCACCTCCAACACTCGTTTACAGGCTTCATTTTGCTGCGATATTTTTATTTACTTTTTTCTGATTTTTCTAAAGAATCTCTTGGCTTCTTCACGAGTATCCTGGAAAGCTGTTTCCCAATTGCCCAAAACCGGGGCCATCACTGCAGGCTGCATAACAGGAATATAAAACATATAATCTGAAAGATTTTGCATATTTCCTTATAATTAGGCTTTTTATCTGCAGGGTGGGATTCGGGTGCCTTTTCTTTTGGTCAGGGCAGCTAGATTCGGTCTGATAGAGTAGTTCTGTAGCCACATGCCACAGGAGAAGGCTTTGTGCGTATTGATACTCCTCCACGCTCCAATTTAGTTGGAAACAGCTAGAAGTCTGCATAAGAGCCCAGTCACCTCTTCGTGAACATGCATCCATGGCAGCTTTTAAATTGGTTGCACTCAAAGACTTCATCCTCAGCTGGTCGAAAATGAATTTCTCCAGATCTTCACTGACCATTTCTGAATGTGAAGAAAGGAAGATGTTAATCTTCTCTGGAAGTCCCCCAAGGCGCACATGAGCAGCCAACCTGGAAATCCATGCTGGAGGACCTTTCAAGCAATTGCTTATCATATCATACCGGGAAATGGACCCAGACCACCTCTTTCTCTTCAAAATGATCTTCTCAATCAATTTGCTCCACCTATTAATCTTGAGGGCGATGACGGTCCAGTCAGAAAAAACAAGCGCAAGAACAGTTGTGGTCTCGAAGCCTAACGCCCCCACGAGCAAGGCGTAAGAAAGCTTGATATCGAGCTTATTATCAAACTCACTCTGCTTCTCAATTGAACGGAATATCAGCAATGCACCCAGGATTGATAAAAAGCTAATAACACGGAAGATGTACCCAAGTTTGCTACGAACCACGACCACCTTGGTGTGGAGAAGGTCATACATGAAATTAAGCTCATACGCTATTAGCCTGAATGCCTCAGTTGCATTTTTGGTAAGGAAATATTGTTGGCTCATTTCTCGGTCTATTGAGCTCAAACGGTAACCAACAATAAGTCCCTTGAAGCGTTCAAAGAGGCCATGTGCTTCTTGTAGTAATCTTACGTCGTATTCGAAATCTTTGTTTTCACCATCTGGGGACTCGAGGGTTGGCATCATCTCCGCGTGGATCAAATCCTTAAAAGCGGCCTCCAGGGATGGCAACACCTCCGCTTGTGTTGGAACCTGCGGGATCAAATCCTTAAAAGGGCGCTCAGCCTCCGGGGTCGGGGGCATCATCACCTCAGCTTGTAATGGAACGTCGATCGAATCGGAGTAAGAGTATATCGTCACGGCCTCTTGATAATTAATCAGGCCCAGGGTCTGGCTTTGGCAAAAGAACTGAACGTCCAAATTGGCCGGAGCTTGCAAGATAAAGAGCACGGGTCCGCTCCGCGTACTTGATAGTTCCCGCAACAAAAACCATGGCAGTGGGAATCCATAGCTTATTATTTTCAGGAAACGTTTGGTAGAAGATATAAGCAGTGCTCACAAGATGAACAACGAACCCCGTGAAGTGCCTTAACCAGAACTGATTATCCTCAAAAGCAACTCAATTCAATATTATTCCAGATTACTCAAATCATTTTCCAAGGAAAAAGGTAAGTATCCGCAAGGAAGCGGTACTGGCAAAAGAGAATCGCTATATTGACTTGAGCTCCGTTTACTTTGATGTAAAATTGTTTCCATTGAAAAATTTTCACTACAAAAAAATAACTTTCCTGAAAATATTTTCAGGAAAGTTATTTTCCTTGAAATTTTTTTTGTCAAAAAAATTTTATGGCGTTTATCGCGCACATGGAATTTTTTTTTTTTTAATATAAGAGATTTTTTTTAATTTTTTTAATATATATAGTAAAATAATTTAGTATTTATGTTTTATGCTATATCTCATCTGAAGTCTAAAAAAAAAAACTTAACAATTTCTCAATAAAAAAAGTATCCCGGATGGTCGTTGGTAGATGGAGGAGATTGTGGAAAGATATTAAAAATTTCTCAATAAAACAAAAAGTATCCTGGATGGTCGTTGGTAGGTGGAGGAGATTATGGACATATATTAGATCTGGCCTCTAAGTTGTGGATAAAACAAATAAGGAAAAAAGAAAAAAGAAAAAAGAAAAAAGAGACGAAGAATAAGAGAAATAGAGAAACAAAAAAGGTAGGGGGAAGAAACCCTCATCTTCGGTAGGCAAACCCAAGAAAAAAAAAAAAAAAAACTCATTAAAAGTGGCGACAAAAAAAAAAATTTGTGAAGTCTCAACGAAGGTTGTCTTGTTGCATATATATATAGTCCTGGGCCTTAAAAAAAAAATTAAAAAAAAAAGCCACACCGCTCTTGCCTTCATATAGACGAGGAAAAGTATGAGTCAACTATACGAGGATTAGATCAACAGATGAATTGTGAAGTCTCAACGAAGGTTGTCTTGTTGCATATCATATAATATATATATATTCAATAATTGGAAACTTTGGAATTGTGGATTATCCATATCAAATATATATACCTAATTAGGTTTAAGAAGAATTCAAATAAATATGCTTTTTCATCCAATATTCTATGAATTTTCAAGAATATAATTTTTCATTTGATTTTTTATTTTGATATGTATTATGAGTTTTACCATCCAATTAAGTATAATGTTATAGATTGTGAAAATGTTGTGCTTTTTACAGGTTTATTTGGAATTTGAGATTGTGTAGTTAATATTCTTAGTTAATATTCTCACATGTTATTAAAATGAGCTTGTACCCCGTGCAATGCACGGGTTGTTTTTAAAAATGACAGGACAAAGAATAATAATAATAATAATTAGTAGATGAAAGATCATTCATCTTTGAAAATGTATATCTGCATTACTGGATAATGATTCTTTGTGTATCACTCTTTGAAACAATATATATATACAATTAACGACATTGTCTCTGCAACTGAATAATGCAGACAGTATATGTGCTACAGCTGTGATAGAACATGGTTATTCTTTAGTTGAACAAATGTGGAAATATTGTTAACTCAAAAAAAAAAAAAGGAACTGAACAACTTGTTTGAAGTCTCCTTTTCAAGTATTCATTGTAGAAACTTGAATGTTAAGCGGGTTCATGGAGTCATGTGGCATAGCTGTTTCTCTAAAACAAATTATCTCAAGGTGATGCTAATGAGATTAGTTATTATGGAAACAATCCGTGGAGCTTCTCTACCTGTCGGCTAAATTGTTGTTACATCAAGGCTATGAAAATTCCATTTTCTTCATAAAAAGGTAAAAGTTGGGCAAAAAGTTGGGTGTTTAATATTTTTCATGTTTTTCTCAATTCTAATGAAATTCATAGGTATAGAAAACAGTCATGTCAATTAGATTTTTTTTTTCTTTCAACAATCTTCACATATATAAAGTTAAAAAAAAAAAACTAATTTTACAATAAAAGTAGAAAATATTATAAAAATTAAAACAAAAAATAGAGACAAAAAAATGGAATCAAAAGCACATAACCACAAAAAATAAAATAAAATAAAAATAAATAGACTATTTAGGCACACCCCTTCAAATGCAAATTTCATAATCCATTTTTTTTTTAAAAAAAAAAACATTTATTTCATCAAATAAACTAATTGCAAATTAACAACGATTAAAATCGATCATTAATATCTATTGATTAGGGAAAGAGATCGAGAACACATGGTGTGATACCTATTATATCTTAATACAAATAAAACTTATAAATTTTGAACATTTAGGAAAAAAATACAAAGCAAAATAAACAAAAACAAATAATTTCATTCAACATTTAAGGGAATCAAATAAATCATTTCACATCAGGTTCAATGCGTCATTATGTATTTAGTGTTTTGAAAGAGTTTATGTTCCTTTTATGTATAACAATCAAATAAATAATTTTGAACATTCGAAATAAATATGGAGGAAAATAAACAATTTTTTTAATAAATATAAAATAAACAAAATCTTCATTAAAATGGATGAACAAAATCTAAAAAATTATAAAAAAAAAAAAAAGTAACATTGACATGGAATGCGTTGCAATATGGATTAGAATTTTATATACTCTTGATCGAGCAATTGTAAGGATAAATCGAAACTAAATTTAGTAGGCTAGATAATACATGATTCTTAAATATGATATTCTAATTATTTTTTTTTCTTCTCACCCTTGCGTTAAAGTTGAGTACATTTGCCGGTTGCTCATGGAGGCCAGCCAACGATGAGAATGCAAAGAAAGTGGTGCCGGAGTTTGAAGGCTTGGAAGAGTTTGGTGGTGACGTTGTCATGCATGCTTGTGACTACAAATCCAGCGAGAGTTATAATGGGAAGTGTGTATTAGTTGTTGGTTGTGGGAATTTAGGCATGGAGGTACTCCTGCGTCATGTAAACATCCGAAGCCATCTTCATCTCCATAGAAAAGACGCTTTGGGAGAAGCAAGTAAGGAGAGAGATATAGAAAAGAGGTTTGATTCTTGTTTATTGGATTGTGTTTTATTAGAAATGTTGTTTTGAAAAAATAGCGAAGGTACAACGTTTCACCAAAGCTTTGTTTTGGTTTAAAAAAAAAACAAACTCCCGATATTAGAGATTTGATATTAAATTATATTAGATATTAGATAACGTGGGATAAACCCCAATTAGATAAGATATTAGAGAATTTTTTATTTATTTATTTTAGAGATTTGATATTAGATTATATTAGATATTAGATAATGTGGAGATAAATAATGTTTGATGGCGTTGAGATTGAGAAAAAGAAGTTTGAGAAAAACACGTATGTATTGATTTTAAATGGAATGCCACATGTCATAATATTATCCTATTCCGCTTAAAATTTTAAAAAACTTAAGCAGTTTCATTTAATATAATGATTTGTTAGATAAATAGAATGCCACGTGTCAAACTATTAGACTCTCTTGTCTAAAACTCCCTATTATTATATATTATTATATATATATATATATATATATATATATAGTTAAGTCAAAAAATCTTTAAAAGATTATAAACAACAAATTTTATTTTCTTCTCTTAATTAACAAATTAACAAAAAAAAAAAAATGACAAATGTTTATAAGATCATTTTAAACCCTAGTTTTACTTAATAGCATAAACTCACATATCCAATAAATTTAAAAATTCATAAATTTTATTTCTTATAAATTGAAACATGTTAAATATTTTTTTTTTCCATATATGTAGTTTGAAATATAAAGGAAAAAAATTCAAAATAAAAACCTAGATTAATCAATTATAGAAAATGATTGATTAATCATTATATTCCAACAATGATACCACTTCTCTTCCACTACACAATCCATTGTGGTAAACTTTTGTCTCTTAGAGCATCTCCAGCAAGAGTGGCTAAAATAGCCACTCAAAATCTGCTTTTTTCATTTTAGCTACTAGATTTTAGTCAAACGCTCCAGCAGACCTTCTATTTTAACTATCTGTTTTATTAAAATATTATTATTTTTATTATTTTTACTATTTCTTTAATAGACGATACTGGTCCACGCGGAGCAACAATGCCTCCGGGGAAAAAGCCCTTCTTCCTTCTCATTAGCATCATCAAGCCCTTCTTCCTCCTCATCAGCATCATCATCGTCGTCCAAGAAATCCAACCCTACCAATCAACCCCAGCCCTCCAAGTTTGGCATCCAACCCAAGAAATGATCCCGAAAATCAGACTCGGTCAGCGTCTTCATCTAGGTTGAGCAGAAACCCATATGGAAAATCGGACTCGTCGGCGTCGGCGTTTCCATCTGGGTTGAGCAGAAACTCATCGGCCTTGGCGTGGGTTTCAAATCGGACTTGTCGGCATCTCCATCTGGGTTGAGCAGAAACTCATCGGCGTCGGCGTGGGTTTCAAATCGGACTCGTCAGCGCCTCCATCGGCGTCTCCATCTGGGTTGAGCAGAAACTCATCGGCGTCGGCGTCTAAATCAGACTCATCTTTAGTTTCAAACCCTTCGGCATCTCCATCTACGTTGTTGTTGTCGGGCGGAAGGGAAGAAGACGAGCGAGAGGGGAGGGAGAGAAAGAGAGAGAAAACAATAAAAAATTGTTAACAAGGTGTGCAGTGAACTTTCATATTTGAAAGTTCACTGTAGCATATTTAGAGGGAATGGCTAGTTTGAAGGCTCTGTTGGAGGATGAAAAATGCTAAATTTAACCAAAAAGCTAGTTTGAAAGGGCTGTTGGAGATGCTCTTAAGAGTTGAACTTTCTCCTCATAAACAAATTCTTTGAGAAATTTTACCATTACACTGACAATAATAAAGAAATATTCTAAAATATGAGCATATAGATATCTGATTACAGTTATATTTACTAATTTTGCAAATAAAATAATGTTGGTAATTTAATTTTTAAAAAATAGTAATATAATAAAAAGAACTATCTTTTTTGTATATTTTTCTTAGTTCCAATGAAATCCACAAATATAAGAAAATGAAACTAATTTTAAGACATATAGGAAAAGAAAGGCAAAAAAAATCTACGATTGGTAAATTGAATGTGAAATATATTGGAAAAATTGAGTTTCCACAAAAAGAAACTCTTACTATTATTTCCTGAATTCAATATAAAATTTACAAAAGAAAAGTAATCATTTGAATAAAAAAAATAATATATAAATTAGAAAGAAAGAAAAAAGGGTCAAAAAAAAAAATGAAAGAACAAAAGCACCGGAAATAAAGATAAAAAAAATGAAAATATTAATATAATTGAAAATAACTATTCCAGCAAAACAAAAAATGTAGTATAATTTTTCAATGATAAATAAAGATTGGAAAATTGAAAAGAACTGTCATAGGAAAATAATATAAAAAAGAAAATAGCTACAATATAATTTTTTATTGAGAAACAACGAATAGAATCTCTCTCTCTTGTCCTTTTTTGGAATTGATTGATATAAATAGAAAGTAAAAGAAGAAAAAAATAAAAATATATGGGACAAAAGCAAAAATAGAATAATATAAGCACTGAAAATAAAGATAAAAAAAAACATATAAAATGACACTACTAATATAATGGAAAATAAATGTTTTTTTTTTTCAACCATCCTTCACATATATAAAAGTAAAAGAAACTAATTTTAAGACATACAGGAAAGCAAATAAAAAAAAAAATTATACAATTGAAAAATTGAGTGTGAAATATATTGGAAAATTTGAGTTTCTACGAAAAGAAACTCTCTCACTATTATTTTCTGAATTCAATGTAAGATCTACAAAAAAGAAAAGTAATTATTTGAATAAAAAATAATATATAAATTAGAAAAAAAAATAAGGGTAAAAAAAAATGGAAGAGCGTAAGCATTGGAAATAAAGTAAAAAAATAATAATAATAACGAAAATATGAAAATAACTATTATAGCAAAACAAAACAAAAACAAAAATAAAAACAAAAACTATAGTATAATTTTTATTGAGAAACATTGATCGAAAATTGAAAATAACTATTAGAGGAAAAGAAAAAGAAAAAAAAATAATTATAGTATAATTTTTCATTGAGAAACAACAAATAGAAACTCTTTCTCTTGTCTTTTTCCGAAATTGATTGTTATAAAATAGAAAGTAAAAGAAGAGAAAAATAAAAAAACAAAAGAAAAAAAATATAAGGGATAAAAACAAAATGAAAAAACATAAGCACCGAAAATAAAGATACAAAAACATATAAAATGACAATACTAATATAATGTAAAATAAATATTCTAGCAAGAAAAGAAAAAAGAGAACCGTAGTATAATTTTTCATTGAGAAACAACGATTGGAAACTCTCTCTACATTTCTCTCATCTTTTTCCTGAATTGAGTGTGAAATTTACAAAGAAACATTGAGATATAAATAGAAAGCAAGAGAGGAAAAAAGAAAAATAATCACAGATAAAGAATTTGGGAACCTTTTGTTTTCCTCATTAAGATATCAATTAAATGCATGCTAAATTAATTGTCTCACATTGAAATATAAAGAGAAAGCAAGAGAAGATAAAAAGAAAAATAGAGAGACTTTTTGTTTTCTTCATTAAGATATCAATTAAATGCATTTCAAATAATATAAAGGGAAAGCAAGAAAAGATAAAAAGAAAAATAAAGAGAAAATTTGTGAACCTTTTGTTTTCTTCATTAAGATAATTAAATATATTACAAATAAAACCCTTATGTTTTAATTGTCTCACTAAAATTCTAAAATCTAAAACACCAATTCTAGAAAGAGAATTTGTTAACCTTTTATTTTCTTCATTAAGATTATTAAATATATTACAAATAAAACCTATACGTTTTAATTGTCTCACATTAAGATAAAAGCATAAAGCAAGAGAAGATGAAAAGAAAATTAGATAAAGAGAGAGAGAATTTGAAAACCTTTTGTTTTCTTCATTTAGACAATTCAATGCATTATAAATAAAACCCATATGTTTTAATTATCTTATTAAAAGGCTAACATTTAAAATGCAACGTGTCACAATTCTAGGTACTTTCTAATAGGGAAATGCTACAATACAATCAATTGACCACATTTTGCCCATCAACACCTACGTGGCAAGATTTTTTAAATGAAAAAAAATATAGATTCTCTCTCCTCATCAATTGCATTTTCATAACTTCTCAATCTCTCCTTTCGGCCTTCTTCTCACTTTCTCCTCTAGCCATCTGCTGAGCTCATCTCTCTCTCTTCTCTCTCAAAATTAAAGAAGCATTATCTCTCTCCGAGTTCGCAGAAATCATCGGCGTTTGGGTGGTTTGGGTTCGCCGAAACTCACTGCATTTGGATGGTTTGGGTCCTTGTGACGGCTTCATTACGTAAGGAATATTCAAAATCAAGATGATTCCTTTGTTTTTAAAGGTCCTTGAAGGCAACTATTTTGGACTCAATCTCAACATTATTACTACAGAGTGGTTCATTTTGATCTTGATTTGCCCCACTACCAAACCATATCGGTGATTCCTTTATTGAAAAGGCTTTAGTGATTCAATTTTTTTTTTTTTAGAGTTTTTGAAGTATGAGATCCAGCGTCACCCAAATTAATGTGGGTGAGACAATTCTGCATAAGGTCCTAAAACTCCATATTTGGTTTGATAAAATAATTGAAACCCAAATTAATTTCTCTGCAAAATGGAATGTGATGAAATTAAGTCTATATGTTCTTTCAAAAGATCTTGCTATGATAGTAACTTCTTGGTCACAATCTCTTTCAAATTACTTATTAAGGCGATTTGAATATTAACATAACCAAATTACTTTTGTTTAACCTTCTTTTGAAATCCCATCCAAGCTGAGTTTCGCTGCACCCAAACCACCCAAACACCGTGAATTTCACAAACTCAGTGAGAGATAATGCTTTTTAAGAAAAAATTGAGAGAGAAGAGAGAGTGGTGGAGCTCAGACAACTAGAGGAGAAAGGGTGAAAAGGAAGGCGAAGGAGAGATCGGAAGTTTGAAAATGCAATCTGACAAAGGAGAGAGAATCTATATTTTTTCATTTAAAAATCTTGCCACGTAAGTGTTGATGGGCAAAATGTGATCAATTGATTACATTGTAGCATTTCCCTTTCTAATATAACCGATTGAGGACACGTGTCGCAATTCTAGGCTCTCTCCGAGCAAAAACTCAAAATAATCATAGATAAAGAATTTGGGAACCTTTTGTTTTCCTCATTAAGATATCAATTAAATGCATGCTAAATTAATTGTCTCACATTGAAATATAAAGAGAAAGCAAGAGAAGATAAAAAGAAAAATAGAGAGACTTTTTGTTTTCTTCATTAAGATATCAATTAAATGCATTTCAAATAATATAAAGGGAAAGCAAGAGAAGATAAAAAGGAAAATAAAGAGAGAATTTGTGAACCTTTTGTTTTTCTTCATTAAGATAATTAAATATATTACAAATAAAACCCTTATGTTTTAATTGTCTCACTAAAATTCTAAAATCTAAAACACCAATTCTAGAAAGAGAATTTGTGAACCTTTTGTTTTCTTCATTAAGATTATTAAATATATTATAAATAAAACCTATACGTTTTATTTGTCTCACATTAAGATAAAAGCATAAAGCAAGAGAAGATGAAAAGAAAATTAGATAAAGAGAGAGAGAGAATTTGAAAACCTTTTGTTTTCTTCATTTAGACAATTCAATGCATTATAAATAAAACCCCTTTGTTTTAATTATCTTATTAAAAGGCTAACATTTAAAATGCAACGTGTCACAATTCTAGGTACTTTCTAATATAACCGATTGAGGACACGTGTCGCAATTCTAGGCTCTCTCCGAGCAAAAACTCGGCTTTTATATATATATATGATATATGATTAGAAACCATATGTTTATTACATGTTAAGAGATGCACGTTGTTATTATAAAATAGGTTCGAGGAAGTTCCTCCAATTAGTTTGGAGAAAAAATATTTTCCAAAACAAAAGATCACAATGAGTAAGCGTAACAAAAATCTATTACAAACTAGTTTGTAACTAATTTAGACAAATTCATCTAATTAAGTGACATGTGTCACATAACTATTAAAAAAAACATGTGTTTTTTACATGTTAAAAAACATATGTAACTTTATTAGATGAATTTGTATAAATTTACTACAAAATAGTTTGTACCAAATTTCTCAGGAACAATAATCGTCCGCTACATTATAACATATAGACGAGGAAAAGTATGAGTCAACTACGAGGAACAAAAATAGTCGAATTGTGAAGTCACAACGAACTGAACGAAGGTTTTGGGCCTTGAGGTATTTGGGCCGTTTGGCCCCTAGCCGCTTAAACGTTTCGGCCCTAACAGTAAAAACTAGAAGGGTAGTCACTAGTCGGTATTGTCAATCAAGCATTAGAGCAGAAAGTACTGCGTGAATTCGTGCCATTTGGTCTATTTCAACTTTCTTTAGAGCTAAAACAATTCAATGAAGACTTTTTAATTTGCTGAATATTTTCCACACTGAACAGTGTGGTTTATTGAATTCTATTAAGGGTTAAATACTTAATTAGTCCTTAGGGTTTGGAAACTTTATTTTTTCCTCCCTAGGGTTTGAAAAGTGACCAAATTGGTCCTTGTGGTTTTGAAAAGTGACCAAGTTAGTCCATCCGTCAGTTGACCGTTAGTTGACTTAACGGATTGACATATGAACTAATTAGAAGTTGACACATGGCCAATTAATTAATTTTTTTTGAAAAAAATTAAAAATATATTTTTTCAAAAAGAAAAAAAAAAACAAGGGGTGGCTCGGCCACCCCAGATTTTCTTTCTTTTTTTTCTTTTTTTTTTTGAAAAGATATATTTTTTAAAATTTTTTAAAAATAAAAAAATAATAATTAATTGGCCACGTGTCAACTTCTAAACATGATCTGTTAAGTCAACTAACGGTCAAATGACGGATGACTAACTTCACTTTTAAACCATGACCAATTTAGTGTTTGTTACAACATATATTCTATCAAAAGACAACAGATCATTATTTTTTTTTAGTTTAAAAACTCAGTTAATCTGGACGTGCAGCCGGGCCCTGATTCTTCTGCTTGTTTTTCTGTGTTTGATCAACCATTTCGTTTCGAGTTTGGCGTTCTTGCTCGTAGAATTGTGTTCCCAAGCCAAGGTGATTCATGAGTAACCAAACGAATGTCAAGAGTTCTCCACCCTTACTCGGTTGCTTCGCATGCACAAATGGTGTACACTTAATGGCAGCAAAACACATGAGTTCCACCCAAACTCGGCTCATTACCATCCACCGGTCTATATCCAACTCCGAGAGCTGTTTTGCGAGGATACATGCATCAAACAACACAGATTTGCTTTTGCTTCCCTTCACAACAACTGGTCTGAACTTGGAAGTGTCCACCTCCAACACTTGTTTACAGGCTTCATTTTGCTGCGATATTTTTATTCCCTTTTTTCTGATTTTTCTAAAGAATCTCTTGGCTTCTTCACGAGTATCCTGGAAGGCTGTTTCCCAATTGCCCAACACCGGGGCCATCACTGCAGGCTGCATAACAGGAATATAAAACATATAATCTGAAAGATTTTTGCATATTTCCTTATAATTAGGCTTTTTATCTGCAGGGTGGGATTCGGGTGCCTTTTCTTTTTGGTCAGGGCAGCTAGATTCGGTCTGATAGAGTAGTTCTGTAGCCACATGCCACAGGAGAAGGCTTTGTGCGTATTGATACTCCTCCACGCTCCAATTTAGTTGGAAACAGCTAGAAGTCTGCATAAGAGCCCAGTCACCTCTTCGTGAACATGCATCCATGGCAGCTTTTAAATTGGTTGCACTCAAAGACTTCATCCTCAGCTGGTCGAAAATGAATTTCTCCAGATCTTCACTGACCATTTCTGAATGTGAAGAAAGGAAGATGTTAATCTTCTCTGGAAGTCCCCCAAGGCGCACATGAGCAGCCAACCTGGAAATCCATGCTGGAGGACCTTTCAAGCAATTGCTTATCATATCATACCGGGAAATGGACCCAGACCACCTCTTTCTCTTCAAAATGATCTTCGCAATCAATTTGCTCCACCTATTAATCTTGAGTGCAATGACGTTCCAGTCAGAAAAAATAAGCGCAAGAACAGCTGTGGTCTCGAAGCCTAACGCCCCCACGAGCAAGGCGTAAGAAAGCTTGATATCGAGCTTATTATCAAACTCACTCTGCTTCTCAATTGAACGGAATATCAGCAATGCACCCAGGATTGATAAAAAGCTAATAACACGGAAGATGTACCCAAGTTTGCAACGAACCACGACCACCTTGGTGTGGAGAAGATCATACATGAAATTAAGCTCATACGCTATTAGCCTGAATGCCTCAGTTGCATTTTTGGTAAGGAAATATTGTTGGCTCACTTCTCGGTCCATAGAGCTCAAACGGTAGCCAACAATAAGTCCCTTGAAGCGTTCAAAGAGGCCATGTGCTTCTTGTACTAATTTTACGTCGTATTCGAAATCTTTGCTTTCACCAGCTGGGGACTCGAGGGTTGGCATCATCTCCGCGTGTGTTGAAACCTGGATCAAATCCTTAAAAGTGGCCTCCAGGGATGGCAACACCTCCGCTTGTGTTGGAACCTGCGGTATCAAATCCTTAAAAGGGCGCGCAGTCTCCGGGGTTGGGGGCATCACCTCAGCGTGTAATGGAACGTCGATCGAATCCGAGTAAGAGTATATCGTCACGGCCTCTTGATAATCAGGCCCAGGGTCTGGCTTTGGCAAAAGAACTGAACGTCCAAATTGGCCGGAGCTTGCAAGATAAAGAGCACGGGTCCGCTCCGCGTACTTGATAGTTCCCGCAACAAAAACCATGGCAGTGGGAATCCATAGCTTATTATTTTCAGGAAACGTTTGGTAGAAGATATAAGCAGTGCTCACAAGATGAACAACGAGCCCCGTGAAGTGCCTTAACCAGAACTGATTATCCTCAATAGCAAAAGAAGTAATTGTATCAGGACCGCCAAGATGCAGCAAAAGAAAGGAAGCCCAGAATGCCATGAAGTCCTCCTCCTCATTACTCCCTTCCCATGGCCTTTGATCTCTCGCATCACCTTTTCTTTTGGAGATTAGTCCAATGGCAACGGCGGCGATCCAGTCACAAAGCAAGTATGCCACCCATACGCCCCCATGTAGCAGTATACGTCTCGCCCGTTTTCTGAAGGGGGCTAAGAAAAGTAAAGATCCCTGCAACGAGAGGCTTAAGAATACAGCCCCGGAGATGCCATGCATACCATAGCCTCTTGATGGTGATGAAGCGGTGGAGGCCGCCGTTGGATACAGATCCTGACATATTTACGCGCTCTCCCTCTGTCTCGTTATTTCATTTCCTCACCCACATTAAACCCATCGTCATGCCACAATAAGGTTGGCCTAAGAAGTTATAGACCCTGCCTAGTACTGTACGTGGAGGAAGGCGGCCTTTTCACTTAATTTATGAACAAAAAGAAAAGAAATCAGTGTACGAAAGGCCCCATTAAAAAGTAAAATCAGCACCCTTTTCCCCTTTCTCTAGTAACAAGGAAAGCATTAATATCAATCAAGAGAGAACATAGATGAACATATATGGGAATGGGATCCTCTCCATTTCAAAGGAAATGGAGAGGATCATTTAGGATGTAATATGATAGAAGGAATTAAATATTGGTACCATCAACATTAGATTCTCTGGCATTCAGCAGTACACTGTTGTTTAATCAATATAATAGAGATCTTCGGTGTAATTCAATCGGCTAGAACTTATACTTTATAAAACATAAATCATTAGTTCAAATTTTTTTCTCATTTTTTTCTTCTCTTATGTGAACATATAAAATAAATAAATAAAAAGAAAAAGAAAAAAAATCAATATATAAAAGGCCCCTCCCCGTCTCATGTAAAGTAGATTATTGCAGTATCTCTCTTCTGTCTCCAATAACAAGGTAAACATCAACAAAGGAACATCTAACCCCATGATAGAACCAATTAAGGAATTAAATTTTTATACTATCCACTTCATACATTTATGTTCTCTAACATTAACTGTTCCTCCATTTTTATGATGAAAAAGAAATAACCAGTAGTGTACGAAAAGCACCATCCCATACAAGTGTTAACTATTTCCCAATTCCCCTTTTATCCTATAAGAAGGCAGGCATCCATAGCTTAGAAATTAAAAAAGGAAGGCATTTAAGAACATCCAACCAAACCATATACGATCATGGAAGTGCTTAGAAAAAAAAAACAAAAACAAAAACATATATATGATGATAAGGTAACGAAAGGAAATACTGATTGTACGATAAAGCCCCATGCTAGGAAAAGGTAAGCATGGGGCTTACACATTATTATTCTTTCTCTCATAAAAAGGTAAGCATCAATTAAAGAACATCAATCTAATTAACCTTATAATAGAAGTAATTGAATTTTTATTCTCTCTGTTGCAATTGGGCTGACAAGGATTACACAACCCATGGAGCATATATGATAAAGTGTAACCTCTCAGACTTCAACTCTTCAAATATAAAAGTATTTGTACAGAAATTAAGACTAAAAATACGTTTTCAATAGGTAATTCAATCGGTTGGTACTACGTTTAATAAAGCGAAGGTCACTAATTCGAATCATTCTCCCCCTCTTGTGTGGACATGTAAAAAAAAGAAAAAAAGACTAAATAATATTACTTTGATAACTTGGAAGGGATTTAAGGAAATCAATGATGATTTATGGAAATATTTATTTATTTAAGGAATTATTAATTGGACAAAGAGAGCCTTTGGGAAGCTATATTTGAGATTGATGGAATTAGGATATATATGCGACACCCAAGAAAAATTTATTCTCCTAAAAATAAAATAGAAGTGTGAATAAATTGGTAATAATTAATACCGTTAAATGTAATAAGAGTGTGATTCAGAAATTATAAGTCAATTTGTGTGAATTTTTCGACAAAAAAATCACCATATGGGGAATTTGCCATGTGGCAGGCCACCTTTCTCCAGCCCTCTCCAGCACCTTTTAGAGACAAGATCTTAGCCCTAGCTAGGATGAGGGACACATGTCCCCCATCCAATTATCCTTTATTCCTTTCATCTTTAAGACACAATTTCTAACTTGCTCAAGTGATAAATTGTGAAGAGTGAGAGATATAGTACTGCGTGAGAGAGGGAAAGAAAGAGCGAGAGGAGATAGAGAGAGAGAAAAAATATATATTTCTAAAAAAAAGGCTCATAATAAAGAGGATATGAATTTTTATATTTACTAAGACTATAGACTCATTAATTTGCGTATATAATTATGATAACCCTACAATTACATAGATTATTGTTTTGCAGGATAAAGGATCTCGAGTTCCCTTGCTTATGGAATGCTGATTTGAGTAAAGTTAGTCAATTTAGTCTGCATATGCCACATGTGGCAATTTTGTTGTAGATAATAACAATAGTTTAAAGGTTGTACGTAAGAACAGTTTATAATTATAAGATTGTAATTATAAAGTATACAGTTTAAATAGCATGCTAGGGTACATGCATGATGATTACTACAAGTTTATGATTTCACAATTAAAAGATATTTTATTCATGGTAATTCTCACTACATTAGTTTTAATATGCAGTAGCATCATGTGAGAAATTAGATATTGTTCATTTCATTTGTAACTTATTGTAAAAGATAGGCGTTATATTCACGATTTTTACAATTTGGTTTAGGGTTTAGGGATTATGTACATCATACGTACGTGCAACCGAAAACCCCCCAAGAACACTTCAAGAGAACATGGATGGATCATGCATTTAAAAAAATAAAATAAAATAAAAAATACAAAGAGAAGAACATTCATAGAGGTAATCAGCTTTCTCTTAGGCTGATTTTGATTTTTTTTTTCTTTCTTTTCTCTAGAACACGACTGGTATGGGATTAAGAACCTGTAAATCTTTTCTTCAATAACTTGAATATAACCAAGAGAGTGGGCTCCCAATTGAGTATTGTGCATCTGATACCTCCACATTCACCAAATTTCTTATAAGGTCACCTATCTTGATACTACTCTTGCATAAACATGTTTAATTACGGAGTTTTGATAAGTTCATGGCCACCACAGCTTTAAAACGTGGTATTGTCAAGAAGGGAAGTATACATATAAGCATATTATCATTCTCATACCCAGACAATGTGGAACGCCACACATAAGCTCTCATTTTATAGGCATATGTTTATTAGGAGAGGATCGAGGAAAAACCCTAGCCTCAACCGGTGTAAAGCACGACCAACCCTAGCTTCACTCCTTCGAGAACACGACTAGGATTTCTAGAAACTTGTGTCATTAGATCACATTATATCAACTTTAAGAGGATCCTAAAGAAAAAATAGAAACTTAGCTTCAATAGGCTTATGACACGTACATGTCATCTTACTATTAATTACAATTGATTCCAATAAACAAGTGTAATTATACTCTAATTATTTATTTATTATGGTACCACCACATGCATTCCCAGTTTCCTTTCAAGTTTCTTTCCAATAATTTCAAAAGATAAGAAATACATGGCTGATAATATTGAACAAACATTAATTTCATCTCAGATTTATTATCATTTTGTAGAGTAAATTGAAGATATACAAGAGCACAGAATTCAAATAAGCAACATTAGAGCATGGTACATTTTGGATACAAAGATACAATTAATAAAAGGATTTCGTCAGAGTTGTTTGATAAAGTTTATGCATGCTCTGTATCTGCTTCCCCGCTTGCCCACTCTCCATTGTCGTCGCAGGGGAACAAAATGAGTTGAGGACATTTGAGTTTCTTCACGTACCTCGAGCGTGGAAACAGTGCTCGCAGCTCCCGCCAATCCATCTGCAATTTGCTCAACAACTCTAAGCGTAGAATGCTGACCTTCCATTTCTCGCATCCCACTGGATGAAGTTTAGATAGTTTTCCACCCCTTACATAGAGCTTCTTCAGGTTCTCCAGGTTTAAGAGCTTCATCCAATCGGGCATCTCAGAATAAGGGAGAAATTGGAGCTCCAGTTTCGCTAAAGAAGAAGAACCCGGAGACGTGGAAGTTGTGTTTGTTGAATTTCCCTGTTCGATCCTCTGCTCTTTCTTTGACCATGCTACTGATAACGACACGAGGTTTTTAAATTCTGACAAATGACTCAGCTGTGGCGCTAATTCCGTAGACCTTACATCTACATCTATGCTCAACTTCTTCAAATATTCCAATTTCGCCGCCAAATCAGCCAGCGTGCAGTACTTCTGGTCGTCGGACACTGGTCTCCCAATCAAAAACCCTTGAAGGACTTGGAGTTTTGAGAGCGAAGCAAGTCCAACAGGCATGTGGCTAATCAAGCTACACCCAGATATGTCTAAGCATGTCAGGTTTGTCAGTGAGCCTATCCCTTCTGGAAGTCTCTCTAAGTAACGACAGCCATGGATGTCCACGATGACTAGTTTGGTGAGTTTGCAAATTGAATCTGGAAGCTCCCTAACTCTAGTAATTCCCCTAATGCTGAAGTATCTAAGATGCTTCATTTTCTTCAAACCTTTCAAGAACTCGGTATGAGGCGCTTCAACAATCTGCTTAGCCGAGGCCTGACATCTACCCAATTGAACAACCTTCATGTTCCTCATCTTTGAGAAACTGTCCTCTCTTAAATCAACACAAGGCTCACTTACGTTAAACAGAGTTTGAACATTCTCCAGCTTCTTCAGACGGAAGCCATAAGTCAATTCCCGAAGTGAAGATCCTCCTTCTTCAGTTGTTACTAGGCACCCCCTCTTATTGCTGTCAGAGAAATCTGCAGTTGGATTTCCATTTGAATCGAAGCGAATGAATCTTTTTTCTTTCGCAAGCACAATTACAGCGTAGCGAATTAACGGGTGCATCCTGCAATGTTCTGAGCTTGGTCTGCGCTTTTTGGAAACGGGCTCAATGATGCCTTTGGTGATAAATTCTTGGAACAAATCGTAGCCCTTCTCCTCGTCGGTCTTATTTTCATTACTCTGGTGGGATAAAAATTTCTCGCCGATCCACCAGTGGACCAATGCTTTCTTCTTAATGACCGCTTTCTGAGGAACACTGAGAAACAGAGCAAACAATTCTGCGTCAATTCATCACCTAGACCATCGTAGACCACCTTAATCTCCTTGAAAGTTGAGCTCTCAGCCATCATTTTATCGATGTTTAGCTGTAACTTCTTAGCAAAGAGGGGAGATTTGAAGCGTCTAGACTCCAACTTATCTGAGGAGAGTTCTTTGATAGAATAGATTTGGTTCTTTAACATTGAGACAACTTCAAGGGTTCTGTCAAGCGTTTCTTCAAGGATTTTGGTTTCTCTGGAATTTTCTGTTCTTTCTTTGTAGGCATCATCCAAACTTCGGAGAATCAAATCTCTGAACTCCTTGTTGATGTGGAGTTCACATTCCTTCAGTCTCTCATAGATATTATCTATGCAAATGGTTTCCTCCTGGATTTTCTCAAACTTTAACTGTAGACCACTGTCCTCCTTTTGGGTAGAAATAAGGTGTTGCTTTCTCTTGGATAAGTGGTGTAGAAACTGCGGCATGATGAAATGGATGAATATAGGGAACGGCGTGGTTTGCCCAGATTTCAAGTATGAAAGAAGATCCAAATTCTCAAATGAAGAATTTGAAGAGCTGGTTTGTTTCGACATGGTTGATTGACAAGAAGGAATGACACAATCAGAGTAAATGAACAAAATAATGAGCCAACGTACAACCTCTGATTTACAAGAAAGAATGGAACAATACAACGAAATGGAGTGAAGAAATAAGCGAACAACCTTTGCTTGACAGAAAGTTTGAAGATAACAATGAGCCAGCAAGCGTTTGATTAACTGAAAATGACAAGATTGAGGCTGAATGAAGTGAAAAATGATCCAAGAGGCTCTATCCCTTATATATGCTTACAGAGCATTTAATTGTCACGGTCAATTTCTAAGTTTGAAAAGGTTTATATACTCTTCTTGAGAATTTATTTGTCTATCGATTAATACAACAATAGAAAGGTCAAATTCAAGATGTACAGCCATAGTAGTACTACAACTATACTGAATCACTGATGCTATTTCCTCATTTGAAGCAAGAACAAGATTCGAAGAAGAAAGACATGAGGATGGCATTAGGGTTGGCAAATCTTACATCTTAACCAATATTGTCTGCAATCTTCCTCATTCACTTTATGAACAAAAAGAAAAAAAAAAAAAAAAATGTGTACGAAAAGCCCCAATATAAAGTAAAACCAACACCCAAGGAAAGAAAAAATCAGTACGTGTACGGAAGGCCCAAATATAAAGTAAAACCAGCCCCCTTTGCCCCTTTCTCAAATAACAAATAAAAGTAATTAAGTATTTTATTGGGTATTCTAATATTAATAGGTCAAGATTATTAATGTCCAAATCAAATCATATTAAATTATGTAAACATTATCTTGTAGGGTGACTTGAGGATAGACAAGGCAGAATACAAACGAGGAATGCTAACTACTTTACTTAACAACATTACAACATGGTACAGTTTGGATACAAAATGCTTATGCGTGCTCTGCTTCTGCTGCAGGGCGCATCCACTCTCCATTCTCATCACATGGGATGAGACAGAGTTTAGGACAATTGACTTTCTCCAAGTAACCCAAGTCTGGAAACAATGCTTGCAGTTCTATCCAATTCATCTGAAGCTGAGGCAAGTACTTCAAGCGTAGAGCTCTAACGTTCCGTGGGCGATACACCCCCGAGCGCAGGTCTGAGAGTTCTCCTCCCCTTACATAAAGCTTCTTCAGTTTTTGCAGGTCCAAGAGCTTGAGCCAATCAGGCATTATAGAACGAGGGAAATACTGAAGGCCCAATTTCTCTAAAGAAGCAGGGGGAGATTTAGATGCCGGAGTCGTGGGATCAGGCGTTCTCATTGAATTTATCTTGTTGATGATTGGCTTCATGCTAACGATCCTTTGGATTGTGGTCTCGCTTCTGGGAGTGGATGAGTTGTAAATTCGTGACCATGCCACTGATAGCGACCGGAGCCTTTTGAATTCTGGTAAAGAGCGCAGCTCTTCCTCTGCTTTATCATGCATTCTGTCTACATGGATGCCCAACTTCCTCAAATTTACCAGTTCCGCCAAATCAGCCAGCTTGCAGTACTGCACTCGGGGCCTTGGTTTACGAATCACAAATCCTTTAAGAACTTGTAGTTGTGAGAGCAAAGCGAGTCCCTTGGGCATGTGGCTAATCAAGTAACACTCGGACATGTCTAAATGTGTCAGCATTTTGAGCGAGCCTATGCCATCAGGAAGCTTCTCTAAATTATGACAGCCATTGAGGTTCATGATTCTTAGATTGCTGAGTCTGCAAATTGAATCTGGGATCTCCGTGATTCTGGAGATCCCCCTGAGGCTAAAGTACCTAAGAAGTTTCATGCTCTTCAAGCCTTTCAAGAACCCAGCATCCTCGACTTCCACAAGCTGCTTGGCGGAGGCCTGCCACCTACCCAGCTGAAGAACTCTCAAATACTTCATCTTTGAGAAAAAGTCCACTCTGAAATCAAGATGAGGCTCGTTTACATTAAACATAGTGTGAACCTTCTCCTGCTCCAAATCGAAACCATACGTGAAGTGCCGAAGCGAAGACCCTTTTACAGTTTTCACCAGGCACGCCCTCCGACTGCTGTAGAAATTTGCAGTCGGATTTCCCTCTGTATCGAAACAGAGGAACCCAGCTGTCTTCGCAAGCTCAATTACAGCATAGCGAACCCACGGCTGCATCTTGCAATTCTCTGAGCTTGCTCTGCGCTTTTTGCGAACCGGCTCAATGAAGCCTTTGGAGATAAACTTTTCAAGAACACGTTCCCAGTCTCCTCCGCGGTCTTACCTCCACCGCTCGGGGAGTCTATAAATCCCTCGCCAACCCACCAGTGGACCAACACTTTCTTCTTTATGACTGCGTTTTCAGGGAACGCTGAGAAACAGAGCAAACACATCTTTGACGTAACATCTAGCTCGTTGTAGTCCACCAGAATCTCTTTCAAACATCTCTCCGTGATCATTTTATTGATGATGTTTTGGTCTGGCAGCTGGACGGGCATTTGGTGCCCATCCCTCCTAGACAAGCTGGAACGTTTGAAGCTTTCAGAATCCAAATTAACTGAAGAGAGTTCTGGGGGTGAAAAGATTTGGTTCTTTAACACCGAAACAACACTCCGGGTTTGTTCAATCTTATCTTGAAGGAAGTTGGTTCTGCGGGAATTTTCTAGTGCTTCTGTTCCATCTTTGAAGGCATCGTCAAAGCTCTGGATAATGAACTCTTTGATCTCCTTGTTGACCTTGTCTTCCCATTGCTTTACTCTCCCACAGGCCTTTTTGATGTAATTGAGATCGTTTCGGATTTCCTCAAACTTTCCATGTAAATCACTTTCTGAATCAGGATGGAATTTGGACAAATGGTGTAGAAAATCCGGCATGACCACGTCGCCGAATATATGAAACGGCATGGTCTGCTCAGATTCCAAGTATGAAAGAAGATCCAGAGAAACGTAACTCAACTCAGAGGAAGTTGGATGGGTTTCTCTCGACATTGTTAACGTCAACGAGAAGGAATGACACAATCCGAGTCAATGAGCTCTGATTCCCAACAAACAATGAAACGGTACAACCAAATGAAGAGACAAAAAAATGGACCAAGACCCTTCAATTGAGAATGCAAAAATGCATTTCCCCCCTTCAATTGACTGTAAAGATTGAAGAGGGCAATGAGCCAGCTGTCTTTGGTTGACTGCAAAATGGTGAAAGACAAAATGACCCAATGCATATTGGGATCGATATTATATCCTCGTATAGTATTCTCCTCACTTTACGTAAACGATTTAATAAAAAATAAAATTGTGATACTATTTTTTTGCTAACAAATTAATTTTTATGAGTTAATAGTTAGGTTCTAATGCTTTAAAACTTGTTTTTTGATTCAAAATTAAACCTAAAGGTGGAAGGTTAACCCTTTAGGGATAATATCACCCAAAATGGATTTGATCATCCTAAATTTGATGCTAATGCCTCAATTTTGTTGCTAATGCCTCACAAATTTGTTGCTAATACCTCAAATTTGATGCTAATGCCTAAAAAAACCGTAGTGGAGGCAAGTACAATTTTATTTTTTCTTAAATCATGTATTATGTAAAACTGGGAGAACACCAGGAGAACCTACGAGGAGAACCCCTAGCATTTTCCTATATATATATATATATATGTATATATTTTAAAATATGAGATTATTAAATTTAAAAATTTGAGTATTTTAGGGTCATTTAGAAGTGTGTTTTTTTAAAAAATAATGTGTTTTAAAACAAAATCGCAATTTTTAAAATTGTGAAAAAATTTACGATTTCAATAAGCTAACTAGAGGGTGTTTATTTTAAAAAGTGCGAATTTAAACCAAAATTACGATTTCGCTTTATAAAATATTTGGTACAATATTTACCTATTTGGTCATAATACTACAATTATATGGTAAAGTTATCCAAAAAAAATACTTACTAACATATTTTATCAAACGTCGATTCGATTTTTAAAAGTAACGATTTTGAAAACACAATTTTTAAAATTACACACCAATAATTATATCTAACTGTTAAAATAAATGCAGAGATTGAGACAACTAGTTTTAAATTTTTAACATGTTAAATTTACAAGATAACAGACAAATATCAACATTTATTTAGACCCTTAAGTATAACGAAGGGATCAAGATCTCCAGCAATTTTGAAAAATTGGAAAACTTTTTAAGAAACCGAGGGAATCTACATCCATATTCTTTGAATGTACCCTTTGCAAAGTCTTAATTATGAGCCACCTGCAATTGACCGTATAGGTTGAAGAGCACAATGATTGACTGCAAAATTGTGAAGACCAAAAATACCTAAGATTCTTTGAATGACCAATAGAATATATGGTCCTACATGCAATCTTCAATACATTTTCCTTTGCAATCTTTGTTTCCATTTATGTATTATATTTATTTTGTGGATCGAGAGTATTTTAAATGGAAACAGAAAAGAAGTAGAGAGCTGACTGCTCAGAGACAAGAATCTCGGTAATACATCCCGGTGGCTGGTGGCTCCTCATGCCACACCCTTTCCAAGACCTGCTTTGCAGCAACCTGTGCTAGCACACCCTTCGAACATGAGCCATTGTATTATTAGTTCTTTTTAGTTTCCAACAAATGCTTCAGAACTATTATTCTCCTCTCGGAAGAAACTCTTTGAAGTTCAGTGAAAATTTTGATTTTTGGTTCTTGTTCTGTATTCCTATGTTTCTTAATCTTCTTAGGAATCTTACAATACAGCCAAAGTTCAGCTCGTAACATTTAAAGCAAAACCGAAGAACGTTAACTACAATAACTCATCTTTATAGTATTTAAGTCAGATCCAAATAAGCTGAAACAGTTTACCACGAGGAAAATACAGGCCAAATAAGGAAAATAAGCAAAACAAGAAGAAGCCTTCGAAATTAAGGCATTAATACTACTGATGTGAATTGATAGCTTCTTAATTAGTACCTATTTTAGCCTACTTCTGGGGGACCATTTTGGTCCCAGCTTGGCGTTCCTGCTCGTAGAACTGTGTTCCCAAGCCTAGATGATTCATCAGTAACCAAATGAATGTCAAGAGTTCCCCACCTCGACTGGGTTGCTGTGCATGCACATTTGGTCTACAATTAATGGCAGCATAAGACATCAATTCCACCCAGACTCGGCTCATTAGCTTCCATTTGTTTATCTCTTCCAACTTCAACAGATCTTGTGCCAGCCTACATGCATCAAAGAACACAGATTTGCTTTGATTTCCCTTCACAGCAACTGGCCTGAATTTCGTTTCCACTTTGAAGGATTTGTTTACAGCTTGAAATTTATTCGATATAAATCTCTGCCAAAGAATCTCTGGCTTCTGCACAAGTGTCCTGGAGGACTATCTGCCAATTGCCCAACACTGGCGTCATCACAACAGGCTTCATGACAAGAAGATAAAACATATAATCTGAAAGTAGTTTGCATATTTTTTTACTATCGGCTTCAGCCTTAGATTCGATTCCGGATTCCTGCAGGTAGCAGAGTTCGGTAGCCAAGTGCCAGAGGAGAAGGCTTTCCGCGTATTGATACTCCACGATGCTCCATTTTAGATTGAAATAGATAGCTCTAGAAGTCTGCAGAAGAGCCCAATCACCTCTTTGTGAACATGCATCCATGGCAGCTCTTAAGTCGTTTGCAGTCAGGGATTTCATTCTCAGCTCCTCAAAAATGAACACCTCGAGTTTTTTCTGACCGTCTGTGAATGTGAAAATGCAAGATTATCATCTTCTCTAGAATTTTCCAGCACCCACATAACCAACCAAAGTGTACATCCAATCCGGAGGATCATTCAAGCAATAGCTTATCATATCATACTGGGAAACAGATCTAGACCACCTTCTTCTTTTCAAAAGGATTGGTGGAATGAATTTTCTCCAGCTACTCTTCAGGGCAAGGAGGGTCCTGTCAGAAAAAATAAGCATCAAGACGGATATGGCCTCGAGGCCTAATGCCCCAATGAGCAAGGCATAAGTAAGTCTGGCATCGAACTTGTTCCGAAACAGAAAAGACTTCTCAATTGAAACCGCCATTAATGCTCCTAGGATTGAAATGAAGCTAACAAAGCGGAGCATGTAGCCAGTTTGGCAACGAACAACATTAATCTTGGTGTGGAGAACCTCATACATGAAATTAAGCTCACACTCTATTATTCTGAATGCGTCAGTGGCAGTTCTAGTGAGAAAAAAATCTCGGCTCGATTCTCTGTCTTTTGAGTTCAAAAGGAGGCCGACAATAAGCCCCTTGAAGATTTCAAAGAGGCGAGATGCTTCTTCCAGTAATTGCATGTCGTCTAACTCGGTCGAGTTTCCAAAGGACTTCAAACAATTTTCTTCATCTGTGGAAATAGAATCCATAGGATTCCCAGCCTCCGGGGTTGTCATCACCTCCACATGTGATGGAACCTGGACCGACCTCATAGAAGAGTATATCTCAATGGTTTCTTCATAGTCAGGCCCAGGATTTGGCTCCGGCAACACTGAACACCCGAATTGGCTCAAGCTCGCAAGATACAGAGCACGCGTCCGCTCTGCATACTTGATAGTTCCCACAGCAAACACCATTGTAGTGGGAATCCATAGCTTGCTTTGATCAGTAAGCGACTGATAGAAGATATAAGCAGTTGCCAGAACCTGCAATATGAGGCCAATCAAGTGCCTCAGCCAAAACTCATTATCCTCAAGAGAAAACGAAGTAATGGTATCGGGGCCGCCAAGATGCAGCAAAAGAAAGGAAGCCCAGAATGCAGTGATATCCTCTCCCTTTTGGTTCACAAGCGTCTTCTTGGCTTTTGGAGATGAGCCCAATGGAGAAGGCAGCAATCCAGTCGCCAAGCAAGTATGCCAGCCATACGAACATGAGCAGCAATTTGCTCCCCGTCCGTTTCCTGAAGGGCGACGCTAAAACTAAAAGTGCCTGGAGTAAGAGGCTTAAGATGATACAGACCCGGAAATTCCATGCCTCCCAGAGCCTCTGGATATTGATGGGGATAGGGAGTTCCATAATATCGATCTCTCCCTCCTTTTGGTTTAATTGCCCTGCTTAGACAACATCCATCTTCATCCTTACAACTCCAGCCGTAAGCAACTCAATTAAATCCAAATCACTCAAATCATGATCGAAGGAAAGAGAACAGTACATTCAAGGAATCTGTCGCGAAAGAGAATCGTATATACCAGGAAGCTGTCGCTCGTGCCATATATAAGAAAGAAGTCAACGCAAATCAATATTGACCGTCTATAGTGATGATATATAGAAAATCTCCATTCGGGTGTCTACTCCGACAAAGATTCAAAGCAAGATTTTCTTGCTATGAATTTTAGTGTTTTTTTTTTTTTGTTAATTCATTATAAAAAAACATTATAGTTAAGATCTTAGAATTTATTGAATATTAGATTGATTTATTATTCATGTTGGCATGAGTTATTACATTTATATTTTGGGAAAACTTCACTTATCTTCCATAAACTTTGACCACTTTTGCAAATACTTTCCAATGTTCAAAAACTATTATTTAAGTGTATCAAAGTTTGGTTTTCTTTCACTTTGCTCATTTTGCACAAAAAATCATAACGAAATGTCAATTTTATCCCAAAATTACGCGTCGTTTTACGAACAGTGTAGTGTTGGAGTCAAGGGTAAAATTGGAATTGCAAAAAATTTTATGTACCAAAGGGACAAAGTGAAAGAAAAATAAAGTTTGATACACCTAAATAAGAGCTTTTGAACATTAAATGGTTTCTGCAAAAACCGTGAAATTTCAGGAAAGATAAATGAAGTTTCTCTTATGATTTTCCATTAAGAAGCAAACAAATGTATGCCTTATAAATTGTACTAATTAATTGTTCAACTAGCAATATTCGCTTGATGATAATTAATTGAGCTATTTTTTAGAGACAAGTCTGACTCAAATGCTAGGCGAGTGAAGTGGCGCCTAGAGCCCCTAATATTATAAGGCCCCCAAAACAAATTTTGAAGGCCGAAATAATATATATATATATATATATATATATATATTACAATTTAATAAGGCTCACGATAAAATAAGAACAATTTAAAAACAATTAAGAAAAAAGTTAAACGAAAAGTTACAAACAGGGCGTGAGTGTTATATCGTTTTTCATGTTCCATGAGCTCTTTAATCCAACGGTTTGAATTAAATTAAAAAATGATAAGTTGATAAGGCCCATGATAAAATAAGATAAATTGTGATCAACGCTAAAGATCATTGCATTTGGAGAGCTCATTTTAATTGCGGATATACCAGATTGTTTTGCATTTCAGATTTTGAATGGCATGCAGGCCTACACAAGCCACACACGAATGCCGATGAAAGTGGCTCTGTGGCTGGCAGTTTGAAAAAAAAAAAAACTGTTCATTTTTCGAGGTCAAGGTTGTAACTTTTGTAAACTTGAAAAAAAATCAGCAACACGATTTAGAGCATTTATAACAATCTTTTTAAATTTTCCTCTTTATACTTTTGATTATTTTAGTAATTCATTTTTTTAGAGTATTTATTTCAATCTCACTACTTTAATAATTTATTTTCATTATTTTATTTAAATATTATTTTTAAAAATTTTTTTTCTAACTTTTATATTTTTGAATGTTTATATTTTTTTAATAGTCTATTTTAAGAATATTTATCTTATTCTAATAGTAATATTTTTAAAATTTTGTAATTTTTTAATGGTTATATTTTTTTAATTTGTGTCTTATCCTAACAGTCATATTTCCAAAATTTTTGAAGCCAAATACTGAGTAAATAGTAAATTTTATATTTGAAGATTTACTGTTCATCTTGTTATTTTTTTTGTTAAATGGTGAGTTTGAAAAGTAGGATTTTAAGCCTTTTTGGTTAAATTTGTTTTGTAGTGATTTTTTTATTTGAATGGTAAATGATATGATATAAAAAGTGAATATTGATATGATTTTTTTTATATAAAAAAAAATGAAGTGAATAGTGTGGTGGAATGCGGGGAATGTGATAGAAGGACCCGAATCCCCTCCTATTTTAGGGTATATTAGATTCTCATATTGTAATCCTAACCATTCAATTTAATCCAACAACCCACATTATGCCACATATCTCACTTAAAATTAAATACTAAAATATTAATTAACTTTTAAAAAAATTAAAATTAAAATAATAAAAAATTTAAAATCAAAAGAGAGAGAACTTGGGGTGGTCGGCCACCCCAGACCTCCCTCATGGCCCCACGGGGTGGTTCGGCCACCCCCTAGGGCCAAAAGAAAATTTTGAAATTTTTTGAGTTTGGCCTTAGTGGGTAGCCGAACCACTGAAGTCACACCATGGCCACAGGGGGTGATTTGCCACCCCCTAGGGGCCAAACCCAAAAAAATTTCAAAATTTTTTTTTTGGCCCTAGGGGTTGGCCAAACCACCCCTTGGGGCCACGGGGGTGGCTTTGGACACCCTAGAGATGGTTTCTCTTTCTTTTGATTTTTAATTTTTTTTAAACTTAATTAATATTTTAGTATTTAATTTTGAATGAGATACATGGCATAATGTGGACTGATGCATTAAATTGAATGGCCCCTTTAATATGAGGATCTTGATCCATGATAGAATGGCGGTGTTGTTTTTTACAAACAAGGCCTTAAAATAGAATTTGTTCTAACCATTGGATGTAAAGATGGAGTACAACGATAAAGCATGACCAACGTGACTGTAATCTGGTGTTTCTAATGTCTCCATGAGCATACTAATCCAATGGTCTTAATTGAATCAAACAATGCTAAATCATAACCAAGGGTCAAAATCATTTCATTTGTAAACACGGCATAAGGTTTAACAAGTGACGCATGCAGAGGACATATTTTTTTTGAAATTTTGGTTTTCACGCATGCACATACACCAAGTTTGTCTGACAGCAAACTCGGTGATAGAGATCTAATAATATTATTATAAAATAATATAATATTATTATTATAAAAAAATTATTTAATAAATATTTAAAAAAAAAAAAAAACCCAACTTAAAAATTTGGCCTAAGGCCCAAAATACATTGGGCGCCCCGCTTAGAGACTTATAGGCTATTTAAAATTGATGCAGTCTTTCTACTTCAATGATTGTCATATGTCTGCATATGAGGTGATGAAACTTCTCCAAGAAGAGCATTTTTAGTAGTTTTTTCCGTCATTTTTCTTATATTTAAGGATCTAAATTACTTTTTGTTCCTTATGTCAAAATATACTCTAATAGTTTTCCTTAATCCTTCCTTATATCATTAAAATATTTATTTATTTTTAATTATATTATATATGAGAGGAAAGGAGAGAGGAGAGAGAGAGAGAAACCTTTATTTACTTATTTTAATAATCATAAGTAGGGCTGTTAAGTAAGCGAAGCATCTCGTGAACAAGTTCGGGCTTGACTTGCGTAAACTCAACTCGTGCTCGACTCAATATTAAATGAAATGTTTCATGAACACAAATTATAACTCGAATATTAAACGAAGCAAGTTAGGTTCGACTTGGCTAAGCTCGTGAATCAGATCATATAAGTCGTGTATATATATATTAAGAATTGTAATAATTAATTAATTATATTTTGAACCCATTTGATAGCCCAACCCAAACACTTAAGCTTGCTTTTATACTTAACACTTCCATCTAATTGAATTAAAGATGCTTAACTGTTTCATAGCCTAACCCATAATTTTATTCATTTAAGTCTAGTGGAGTTACTAAAATTATGTTGTTTTGTTGATTGTGAATGAAAAATGTCCAATTAGTTAAGCCATTGAGTAGTCCGAATAAGACTTAAGGCTTTAGTCTAAGGGCCTCTAAAGCTAAGGTCCAATTTAGCTTCCAACATAAAAAATAAAAAATAAAAAATAAATAGTTGAAATCCTTATCCTATATCGAGAAGACTAAGCTAACTTTCTCTCATCCTTGTTTATAAATAGGATGCACATCTCAATGGTAAAGAAACAACAAACAAGCGACCCTCCCCGTATCAATGAGTAAGGCTCTAGCCAATACTTGGCTAAGTGCGACTTAAGTGCAAGTCAACTAATTTAGCTATTTTATATTATTTAAATTTTATTTAAAGTTTTATAAGCTGGCTTGAGCTCAGCTTGGTTAATATACGAGTCAAGTTCAAACACAATTTTGGGGATCAGCCTTCAGCTCTCAAACTCGAGTAAAAGTTTAACGAGCAGAGCTTGAACAAGCAAAGCTCACCCAAGCTCGGATTGTTTACACCCATAATCATAAGGATTGCAATAGTGGAACCCTATGTATAGGGCTCCACTGTAGCATTTGATGGTTTAAGAAATCATTTAGAGAATTTGCTATAGAACCTTTTTTGTGATATTTTGGATATATTCCCTACATATAGGGAACAAACTCCTTTATAGGGAGTCTACTGAAAATGTTCTAAAGCAGGTTCTTTTATGCAAAATATCAAGTTCTTTTTAGGGTTTGTCATTTATGGGAAAGCATCACTCGTGTATTTCATGTTGTCCTTTAGTTATTATATGTATTAAGCTGGTTTGGTAACACTAATTAGGTTAATTTTTTTAGCAAAAAAAAAGATAAATATTAACAAACAATTTAAAATACAAATTAAACTCTTACAAAACATTTACAATTATTTTCTCATTTATATCACATGCATCACAACTAAAAAAAAATAAAAAATAAAAGTTTGTCAAATTGTAGAAATATATATTAAAGGGGAAATTATTTTTCTATAACTATCAACTTTACATTACACCCTCCATGAACTACTATTTCATTACCAAAACCCTTATTTCGTCAGTCAAAGTTGTTAAGTCGGTGAACAATATATGTGAATAGTGTTGTGAATAGTACTGTCAATAGTGAACAGTGTTGTGAACAATACGGTTGACCTTTTGATTTAACAACCTAACAGAATGGGGGTTTTGGTAACAAAATGGTAGTTCATGGGAGTATAATGTAAAGTTGGTAGTTGATAGGGAGAAATGGTAATTGTATGGTAGTTCATGGGAGGAAAGGATAATTACCCTTAGCCTATATTAAAATATAGGAAAAACTTTATTCAACT
Source organism: Carpinus viminea (assembly GCA_013348765.1). Classification (NCBI taxonomy): domain Eukaryota; kingdom Viridiplantae; phylum Streptophyta; class Magnoliopsida; order Fagales; family Betulaceae; genus Carpinus; species Carpinus viminea. The sequence goes on from CP054667.1 coordinate 64,531,458, forward strand.
CTCTTAAACTTTCAGCTTTTGCAATCATCCCACTTAACTTCAAAAGTGTTCAACTTAGTGTATCCAAACTTTAAAAAGTGAGCGGAAAAATAACATTGCAAACTTATTAAAATTGAATACACTAAATTGAAAGTATTTAAAATTTAGTGGAATGACCAGACAAATTTATATGATTGTTGGAGAAAGAATAAATAAATCTTTGAAAAGAATATTTAAACAGAATAGTAAAAGTGGATAGAAAAATGTATAGTAACTCTAGAACAAAAAAAAGTAACTTGTTTTAGCTATTTTGTAAATTTAGCAAGACTACTGTGAATGTTTTGATAGACAAAGTGAAAGGGTATTATTATATACCAAAGCTAATTATATTCCAATGTAAAGTAAAGCCAACACTGTCCTGTTACTTTTATCTAATAAATCTTTTCTTTTCCCCCTTTTTTCCACGAAATAACAAGACAAATTAAGAATCAATGAAGAACATTTACAACTCTCTATTGAAGGTAGGTATCAAAAGAAGTACATTTTAAAATGACATGCCACCATGTTTACTATAATTACTATAGGGAAAAATTCATTTTATCTCTTTGAAGTTTGAGGTGTTTTTCAATTTAAACCCTAATATTTAAAAGTTTGCAATGTACCCCTAATGTTTTAAAAATTTATAATTAACACCATCCGTTACTAATTACCATCTAATTAGACGGAAATGACATCACGTGGGTCTCACATGAGATTTTTATGTTGCGTCTTCCAATTTTGTACCCACCTAACTAGTGAAATTACGTAATTGCCTCTCATTAAAATTCAATGTTTGTTTTGAATTTTTCTCGTCAACCCCATTTGAACCCCTTTTGGGTGTCGTGTGTTGGAGTAAAAAAGAAAAGGAGTAGATGACTCTCACCTGCTCCTATGCCGGCAATTTAAGTGTACTTAGACAGCAATTAGTAATGGATGTTGTTAATTACAAATTTTTGAAATATTAGGGGGTATATTGCAAATTTTTGAAATATTTAGGGGGTACATTGCAATTTTTTAAACATTGGGGTTTAAATTGAAAAACACCTCAAACTTCAAGGGTAAAGTGAATTTTCCCTAAAAACGAAAGGCCTAAGAATATCATACAATTGGCGCATGGCCGAAAGGATGTCACCAGTGGAGCTAGCTCTTGGTAGTTGATGTTGGTAAATTATTAAAGTGCGTCTTTGGTGGGGAGGTTGCACAAAAGTGACTTTTGTGCCAACCACTAAATAGTTGTCAAATCAGTCACGAGTAAATTAGAAATAAATCTTGAATGCACTAGATTACAATCTCTTATGTTGAAACCAGATAAGAAATTGATATTTTCTTTCTCCTTTCTCAATCAATTTTCTAACTCAAATAGCAACCTTCGTCAACAAGTTCACTATCGTCAACCCAAACGTCATTACCGGAGATCAAAGCAATCAGCCAAAGACTCCCCCAAATCGCACTATCGTTCGTCGCAGATTTGCACTTCATGGCCGTTCGCCGCAAACCCGTAACCAACAAATCTCCAAATTGGATACAATGCCGCTGATCGATCTCCACGCCCGCTACATCATCATACAACCCCACTCAACGATACTGGGTGGCTCCCACCCAGTTGTGGGTTTCACCATGACCCACCTCATAACTCGCCTAAACCATCGTGACCCACCTCAAAACCCGATTCTAATGCCTCAAAACTCGTTTTTGGATTCACAACTAAAACCTAGAGGTAGAAAATGAATCTTTTAGGATTTTATTACCCTAAAGGCCTAAAAAAAGAGCTCTGGCATCGGAGAAATGGCTAGACCTATGGGTTTGGCAATGACTTGCCCCATGGGTCTAGCGTGAATCGCCACCTGGCCAACCTCTCTCTCTCTCTCATCCAAATTCAAAATTTTCTCATTAATTAATTGTTTTATTTTTTATCTCAATAATCTATTACGGTTATATTTATCTTCTTATTGTGTGTTATGCTGATGTGTCTGATGATGAATGGTAGCACAAAAGAACATTTTTGTGCAACCTCCTTATTTAAGTTATTCTCAAATTATTATTATGTCTACTAGACCTCGAGTTTTTAGTTATTAAAAAAAAAAAAACCGCTTGTAAATTATTCCCAAAATGACATTATTCATTCTATTAATATGGAAAGTATGATAATGTTTGTTACAAGATATATAGCTTATACATGTAGTTTGAATATTAATTCCTATCAAAAGACAACTGCAGATCAGTGACAACAATTAAATTTTGAAAACTCTGTGCATCTGGACGTAGGCTTAGAGTGAGCAGCAGCCGCATTGTTTTTTCCCTGATTTCTTTGACCAACGTTATCATTTTGAGGATTGTCATCAATTTTGATATCAGTTTGGCGTTCATGCTCGTAGAACTGTGTTCCCAAGCCAAGATGATACATCAGAAGCCAAACGAATGTCAAGAGTTCTCCACCCCTACTTGGTTGCTGTGCATGCACATTTGGTAAACACTTGATGGCAGCATAAGACATCAATTCCACCCAAACTCTGCTCATTACCATCCATTTGTCTGCTACACCCAATTTCTTTACCTGTTTTAGGAGGATGCATGCATCAAATAACACAGATTTGCTTTTGCTATTACCTTTCACAACAGCTTGTCTGAAATTGGAAGTTTTCACCTCTAAGACTTTGCGACAGCCATCAGGTTGCTGCGATTTTTTTATATTCTTTTCACTGAAGAATCTGTTGGCTTCTGCACAAGTGTCCTGGAAGGCTATTTGCCAATTGCCCAACACCGGGGCCATCAATGCAGGCTGCATAACAACAAGATGAAACATATAATCCGAAAGTTGTTTGCATATTTCTTTATGATTAGGCGGATTCTCATTACCAGATTCGGATGTCTTCTCTTTCTTCTTTAAACATGGGAAACAATATTCGGGTGTCATTTTATTTTTTAGCCGTGGCCAACAAGACTCGGGTGTCATTTTTTTTTTTAGCCATGGCCAACAAAGTTCGGGAGACTTTTTGTCAGGTTGTTGTTCCTCCTGATAGAGTAGTTCGGTAGCCAAGTGCCACAGCATAAGGCTTTCTGCGTATTCATACGCCTCGATGCTCCACTTTAGTTTGAAACTGCTAGAAGTCTGCATAAGCGCCCACAAACCTCTTTGTGAACATGCCTCCATGGCAGCTTTTAAATCTTTTGCAGTCAAAGATTTCGTCCGCAGCTGGTCGAAAATAAACTTCTCCAGCTCTTTACTGACCTTCCATGTACGTGAATAAAGCAAGATGCAAATCTTGTCTAGAATTCCCCCAAGGTGAACGAAATCAGCAAACCAGGACAACCATTTGTGAGGACGTTTCAAGCAATAGCTTATCATATCATGCTGGGAAATGGACCCAGACCACCTTTCTCTCTTCAAAACGAAAAGTGCAATGTATTTGCTCCAGTCGTGCGTCAGGGCAATGGTGGTCCAGTCACAAAAAATAAGCATCAGCATCGAAAGCTAACGCCCCGAAGAGCAAGGCATAAGAAAGCTTGATATCGAACTCCTTTTCAAACAAATGCTTCTTCTCAATTGAACGTGTTGAATATATTGTAGAAATTATTCCTAAAATGACATTATTCACTCTATTAATATGGAAAGTTGATAATGTTTGTTACAAGATATATAGCTTATAAATGTAGTTTTGAATATTAACATCAAAAAGACAACTAGATCAGTGACAACAATTAAATTTTGAAAACTAACTGTGCATCTGGCCTTAGGCTTAGTGAGCAGCAGCCGCATTATTTTTCCCTGATTTCTTTGAAACGTTATCATTTTCAGGATTGTCACCAAAAATTTTGATATATTTGGCGTTCATGCTAGAACTGTGTTCCCAAGCCAAGATGATACATCAGAAGAAACGAATGAAAGAGTTCTCCATACTTGGTTGCTGTGCATGACATTGAAGAAAACCATTGAATTACCAAAGAAAAAATTCCACCCAAACTCTGCTCATTACCATCCATTTGTCTGGTACATCCTCCAAATTTTTTAACCGTTTTGAGAGGATGCATGCAAAATAACCAAAATTTGCTTTGCTATTACCTTTCAAAATAGCTTGTCTGAAATTGGAACTTTTCACTCAAGATTTGCGACAGCCACCAGAAAAGTCAATATTCTTTTCACTGAAGAATCTGTTGGCTCTGCACAAGTGTCCTGGAAGGCATGAATTGAACATGGGGGCCATCAATGCAGGCTGCATAACAACAAGATGAAACATGAATCCGAAAGTTGTTTGCATATCTCTTTATGATTAGGCTGAGATTCTCATTACCAGATTCGGATGTCTTCTCATTTAGACATGAAACAATATTCGGTGTCATAGCCATGGCCAACAAGATGGTGTCATAGCCATGGCCAACAAGATCTGGAGGCTTTTTGTCAGGTTGTTCCTCCTGATAGGTAGTTCGGTAGCCAAGTGCATGGCATAAGGCTTTCTGCGTATTCATACGCCTGAGTCTTAGAATGTTTGAAACTGCAGAAGTCTGCATAAGCGTGAAACCTCTTTGGTGAACATGCCTCCATGGCAGAAATCGCTTGCAGTCAAAGATTGTCCGCAGCTGGTCAATAAACTTCTCAGCTCTTTACTGACCTTCCATGTACGTGAATCTGAAGCAAGATGGAAGAGATTTGGGCGGAAAACCCAAGGTGGACGAAATCAGCAAACCAGGAAACCATTTGTGAGGAGCAAAAAAAACCGCAAAAGCTTATTGAAGGCTGGAAATGGACCCAGACCATCCATGTTGAATATGTGAATATATTATAGAAGCGGAAGGAGAGAGAGAAGAGAGAGAGACATATAATAAGCATCAGAAGATTTAAGCATCGAGAATGTATACGCCTCCTTATATAGGAGGGAGAAAGCCTTGATATCGAATCTTTTCAAACAATGGGACAAGCACATATACATTATGAATGGAATGCCATGAATGCACTCAAGAGTGAAGAAATGCCAATAAAGCGGAAGATGTACCCGACTCGGCAACAAACCACAACCACCTTGGTGTGGAGAAGATCATAGATGAAATTAAGCTCATACGCTATTAGCTTGAATGCCTGACTTGCATTTATACTAAGGAAAAATGATCGGCTCCATTCTCGGTCTTTTGAGCTCAAAAGGTAGCCCACAATAAGTCCCTTGAATTTCTTAAAGAGGCGATTTGCCACTTTTAGTAATTTTATTCTGGAATCCCAATCTATCTTTTCATTTAGGGAAACCTCAGATACTTAATCTCTACCCATGTTCGTCTCTGTTAAAATATAAATTAATTAATTTTAAAATAAATAATAATTTAACATAATATCATAATATAATAAAAAGCATGGATAATTATCTTTTTCCCTATGAACTATCACGCGATTATCATTCACTCCCATGAATTACAATTTTACATTACACCCCCATGAATTATAATTAATCAGCTAAAGATGTTAAGTCAAACGATCAATTATACTATTCATGACACTATTCTGTCAAATAACGATACTGTTCATGGTATTGTTCACGCACGTGACACGTTGACTGTCATGTTTAATGTCTTTGACTGACGATATAGGGTCTTTGGTTACGAAATGGTAATTCATGAGGGTGTAATGTAAAATTGATAATACATAAAGGCAAATGGTAATCGTGGTAATTTGTAGGGAAAATGATAATTACCCTTAAAAAGTAGTAAAATATATATTAAATAATTAAATTCAATAGAGAACCTGTAAATCCACGGTGTCCTTCTGCACGGCTTCTGCATAATCAGGCCCGGGGTCTGGCTTTGACAATACTGAACGACCAAAACGGACCAAGCTTGAGAGATAGAGAGCACGCGTCCGCTCCGCGTACTTGATAGCTCCGGCAACAAACACCAAGGCCGTGGGAATCCATAGCTTATTATGTTTCGGAAACGTTTGATAGAAGATGTAAGAAGTGCTGACAAGCTGAACAACGAGCCGGTGAAGTGCCTAAACCAGAACTGATTATCCTCAATGGCATAAGAAGTAATTGTATCGGGGCCGCCAAGATGGAGCAAAAGAAAGGAAGCCCAGAATGCCATGAACTCCGCTTCATGGCTCCCTTCCTTGGGCGGTTTGTGATCTCTCGCATCCTCACCTTTGTTTTTGGTGATTAGTCCGATGGCAACGGCGGCGATCCAGTCACAAAGCAAGTATGCCATCCAAACGCTCGCGTGTATAACTTTCCGTCTGGTCAGTTTTCTCCAGGGCGATAACAAAAGTAAAGTTGCCTGCATGCCGAGGCTCAAGGCAATACAGCCCCGGAGATTCCAGGATTGCCATACCCTCTTGAAGCCGTCGAGGAGGACGTTGAAGATATACCCTGACATATTTACTATGAATTTACATGGATGTGCTTTTGAATCCAAGATTGTCAAGTCTATATATATATATATATATAGAGTCACGTACACTCACTTTAAGGGCGAATAAATCTCACGTAGAATCTTCATTTGGAGGATCCTGTAAATTTGCAATTGGGTTGAGTTGATGTTAACTTTAGATCACTACTACTAGCAGCTTCACTTAGAATTTTTTATTTTTATTTTTTTTTATTTATTATTAATTAGGAAAACAAACTACTTTTACTTTCTTATTCAAATAAACTCTACAATAAATTACCCATCTTTTTCCTATATTAGCTAGAGAGGAAAGAAAAAGTCATTTAAACATTCTTTTAAATATATAATAGAAGAAAGATAGAGGAAAGATAAAGCATTTTTATATAAAATAATGTTAAAGAAAGAAAAAGTGCTACCCTAAGTGCTCCATTGGATTAGCTAGGAAACAGAGTCTGTTTCAAGTAATAATTTTTAAGAGTTTTCCCTACACTTAGGGAATATAATGAGATTTAAAAAAGCTGATGATAGTGCTCTTACAACCTCTTTAGAATTGTATTGGAAAATAAATTTTTTATCTTTTTTTTTCCTAGCACAGTTTTTTAGATATTAAAAACACTTTTTAAGTTCTTTAATTAATGTATCCCAAACAAACTCTTAATCTCTCTAACAACCTACTGTCAAATGGTCACAAGATTACACCCAAACCCTAGTTCACTTAAAGCTAGCTAAGTTATAGATATGGTTTAACACTCAACTTCCAACTAGGGCTCACAAAATCAACTCAGTTACTGTAATGAAAGATTTAACAAGATTAGTGTGGAGAGTGGGAAGGGAACTCTATTAATTGAGTAATGATATAATCATGAGGACTAGAAGTCCTCTTTGAGTCCTCCCAAATGTGATATATATTTTAAAATCACCAATATATCAAAATTCAATAATAATCATCTCAAATTCAATGGTGATTTTAAAAGACACATCACACTTAGAAGAACTCATGGAGGACTTTAGTCCTACTTATATTATTACTCCATATATAATAGCTAAAGTAAATGAGCTTATTGATGAAGACTCAAATTGGTGGAAGGAGTTGGCAAGCTTCTGTGGCATGGCTATATGTCCCAACAACAAGAAGATCAAATGGTGTGAATTGGTACCAAAAATGGGAAATTTTCAGTCAAAAGTGCTTAACATCTCGAAAAAGAGGATGCTCAAACTATTACAAATTTGTGGAAGGAAATATGGCAGAGTTAGGGTTCAAGGGTAATGAAGATGTTTTTACAAAGGGCTTTTAACAATATTCCTCCGACAAAGAAAAATCTCTATAAGCGAGAATAGTTCAGACTCACTTTATCCTATTTGTGCATTGGAAGCATGGACACTTGGTCATATTATTTGGAGTTGTCCGTCGTGTAAAGATGTCTAGGCCGAATGTAATATGAAAATACAAAAATGTTCTAGTGAAGATGAGCTCCTAAGTATTCTTGAAAAGCTCATAGAGAGATTAGATTCTCTAGCATTCTTTGTCGCTTATCTTTGTGAACAAAATAAATTATCAATGTACGACAGGCCCTGTCCCATACAAAGTAAAGTTTTGCAGTACCCCCCTTCCCCCTTCTCCAATTACAAGGTAAGTATCAATAAAGAACATCTAAGAATATGATAGAAGGAACTAAGTTTTATGGTATCAATTTTAACATTGTTCAACCTAGCTCCGACCACTTTGTCGAATAAAATGAAACAATCAGTGTGCAAAAGGAATCATCTGATAAAAGTAAACTGCATGTTAACTATTTCCCATGCATTTTCCCTTCTCACTAAGAGCAAGGTAAGTATCCATAAAGAAAAATATTCAATCATGTCACTGAAGCAACGAACATTTTTAATGAAGAAATAGAAATATTCATTGCATGAAAGGCCCCATCCTATATAAAGCAAACTTCAACAAGTACTTATTTTCCTTTTCTCTCTTAATAAGGTAAGCATCAATAAAGACATCTAACCCTATGATAGAAGCAATTTAGAAATCTTAAAACTATCAATTTTATTTTATTTTTATTTTTATTAAACTATCAATTTATGTCCCTATCATTCTATTATTTCTTCCTCTTTCATTTTGATGAACAAAAAGAAATAATCAGCACGGAAAAAGGTTGATAAAGCAAAACTAGTCGTACGTCCATGCCCTTTTCTCTAATAGCAAGTTAGGCACATCAATATAAAGAGCATCGAACCTTTTGAATGCTATTATATCAACATTATATTATCTCTCTCTCTCTCTCTTTTCTGGGAATAACATTATATTGCCTAGCATTCGTCCTTGTCAATTTCTTTGGAAAACAAAAAAGATCAGTGCCAGAAGTCCCTGTCTGCAGGGATGAGGATAGAAATGCCGTGCACAGGGGCCCCTATTGGACTGTGATTTCCTTTTTGTTGTGCACATTCTTGAAGGCTTTGTGGCGTCCAACATTTTATGAGTATATAGATGGAGATATGCTTATGTGTATACTTACATCATTTATGACATTAACGCATTTTAAAGCCGTAATTTTCATAATCCCATCAGAACTCCACATGCAGTTAAGCAAGCTTATGCATAAATAGTATTAGGATAGGTGACCTCTTTAAAAGTTTGGTTAAATAAGTCAAAAATAGACAATATTGTGTCATTGGGGTAAGGTGTTACGGGCTTTGAGTCTTTGTTTGGTATTGGCCTTTGGCCTTATCCATGTGAAAAAAAGGAAGAATGTTTTCATATGAGTTTGGAATAAAAAAAAAAAATTATGATTATTTTCCTCTGACTAGGTCAATGTTGGACCGCACAATTATTTATGTCTTGGATCAACTTTTTCACCGACTTAACCTTACGCTTCTTACAAAATATGTTTTGATACTAGATTTTTCAACACTAAAAACTGAGTAATGCTACAAGTCTCTTTTGTATTTCTCTTAAGTCCCTTAAAGAATGATGTGACTATTAAAATTACCGTTGAACTTGTAATTGAACATTATTGGATTTTGATTAAATGGTGATTTTATAAATAGCCACATCATTTTTGGATTCACTTAAAATAGACATGCATAAAAATGACTTCTAGAAACCTAACAGAGATGATTTGAATTTATGCAAATGTAATCTATTCCTAATCCAAACAACTGACAAGGTATGTATAGACACTCTTGACTTTCTCTTTCTCCAAACAAGGTATGTACCCCCGGCCTTTTTTTTTTTGAGAGAAATATCAAACTTTATTAATTTGAAACATGAACTTGTTCCGCACATACAATATCCATCATTGACAAAGGAAAATTATCATGCCATATTTGTTCCATCCCACTAGTTAAAGCTGTCTAAGCTAACCTATATATGTGCAGCCTAGCCCCATTAGAATTTTGGAAAGAGCATCTTTATGTCGATCAAAACTGCCCCATCCCTGCTCCAACATTGATCGGCTTGGTTGAGTCCCTGAACCACTTCCATGGTGTCACCCTCCATCAGCAAATATGTTGCTCCCAAGTGAAGTCCTAAAACCACCACATGCCAGGCAGCTAAGGTTTCCGCAGTCGTGGTCATCAATACCCCGGCCGGCCTATTGATCAACTAGCTAGAGTGCGATTTATAGTTTATTAATTTATATATATATATAATTAGAGGTCGACTTCCTTTAAGTTTTCGACCGAGACATGAAATGTCGTGAACTCCCAAAATAGACGACGTCAATTGCACAAAATGTATTGTTAGCTCCAATGATGTCGTTTGGTTTGAAATTACTGAAATTAAATATGAACTGTCCGCTTTTTTTTCTTTTGTTTCGTTTTTTGAGAGGAGATGTCCTGTTGTTATTTCTACAGCACCAAAGCGGGATTCATATTGAACAAACATTTTATATCAGATTTATTATCATTTTGTAGAGTAAACTGAAGATATACGGAGCACAGAATTAAAATAATTAAGGAATATGAAGAAAGTATTAGTACCAACTTTACAATGTAGTTCATTTTGGATACAAAGATATAATAAAAGAATTTGATAGGATTGATGCATATATATATATATATATATATATATATATATATAGTTAATGTTTATGCATGCTCCATATGATCTGCGGGACTAGATCCTAAATGTAATGTAATTTTTACAAATGAATTTGAGATAATCAAAATCACATATAGGAGGACAAGAAAAAGAGTCTAGTTTGTCTTCTGACGTCATTTCTGGTGTATCTGCTTCCCGGCCGCTTACCCACTCTCCATTCTCGTCACAGGGGAACAAAATGAGTTTAGGACATTTGACTTTCTGCACGTACCTCAACTCTGGAAACAGTGCCCTCAGTTGCCGCCAATCCATCTGCAATTCACTCAACAACTCCAACCGTAGAATGCTAACCTTCCATTTCTCGCATCCCACTGGCACTGGTGCAGTACTTGCGACAGCTTTCCTCCCCTTACATACAGCTTCTTCAGCTTCTTCAGGTTTAAGCGCGTCACCCAATCAGGCATCTCAGAATAAGGGAGATACCGGAGCTCCAGTTTCGCTAAAGAAGAAGAACCCAGAGACGGGTTGGTTGTGTTCTTTGAATTTCCTGTTCGATCCTCTGCTCTTTCTCTGACCATGCTACTGATAACGACACAAGGTTTTCAAATTTGGATAAATGAATCAGCTGATGCGCTAATTCCTTAGACCTTACATTTATGCTCAACTTCTTCAAATATTCCAGATTTGCCAAATCTTCTAGCTTGCAGACCTTCTGGCCGTCAAGCACTGTATTTTTCCCAATCAAAAAGCCATGAAGGACTTGGAGTTTTGAGAGCTTGGCAAGTCCAACAGGCATGTGGCTAATGAAGTTACACCCAGACATGTCTAACCGTGTCAGGTTTTTCAGTGAGCCTATCCCTTCTGGAAGTTTCTCTAAATATTTACAGCCATGGAGGTCCACGATGATTAGCTCGGTGAGTTTGCAAATTTCAACTGGAAGCTCCCTAACTCTACTGATTCCCCTGAGGCTCAAGTATCTAAGATGTTTCATTTTCTTCAAACCTTTCAAGAACTCCGTATCAAATACTTCAACAGCGTCAGCCTGCTTAACCCGGTCCTGAAATCTACCCAATTGAAGAACTCTCATATTCGTCATCTGTGACAGACTGTGCTCTCTTAAATCAACATAAGGCTCATTTACATTAAACAGAGTTCTAACAATATTCTCCTGCTTCAGACGGAAGCCATAAGTCAACTCCCGAAGTTCTGAAGATCCTTCTTCAGTTGTTACCAGGAACCCCCTCTTATTCTTCTTCTCAGAGAAATCTGCAGTTGGATTTCCATTTCGATCAAAGCCAATGAATTCATTTTCTTTCGCAAGCTGAATTACAGCGTAGCGAATTAACGGGTGCATCTTGCAAAGTTCTGAGCTTGGTCTGCGCTTTTTGGGAACGCGCTCGATGATGCCTCTGGCGATAAATTCTTCGAACAAATCGTTGCCCTTCTCCTCGGCAGTATTCTTTTCACGACTTGTGTTGGATAAAAACCCTCACCAACCCACCAGTGGACCAATGCTTTCTTCTTGATGACCGCGTTCTGAGGGAACACTGAGAAACAGAGCAAACAGTTCTGCTTCCATTTATCAACACCTAGACCATTATAGACCTCCCGAATCTCCTTGAAAGTTGAGCTCTCAGACATCATGTTTTCGATGTTTAGCTCTAACTTCTTGGCAAAGCGGGAAGGTTTGAAGCTGCCTCTAGACTCCAAATTACCTGAAGATAATTGGTTGGTTAACATTGAGACAACTTTCCAGGCTCCATCAAGCCTTTCTTCTAGGATTTTGACTCCTATGGAATTTTCTAATTTTTCTGTTTTTTCTTTGAAGGCATCGTCCAAACTTTTGAGAATCAAATCTTTGAACCCTTCGTTGAATTTTTCTTCCCATTCCTTTAGTGTCCCACAGGCATTTTTCATTGCAGTGAGTCTGTTCTCGATTTTGTTAAGCCTTTCTTCTAGATCACTGTCCTTTTGGGTAGAAACAGCTGTTGCTTTCTCTTGGATAATTGGTCCTAGAAACTGCGGGATGACGAAATCGATGAATATATGGAACGGCGTGGTTCGCCCAGATTTCAAGAATGAAAGAAGATCCAAAGGCTCAAATGAAGAATTTGGAGAGCTGGTTTGTTTCGACATGGTTGATTAACAAGAAGGAATTAATGACACAATAATCCGAGAGTAAATGAACGAAATAGTGAGGCAACGTAAAACCTCATATTGACAAGAAAGAATGGAACAATTCAATGAAATGGAGTGAAGAATAACAGAAAGAGAAGAAGATAAGGGAGAAGAGAGAACTTGATGAACTGATTGAGTATAAAATGGATTCTTATTTATCAACTGAATACCAACTGATATTTATAGAAAGATTACAAAACTGAAATATGATTACAAGAATGTAAAACTAATCCTCGAACATACTAACTAACTCGGCAACTTACTAACTGTCTTAAGTTAACCATTTAACCAACTTACATATTACAACTTACTAACAAAGTAAAAACTGCAGCTACATTGAAATATATACACTAATAGGCCCCCTCAAGTTGAATGGAATAAGTTTAGAACATTCAACTTGGATAGCAGCGTGTAAAACAGCACACGAGGAAGAGGCTTTGTCAGAATGTCAACAAGTTGATGTTGAGACTAAACATGCGGAGTTTTGATAAGTCCAGCAGCAATTTTATCCCTTACAATGTGACAATCTATCTCTATGTGTTTTGTTCATTCATAGAACACAGGGTTAGCTGCAATATGAATTGCAGATTGGCTATCATAGAAAACAAGAGTTGGTTGAAGATGATTGAGTTGCATATCAGTCAAGAGAGCCTTCAACCAGTAAATTTCACATGTCATAGCAGCCATGGACCAATACTACTTGCCTCGGTGAAGACTTAGAGATAGTATCTTGCTTTTCCATGATATCAAGGAATCTCCTAAGAAGACACAAAAACCAATGATTGATCTCTTTGAGTCTGGACAATTGGCCCAATTCGAGTCACAAAAGGATTTTAATTGCAAGGATGAATTTGCAGGAAAGAAAATACCCTGTCCTGGAGAAGATTTGATATACTTCAACACTTTGTAAGCTACATCCAAATGAGGCTTACGAGGGGAGTTCATAAACTGGCTTAGCAACTGCACAGAGAATGAAATATCTGGCCTTGTGATTGTTAAGTAAACCAGTTTGTTAATCATTCTTCTATAGACAGTAGGATCAGGGATTAAATCACCAAAATCCCGAGAGAGTTTCTGATTAGGTTCCATGGGAACTAAAGAAGGTTTGGCTACCAAGACTCCACAATCATCCAAAATCTCAAGAGCATATTTTCTCTATGAGATAGAAATACCTTTGGAACTTCGTGCAACCTCAACTTGAAAGCTGAATTAAGCAAAATAGTAAGATCTGAAATTGCTATAGGATCATTGCTAGCAATCACAATATCATCAATATACACTTACAAAGCAACAAATGCAGATTTATGAACTCTAGTAAACAAAGAGTAATCTAATTTGGATTGCACAAACCCTAGGCCAACCAAAGTGGATGAGAACTTGGAAAACCACTGCCTAGAAGCTTGTTTAAGTCCATAGAGAGACTTTTGAAGTCTGCAAACTTTATTCTTGTTAGTAACCTCAAATCCAAGGGGCAACTTCATGTAAATTTCCTCCTCAAGGCTCCCATGTAAAAAGGCATTATTAACATCAAGTTGATGTAAATGCCAACCTTTAACAATAGCTAATGCAAGCAAAACCCTCACTGTTGTCAACTTGGCCACAGGAGAAAAAGTGTTCTGAATAGTCTAATCCTTCTTTTGTGTGTAACCTTTTGCTACCAATCTTGCCTTGTATCTTTCCATTTCACCATTAGCCTTATGTTTTATCTTGTACACCCATTTACATCCAATTGGGTGCTCGATGGTAGATCAAGAATAGTCCAAGTGTCATTCAACTCAAGAGCATGGATTTCGTGACCATAGCCTCACGCCAATGAGCAGAACTTCGCTTGATGATAGAACGAGGTTCTATATGGGAAGAAACTGATTGAAATGTTTATAAGATGGAGAGGCATGTTGTAATCTAGAAAAGATGAAAGACTATAATGATTACCTGATTCAAAAATTGCTTTTGGAGTAACAATTGGAAAATATGCTTGAGTGGCTAAGTTACAATGATAATTCTGCAAGTAACTAGGTTTACATTTTGCCCTAGTTGATCTTCTAGGTGGAATAGAAATAGGATGTATGTATGAATGTGGTAAGTTTGTAGAATCAGGAGAAATTGTAGAATTAGGAAAAATTTCAAAATCAGGAAATGGATTATGAAGGTCAGAGACAATTGGTTCAGGAATGGTGGGATTGAATGATTGATTATGGGGTATATTGGAAGATGCATTGAAGTGTATATCAGGTAATGGTGTAGGAATCACAAGATATCCATTAGAATCAAATTCAAATTTAGAAGAAGCAAAAGGAAATATGTGTTCATGGAAAACAACATGTCTAGAAATGATAACAGAATTGTTTGCAAGGTTTAACAACTTGTAACCTTTGATGCCATGAGGGTAACCAAGGAACAAACAAGGAACTGCCCTAGCATCAAATTTGGATCTGTTTCTAAGCAAAGTTGAAGAAAAACAGAGACATCCAAAGACTCTAAGATGACTATAGGATGAGGGTTTTGAAAAAAGAGTTCATAGGGTGATTTATTGGATAAATTTGGAGATGGGATTACATTTATAATATGAGCGAAGTTAAAATGCAATCACCCCAAAATTTGAAATGTAAATGAGCTTGAAATCTAAGGGCACGAGCTACATTTAGCAAATGTTGGTGTTTTCTCTCCACAACAAAATTTTGTTGTGAAGTCTCAACACAACTCATTTGATGTAGTATGCCTTTAGATTGATAGAAATCAGGTATGATGAATTCAGAACCCTGATTAGATCTAATCACTTTGATGTTAATTTGAAACTAAGTTTGGATTAGAGTGAAAAATGATTGAAGTGATTGTCTAGTTTGAGATTTTGAATGCAGTAAATATATCCAAGTATAACGGCTGTAATCATCCACAATAGTGCGAAAGAATCTGCTGTCATTTATTGATTTAACTGAAAAAGGGCCTCAAATGTCAAAATAAACTATGTCAAATACAGAATTTGACTTAGAAGAACTAACTGGAAATGAAAGTTTGTGTTACTTAGCTAAGGGACACACTGAGCATACAGCTTTGGGATTACATTCAATGGCAGGAACTAGAGAATGTAAAAGATTTATTCTAGAAGTGGAAATGTGACCTAATCTGAAATGCCATACATCATTTGAAGCAT
Source organism: Carpinus viminea (assembly GCA_013348765.1). Classification (NCBI taxonomy): domain Eukaryota; kingdom Viridiplantae; phylum Streptophyta; class Magnoliopsida; order Fagales; family Betulaceae; genus Carpinus; species Carpinus viminea. The sequence continues at coordinate 64,547,207 of CP054667.1, forward strand.
CCTTGAAAGGAAGAGAGGATGATGCATGGTCTGTGGATGTTATTGAAGCAGAATGTAAAGCATGATCAGCTTGCATTATTAGATGAAATAAACCACTCTTTTCTTCACCCAATCCAATCGCCTTCCAAGTGAGCAAGTTGAATAAAGCAAAACCAGCAAGAAAGATTAAACAACATTTATGATTCTTGGTGAGTTTACTTGCAGAGATTAGGTTGAATGTGAAAGAGGGGACACAAAGAACATTTGTGAGGATGAATGTGGCTGAAATTTTCACAGTGCCTACATGTGTAACTTCAGCAAAGGAACCATTAGGTAGTTTAACTTTCTTAGAAACTACTGCAGAATGGTTGTGAGGAAAGAAATAAAGATTATATGAAGATGGCACGGTATCAATAATCCAAACATCACTATGGGAAGGATTATTCATGATATGTATATGAGAAGCTGAAAAAACAGAATGTTGAGAACAGCTAGGAAAAACAGAATATGAAGATAAATGATTACCTGCCATATTGGAAAAGATGTGATCATGAGTGGATGTGCTACTTGTCTGATTAGCAAATGAAGGGGTCATTTTAGGCTGAATCAAAGCAAGTAGCTGCTTACATTGTTCTGAGGTAATGGCCAAAGAAGGAGCAGATTATTCTAATGACTCGCACTTGATGAGCAGAATGGCAGGATGATTATAGGAATGGCTAGGAGGACCAGCAGCTTAGTTTTGTTGGACTTAACCATGAATATAACCAGAGGATACCCGTGGATCTTGAAGCACTTCTCAACTACATGTCCAAGCAAACCACAATGTGTACATGTGGGCCTTTCTCTACGAAAATTAGGCTGCCTATAGACTTTTCCTTGTGAACTCATGTCTGTCTTGGAAACTAAGGCAACAGGAGCTTCAACAGGCATGGCAATAGGCATGGTAAGGTTGTTAGAGTATGAGAGAGCAACTTCTCTCCTTCTTCTTGGATAACCAAGGAAAATACTTTGTTAATTCCAGAAGAGGATCAATCATTTGAGCATATGACTCATTTAATCCCGGAAACATATTGTCGATGGTGAAAAGACTTTCAAACCTCTACAAGTACATTCGAATTGGCCTAAAACTATCAAGTTCATCCCAAAGACTCATTAAGTTGCGTGTAATAAGCACTTACAAGAGTTTGCACCTTGGTGAAGAACTCAAATGACTTTCAAGTCAAATATTCTCGCCATTGCTTTGATTGAACCTATCATGCATCCTTCCACATATCACCTGCATTGTCATAGAAGATGATCTGGTGGCAATCTCTTTGGAAGAGAGTTGAGCAACCATGAGAGGAGCATGTTGTTGCACCTCACCCAACTAGGCAGCGAAGGATCATTAGCAGAAGGTTTCACAATGCTCCCATCGATAAATCCAAACTTGTTTTTAGCAACTAGTGCCATCATCATAGATCGCCTCCATGTGATAAAATTATCACCATGAAGAGGATGGATGAAACGATCACAGAACCTGGATTATCTCCATGATGAAGATAAAAGGATTGGATGAAGCATCGATAGGAGTGTTCATCGAGGATTGAGAATCAGCAGATTCTGGTGTAATTGTCACCATTTGGAGTAAACAAAGAAAGGATGAAATAAAGCTTTGATGAAGCTTTGAAGTAAGAAAAGAAGAAAGCAAAGAAAGCTTTAATGGCGGAAAGTAAGGAGCTCGAATGGCTCTGATACCATAACAGAAAGAGAAGAAGATAAGAGAGAAGAGAGAACTCGATGAACTGATTGAGTATAAAATGGATTCTTATTTATCAATTGAATACCAACTAGTATTTATAAAAGATTACAAAGCTGAAATATGATTACAAGAATATAAAACTAATCCTCTAATGTACTAATTAACTCGGCAACTTACTAACTGTCTTAAGTTAACCATTTAACCAACTTACATATTACAACTTACTAATAAAGTAAAAACTGCAGCTACACTGAAATATATACACTGATAAAGAAATGGGCCAACAACCTTTTCTTGACACCAAAGGTTGAAGAGAACAATGTGCCAGGATGCGTATGATGATGCAGGACTAAAGGGAATTAGGAAGAAACAAAGGGAAAACTTCCTTCAATTGTAGCCTGCTTTTATAATTATCTTTTAAATTAAAAAAAAAAAAATCAATTTCATCTATCAGTCTTTTAATTTTATCCATTTCTTCGGATTTTTCCTAGATTCTTGTCAAAATTTTCAAAATAACTTTTTCTTTTTTCTTTTTTTTTTTAAAAGTAAATATTAATTTTTTTTTTCAAAAGTTCAAACTTATTTTTGCAAATTCCATTAAATCCAAATCAACACTTAAATCCTTGTATTTTTTTTTCTTTTTCTTTTTAACCTAAAAATAAATGGGGTATTTAGAAAATTTGGACACTCATCCGTTAGAATTTAATGGAAAATCCTAATGAATGTGTGAAACTAAAAAAACAAAAAATAAAAGATGACTACATTAAATTAGGAGTTTTTAAAATTTAGTGAGATAGTTACAAATATAACAAAATTTCAAGAAAGACTTAAGCAATTCAAAATTTTTAAATTCTTAAGTTTTTTTTTTTTTTGACAAATTACTCATTGGGTACGTCAAACCCTATGATAAAATCCACCTGTCAAATTTTGTTAACTGTCGTTACCTTACTTAAAACGCACCGTTTTTTACTCATTAAAATATTAACTTTTTTAAATTTAATTAACATGGGTATTTTGATTTTTTTTAAAATTTTTAAACCCTAAAATGTATGGAGGAGTCCAAATTGAGAGCAATTAAAAGTTCATGAGGATAAATTGAGAGTTTCTAAAGTTCGAAAAATGTATTTTAAAAAAGATGAAAATTCACGAGAATTCTCTAAAATTTTCCTTGGTTTTTTCGCATGCACGTACACCAAGATTGTCTGACAGCAAACTTGGTGATAGAGATCCTAATAATATTATTATAAAAATAATATAATAATAATATTAAAAAATTATTTAATAAATATTTAAATATATATATATATATTTTAAAAAAGAGGCTCAACATGGCCCAAAATACATTGGTCCGGCCTGCTTAGAGACAAATAGGCTATTTGTAATTGGTGCAATCTTTCTACTTCAATGACTGTCATATATTTGCATATGAGGTGATGAAACTTCTCCTGTAAAGCAGGTTCTTTTATGCAAAATATCAAGTTCTTTTTAGTGTTTGTCATTTATGGGAAAGCATCACTTGTGTATTTCATGTTGTCCTTTAGTTATTATATATATTAAGCTGGTTTGGTAACACTAATTAGGTTAATTTTTTTAGCAAAAAAAATAAAACAAGTCAAATATTAATAAACAATTTAAAATACAAATTAAATGCTTACAAAACATTTAAAATTATTTTCACCTTTATTGATACATGCATCACAACTAAAAAGTTCAAAAAAAAAAAAAAAACACACACACACACACATTTTAAAAAGTTGTCAAACTGTAGAATTATATATTAAAATATAGGAAAAACTTCATTTAAGTCTCTTAAACTTTTAGTACTTTTGCAATCATCTCACTTAACTTCAAAAGTGTTCAACTTAGTGTATCTAACTTTAAAAAGTGAGCGAGAAAATGACATTACAAACTTATTAAAGTTGAATATACTAAATTGAAAATATTTGAAGTTTAGAGGATGACTAGACAAATTTAAAAATGTGACCGATGGAGAAAGAATAAAGAAATTTTTGAAAAAGAATATTTAAACAGAATAGTAAAAGTGGATAGAAAAATGTATACTAGATCTGAAACAAAAAAAAAATGAAAAGCTGTTTTGTAAATTTAGCAAGGTTACTGTAAATGCTCTAACAGAATTATAGACCAAAAGTGAAAGGTTATTATATACCAAAGCTGATTATATTAATCCAATATAAAGTAAAGCCAACACCTGTTCCTTTTATCTAATAAATCTTTTTCTTTTCCCCCTTTTTCCACGAAAATCAATGAAGAACATTTATAACTCTTTATTGAAGGTAGGTATCACAAGAAGAACATTTTAAAATGACATGCCACCATGTTTACTATAATTACTATTAAATTATATGTGAAAAATGATTCAATATATATATATATATACATCTGTGTGTGTGTGAAAAACGAAAGGCCTAGGAATATCATACAACTGGCGCATGGCCGGAAGGATGTGACGTACCGGTTGGAGCTAGCTCTCGGTCAGTTGATGCTGGTAAATTATTATTAGAAGATATATAGCTTATACATGTAGTTTGAATATTAATTCCTATCAAAAGACAACTGCAGATCAGTGACAACAAATAAATTTTGAAAACCCTGTGCATCTGGACGTAGGCTCAGCGGGAGCATGCGCAGCAGCCGCATTGTTGTTTTCATTTTGAGGAATTGTCATCAATGATATCAGTTTGGCGTTGATCATGCTCGTAGAACTGTGTTCCCAAGCCAAGATGATTCATCAGAAGCCAAACGAATGTCAAGAGTTCTCCACCCCTACTTGGTTGCTGTGCATGCACATTTGGTAAACACTTGATGGCAGCATAAGACATCAATTCCACCCAAACTCTGCTCATTACCATCCATTTGTCTTCATCCAAATTCTTAATTAGCTGTTTTGCGAGGATGCATCCATCAAATAACACAGATTTGCTTTTGCTATTACCCTTAACAACAGCTTGTCTCAAATTGGAAGTTTTCACTGCTAAGATTTCGCGACAGCCTCTAGGTTGCTCCGATCTTTTTACTTTCTTTCCCCTGAAGAATCTGTTGGCTTCTGCACTAGTGTCCTGGAAGGCTATTTGCCAATTGCCCAACACCGGGGCCATCAATGCAGGCTGCATAATAACAAGATGAAACATGTAATCCGAAAGTTGTTTGCATATTTCTTTATCATGATTATGTTTATTCTCAGCACCAGGTACGGGTTCGGGAGGCTTTTTGTCAGTTTGTTCCTTCTGATAGAGTAGTTCGGTAGCCAAGTGCCACAGCATAAGGCTTTCTGCGTATTCATACGCCTCGATGCTCCACTTTAGTTTGAAACTGCTAGAAGTCTGCATAAGAGCCCACTCACCTCTTTGTGAACATGCTTCCATGGCAGCTTTTAAATCGTTTGCAGTCAAAGATTTCGTCCTCAGCTGGTTGAAAATAAATTTCTCCAGATCTTCACTGACCTTCCACGTACGTGAAAAAAGCAAGATGCAAATCTTGTCTAGAATTCCCCCAAGGTGGACGAAATCAGCAAACTTGCACAACCATTCTGGAGGACCTTTCAAGCAATAGCTTATCATATCATACTGGGAAATGGACCTAGACCACCTTTCTCTCTTCAAAACGAAAAATGCAATGCGTTTGCTCCACTCATGCGTCAGGGCAATGGTGGTCCAGTCACTAAAAATAAGCATCACAAGAGTTACAGCCTCGAAGGCTAACGCCCCGAAGAGCAAGGCGTAAGAAAGCTTAATATCGAACTCCTTTTCAAACAAATGCTTCTTCTCAATTGAACGGAATGCCATGAATGCACCCAGGAGTGAAGAAATGCCAATAAAGCGGAAGATGTACCCGACTCGGCAACGAACCACAACCACCTTGGTGTGGAGAAGATCATAGATGAAATTAAGCTCATACGCTATTAGCTTGAATGCCTGAGTTGCATTTATACTAAGGAAAAATGATCGGCTCCATTCTCGGTCTTTTGAGCTCAAAAGGTAGCCCACAATAAGTCCCTTGAATTTCTTAAAGAGGCGATTTGCTACTTTCAGTAATTTTATTCTGGAATCCCAATCAATTTTTTCATCTGATAAAACCTCAGGATACTTAATCTCCACTTTTCTCTGTAAAAATATAAATTAAATGATTAAATTAATTAATTTTTATAATAAATAATAATTTAACATAGTGTCATAATAAAAAGTATTGAAATATAAATTAATTAATTTTTAAATAAATATAAATTTAACATGGTATCATAATAATAAGTATTAAAATATAAAGGAAAAAAATATAAAAAAGTCTCACAAATTATCAGTTGTTTACGATATATATATAGCCTTTCAATGTCCAGAAGGTACTAAAGTAACTCCCAAACTACCAAAATGTATAAAAAATGTCACTTTTAAATATATATATATTTATATATATTCCTATAAACCCCTATTTTTTTAATAAATAAAATAATAAAATCATTGTAAAAAAACCAAACAATTAAAAAAAAAAAACAAATACAAAAGAACGAATGGATGAATAAATACAAAAAAAAAATGGAATAAATAAATAATTTAGGTTGATTACAGTAGTAACTATTCATGTCATATTAAAGTAAAATTAAAGGTAAGGTTCTTGACATTAAAAAAAAAAAAAAAAACAATTTAGTTACTAAAATCAAATTCTGTTAAAAAATTGTATTTATTTTCTCATTGATTAACTTTAATACGACATGAAGCAATGTGCAATTTAAACCAACTATAGTGACTAATTATTTATTTATTCAATTTTTTATTTATTCACCCATTGGTTTTATTGGGTTTTTTTTTTTTTTTGTATTTTTAAAAAATTGTTTATTTTTTTTTACAATTATTTTATTTGTTAAATAAATAAGGGTATTATAGGAATATAAAAAGAATAAAGGTATTATAGGACTATAAAAAAATATGGGTAACTTCTCTTAGTTCCTATGAAATATCACGTCTTTTGTAAACACCACTCCAATGTTTAAACACCATTCTAATTTTAAAGTTTCTCACTTTAGTGTATTGAACTTTTATTTCGATCCAATTACCCCATTCTGTTAGATATTGAAGTTAATTGAGATGGTAGAAATTGTAAAAAGTCCTTTATATTTCTAAAATTTCGCATCCTCAATTAGAATTTAACATAAAATTATAATAGAGGGAATAACTAAAACGAAATGAAAGTTTAATACGCTAAAATTAATGAGATACTTTAAACATTGAATGAATATTTGCAAAAGATGCAACATTTTAGGAGGTCAAGTGAAGTTACCCAAAAAAAAAAAGTGATATTTTTGATACATTTTGATAGTTTGTGGAGTTACTTTAATACCGTTTAAACATTGGTGGCTATATTGCAAATCGCTAGTAGTTTGTAAAGCTTTTTTATATTATTCAAAATATAAATTAAATGATTAAATTGAATTGAATATAAAACCTGTAAATCCACGGGTGGATTGTTCATGGCCTCTGCATAATCAGGCCCGGGGTCTGGCTTTGACAACACTGAACGACCAAAACGGACCAAGCTTGAGAGATAGAGAGCACGCGTCCGCTCCGCGTACTTGATAGTTCCGGCAACAAACACCAAGGCGGTAGGAATCCACAGCTTATTATGTTTCGGAAACGTTTGATAGAAGATGTAAGAAGTGCTGACAAGCTGAACAACGAGGCCGGTGAAGTGCCTAAACCAGAACTGATTATCCTCAATGGCATAAGAAGTAATTGTATCGGGGCCGCCAAGATGGAGCAAAAGAAAGGAAGCCCAGAATGCCATGAACTCCGCTTCATGGCTCCCTTCCTTGGGCGGTTTATGATCTCTGGCATCCTCACCTTTGTTTTTGGTGATTAGTCCAATGGCAACGGCGGCGATCCAGTCACAAAGCAAGTATGCCATCCAAACGCTCGCGTGTATCAGTTTCCGTCTGGTCCGTTTTCTCAAGGGCGATAACAAAAGTAAAGATGCCTGCATGCCGAGGCTTAAGGCAATACAGCCCCGGAGATTCCAGGATTGCCATACCCTCTTGAAGCCGTGGAGGAGGACGTTGAAGACGTATCCTGACATATTTACTATGAGTTTATATGGATGTACTTCTGAATCCAAGATTGTCAAGTCTATGTACAAAAGCAATACATATAGAGAGAGAGAGAGAGAGAGAAAGAGTCACATGACTCACGTTAATGGCGAATAAATCTCAAGTAGAATCTTCATTTGGAGGATCTTGTAAATTTGCAATGGGTTCAGTTGATGTTACCTTAGAATAGATCATTACTAGCTGCTTCACTTAGATTTTTAATTTTTTAATTTTTTTTTATTATGATAATTTTTAAACAAGCCGATGCTAGTGCTCTTACAGCCTCTTTGGAATTGTATTGGAAAATAAATTTTTTATCTATAGAAAAAGTCCAAAAAATATTTTTAGGAAAAAAAAAACATTATTTCCAAGCTTTTCTCAAAATGCAGTTTTAGAATTTTTAAGAGGAAAAAGTCAAAGAAGTGATTTTTATGTTTTTTTACCAAACAGGCCCCTTTTTTTTTCCCTGGCACAGTTTTTTAGATATTAATTAAAAACACTTTTTAAAAGATCTTTAATGTATTCCAAACAAACTCTTAATCTCTCTAACAACCTATTGTCCATGGTCACAAGATTACACCCAAACCGGCCTAATTCACTTAAAGCTAAGTTCTACGGTTTAACACTCAGCTTCCAACTAGGGCTCACAAAACCAACTCAGATCCTGTAATGGAATATTTAATAAAGTTGGTGTGGAGAGTGGGGAACGGGAACTCTATTAATAGAGTAATGATATAATCATGAGGACTAGAAGTCTTTTTTGAGTTTTTTTGAATGTGATGTGCCTTTTAAAATTATCAATAAATTAAAATTTAATAATAATCATTTCAAATTTAATAGTAATTTTAAAATTTATATCACACTTAGAAGAACTCAATGAAGACTTTTAGTCCTAGCTCTTTATATCATTACTCCAAAGTAGCTAAAAGTAAATGAGCTTATTGATGAAGACTCAAATTGGTGGAAGGAGTCGGCAAGCATCTGTGGCATGGCTATACGTCCCAACAACAAAAAGATCAAATGGTGTGGATTGGTACCAAAAATGGGAAATTTTCAGTCAAAAGTGGAGAATATATATAGTTCCAGACTCACTTTATCCTATTTGTGCATTGGAAGGAGAGACACTTGGTCATATTATTTGGAATTGTCCGTCGTGTAAAGATGTCCAGAGAGATTAGATTTCTTGCACTCTTTGTCGTTTATCTTTGTGAACAAAAGAAATTATCAATGTACGACAGGCCCTGTCCCATATAAAGTAAAGTTTTGCACTACCCCCCTTCCCCCTTCAATCTCCAATTACAAGGTAAGTATCAATAAAGAACATCTAAGAATATGATAGAAGGAACTAAAGTTTTATAGTATCAACTTTAACATTGTTCAGCCTAGCTATAGCTCCACTTTGTTGAATAAAAAGACTGGGAAAATTATATTTTGCCCCATGAACTACAAGGCCTTGTTACTTTTCCTCAGGAACTGTCAACTGCGTTACTTTGCCCCCATGAACTATTATTTTGTACCCAAAACTTTCTTTTGTCAGTTAAAGCCATTAACTCAGATAGTCAACTCGTCACTTTGCGTCACTTTACCCTTACGAACTAAAACACATTGTCACTTTGACCGTTTAGGTTTTAGGCACAAAATGGTAAGTCATTGGAGCAAAGTAACACAATTGGTAGTTTATGGGAAAAAAATGTCAAGACATTATAATTCACGGGGCAAAAAGTAATTTTCCCTAAAAGAAATAATCAGTGTGCAAAAGAAATCATCTGATAAAAGTAAACTGCATGTTAACTATTTCCCATTAATTTCCCTTTTCACTAAGAACAAATATCCGTAAGGAAAAACATTCAATCATATCATTGAAGCAACGAGTTTTTTATACTATCAAACTCATATTCTCTTCCATTTTTAATGAAGAAAGAGAAATATTCATTGCATGAAAGGCCCCATCCTATATAAAGTAAACTTCAACAAGTGCCTATTTCCCTTTTCTCTCTTAATAAGGTAAGCATCAATAAAGACATCTAACCCTATGATAGAAGCAATTTAGAAATCTTAAAACTATCAATCTATGTTCTCTAGCACTCTTCCCCCTTCATTTTTATGAACAAAAAGATATAACCAGCACGGAAAAGTTTGATAAAGTTAAATTGTCCTATGTCCATGCCCTTTTCTCTAATAGCAAGTTAGGCATCAAACACCATCAGTGGTACCCTTGTTTAGCGGTCTCAAGAATATTTTTAAGGTGGTTATGCTTGTACTAGAGTAAGAATTTGACTTTCGAAATGAGAATCCTTAATCCTATTAATATTATCCGCCTTGAATTCTACTAATACCTTGATGGAGCTGGAATATCATGTTAGGCTTTTAACATTAGTCATAGTTGATACTAGCTTATTAGCAACAATTGTAGTTGCTAATATAGTAAGTAATTTAAAGAACTCTTCATTAGACACTTTTTTTCTTTCTATTTAATGTGGGAAAGGAAAAATGAGAAATCACACAAAAATAAAAAACAAAGGCGACACATTAATTAGACATTTTTAAACTATCAATCTTATGTTCCCTATCATTCTATTATTTCTTCCTCTTTCATTTTTATGAACAAAAAGAAATAATCAGCACGGAAAAGGTTGATAAAGTAAAACTGGTCGTACGACCATGCTCTTTTCTCTAATAGCAAGTTAGGCACATCAACATAAAGAGCATCGAACCTTTTGAATGCTATTATATCGACATTATATTATCTCTCTCTCTCTCTTTTGGGGAATAACATTATATTACCTAGCATTCGTCCTTGTCAATTTCTTTGGAAAACAAAAAAGATCAGTGCCAGAAGTCCCTGTCTGTAGGGATGAGGATAGAAATGCTATTTATATGGGCCCCTATTGGAATATGATTTCCTTTTTGTTGTGCACATTCTTGAAGGCTTTGTGGCGTCCCACATTTTATGAGTATATAAATGGAGATGTGCTTATGTGTATACTTATATTATTCATGACATCAACACGTTTTAAAGCCGCAATGTTCATAATTAATCCCATCAGAACTCCACATACAGTTAAGCAAGTTTATGCATAAATAGTATCAGGATAGGTGACCTCTTGAAAAATTTGGTTAAATAAGCCAAAAACAGACAATATTGTGTCATTGGGGTGAGGTGTTACAAGCTTTGAGTCTTTGTTTGGTATTGGCCTTTGGCCTTATCCATATGAAAAAAAGTAAGAATATTTTCATATGAGCTTGGAATAAAAAAATTATGATTATTTTCCTCCAACTAGGTCAATGTTGGACCACACAACAATTCACGTCTTGGATCAACCTTTTCACTGATTTAACCTTACGTTTCTTACAAAATATGTTTTGATATTAGATTGTTCAACACTAGAAACTGAAAAATGCTACAAGTCTCTTTTGTATCTCTCTTAAGCTCCTCCAATAATGATGTGACTATTAAAATTAAAATTTGATCACATCATTCTTGGATTAACTTAAAACAGACATAAAATGGACTTCTAGAATTACTCATAAAAACCTAATAGAGATGATTTGGATTTATTCAAATGTAAACTATTTCTAATCCAAACAACTAACAAGGTAAGTATAGAAGCTCTTGACTTTCTCTTTCTCCAAACTAGTACGTAGCCACCCGGCCTATTGATCAACTAGAGTGCGATTTATAGTTTATTATTATTATTTTTATATAATTAGAGGTCGACTTCCTTTAAGTTTTCGACCGAGGCATGAAATGTCGTGAACTCTCAAAATAGACGACGCGAATTGCACAAAATGTATTGTTAGCTCCTATGACGCCGTTTGGTTTGAAATTAATGATTTATATATATATATATATATATATATATATATATATATATATAATTAGAGGTCGACTTCCTTTAAGTTTTCGACGGAGACATGAAATGTCGAAAAAAAACTGTCCACTTTTTTTTTTTTTTTTTTGAGAGGAGATGTCCTGTTGTTATTTCTACAGCACCAAAGCGGGATTCATATTGAACAAACATTTCGTATCAGATTTATTATCATTTTGTAGAGTAAACTGAAGATATACGGGGCACATACTTTAAATAATTAAGGAATATGAAGAAAGTATTAGTACCAACTTTACAATGTAGTTCATTTTGGATACAAAGATATAATAAAAGAATTTGATAGGATTGATGTATATATATATATATATATATATATATATATATATATAATGTTTATGCATATAGATATGCTCTATATGATCTGCGGGACTAGATCCTAAATGTAATGTAATTTTTACAAATGGATGTGAGATAATCAAAATCACATATAGGAGGACAAGAAAAAGAGTCTAGTTTGTCTTCTGACTTCATTTCTGGTGTATCTGCTTCCCGGCCGCTTACCCACTCTCCATTTACCCACTCTCCATTCTCGTCACAGGGGAACAAAAGGAGCTTAGGACATTTGACTTTCTGCACGTACCTCAACTCTGGAAACAGTGCTCGCAGTTGCCGCCAATCCATCTGCAATTCACTCAACAACTCCAACCGTAGAACGCTAACCTTCCATTTCTCGCATCCCATCGGGCGCGGTACTTGCGACAGCTTTCCTCCCCTTACATACAGCTTCTTCAGCTTCTCCAGGTTTAAGAGCTTCACCCAATCAGGCATCTCAGGTTCAGGATAAAACCGAAGCTCCAGTTTCGCTAAAGAAGCAGTACGCGATGTAGAATCCGGAGGCTTGGTAGTGTTTTCGCCACTGGACGTCATCTGCTTGCTATCAGGCGTCATCTGCTTGCCATCGGACGTCATCTGCTTTCCGTCGGACGTCATCTCCCTGCTGTCGGACGTCCTCTGCTTGCTATCGGGCGTCGTCTGTTTGTCACCGAGCGTCGTCGGCCCATTCACTTTCTCTATGGAACGGCCACCCTCGCTGTCTTTTTTGTGAATATCTGACCATGCTACTGATAACGACACGAGGTTTTCAAATTCGGATAAAGAATTCAGCTCTTTCGCTAGGACTTCTTTGTCCGTATACCTTTCGTCTACATTTATGCTCAACTTCTTCAAACATTTCAGATTCCGCGCCAAAGTAGCCAGCTTGCAGAAATCCTGGTCTTTGTGCAATGCAGTTTGCCCAGTAATCTTCCTTGCTTTGGTTTGTCTCCCAATCCAAAACCCATGAAGGACTCGGAGTTTTGAGAGCTTGGCAAGTCCAACAGGCATGTGGCTAATGAACTTACACCCAGACATGTCTAACCATGTCAGGTTTGTCAGTGAGCCTATCGCTTCTGGAAGTTTCTCTAAATATTGACAGCCATGGAGGTCCACGATGATTAGCTTGGTGAGTTTGCAAATTGAATCCGGAAGCACTGTAACTCTAGTGATTCCCCTGAGGCTGAAGTATCTAAGATGTTTCATTTTCTTCAAACCTTTCAAGAACTCCGTATCAAATACTTCAACAGCGTCAGCCTGTTTAACCTGGTCCTGAAATCTTCCCAATTGAAGAACTCTCATATTCGTCATCTCTGACAGACTGTGCTCTCTTAAATCAACATAAGGCTCATTTACATTAAACAGAGTTTCAACATTCTCCTGCTTCAGACGGAAGCCATAAGTCAACTCCCGAAGTTCTGAAGATCCTGCTTCAGTTGTTACCAGGAACCCCCTCTTATTCTTCTTCTCAGAGAAATCTGCAGTTGGATTTCCAGTTCCATCAAAGCCAATGAATTCATTTTCTTTCGCAAGCAGAATTACAGCGTAGCGAATTAACGGGTGCATCTTGCAAAGTTCTGAGCTTGGTCTGTGCTTTTTGGGAACGCGCTCGATGATGCCTCTGGCGATAAATTCTTCGAACAAATCGTTGCCCTTCTTCTCCTCGGCACTCTTCTTTTCACGACTTTTGTTGGATAAAAAACCCTCACCTACCCACCAGTGGACCAATGCTTTCTTCTTGATGACCGCGTTCTGAGGGAACACTGAGAAACAGAGCAAACAGCTCTGCTTCCATTTATCATTTAGACCATTGTAGTCTTTGTAGACCTCCCGAATCTCCTTGAAAATTGAGCTCTCAGACATCATGTTTTCGATGTTTAACTCTAACTTCTTGGCAAAGCGGGAAGGTTTGACGCTTCTAGACTCCAAATTACCTGAAGAGAATCGGTTGGTTAACATTGAGACAACTTTCCAGGCTCCATCAAGCCTTTCTTCAAGGAGTTCGATTCCTCCAGAATTTTCTGTTCCTTCATTAAAGGCATCGTTCAAATTTTTGAAAATCAAATCTTTGAACTCTTTGTTGACCTCGTCTTCCCATTCCTTTAGTATCCCACAGGTATTTTCCATGATAGTGAGTTTCTCCTCAATTTTGTGAAGCCTTTCCTTTTGAGTAGAATTAAGCTGTTGCTTTCTCTTGGATAATTGGCCTAGAAACTGCGGGATGACGAAATCAGTGAATATATGGAACGGCGTGGTTCGCCCAGATTTCAAGAATGAAAGAAGATCCAAAGGCTCAAATGAAGAATTTGGAGAGCTGGTTTGTTTCGACATGGTTGATTAACAACAAGGAATTAATGACACAATAATCCAAGAGTAAATGAACGAAATAGTGAGGCAACGTAAAACCTCAGATTGACAAGAAAGAATGGAACAATTCAATGAAATGGAGTGGAGAAATGAGCCAACAACCTTTTCTTGACACCAGAGGTTGAAGAGAACAATGCGCCAGGAAGCGTATGATGATGCAGGACCAAAGGGAATTAGGAAGAAACAAAGGGAAAACTTCCTTCAATTGTAGCCCGCTTTTATAATTATCTTTTAAATTTAAAAAAATTTCAATTTCATCTATCTGTCTTTTAATTTTATCCATTTCTTAGGATTTTTCCTAGATTCTTCTCAAAATTTTCAAAATACGTTTTTCTTTTTTCTTTTTCTTTTCTTTTTTTAAAGTAAATATTAATTTTTTTTTTCAAAAATTCAGAGCAAATTCCATTAAATCCTAATCAACACTTAAATCCTTGTACTTTTTTTTTCTTTTCTTTTTTAACCTAAAAACAAATGGGGCATTTCAAAAATTTTGACACTCATCTGTTAAGATTTAATGGAAATCCTAATGAATGAGTGAAATTGAAAAAACAAAAATTAAAAGATGAATACATTAAAGAGAGCCCTTTGGGTTAGGACCATCTGCAAAAGGTGCCTTTGGCAGCCTTCAATCCCATCTTAACACATCACCATCTCAAAAAAATTACAACAAATTAAAGTGAGAAAAAAACAGCAAATCAGCCCACAAGAATGACCAAAACGCCCCTACCTCCAAACCGGGTCTCACCAGACCCACGCCGGAGTCTGGAGATCGGAAATGGATTTTTGGCTTGGAGACCGGAAAGGGTTGTTGGCCTGGAGACCTAAAATGGATTTCGACTACCCGAGACCCTGGAACAACTGCCTTACGGTGAGAGAAAGTCGTTGGTGGCCAAGTAAAGAGGCAAAGTGAGCCTAACGCAATTGAATCCCATGGAAGTAATCCTCCTGGAGATCGCGTTCACGGTCTGCTTGCTGAGACCCTCAGCCACCAGGACTTCCAGATGTGTCACCCAATTAACGCATGCCAGCTTCACCCGCTGCCTGGCTTCGTCCACAATCCACCATGAACTGGTGTGTAGCGGTAAAGCGTGACAGCTGGGGTCTGGAGAGACCCACACCGGGGGTCTGGAGAGACCTCGCCTGAAACCGTTGTGAACCGTTCAAAACCCGGTTCTAATGCCTTAAAATCTGATTCTAATGCCTCAATACCCGATTCTAATGCCTCAAAACTCGTTTTTAGAGTCAAAACTAAAATCTAGGGATGGAAAGTGAACCACTTAGAGATTTTATCATCCTAAACGTCGAAAAAAATGGCTTCCGTGTTGGAGAATCGCCGGAGAAGATGACACCACAGTGAGACCCACGGGTCTGGCTGTGACCCGCCTAATGACCCACCACCCAACTTGAATAAGCTTAAAATATGATGTGTGTGAGTGTATAATATCTTTGTAGAATTGTTTTATATTTGCTTATGTGTCAGTTTATAAGTGGAGGCTGTAAAAGTGCCTTTTTGTTGATGGTCTGCATTCAAGGTTTTCTCTACATTAAATTAGGAGTTTTTAAAATTTAGTGAAATAATAACAAATATAAAGAAATTTCAAGAAAGACTTAAATGAAGTTTTTCCTACGGAGATCGAAAGAACACAAGAAGGGAAGAAAAAAAAATATTGGATTGAGGCGCGCAATCCATGAAGAGTGAAATTTTGTAAAGTAAGAGGAAATTAGTCGCATCTCAAAATGATCAGTGACTTTTGGCCAAATTTATTATTAAATTATAAAATAATACAGCTCTTAAGATTTAAATAAAATGTGATTAATATAAGAATATAACAATGATAGAACTTAGAAGGATTTAAATTTTTTGTACCGTCAACATTAAATTCTCTAGCATTCATTCTCATGTGTTTTTATGAACAGAAAGGAGATAATCAATGTACGAAAGTCCGCGTAGATTATTACAGTATCCCTCTTATATCCCTTCCTCCAATAACAAGGTAAACATCAGCAAAGAACATCTAACCCTTGAACTAAGGAATTAAATTTTTATAACATCCACGCCATATATATTCTCTAACATTCTTTCTCCATTTTTACGATAAAAAGGAAATAAATAACCAACCAGTGTATTAAAGGCATCATCCCATAAGAGTAAAGTGTTAACTATTTCCTATTTCCCCTTCACACATAACAAGGCAAGCATCGGCGGTGGACGGTGGTGGTTGATCAATAGTCTAAAATATATATATATATATCTCAAAGTAGTAAGGCATGTACATATTAAGGTGAGAGTTAAAACTCCCGAAATGAGAATTTTTAATTTTATTAATATTAGTTACATTGATCCCAATGATGACATAGTAAAATTGATAGGTTAGACCATGACTCAATCAAACTTTAAAAATGCCCACAATTTCACTGCTTCTTTAGCACTCTTCCTTGTTCATTTTGATTTATAAACAAAAGGGAATAATGGTTGTACGAAAAGACCCATGCTAGAAAAAGTAAACCGTTATCAGTATGCGTTATTGTCACTCATAAAAAGGTTATAAGCATCAATTTTTTATTTTTTATTTTAGTACAATTAAAGAACATCTAGCCTACTACCGGACAGTAGCGGTGGTTAAGGAAATCCCCATAAGGTATAGGCATGTATTAGGGAGTAGGTTCTTTAAAAATTCATTGATGTCTTAGTAGGGTTGCGTCAGATATAGCTTAATTGTTCTTGAGGAAGCGTCTACGGTTCTCATCATCTAAACCTTTTCTAAACAATTCTCAGCAGGTTTAGATTAAATTGGTTGAAAAAGATAGAGACTTCTGGCACCGATAAAAATACTTTAAAAAAAATGGATAGTTAGAATAGAAAAATGGAATTTTTTTTTATAAAAAAAAAAAAAAAAAAAAAAAACTATTTTGACTAGTAAATTTAGTAAGGCTATTGTGAATATATGCTCTAACGGAATGATAAAAGAAAAGTGAAACGGTATTATATATTATAGGGGTTTCCTAGGGATTTGCTAGGGGTTCGCTAAAGGTTCTTCCCATAATGTTCTCGTAGCTAGCATTATCTCAGGTCTATGTAAAATATGATTTAAGAAAAAATAAAATTGTAGTGGTCCCCACCACCGTTTTTTGCTCAACTGATTAATTTTTATAAGTTAATATTTAGGTTCTAATGCTTTAAAACTTGTTTTTGTATTCAAAATTACCTATGGGATTGAAGGTCAATCCTTTAGGGATGATATCACCCAAAATGGATTTGATCATCCTAAATTTAATGCTAATATCTCAATTTTGGTGCTAATGCTTAAAAAAAATTGGTGGTGGGGGTCACTACAATTTTATTCTTTCTTAAATTATTTTTCAGCGTGGGTGAGAAAGCAATAAAAAACTCTATGAGGAACTCTTATATTATAAAGTAAAGCCAACACTATCTAATAATAAGCTAAATGATCATCTTTTTCTTTTCCCCTTTTTCCAAGAAATAACAAAAGGCAAAGTATCAATGAAGAACATTTGTAGCTCTCTATTGAAGGTAGGTATCACAAGAAATAACATTTGAAAATGACGTGCCACAATGTAAACTATAGTCTATCAGATGATATGTGAAAACGGAACGCCTAAGAAGAACATACAAGGTGAAAAAAGATGGCGCCAAAAAAGGGGGAGCATAGTGCAGCTGTCGCACAGCCGGAAGGATGTCACCGGTGCAGCTCTCGGTCCGTTGATGAATCTAAGGTTCATGGGTTTGAGGAAGAATGGATGTCACTGAAAAAGGTACTTCTCAGGCCAGGAAGTGAGGATCGTTTCAAGGCAATAGGCATCACCGGTATAGCTGGTATAGGAAAAACCACACTTTGCCAATTGTTGTTCAATAAAGAGGAGGTGAAGGACTACTTCTTTCCAAGGATATGGGTATGCATGTCAGCACATCCCGGCGATGATCCGGACCAAAAAATAGCAATCCTTAAGAGAATGTTGGGGAGCCTTGGAGTGGAAGAGGGTATCATCAACAAGGATGACGAGGACAAAAATCACGATCTCAAGGAACTACTACTGTATGCTCTTCAGCTGCAATTGCAGGGGAAGAGGTATCTGATTGTGTTGGATGATGGATGGGATGTGATTGATGCTGGCAGGGTCAAGGAGATAGGCAAGTGGTCCAGAGAGCTAAGTTGTTCGTCTACACGTACTGGTGATGGAAAATGGGATGCACTTGCGTATAGACTGCCAAAAGGGCGTGGGGGAGCAGTGATTGTGACTAGTAGGAATGAGGAAATAGCAAAAAAGATGGTTGGCAGGGAGGGAATCCTACATCGGCTTCTACCCCGTCCTGACGAAGACAGCTGCTTGTCAATATTCAAAGACGCAGCTGAGGCGGCCAATAAAAACTTGAGTGAGTCAGAGGCGGACGATCTAAGGAAAGATATCTTCCACAAGTCTGCAGGCATTCCATTAGCAGTAAAAATGATGGCAAAAAATCTTTCACACCAAGAGGTAACCGCTCCAATATTAATTAGACCCCACGAAAATAGTATTGTAGGAAGAGCGCATGCTCCTTAAATTGGTATGAGGCAACATTGGAGTGGTATTGTACGTACTATATATATGTCTGTCGGTATAGGCTTGTGTAAACCATGATATGTTCACTTGATTATCATGTATTTTTATATCTAATATTGTGTTCGCATGATCTGTAAACTGATGGAACAATTAATATTGCATATTTTTGTCTATGGAATAAATAACATTTTTATTCAAGCTGAGTTCTCAAAGATATATAATAACACGTAATTTTGCATACTAAATAGTGGGCAGTGGGCTTATACGTTATCTTTTTGGCTTATAAAACAATTATTTTTTAGAGTTGAACATTTTGATGATGGATGTTGGGCACCCGGACTTACAGAAGCCAATTTTGGACTAGCTAGCTCACCAAGTTATCTTTGAAGATCGAGTGAGTTAGACCCACTGTAATTAAGTAGTGAATTATGGCGTGATTTTGATAATTTTTTAGATTTCTTTGGGAGTATTATATACGGTAACCCTTTAAATTTTCTATTATATCAAGATAACATATTATTTATGGGGTTTGTTAGGGGTTCTCCCCGTAATGTTCTCCTAACATTCTTTCAATCTTACATAGAACATGATTTAAGAAAAAATAAAATTGAAGTACCGTTTTTTTGCTAACAGATTAATTTTTATGAGTTAATAGTTAGGTTCTAATACTTTAAAACTTGTTTTTTGATTCAAAACTAAAATCTAAAGGTGGAAAGTTAACTCTTTAAGGATGATATCACCCAAAATGGATTTGATCATCTTAAATTTAATGCTAATGCCTCAATTTTAGTGCTAATGTCTCACAAATTTGATACTAATGCCTAAAAAAACGGGTAGTGGAGGTCATTATAATTTTATTTTTTCTTAAATCATGTTTTACGTAAGACTAGAAAAAAGCCAGAAGAATCTACAAGGAGAACCCTTAACATTTTCCATTATCTATTATGTTATCTTGATGAAATAGAAAATTTTTCAATGTGGGCTTTCTATGAGGGCTAGTACTCAAGATCCTTTGGTCTAGTACATTGAAAAATGAGTATCAAGAAATTAATAATTACCTGTTAATGCACAGAAAAATGCTCAATTGCTCTCTGAACTCCTTATGTCTGGACACCATCGCACGAGTTAGTGGAAGCCCTCCTATATCCGGACATGTGTACATGCCAACACAAACAATTTAGGGCTCCTATAGAATAATCATTTTTTTTTTGTTTGATAAAGATTTATTCTGAGGAATAATTATTTTACATACATAAATAATTATTTCTCTTGACCCGCTGCAAGTCTAAGGTAGCTCAGGGTTCCACCCGGCCCAAGGTGCTCCAGGGGTGGTGCGACCACTCTCAGGTTGTGCAACGGGTTGTCGGCCACCCTTGCAATTTTAGGTTTTTCATTTTTTATTTTATTTAAAATTTCACATTTTTTTTTTTAAAAAAAAGATGGGATTTTTGATAATTTTGTTTCAACTAACACACTAAGGAATGGAATAACTTCACTTTATTCTGTTTCTAATAATAGCTATCCGCGAATAAACCGGCCTTCCTATCCAACTTTTGGCCAGAGATATGTGCACAAACCTTTTTTTTTTTTTTTCTCTTTTTATAATAAACTATTCATCGTTCATTTCATAAAAATGGGAAAATTCTAAATTAAAGAGGTAAAAGCTCTAAATAAACAATATCAAAAATACAAGGAGGTGTCTCTTCTATCCAAATGGAATCCGTTGGATCTCTCATAGCTGCCATTGCAAGCTCGTGTGCCGTTGAGTTTGCTTCCCTCTTCGCATGATAAATCATCTAGCTCCTCCTAGAATTGAGGACCACTCTTACATCACTCACAATTTGTCCATAGGGGCACCGTGAAGGATCAGGATTCCTAATAGACTTGTAGACAATCCCCTTCCATAATGATATCTTTAATTCCCCCAGATCCTTAGTTCCGCCGCCACAAGAGCACCCATTGCTTCTGCACTCCCTGTTTCCGGGACTGCTCAAAGCAGCATGCACATAACCCTGATAATCTCGCACTAATACTCCAATATTGCCCATTCGCTTCTGTTTCACACCAATAGCATTAATGTCCCAATTCAACTTATACCTGACAAAAGGTGGGGCCGGGCCTTCCACTGCATCGGAGTGGTTACCGTATTAGCCTGAAATGGGGACTCATTTACAACCGCAAATTGACGTAAAGCTCCCTCTGCTTCCATGACAAGCGTGTTTGGGTGAACGAATCCCTCCCCATGCAGGAATTTTTTTGAAAATTATTTTTTTTCAAAAAATAAAATAAAAATTTTGGGAGGCCGAAACCACCCCCAGTGGGTTCTGGAGAGAGAGACATTGACGCGCATGCAAAAAATAAAAAAGGGAAGGGTGAGATGGTATTGGTGGGAAAGAATACTCTGTTTGCTTGGTGAGAAATGTGTGGGGGAATGGGAGAAATGAGGGTTGCCCAGATGAAGTTTTTTTGAGTTGGATTAAAATTAGCGAAAATTTTGGAAAATGGGGATCTTTCATGTTTGAGACCAAAATTTTGGAAAATGAAGAAAACCCTGAAATGCAAAAACATGAACAGAGCAAAACCCATGTGGGGTATACCTTCGTACATCAAGAACAACAGCTTCATGGTTGGGGCGTTGGTGAGGAGCGTGAGATTGAAGGTGGCTTTGGTGAGGAAGGGGCTAGAGCTCAAGAGGAAACACAATAAGAGAATGCAGGTGGTAGGCATAGCTGGAAGCAGAGAAAAAGTAATAGGGGAGGGAAAGAAATAGATAGAGAGCTGGAAGCAAAAGCAAAAGCAAAATAGATAAGAGGCCGAACTGATCGGACGGGGGTGGCCCGGCCACCCCATGCCCAAAATTTTTAATTTTCTTTTCTTTTTTTGAAAAAAAAAATTATATTTTTAATATTTAAAAAAAATCAAAAAAATTAATTATAAGACACGTGGCGCAATTTGATTGGTGCTGACGTGGTATTTCATTAAGTTTTAGACGAAATTTTAATGAAGGTACCATATCGACCAGGGAGTTTTACTCTAATAATAATGGATTTTTCATGGCTAGTTTAATACCCCCTTACATGTGGGCTCAAACTTTCTTTTAATAGATAAGACTTAACACATTGAATATTTAATTTAAATAGGAGGTAAATTGATGGAGTCAAGATTCAATCTCATGACCTTTGACTTTGATACTATATTAAATTACTAGTTATCCTAAAAACTTAAGCTGATAGGAAGACCCACATGTGGACTCAAGCTGTTAAATTACTCCCCTTCACATGTGGGCTCAAACTTTTTTTAATAAATAAGACCCAACACGTAAAATATTTAATCTAATATAATATAATATATAATAGGAGAATGTTAAGCAAGAGAGTCTAATAGTTTGACATGTGGCATTCGTTTGAGTTTTTTTTAATTTTAAGCAAAATAAAATAGGCTAATATGATGACATGTGGCATTTCATTTAAAATCAAAATGTACGTGTTTTTTTTTAAACTATCCTCTTTCTCAATCTCAACTGCCATCAAACATTATTTATCCCCACGTTATCTAATATCTAATATAATCTAATATTAAATCTTTAATATCTTATTTAATAGGGGTTTATCCCCACGTTATCTAATATCTAATATAATCTAATATTGGGGATTTTTATTTTTTTTTTTGAAACCAAAACAAGGCTTTGGTGAAACGTTGTGCCTTCAGTTATTTTTTTCAAAACAACATTTCTATTAAGACAATGCATCCAATAAACAGTAAATCAAACCTCTTTTCCATGCATCTCTCCTCACTTGCTTTTCCCAAACGTCTATGGTATGCGGTTATTCCCATATAGAGCATCTCAGGGACAACTATGGAGATGAAGATGGCTTTGGGATGCTCTACATGACGCAAGGTACCTCCATGCCTAAATTCCCACAACCAACAACTAATACATACTTCCAACTATAACTCTCTCCAGATTTGTAGTCACAAGCATGCATGACAATGTCACCACCAAATTCTTCCAAGCCTTCAAACTCCGGCACCACTCTCTCTGCATTCTCACTGTTGGCCGGCCACCACAAGCCACCGGCAAATGTACTCAACTTGATTGCCAGGGTCGTTTGAACTACTTTCTCTATTGGTTTGGATCCTCCACAAACCAAAAGTTTCAGCATACTTAGCAGACTGCACAATTTCATTGGAATTGGGGCTTATGTGGAAGTGTTTCATGTATGATTTAAGGTATAAATAGATATTTTGTGGGTTGTTGGTGCCAATTTGATTAAGAAAATTACTCTTTTTCAAATTCGTCAGTTTTGGACTTGGTTTAAAACACCATGTTTCACACTTTTACTCAAACACCCCTCTTTTTCACGTATAGAAATTTGATTTTTTTTTTTTTTTTTAAATTTGTGATGTATATTTCGGTAGTTGTTTGTGCCAATTTGATTAATAAAATTACTCTTTTCAAATTTGTCAAATGTTTCACACTTTCACTCAAACACCACTTCCCCTCTTTTTCACGTATAGAAATTTGGATTTTTTTTTTTCCCGTTCTTCATTTATGATGTATATTTAGTTGGTGCCAATTTGATTAAGAAAATCACTCTTTTCAAATTCGAAATTGACACATTCATTCTCTTCCCAAAACTCAGTTTTGGATTTGGTTTAAAACACCATGTTTTACACTTTTAATTAAACACCGATTCCCCTCTTATTAAACTTAAGTTTTAAACTAAATATCAAATTTACATTTTGAATGTAAATTTCGCTTTGAACTCTCAAATATCTTTGTCTCACCCTTGACTTCGAGGAATTTTCAGTTTCTTTCCCTAATCAATAGAGATTAATGATGATGCATTTTGTTTGTTAAATGTAGGTTACTTTACATTTGCCGGCCATATTAAAAGAGAATGATAAATAAACCATTTGTTTCTTTATTTTTTGCCGCTATATAATATTTTTTCTCTTTATTTTTTGTACTAACTTTTATATTATTTTTTAACTTCTGTTATAAAAGTAGTTCCATTTATTATTATATATTGAGATATGAGAAGATGTTCCAAAAAAAAAAAATCTCTACTTGACCATACTTTTTTCTATACACGTGAATTTCATTGAAACCAAGAAAGTACACAGAAAAGAAATTTATTTTCTATTATATTACTATTTTTTATTTTTCTGCAACAAATACAAAAAGATAAATAATTTATGTTATATTAATATTAATTTTTAAGTTCTGAAAATTGTATTTGTAAATTGTGTTGAAAGAGAATGGTAAATAACATAGTAGAAAACAATCGGAAAAATAATCTATTCGTTTATCTTTATTATATGTGGCTTTATGCTCTGAATTTTATTTTTTGTTCTTATTGGTTGATTTAATTTTTATATTACTTTTTTCGCTTTTTGTCTAAAATTAGTTTCTTTTATGTTATATATGTGAAGGATGTTCAAAGAAAAAATCTCTATTTGACACTATTTTTTTTTCTAAACCTATGAATTTCTCGAACGGGAATTAGGTGGATTGATTTTTCTCTTCGTGAACCGGAACGGAAAAAGGTGCTTTAATTGATTTTTCTCTTTGTGATTGGTAGGATTTTTTTTTTCTTTTGTTTTGATTGTAATTTAAACAACCAAAATCGCAAATAAATTAATAAAAATACTCTATACTCTAAACTATTAAGCTGCAAGAAAAGATAGTTCCATGAAATGAGGTTATGAACTGTAGTATTATTTAGAATTTTACAAATATTATTTATAATTAGATTGATCATTTATTTCACTGATTGGTTTATGTTTAAAATGACTAGGATAAGTGTTAGAATATCATATTTAAGAATCATGTGTTATTTAGCTTACTGAATTTAGTTTTAATTTATCCATTACAACTGCTCTAACAACTGATCGAAAGTATATAAAATTCTAATCCATATTGCAATGCATTCCATGTGAATGTTAATTTTATTTTTACTTCATTTTTTTATTTATAATTTTTTTAGATTTTGTTCATCCATTTTAATGAAGATTTTGTTTATTTTATATTTATTAAAAAAATTGTTTATTTTGTTCTGTATTTATTTGGAATGTTCAAAATTATTTACTTGATTGTTGTACATAAAAGGAACATAAACTCTTTCAAAACACTAAATACATAATGAAGCATTGAACCTGATGTGAGATGATTTATTTGATTGCCTTAAATGTTGAGTGAAATTATTTGTTTTTGTTTATTTTGCTTTGTATATTTTTTTTCCTAAATGTTCAGAATTTATAAGTTTTATTTGTATTAAGATATAATAGATATCACACCATATGTTCTCAATCTCTTTCCCTGATCGATAGATATTAAGGATCAATTTTAATCATTGTTAATTTGCAATTAGTTTATTTGATGAAATGTGTTTTTTTTTTAAAAAAAAAAAAAGGATTATGAAATTTGCATTTGAAGGGATGTGTCCAGAGAGAATAATAAATGACATTGCAAAGAAGTAAATAGTCTATTTATTTTTATTTTATTTTTTGTGGTTATGTGCTTTTGATTCCTTTTTTTTTTTTTTTGTCTCTATTTTTTGTTTTAATTTTTATAATATTTTTTATTTTAATTGTAAAATTTTTTTTTTAACGTTATATATATTTACAAAGATTGTTGAAATAAAAAATATCTAATTGATATGACTGTTTTCTATACCTATAAATTTCATTAGAATTGAGAAAAGTATATGGAAAAGTCAATTATATTTTATTATGTTAGTACTAATTTTGATTCGGTTTTGGAAATTGTGTTTGCAAGGTTGTATTAAGGAAAAATGGTAAATAATGTAGTAGAGAATGCTAAATAGTACATTTATTTGTCTTATTTATTTTATAGTTTTGTGCTTCATATTCCATTTTTGTCCTTAATTGTTGGTATAATTTTATAAAGGAAATGAAGTTTATAAATTTAATGTATATATATTAAATTTGTAGGATGAGATGAGAAGAAGATGGAAAATTAAATATGGTTGGAAAAAAGCTCTATTTGATTGGACTTCTTCCTAATGATTTATGAATTTCATTGGTTATATTGTTGTTTATACTTTTGAGTAAAGAAGAAAGAGAAATGATATGATTAATTTATTTTTTAACCATAATTTAATGAACTTTTTTTTTTATTTTTTATTTTAGATAGCCAATTAGTTAATTGAATGACAAGAAGGGTAATTTCTCAAAATACTTGAGCATTTGTGTTGTTGTAAATGGTCTCTCAATACTTTTCTTTTTCTTTAAAGCTTTATAGAAGGGTTTTTTTTTTCTTTTTTTTTTCTACCATTTATACATCCACTAATTATTATTATTTTTTGTCTTGTCATTATTAAAACAATCCGTGCATTGCACGGGGTACAAACTCGTTTAAATAGGGGTAAATTGATGAAGTTAAGATTCAATCTCATGACATTTGGTTCTGATACCATGTTAAATTACTAATTATTCTAAAAACTTAAGCTGATAAGAAGAGATAAATTTAATCACTTAATCATTAGTTTAACATAATCAATGTAGAGTAAGACTAAATAACAATTAATTATTAACAGAATCTAACTAATATAACAGTTATCATCTTTCTCCGATGCTTTACCACGAGTTGTATCTTCATGTATAAGCTTGAAGCTTAATAGACACTACTTCGTTGGTCTATGTCAACTTACTTAAGAGCTAAAAAAAGTCAAAGACGACTTTGTTTGCTGAATGTTTTCCACACAGAATAGTGTGGTTTATTGAATACTATTAATAATCAAAGCGTGATAATGTTTGTTACAAGATAGTTTGATTATTCTATCAAAAGACAACGGATCATTATTCAAAAGAAAAGAAAATGACAACAGATCACTTACAACATTTTTTAAACTTTGAAAACTCTGTTAATCTGGACGTACAGCCGCGTCCTGCCGCATTGTTCTGCTTTTCCGCCTTTCCCGCCTTGTTTTCCTGCTTTCCCTCCTTGTTTGTCTCTGTTTGACCACCCTTATTTTTATTAAGATCGACCATTTTGGTTCGAGTTTGGCGTTCATGCTCGTAGAACTGTGTTCCCAAGCCAAGATGATTCATCAGCAGCCAAACAAATGTCAAGAGTTCTCCACCCCTACTTGGTTGTTGTGCATGCACAATTGGTATACACTTAATGGCAGCATAAGACATCAATTCCACCCAAACTCGGCTAATTACCATCCATTTGTCTACATCCAAATTCTTTAGCTGTTTTGCGAGGATGCAGGCATCAAATAACACAGATTTGCTTTTGCTTCCCTTCACAGCAACTGGTCTGAACTTCGAGTCCACCTTAAAGACTTCACTGCAGGCATCACGTCGACGTTCCTGCCATCGTTTTATTTTCTTCCGGCAGAAGAATTTCTTGGCTGCTCCACATAAGACTGTTTCACAGGCTTCCCTTGGCTGCAATTTTTTATTCCCTTTTGGCTGAAGAATCTCTTGGCTTCTGCACGAGTGTCCTCGAAGGCTATTTGCCAATTGCCCAACACCGGGGCCATCACTGCAGTCTGCATAACAAGGAGATAAAACATATAATCTGAAAGATTTTTGCATATTTCTTTATAATCATGACTACTAGATGCGGCTCCCTTTTCTTTATTTTTGGGCCAACAACGACAAGATTTGGGTATCTATTCTTTTATTTTTGGGCAACAAGGTTGGGGTGTGTTTTCTTGTTTTTCTGGGGGAGGAGAATCGGGTTTCTTTTCTTTTCTTTTTGGCCATGGGAAACAAGATTTGGATGTCTTTTCTTTTTGTTCAGGTTGTTGGGTCTGATAGAGTAGTTCTGTAGCCAGGTGCCACAGGAGAAGGCTTTCCGCGTATTGATACTCCTCGATGCTCCATTTTAGTTCGAAACTGCCAGAAGTCAGCATGAGAGCCCACTCGCCTCTTTGTGAACATGCATCCATGCCAGCTTTTAAACTGTTTACAGTCAAGGATTTCATCTTCAGCTGCTCAAAAATCAATTCCTCCATACCTTTACTGACCTTGTCTGAATGTGAAAAAAGAGAGATGTTACACTTGTCTAGAACTCCCTCAAGGCGCACGAGAGTAGCCAAACTGGAACACCATTCTGGAAGACCTTTCAAGCAATAGCTTATCATATCATATTGGGAAATAGACCGAGACCACCTTCGTCTCCTCAAAATGATATATGCAATGAATTTGCTCCACCCTGCGATCTTCATGGCAACGAGGGTCCAGTCAGAAAAAATAAACATCACAACATTTACTGCCTCGAAGCCTAACGCCCCCATGAGCAAGGCGTAGGAAAGCTTGATATCCAACTTCTTATCAAACCCGTACTCCTTCTCAATCGAACGGAAAACCATTAATGCAACCAGGATTGAAGAAAAGCTAATAAAGCGGAAGATGTACCCAATTTGGGTACGAACCACGACAACCTTGGTGTGGAGAAGATCATACATGAAATTAAGCTCATAAGATATTAACCTGAATGCCTCTGTCGCATTTTTAGTAAGGAAATATTGTCGGCTCAGTTCTCGGTCTTTTGAGCTCAAAAGGTAGCCCACAATAAGTCCCTTAAGCTTTTAAAGAAGCTATGTGCTTCTTGTAGTAAATGTATGTCGGATTCCAACTTATTTTGGCTCTGCGACATTTGGATTTCTGATCAAGAGGAGGTTGGGTATCCTCCGGAGTTGGCATCGCCTCCGCCTGTGATGGTGGAACGTGGATCAGATGCAATGAAGAGTAAATCGTCACGACGGCCTCTTCATAATCAGGCCCAGGGTTTGGCTTTGGCAACACTGAATGACCAAATTGACCCAAGCTGGCAAGATAGAGAGCACGTGTCCGCTCAGCGTACTTGATAGTTCCCGCAACAAACACCGTGAGAGTGGGAATCCATAGCTCAGCAGTTTTAGGAAACGTTTGATAGAAGATATAAACGGTGCTGACAAGCTGCACAACGAGCCCCGTCAAGTGCCTAAGCCAGAACTGATTATCCTCGAGAGCAAAAGAAGTAATTGTATCGGGGCCGCCGAGATGCATCAAAAGAAAGGAAGCCCAGAATGCCATGAAGCCCTCACCCCCATCCTTGAGCCGTTTAACAGTAGCATCGCCTTTGCCTTTGGAGATTAGTCCAATGGCAACGGCGGCGACCCAGTCACAAAGCAAGTATGCCACCCATACGCCACCGTGAAGCAGTTTCTGTCTCCCCCGTTTTCTTAAGGGAGCTAAAAAAAGTAGACATACCTGGAGGAAGAGGCTTAAGAGAATACAGCCCCGGAGATTCCATGCACTCCATAGCCTCTTGACGCCGGCGAGGAGGATGTCCAGGACAGATCCTGAAATTTTTACAATTAATCCTGCATGCATATTTACGTACTCTCCCCGTGTCTTCCTCACCCACATTAATGTTTATCATGAACCCATGCCATTGTTGAATTTACATGAATGGATTGGATGTGCCTTTTTTTCTTTTTCTTTTTTTTGAGTAGAGATTGGATGTGCTTTTGAATCCAAGATTGTTAAGTCTATATATAAACTAAGAGGATCGAGTATTTATGATATTGCTCATAGAGTGTCACACGTTTTCTAAAATGTAGGATTTGAAAGTGTAATTCATAAGAATACAATTAAGCATTTGGTAAAATAGTAATTTTGTCTTTAAAATTGTAGTTTAGCATTTAAAATCGATATATCGTTAGTTTTTAAAAAACACCTCCTTAGTTATGATTTAAAAACGTAAATTTTCTGCATTTTTAAATTGCAAATATTTAAAAACACAATCACAAACAATCATTTTTTTTTCAATTTATTTTAAAATCGCACTTTTTGTCTATGAAATCGCAATACCAAACACACCCTTACCCTATGATACATGGATTCAAATCTTTATTCTTTGACATTATGTTCTTTAGCATTCTTCATTGTTCATTTTTATGGTCAAAACAAACAAAAATAATGTGTCAAAAGGTACTGTCTCTAGGAAGAAGGTAGAAATTTAATTTGTTTAGGGGCCTATATTAATTAATTGGAGTGATTATGTTTTTTAGAAAGCCACCATTGGTGAAATGTCCAAACAAAATAACCACTACAAGCTATATAATGAAATATCAAAAAAAAAAAAACAAACAAACAACTAAAACTAGTGATCCCTCTCTCCATCCTATTATATATATCTATGTCTATATATATAAGCCGAATCACTCTCAGAAGCGTTTTAATATTGTGATATGTGGTGTGAACCATTTTTATTTAAATGTTAAACTAATATTTTAAAGCATAATTTGTGAATCGGTTTTTACATAAAAAACTTGTCATTAAATTAATGTAATTAATAATGTTTAATTATATTTCCAAAAGTTGTATTAGGATCCTCTCCATTTCGAAATCCCTCCATTTCCTCCATTTAGTGTATTTTGAAGGGTAGTATTGTTCAAGAGTTTTAATGAGGGTAGTGCATTAAATGTATTACCCTTCAAAATGCACTAAATGGAGGAAATTGAAGGATTTTGAAATGGAGAGGATCCTTTTCCAAAAGTTTTGTATGTATAAATTATTTCATAAATTTAGTATTAATGTCCAAATTAATCAAATAAGGAAACAAAAAATACAAATCGAAGAGATATGCTACAATGCAATATAATACCTACATTTGGCCCATATTTAGTGAGTTTCAAATTTCAATCCTTCCTTTCATGTGATTGTCCATTTGCCACGTCACTAAAAAATGGACAAAATGTGGACATTATATTGCACAGAAATATTTCTCCAAATCAAATTATATATCATATATAATAACCAAAACCTTATTTTGAAGTGTCTTCAAATCGTGACATGTGGCATGAACCTATTTTTTTTAAAAAAAACTAAACTGATTTCTTAACTAATTATTTTAAAAATTAAACGGGTTCATATTTTTGTTCTCTCTCTCTTTCCAACTCATTATTCACTCTCATTCCATGTCTCTCTCTTGGACCCGTTCATATATTTGTTTCTCTCACTCCTTTTTTTTCTCTCGAACAAAGTTTTCTTCCAAACTAGGATGGAAAATTTTCGTTCAACCTACTCTATAAAAGTGACATGCGTCCATTGAACATGTAAGATGCACATGTTTTTTGAATAGCAGGGACAAATTAAATTGGAATAAATTTTATTAAAAACTTATGTGCATGTCACATGTTATTAAAAAAATAGACATATGTCACTTTTATAGAGCAGGTTGAAGAAAATTTCTCAAACTCAGTTTGGAGAAAAACTTTGTCCAGTAATTATTTTTATGTTTGTTTCTCTAAAAGTTTCTTTGTATTGAAATATAATAGGTATCATACTAATTAATAAGATTTGATATTTTAATTTATTTGAATATTTTATTGGATTCTTTTTCATTTTTGTGATTTACTCAAATTTTCTAGCATTTTTGAAAGTGTTGAAAGAAATTTATTTGATTACATTAAATATTGAGTAAAACATGTGTTTTATTTTGTATTAAAAATAATAGATAAGATTTTGTTTATTTTACTCTATATTTTCTAAAATGATTAGATGGGTTTTATTTGTATTACAATTTAATCATTATCACATCAATAATATCAGAGATTCTTATTCATTTTCTATTAATATTTTGATAATCAAAATTCAAGTTTCATTCTTACTATTTTTTTTATATATATACTTTTCATTAAATGCATGTTTGGTACACTTAAAAAAAAAAAAAAAAGAGGAAACTTCACTTACCCTCCTGAACTTTAGCAACTTTTGCAGATACCCCCCAATGTTCAAAAGCTCTTACTTAGGTCTATTAAACTTTGTTTTTTTCTCACTTTGCCCCTTCCATACAAAAAATCCTAACGGAATGTTAATTTTACCCCAAAACTACAAGTCGTTTTAGGAACAGTGTAGTGTTGGAGTCAAGGGTAAAATTAGAATTGCAAAAAAATTTCTTTACGAAATGGGCAAAGTGAGAGAAAAACAAAGTTTGATACACTTAAGTGAGATCTTTTGAACATTGGAGGGTATCTATAAAAACCATGAAACTTCAGGGGGGTAAGTGAAGTTTTCCAAAAAAAAAAATACATGTTCAGTCGGTATGTAATCTTTAGTATGTATTTTCATTAAAAGATGCGTGATAATTAAATTTTTTTTACACTTATTTTAACTTATAATGAAAAGTAAGATGCAATGCATTTAAGTTTTAAAATTAAATTATAATGAAGAATCTTATGCATAACGCATATTATGTACTAGTTAGAATAACAGGTAAATAGTTTTGCTCTTCTTTCATAGCATGTGAAGATCAAGTATGAGATTGGCATATACCTTTATAGTATATAGTGGGTGATCGATGTCTCTCTGATAGATACTCGAAGTACATCAGAAAACATCGTTCCGTGTGTACCTCAACTGTTACCAATATTCTTTTCTCTATCTCTATTAACAAGATAAGCATAAAACATAAAACAAAACAAAAAACAAAAGAAAGAGAATCTAACCATATGATAGCTAGCTAGAAGTAACCAAAATTTGCAACCTTATGGAAGGTCGTGGTTGATAATTCATTTCTAGAAACAAAAAGAAAAGAAGAAATGTATGAAAGGTCCTGTCCCTATAAAGTAAAACCAGCATTCTTTTCCCATTTCTCTATTGTTAACAGTAAATTCTCTAGCATTTGATCATTATCGTTTATCCTTATGAACAAAAAGAAATAATCAATGTACGGAAGGCCCTTTCTCCAATTACAAGGTAAGTATGAATGAAGAACATCAAACCCTTTGATATATAGAAGGAACTACTAAAGTTTTATATATAGCATCAAATACTTCAACATTGTTCCACCATTTTTATGAACAAAAAGAATAATCGATGTACGAAAGGCATCATCCCTTAAAAATAAACTGTTAATAATTTCACATTTCTCCTTTTCACTCTTGACAAGGTAAGTATCCATAAAGAACATCGTAGGAGCAATAAAATTTTATACAATCAAACTTATATTCTCTGCATTTTTTTTTTCTCCTTCTTCTTTTATGAACAAAAAGAAACAAGCTTGGCATGAAACGCCCCATCCTATATAAAGTAGACTGTTAACCACTACATTTCCCTTTTCCCTCTTAATAAGGTAAGCATCAATAAAGAACATCTAACCCTATTGAAAAAACTTATAATGCAATATTATTGGAAAAGTTATAAAAGGGAATAAAGATAGAAGGAAAATAGAAGAAGAATCACCCTTGGTGATTATCTTATTGAAAACTGAGAATAATCAATATAAATGTTGGTCAGATCGTCCTTATTAGGTTTAAATTATAAAAAAAAAAAAAGGATGTAACGTCTTACCCCAATGAAACAATATTATTCGTTTTGCTCTCCCAAACTAGACTTCTCAGGACATCACCCATTTTGGTATTACTCTCGCATAATATGCTTAACTTTAGAGTTCTAACACTTGTATAAATACACTTAACTACGGAGTTTTAACAGATTCATTGTTATTGCAGCTTTAAAATGTGTTGTTATAAAAATGGTGCAAATATATATATAAGCACATCCTCATCCTCATATCTAGGCGATGTGGAACGCCATAATCACCCCATCTTAGGAGCCAACATTCTCATTGGCAACCTCATAAGCTTGTGCATGCTCCCCCCATCTCAAGCTAGGCAATTGCTCTAATACCATTTGTAACGTCACACCCCAATGACATAATATTGTCCGCTTTTGGCTTCCCCAAACCATGCTTCCTATAAGGTCACTATGATGCCCCAAATTTAAAAACCCTAAAAGAAATACTATTATTTGAAAAACAATTGATTTTATTAAACATTTTCATAATGCCCTATTTAATTGCAAGTGTCTTAAAACCCTTTTTATTTGAGAAAACGACCAAAAATTCAACTCTTAGCTTTTAGCCAAACGTTTGATGGGGGCCACCAAACGTTCGACTTACAACCCTAGAACCATTGGATTAATGCTTTGAGTAAAATATTATTTCCTACTTACGGAGCTAGAAATTTTTATGGGAGGGGGTTAGCCAAAAAAAATTTTGGGTTCTTTAGAACTTTTTTATTAAAAAAAAAAATTATTTTTGTTGTTTTTTAAACTAAAGACTACCTGTGGACTAAAAAAGTGAGCATTTGAAAGTCTAGGCCAAAAATAAAAATAAAAACTTAATGGGTATAACCCAAAATATTTTATTGGGTATGGTCATAAAATCTAAAAATAGGGCCAAAATTTTTTTGAGAGGGGGCCAAATGACTAAAATTAGAACTAAACTTTACTTTTTTTTTAGGGGTTTGCTAGGGGTTCTTCTCATAGTGTTCTCCTAACGTTCTTCCAGTCTTATGTAAAACATGATTTAAGAAAAAATAAAATTGTAATACCATTTTTTTGCTAACAGATTAATTTTTATGAGTTAATAGTTAGGTTCTAATGCTTTAAAACTTGTTTTTAGATTTAAAACTAAAACCTAAGGGTGGAAGGTTAACCCTTTAGAGATGATATCACTCAAAATGGATTTGATCATCCTAAATTTGATGCTAATGCCTCAATTTTGGTGCTAATGCCTCACAAATTTGGTGCTAATGCCTCAAATTTGGTGTTAGTGCCTAAAAAAATGGGTGGTGGAGGCCACTACAATTTTATTTTTTATTAAATCATGTTTTACGTAATACTAGGAGAATGCCAAGAGAACCTACGGGGAGAACCCCTAGCATTTTCCTTTTTTTTTTTTAATTTCTATTTTTTTTCCTTATTTGCTTCATTGCTACTTGTGAGAAGAATTTGATTTTCCAATCATGCAACCTATTCCACACTTTCTCTTAAAACTTTTAAGACCATGTTGTCTAGATTTGCTAATGAGCGCCAGTAATCATAAGTATTTATCATAGTGTTGTGTGGCTTGGATCCCAGATAGCTGGATTATTTATTGTTTCTTCTTTTGGTTGGTATTTCTGCAGAAAAAGATTGAGGTTCTCTCTTTCTTAAGCTTTCAATCAGAGGCTTTCTTATAGATCTCCAGAAACCTTGTCAATTTATTCCACTTCACTGAGTTTGCCTTGCAAAACAACAAAATATCGTTAGGAAAAAAAAAAGAGAGAGAGAGAGATTTAGTTGTTCACCTCTTTTGGAGGTTGGCTCTCCCATAAGGGCCTCCGATCTCTCTAGATGGTGGAGGAGGAGCTAAGTTCCCAACACAAATAAGAAAAATGTAGGTCGATAGACGTCCCTTGCCTTATTCCTTGAGTTGGAGTAATTCTCCCCATTAGCATGCCATTAGCAACAATTACGTAGACAATACTAGTACAAGCCATAATGATCCTTATTCATTTACTGGCAAAGCTCATTCTTCGCATTACTGCCTCCAAAAAAACCATATTTCACACTATCGTATATTTTGCTTATATCTTTTAGACCCATATAACCCACATTGCCCACATACAAGTATGATGTAAGAATATTATCGGCACTCAATTTACCTGAGATAAAGGCATTCTAATTATAAGAGATTATATGTGGAAGCACAACTTTCAATATATTTGCTAGTTGGATATTATTTATATACAACATATTGCATAAACTGATGGGCATGAATTCTATCGCTCTAGTTTGACTTTAATTTTTTTTGGAATAAATGAACTATTGGTAGAATTAATCTTCTCTTCTAGTTGGCATGAGTTTAAAAACGAAGGACAACATTACACATCTTCCCTCCGACCGTTGCCCATTTTCGTTGGTAAAAACAGGCTAGGTACTCATATGGACCTCATGATTTTACTGGCTACATTCGAGGTAATTAATTAATTAACCTCCTCTAGTGTTGTAACGCCCCACCCTAAATTCAAGGGTGAAAGTAAAAACTTATCTTAGTTTTTTTGAAAAGAAAACTTATCCTAGTTAACCACGAGACACTACTATTATATCCTTAACGCAAGGAAAAAACTTGTAACAAATTTTTGCCTTTGAATTGGAGTAGAGATTTTCGACAGACACGGGTCATCCCCGCGTCTGCCACCAAAAATCTAATTTCGGCAGACACTATGGATAGAAAGATACAATAAAAGGAATATTTCCCCTTAAAAAAAAAAGAAAAAGAGAAGGAATATTTCATGCGTGCTCCGTATCTGCTTCCCTGCCGCTTGCCCACTCTCCATTCTCGTCACAGGGGAACAAAATGAGTTTAGGACATTTGACTTTCTTCACGTACGTCAACTCTGGAAACAGTGCTAGCAGTTGCTGCCAATCCATCTGCAATTCACTCAACAACTCCAACCGTAGAATGCTAACCTTCCATTTCTCGCATCCCACCGGGTGCAGTACTTGCGACAGCTTTCCTCCCCTTACATACAGCTTCTTCAGCTTCTTCAGGTTTAAGCGCTTTACCCAATCAGGCATCTCAGAATAAGGGAGATTCCGGAGCTCCAGTTTCGCTAAAGAAGCAGGTGATGTAAGATCCGGAGTCGCGGTAGTTGTGTTCGTTGAATTTCCCTGTTCGATCCTCTGCTCTTTCTCTGGCCATGCTACAGATAACGACACGAGCTTTTTAAATTCTGATAAAACAATCAGCTCCGCTACGTCCTGAGTCTTATACCTTCTGTCTACATTTATGCTCAACTTCTTCAAACTTCCCAGATTTGCCAAATCTTTCAGCTCGCAGACCTTCTGGACGTCAAGCACCTTCTCGCCGTCGTGCCCTGAAGTTTTCCCGGGACTCTTTCTTTTTTCTTTGGGTGGTTTACCAATCAAAAAGCCATGAAGGACTTGGAGTTTTGAGAGATTAGAAAGTCCAGCAGGCATGTGGCTAATCAAGTAACACCCAGATATGTCTAACCATGTCAGGTTTGTCAGTGAGCCTATTCCTTCAGGAAGGCCGATGTAGATTAGGATGACCTATCTTATCTTTTAGTCTTTTATTTAAATTAGGTTTCTTTATTAGTCTTTTAATTGTTTTAGTTTACTTTTCCTTCTAGTCTGAGGTTTTAGATTACTTTTCCTTCTAGGATGTAATCCTAGTTTATCTTGATTACTTTTCCTTCTAGGATATGTAATCCTAGTTTATGTTAACTTCTTTTATGTTTTAGCCTCTAAGCCTATAAATCTGAGGCTTAGACCCTTTGGAAAAACAGTTCATTATTATTATTGGTTTTGTTTAATAAGAATACTCGAGTTGAGTTTCTTGGTTCTTTTTCCTTCAGCTTTAGATAGCATCTCTTAGAAGATTTCTTTGATTTTGTGATAGTCTCACAATCTTAGGAATATTTATCCCTTACATTCTTTATTTTCTTGATTATTTACATTCTAACCTGCATCGGTTGGTATCGAGCCAGTCTCTTTCCATGGCACCGATCACAAGGGAAGGGTAACCGCTTTGCACACTTTCGGAGGATGGGAATGATCGCGAAGAACCAGTTAGAGAAGAATCATCGGACCTATCAGGCACATTCGGGCACAATTTGCGGCTTGAGGAACAAATTGCAGTCCTCACAAAGCGATTGTCCATCAAGAATGTTCAAAGGCAGAGCGTCGGCATATACCCTCACCGCGCGACTCGGAGGAGGAAGGCGCGCGTGTGGAGAATGAATCTGAAACCCTTTTGCGGGTAGCGGGTGCCTGAGACATCAACCTCTGGTACAAGCTCGGGCCAATCGGTGGGAATCCGGTTTCAAACTCGATATTCGAGAATTCAATGGGGTCTCAACGAGAATTTTAATTTGGATAGCGGCAATTGAAGAAGTTCTTGATTTCAAAGTACGAGGATCGGCGAGTTTCTTTGGTGCAACCAAGTTTGGGGAAGAGCTGCGGCGTGGTGGCGACAAGAAGCAATCTAGGACTTGGCTAGGCAAATCAAAATCAGCAGATGGGAGCATGTTGAAGCACATGCGGCCGGCCTTCTTGCCATACAATTACACTCGAACCATGTATCGGTGACTCTGAATTTAAGCCAAGGTTCAAGACCGTGGATGAGTACGGAGGAGTTCTACAAATACTTGACACGGGTTGAGTTAGCGGGAGCGGATGATCAATTAGTATCCGATACATCGGAGGCTGCGACAAAACATTCAAGATTCACTAAATCTTTTGATCCCGTTAACGTGTCTGCGGCTCATCAAAGAGCCCTTCTATTGGAGAAAAGCAGCTGGCGGAGGATCCACGAGGCTTCTTTGGGCGTGGCACGAGGGGGCACCGACTAGCTTCTACGGGCCGTTCACACCTCGAAACACCACCCAATCATCAATCCCAAGCAGGCTCCAACTACAACGGCCCACCTAACGAGTGCAACGACGAATGGGCCTAAATGCTTTAAGTGTGGTGAACCGGGTCCGCGAGTGCGGATTGCCGCAAGGGAGATAAATATGGAAAGGGTCTACTCATTGACTCGAAGCGCCTTCAATGAGCAAAGGCGATGAAGAAGAGCAACAAACCTTTGATGACTACGGGGCGTGGAAGAAGAACTCATTACGGAGATAGCGGCCCTAAGCTTAATGGTGAGGAGGATATGTCTTACACCCGAAAGGCGGAAGGAGATAGCGAACAAGCGGCACAACCTTTTCACTCCACATGCACTATTGGAGGTAAGGTTTGCAAACTAATCATTGATGGAGGCGGTTGTGAGCGTGGTAGCGAGAAGCGATTCGAAGCTGGCCCTAGACACGAGAAACACCCCACCCTATCGCTGGCTCAAGAAGGAAATGAGGTAATAGTTTCAAAGCGTTGCCTTGTACATTTTCTATTGGTACCAAATATAAAGATAACACTTGGTGTGGCGTGGTGGCCATGGATGCCTGCCACCTATTCTTGGGAGACCATGGCAATATGGCCGAAATCGCACCACGATGGGCGGAAGAACACCTACAGCTTCTTAGTGGATAATGTGAAGCTTACTCCTCCTACCTAACCCGGAGGCGTGGCAAACCCCAAGTGGTGGGCCAAACACTTCTAGCCAAAAGAGAGTTCATAAGAGAAATGCTCGATGTCGATCAAGTATACCTACTCTACAAGAAAGAATGTAGCCCAATGAAGATCATACCAGAGGCGCTTATGGGTTTGCTAGAGGAATTTGATGTATTCCCAAAAGACCTACCAGATGAGCTACCACCCCTGCGTGACATTCAACACCAAATTGATTTGGTACCCGAGTCTAACCTTCCCAACCGACCACACTATCGCATGAGTCCTAAAGAGTATGAAGAATTACGAAGACAAGTGGAGGGACCATCGGCTAAAGGGCACATTCGGAGAGCTCGAGCCCATGTGCAGTTCCAGCATTGCTCACACCCAAGAAAGATGGGACATGGAGGATGTGCGTGGACAGCCGCGCCATCAACAAAATTACGGTACGATATAGATTTCCCATTCCACGATTAGATGATTTATTGGATCAATTGAGTGGGGCAACTATATTTACCAAACTGGATTTGAAGAGTGGTTACCACCAAATCCGAGTACGGGTTAGCGATGAGTGGAAGACAGCGTTTAAAACGCGTGAGGGACTTTATGAATGGTTGGTGATGCCGTTTGGATTATCTAATGCTCCTAGTACCTTTATGCGAGTAATGAACCAGATATTCCGCCCATTCATCGGCAAATCAGTGGTCGTCTACTTTGACGACATCCTCATTTATAGCTCTAACCCAGAGACACACATCCAACACATACGGGAGGTACTCCTTGTGCTACGACAAGAGAAATTTTATGCAAAGACCGCCAAGTGTTCTTTCATGACCGACTCAAGATTTTTTCTTGGATATGTGGTATCCAAGGATGGATTAGCTGGATTAGTCTAAAGTAGCAGTTCGTGATTGGCCTCTCCCTACTACACTACTTGAGGTACGTAGTTTTCATGGATTGGTGTCCTTTATCGTCGCTTTATTCACAATTTCAGCACCATATTGGCACCAATCACGGAATGCATGAAGGCGGAAAATTCTCATGGAATGAGGCAGCTACTAACGCCTTCGAGTTGATCAAGGTCAAATTGATCACAGCTCCATTATTAGTCCTTCCCAACTTTGACATACCGTCCGAATTGCATTGCGATGCATCCAAGATAGGCATTGGAGCGGTGCTTAGCCAATTGAGCGGACGATTGGCCTATTTCGGTGAGAAGTTGAAGAGCGCACAACTCAATTATAGTACTTACGACATTGAGTTCTACACATTAGTGCAGTCGCTAAAGCATTGGAGCTCCTACCTCGTCTATAATGACTTCATCTTGTACTCGACCATGAAGCTACCAAGCACCTCAATAGTCAAGATAAGTTATCTGCCGACATGCTAAATGGGCCGCCAGGCAGCAATTTTCTTTCACCATCAAGCACAAATCAGGCATTGAACAAAGTGGCCGACGCCTCACCGAAAAGACATCATTACTTACTACCATGAAATCGAGGTAATAGGGTTTGAATTATTGAAAGATTCCTTATCTAGTGACCCGCTTTTTGGCCCTATTTTAGAAGATGTGTCCACAAGAGCACAAGGAGGCTTTGTATTGCATAATGGGTTCCTTTTCAAAGGCACTCAATTGTGCATTCTCAAGGAGCCTACGATTGAAAATTATCAAAGAACGCCATGACGAGGGTCACATGAAGTAGATAAAACACTTCAACCGGTGGTAACAGTTCTATTGGCCAAGTATGCGGAGAGAAGTGGACAAACTAGTGAAGAGTTGCGGGGTATGTCAAGTATCAAAAGGAGCGCTACCAATGGCCTATATTTACCTCTCCCTATTCCGTAACAACCATGGACAAATGTGAGCATGGATTTCGTGTTGGGTTTACCAAGGACACAAAAGGTAATGATTCCGCTTTTGTAGTTGTTGATAGATTCTCTAAAATGGTGCACTTCATTGCGCAAGAAAACCGCCGATGCGGTCAATGTGGCATGCTTATACTTTAGAGAGGTATACCGCCCATGGCTTACCTTTGTCGATAGTATCGCATCATGACACAAGATTCCTTAGCCACTTTTGGCGATGCTTATGGAGGTTATCAAGCACAAAACTTGATTTCAAAGAGTGCCTACCACCCACAAACAGATGGACAAATGTAAGTCGTTAATCGATCATTGGGAGCTCTACTCAAGTTTGGTGGGGAACACATTAAGTCATGGGATACAAAATTATTCCAAGCCGAGTTTGCTTACAACTGTTCCACAAACCGAAGCACAGGCTTAAGCCCATTTACCATCATTTATGGGAGTAATCCTCGTGCCCCACTAGACTTGGCACCTATCCCAGACATGACGAGAACAAACACAACAGCAGAAGACTTGATGATCCAAATCCAGGAAGGCCACAAATTAACAATCCAGAAATTACAAGAGTCCACTGCCAAGTATAAGGCAAGCGCCGACAAGAAGAGACGAGCTGTTGAATTTGAGGAAGGAGATTTTGTGTGGGCT
This sequence comes from Carpinus viminea, assembly GCA_013348765.1. NCBI lineage: Eukaryota > Viridiplantae > Streptophyta > Magnoliopsida > Fagales > Betulaceae > Carpinus > Carpinus viminea. Next base: position 64,588,521 of record CP054667.1, read on the forward strand.
ATCTTGACAAAAGACAGATTCCCTGTGGGAGAATACAACAAGTTGGCAGCTCGTAAAGTGGGTCCGGTAGAGATAATCGCGAAAATCAATCCAAACGCATACCGGTTGAAGCTACCAAGCCATATTAAGACGTCTGATGTCTTTAATGTCAAATACCTTGTTCCGTTTATAGAGGACTTATCAGAGGAAGATGCAAATTCGAGGACGAATTCTCTCCAACCTGGGGAGGATGATGTAGATTAGGATGACCTATCTTATCTTTTAGTCTTTTATTTAAATTAGGTTTCTTTATTAGTCTTTTAATTGTTTTAGTTTACTTTTCCTTCTAGTACGAGGTTTTAGATTACTTTTCCTTCTAGGATGTGTAATCCTAGTTTATCTTAGATTACTTTTCCTTCTAGGATATGTAATCCTAGTTTATGTTAACTTTTTATGTTTTAGCCTCTAAGCCTATAAATAGCTTAGACCCTTTGGAAAAACATTATTATTATTATTGGTTTTGTTTAATAAGAATACTTAGTTGAGTTTCTTGGTTCTTTTTCCTTCGTGCTTTAGATAGCATCTATCGCTTAGAGAAGATTTCTTTGATTTTGTGATAGTCTCACAATCTTAGAATATTTATCCCTTCTGTTTACTGTTTTCTTGATTATTTACATTCTAACCCTGCATCAAAGGCTCTCTAAATAATGACAGGCATGGAGGTCCACGATGATTAGTTTGGTGAGTTTGCAAATTGATTTTGGAAGCACCGTAACTCTAGTGATTCCCCAAGAACTCGGTATCATCTACTTCAACAACTTGCTTGGTCGACTCCTGATATCTACCCAATTGAAGAACTTTCAAATTCTTCATCTCTGATAAACTGTCCTCTCTTAAATCAACATACGGCTCACTTACGTTAAACAGAGTTTCAACTTTCTCCACCTTCAGACGGAAGCCATAAGTCAACTCCCGAAGCGACGAATATCCTTCTTCAGTTTTTACTAGGAACCCCCTTTTATTCTTCTTGTCAGAGAAATCTGCAGTTGGATTTCCATTTGGGTGAAAGTGAGTGAAGTTGTAAGCGAATTAGCGGTGTGGTGCATCTTGCGAGTTCGAGCTTGGTCGCGCTTTTGAGGAACCGATGATGCTGGCGATAAATTCTTCAAACAAATTGTTGCCCTTATCCTCGGCACTAGTGTCGGATAAAAACCCCTCACCTACCCACCAGTGGACCAATGCTTTCTTCTTGATGACCGCGTTCTGAGGGAACACTGAGAAACAGAGCAAACAGTTCTGCTTCCATTTATCAACACCTGGACCATTGTAGACCTCCTGAATCTCCTTCAAAATTGAGCTCTTAGACATCATGTGTTCGATATTTAGCTCTAACTTCTTAGCAAAGCGGGAAGGTTTGACGCTTCTAGACAACAAAGTATCTGAAGAGATTTTTTTGATTGAATCGATTCAGTCTTTTGTTAGAGAATAGGAATGTAGGCTTGTCCCACATTGCTTAGTGTTGAGAAATCCCTTGTCACATGCTCACATAAATAAGCCTCACCTAAGGCTTGTCCCACATTGAAAATGTATGAAGTCTTTCTCTACTTTGGCTCCTATATAAGGAGGCCTCTTATGTTCAATATATTCACTCAATAAAAACAAGATATAGCCTATAAAGTTTTAGTGTGTGGATGTAGGTCTTAAACCGAACCACCTTAAATCTTGTGTCTCTGTCTATTTCTCTTCTTGCTCTTTTATATTTCCGCTTTATGTTTTCTAATATGGTATCAAAGCTAATAGGCTAACGCCAATTATTAGATTCTGGGTTTATTTTTCGGATTGTTTTCACAATCACGAAACCCTATCTCTTCTATCAAATTCTGTTTATTTGCTTTGTTTTTATTTCTTAAGTCTTTTGTTCTCATTTCCCTGTAATTTCTTTCATTTTCTTGCAATTTATTTTTCTCTGTTTTAGATTGTTTTTACAATCACAGAACTTTGTCTTTTGCAAGTTTATTTTCTGTATTCTACTTTCTGTTGCACAGAAGTCATGTTTTCTACTGTACAGGGTCGACAACTTCATCGTATGATCGAAAGATCCGTGAAAGCCCCATCGATCGGTTTGCCGCAAAGATGCCACGTTGTCCGTTGGATAGATCTCCTCGTGATTCAATAATGACCACATCTCCATCCGCCACACCATCTCCTGCTGCTCCCAATCAACCGCCGGATCTTCCGTGGATCTCAATTAGCACCGATCGCAGCCCACCGAACCTTCTCGGTCAACAAACCACCACGGTGGTGTCTCGCCAGTCGGTGGATCAGGCAAATTCATGCCATTCCAGACTTGCACGCGTTGCTATAGTCAAACACATTACCAACCACTTTATTCTGCGCCACGCTCACCAGCTATTATGGCTCCATCCGACCAGATCTGCAAGCAGTGCCTTGATGAAACACGCCCAACGCCGACCGGAGAAGAAGTGACTAGATCCACCTCCGGAACCTTTCCCAGCCGTCCACTGGTCCACGGCCAAGCTCTGCCAAATCGATCAATCGATGACGCTCTTCCCTCGATATGCATCAATCAGCCGCCATCCTTTCCTCTAACCAAATCTGGCCCATCACAAATAGTTTGCAGTGTATTTTGTTCTTGAGAGAAAGTGAGCAGTGAATTTGTTAGTCCGAGAAAAAAAAAAAGAAAAAAAAAAAAGAAAGAAAGAAAGAAAAGAAAAGAAATGAATGAATGAAGGAACGACACGAGCGAAAAATTGGGGGAATTTGTCCCTCCTTGTCAACACTGCAGGGAGACTTTGAGTCTCTCTCCTCTCCTGCAAGTGCGAAGCAGCAAAGGTGTATTGGTTTTACACAAAAAAAAAAAAAAATAGAAAAAGAAAAAAAGAGGCCAAAGATGCCCATAAAAGAGGCCCAAGTTGCCCATTTTCTTTCTCTCTTGGTCCTTTGTTGGCCCGGTATTTGGCATTTATGGTATTGTTTCAAACCCATGCCCATTTCAGCCCATAGTTGGCATTATATATTTTGGCCTTTGTGGTATTATTTAAACTCAGGCCCAACCTTTGTGGTATTGTTTCAAACTCAAGCTCATTTCAGCCCATTGTTGGCTTTCATATTTGGCCATTGGCCCATTATTTGTAATTTGGCATTTGTGGTATTGCCCATGCCCATTTTAACCCATAGTTGGCTTTCATGTAAGGCCCATAGTTGGCCCATTCCGGCCAAAAGTTGCCGATGTTCAAGAGCCGCCGACGTTTCCAATTTCGGTGCCATCAATCACCTCCTTCAATGTTGAAGTCAATAAGCAAACTCAAGCTTTCACAAGTTCCCACCTTGAGTTTGAGGGGGAATGTTAGAGAATAGGAATGTGGGCTTTTGCTTAGTGTGAGAAATCCTTGTCACATGCTCACATAAATAAGCCTCACCTAAGGCTTGTCCCACATTGAAAATGTATGAAGTCTTTCTCTCCTTTGGCTCCTATATAAAGAAGCCTCTTATGTTCAATATATTCACTCAATAAAAACAAGATATAGCCTATAAGGCTTTAGTGTGTGGATGTAGGTCTTAAACCGAACCACCTTAAATCTTGTGTCTCTGTCTATTTCTCTTCTTGCTCTTTTATATTTCCGCTTTATGTTTTCTAATATCTTTAACGTTGAGACAACTCCAAGGGTTTGGTCAAGCTTTTCTTCAAGGATTTTGGTTTCAACGGATTTTCTTGATTCTTCTTTTCCTTCTCTGAAGGCATCGTCCAAATTGTTGAGAATCAAATCTTTGAACTTATTGTTGACGCGGTCTCCCCATTCCTTCAGTCTCTCACAGCCATTTTCTACGCACATGAGTTCCTCCAGGATATTCTTAAACTTTAGCTGTAGATTTTTGTCCTCCTTCTGGGTAGAAGTAAGGTGTTTCTTTCTCTTGGATAATTGGTCTAGAAACTGCGGCACGATGAAATCGATGAATATATGGAGGGCGTGGTTCGCCCAGATTTCGAGAATGAAAGAAGATCCAAAGGCTCAAATGAAGAATTTTGAGAGGTGGTTTGTTTCGACATGGTTGATTAACAATAAGGAGCCAACGTACAACGTACAACCTCAGATTAACAATAAAGAATGGAACAATACAATGAAATGAAGAGAAGGAAGAAAAGAACAGAAAATGGCACAAGATTCGAACAAATTAATCGCAGAATGAGGCTGAATGAAGTGGAACAAGAAAATAAAATGATCCAAGAGGCTCAATCCCTTGAATATGCTTACAGAGAATTTAACAACCCCTTATAAGTATAATGTCAAGAGTACAGGAAACAATCTTTCAATGAAAAGGGGAAGATTAATGAGTGAAAGGTATGCTTCATTAAAAAGCATCTAATCCTATAACAGAAAGAATGAGTGTACCAAAGGCCTCAATATAAAGTAAAACCAGCACCCTTTTCCCCTTTCTCTAATAACAAGGAAAGAATTAATATTAACTATGATACAACTTACAAGGAATTCAATTTTTATACCATCAACATTAAATTGATCTCTAGCATTTTTTTTTTTTTGAACGGAAAGAGATAACAATATATATATATATATGTACCAAAGGCCCTGTCTCATGTAATTAAAGTAGATTATTACAGTATCTATTTTAATAATTAGTCTTGCCTTTCCTCTAATTTTATGATGAAAAAGAAATAACCAGTGTACGAAAGGCATCATCCCATAGAAGTAAAGTGCCAACTATTTCCCCCCTCCCTCTTCCTTGTAATTTGGTACTGTTAACTATTTCCCATTTCCCCTTCTCACTCATAACAAGGCAAGCATCCATAGCTTAGAAATAAAAAACGGAAGGCATCCATAAAGAACATCTCAAAGTTTAAAAATTTACGATGTCGATATTTCAAGAATTTTTCCTGTTTAATTTCCTTTATAAAAAAACACCTTCTAAAAAGGGTATACCTGTTATATAAGACATCATAGTAGGCTGCATAACTAGAAGATACAACATATAATCCGAGAGGATCTTACAGAAATCACAATAATCACTTTCATTGTTGTTGACTTCATTCGTATTATTGTAGAGGACTTCTGTAGCAACATGCCAAATTATAAGGCTCTGATCATAATTAACATTGACTTACTACTACCACTATTCCAATCACTATCCTATAGAACCCAATCACCTCAAGCTGAACATATCCTCGTCGCAGTGTCGGGATCATCTTTTTCAGCTGATCAAAGATGAAATCTTGCGAAAACCACACGCCAGAATATAAACCGGACAAAAGATAAGGGTTTGGGTGTAAATTTTGACTCTATGAATGTGAATGGTGAGAATGAGACCACTCAGCAGCCAGCCATGCAAGATACGTGGTTTGGTATATATTTTTCAAATTTCTCTTGAGTGACAGAGTTGTTAATTGTCATTGAGGGCTGATTTTATTTGATAGAAGAGGTCAACTCAAGCTGGACCATGATTGTGGGCGAAAGTTTCACTAAAAAATAGACCACAAGATCTCCATCAACAATCCTCATATTTTATTAGGCTTATGTCCCCCATCATATTTTATTAGGATCATGGCTCACGAGTCACGAGAGAACGCGACTCAAGTTGGGCTCCAACTCGTGATTTATCTTCTCCTCATGCTCTAGTCCAACAACCTTAAGAGGCTCCAGCATTCGTCACTCAACAATTACCATCAAGTAGTCGGCCAACTCTTATGATAATGGCCCATTAATAAAACACAAATTCAAAGGAGGAGCTTATATGGCCAATCATATATAGGTTGGACGTCCAACCCATTTTAAGGTTTTTTTTTTTTTTCGTTTGGCCCAAGTGAAGCTCCACCCGAAAAAGGGTCCAACCAAAGTGCAAACTTACAGCCCAATCCAGTCATGGGAGACCATGTCATCTGTTTTTAAAGAAGTCAAAGTTTTACCATTACACCTGTAAAAGTGACAGCATGCACGAGTTTACATAGGTTGGATTTAAAAAAAAAAAAAAAAAAAAAAATTGCAATAATCTACTTGTCCATAATCTCTCAACTTACATTTTTTCAACCAAAACTACATTCATGAGTTATTTAATGGAGAATACGGAAAATTGTGGTTTATAAAGTGAGGATCTGATGCCCAAACCACAAACATATATATTATGCTAATTGGCTCAATTAATGGATCCTGAAAAGTTTCGAAATAGAAGTGGTATGTAACAAATTGATTGGCTAAACATCAACTTAGTTTTTTTTAAGGACAAGGATCTTCTCCGGTCCAAATGAAAGGAAGGAGGGGATCAAGTTAGTTTTATTATAAGGGTAAAAATGTCATTTCACATTTTTAGACAATTTTGTCCTTCAAATAAAACTAGATGGCCCTCCGGTTCATTTAAACTTTAGAGGATCCAAATTTATTTCTTAAGCCTCGACCATTAATTTACCCTCTTTTTAAGTATTTCCGGCCATTAATGCACCTGTGGAAAGTCACAATATCTTTCTCAACAACTTGCATGTATATATATTTTTTAAATGTTATTTTATATCTCTAATTATTTTTTATAATTTATTTATATTTATATCGCTTTTTACTAGCCCATAATCATCATTGCAACAGAAACCAGTTTTATTGCCTTCCTTGCTCAATGTCTAACCCTATCCCTATGGACCTATCCCTATGATGGGAAAAGAAAATCTAACACCAAATGGTAGAAGGCATTCAAGTTTGAATTTCGTAAGTGCTATAGGAGATGTGCTGTAAAAACCTAAACCAAATACTTCAATTTTAGGACCAACAACCAATTACAAATTCATGCTCGTGATGAGAAGCATTTGCTTGAAGTTAAACTGAGCAGGAGTGCAAGATATACTAGTATTTTCACACACATCACAAGCATCTCTATTCCAACCTGAAGTAAATAAAGTTACAGCAAAATCTTCTACCCATCCTCAAAACAACAACAAAAAAAAAAAAATCTATATAAAAAAGAAGCCATTGAATTGGCTAGTTTATCCAATTTACTTGCCCACAATCAGTTTTGCTCTTGCATGGCCCTCGTTTATTTGGAACTGATCCCCTATGCCAAAATGAGCCATTAATAGCCAGACAAATGTGATAAGCTCTCCTCCTTTGCTTAGTTGAGCAGCATGGGAATTCGCCCTGCAATGGCCTGCAGCATACGACAACAATTCCACCCACACTTCACTAATTAGCTTCCATCTATTCTGACCGTCCAACTTTTTTAGCTCTTTGGCAAGAATACATGCATCAAACAGCACAGATTTACTTCTGTCGCCCTTCAAATCAACCGGTTTGACATCAGTATTTACGGCAAGGATCATTTCACATGCCTGTTTATGTTCTTTTAGTCCTCGTTGTGGATTCTTTCTTTTGAAGAAATTTTTGGCCTCGGCACAAGTATCGCGGAATCTTATTTGGCCAATACCCGCAACAGCAGACATCATAGTAGGCTGCATAACTAGAAGATATAACATATAATCCGAGAGTCTCTTACAGAATTCACGATAATCACCCTCATTGTTCTTGACTTCATCCGTACTATAGCAGAGTTCTGTAGCAACATGCCAAATTATAAGGCTCTGATCATAATCAACATCAACAACATAAGACATCAACTTACTACTATCACTATTCCAGTCACTATCTTGTAGAACCCAATCACCTCGAGCTAAACATATCCTCTTCGCAGTGTCAGGATCATCTGCGAGTCTGGATTTCTTTTCCAGCTGACCAAAGATGAAATCCCATATGTTTTTTGTAAATGGTCTCTTGGAAACGTATTTCATCCAATCATAGAAATCCTTAAGGCCCAAATATTCATCAATGACATGAATCAATATACGGCCAACATAATTCCTTCGATGAAGACCTTCTTTCAAACAATAATCTATCAAGTTGTATTGATGTAGAGATTCAGACCACCTCCGGAATAGGATTTGTCTAGCTCGTCCCAACCAACTTGTTGATTCTGTATTTGCCGTTGATTCTGTATTTGTGCACCAGTTTATCCTCTTGACAAGGAGAAAGTATTTGAGGAGAGGGAGGAAGCATCTGTATATAGAAGCTTTCCAGAATTTTTTCCATCTATTTTCTGTCGACAAGCTCTGGATGGAAGCAGCAGTCCAATCAGAGAAAGCCAGCATAAAGAGAGCAATTGTATCCAAGGCTATGGCACCAAAGAGCAAGGTATAGGTAATTCCAACGTCAATCTTGCGAAAAATATGCTTATCCAATGAATAAAAGGTTGAAAGGGCCGCCACAACCGCACACCAGGATATAAACCTAACAAAATATCCAAACATTGAATGCACGACGACAACCTTCGTATAGAGAACTTCATACATGAAGTTAAGTTCAACTGCAAGCACTTTAAAGGCATCTCCCGGGGTTCTCTTCTGGAAAAACATTCGGCTCTCATCACGCTCGCGAAAACTAAAGATGAGATCCACGATGAGACCCTTGAAGATTTCAAAAAAGTGATACGCATGTTTCACTGCTGCAAGATCATCCAGCTCGTCCTCATCGACTGCATAACGTGCCGTCTTGGAATCTTTATTAGGCTCTGGTATCAATTCTATCTGAGTTGGGAGTTTGGCCACTTTCTTCGAAGAGTATTCCTCCATGAGCTTTGCATAGTTAGGCCCTGGGTCAGGTGCTTTAAGCATGGATTCCCGGAATCTATTCAGGTTTGCAAGAAATAAAGCACGCGTTCGCTCTCCATACTTGATGGTTCCAGCGGCAAACAAAAGGACAGTAGGGACCCATAAGTTGTTTTCGGGAAGGGATTGGCTGAAGACAAGAACAGCTGCAGAAACCTGGGTTACAAGCCCAACCAAGTGCCTTAGCCAAAGAGCATTATCCTCCAAAGCAAAAGCAGTTATAGTATCTGGACCACCAAGGTGCAACAAAAGAAAGGGAGCCCAAAATGCCAGAATGTCTTCACGATCAGGTTTTGACGAATTGTCTTGACTATTGGAAATAAGTCCGACTGCAAAGTTAGCAGCCCAATCAGCCATTAAATAAGCTGACCAGATCAGCCATATTACCATCACATTTCCTGTTCGTTTTCTGAATGGTGCAAACAGAATTAGGATCGTCTGCAGTGAGAGACTGCATAGAATGAAACCTTGAACATTCCATTTATTGTAAAAATTCTTGATTACGGTTGGGATTATGTTAACCATATCTTTCCCTTCGTTTCTTGATTTTCCTTCTCCTTTCTTTCACCTATTGAAGAAAACTTAAAAAGATTAATTAAGTTCTAAGTTGCTAAAGCAAAAGCAGGAGGTAGATAAATGAATTCATAGTTGTTTTGAAAGTTAAAACATGATTACCCATATAACAGTTGGTAAAAGTTGACTGCACAATGTAACGGTTCAATATGGAACCGCCATCAATAAGATTGTTAAAGGCTTTTTTTATAAGGATAATTCTATCACACAGACTATAATAAATTAGAAAAATGATAACAATAGTGAAGATGAACTTTATGGACAAACTATAAACACGAGGATTGCATATAAATACATTGCGGGTAAGTTGTAGCCCATATATATAAAGAAGAAAAAACCATACAAGCTGATTGCTAAGAAAACTGATGCAAAGAATAGAGGTCAATTTTGAATCTCATGTTTTGTCGTTTAAAGAAATGGAAGTTTATGAAGCTTAACTCAACTTAGCCACATACTTGTATAGGTTCAGTTCACAGACAGTTCACAAATTTTTCTCCATTAATTTCCTACCTTCATGTTTGAAAAATGCTTAGGGTATTACAAATTTTATTATAATTCTCTTATAAATTGAAATGACAGTTCATAATTGGTGAAATGATTAAGAATGTCTAACTGACAAGTCATAAAGATTTTTTGCTTAAATCATTTCACCAATTATGGACTACCAAATCAGTTTGTAAAGAAACATAGAGTAAAAAGTAAAAACTGTAAAGGGTGTTTGTTAACAAACAACACATTCCTCCACGTTACTTTTCCACTGCACTATTCATTGATTAAAAAAAATGATTGATATGGGAAAATGAAAAAGTGGTATTGGAAAGTGGGAAAATTTGTTTTGCAGTGATTTTTTTATTTGAATAGTAAATAGTATGATATAAAAAGTGAAAGATTTGATTTTTGATTTTTTTTTTTTTTAAAAAATGAAGTGAATAGTGTAGTGGAATGTGGGGGAATGTGTTGTAATGGAGTGTAAGTTAACAAACAAGGCCGTAGTACTCCTACCAGCATTCTTCATAATTATTCTATAAACAAATGAGCATTGGTTTCAAAAAGCTCCATTCTTCATTATTTTCTTTCATAATGCTATTACCCACGTCTAAAGGAATCTTAGGAATTAAAAACAGTTAAACCCTAATTTTGTTTAATGCAAATTAGAAATCTTTATGCTACTTGCAATTGAGGAATTAAAAACAATTAGACCCCAATTTTCTTAATGCAAATTGGAAATCTCTATGCTGCATGCATTAGTGACATTTCATTTAAAAATCAGCAAGTGGAAGTGTAAGACCCAATGTAACCATGTGATGATGTATAAAAAAGTATATACCAATAACATTATAAAAATTAGCTGCCCCCAAAGTGGGAGGAGATAGAGGAGAAAGTTGCCAAGTAAGCTGCCCCACCGATGTCAACTTTCTCACATGACTTCACAAATCTAAATACTGCTAAAGGATATTCACCATTGGCTCCTCCCACTGTCCCACAGACCAATTATTGAGCAAAGTTTTACCAAGGCATATTCCAAGTCCTTTTTTGGGCCTCTTCTGTATAGTTTTTGAACTTCCACACAACCTTGGACTTGGAGAGGAACTAGGGAGATTGACCATTATCTAATGTATCAATTTCGCAGTGGCCTTGAGGGGAAAGAGAACAGAGGATCAAAAAATTTCCTGTACAGCCAATTTCAAAAAAATTGGCTTTTTAGATGTTTTTTAAAATTTTTGTTTGAAAAAATATTTAGATGTGACATAAAAGTGAAAGTAATTTCGAGCGTTTTGTGTTTTAAATAGTTTATTACTGTTTTTGTTCTGAAGAGAGAAATTGAAAGGGAGAAGAAATTCCCAGTTTATCTTCCCTGTGGAGATTCCAATCAGGAAAGGTTTTACTAATTCAACAATGTTTTGACCGAGTGACAGATGCTGCTAAAGAGCTACAATCTAAAGTTAAACAAGATAAAGTGGACTCAAAGAATTGAAGGCAGTTTATTGCAGCTTTAGATGGGACGACTAACACAGAGCCTAATGGGAAAGCGACCTCATTAGAGGAGAAAGAAGCTCTCTGGTCGAGCTCTCCGTCAGAGATGATGCATCTAAGTTTCATGGGTTTGATGATGACACCTTCCAGACCCAGAACAGTAGTGAGAAATATGAGCATGAAATATCCAGTTTTTTTAGATAAAAAACATGAATCCCAAAGAGCCAAACATAACTCAACAATATTATTTGCAGCAAAAAGAACTAATATTTCAGATCCACAAACCCATTAGCGTAGATTGAACGAAATTCTAACGCTGTAAAATATACACACACTGATTAACAATCTGAGCATCAAGGTTTAAGCCCGAGAACGGAGACTGTGTGGGAATGAGAGTTTACCTTTTGGAGCAGTAGCTTGAGACTCTCTTTGACTTGAACCGGCTGTGTTGGGGGTTTGAGAGCTTTGGGGATTCAGCAATGGCGAAAGCAGCTTGAATGAAGACAGAAGCTGAACTGAAGTAGACTTGTTTTTCCAAGTCTTTTGTTTTTTAGTTATTAGTTAATTGAAACGACTTGTGTTTTCCAAGTCTCTCAAGAAAAAAGAGAGATAAATTATTGTTTAAAAAAAAAATAGAAAATAGAAAAATAAGTAAGCTATTTAATTAAAATTTATGTTTAAAATAAGAAAAAGATATGTGAATGATGAGACCACTCACAAGCCATGTACCGTACATAAATCAATTCATATTTTATTGTCAAATTATTAAAGCTGGTAATCGGTAAACATTGACTACATAATTTAATGGTTCAACTGTGCAACATCAAGATTAACAGTTCTCCGATAGCTTAATTAGTCGAAAATTATATTTTTTAAAATAAAAATCACTAAATTAATTAAAAATTAAGTATCATAAAACAAAAATTATTAAATCAGTCAAAAAATTATATCTCATAAAACAAAAAAGACCACGTCTCTGCACTTTTCTTATCTTCGTTATCAATACATGAAGCGAAAGTCATTTATTTTATAGATTAAATTTTATTATATTGTATTTAATAAAATACTTGATACCACGTTACATGTATGCGCTATTATGTTTGTAAATGTAATATAAATTACAAAATACAAAGTAATCCTCTCCTCCTATTACAAATGAAAAGAAATTATTAGTAGTCTTTTAAATGTTGGAACCACCAGAGCCATGTGATGTCAGGAAGGAAGAGAGCCGTTTCCCTTTCAAGTACGTTGGACCACTTAGGCACCTGTCTCATGTGTAATTTTTAATAACTTTAAGGGTATTTCGAAAACAAAATATATAAAAGTGCAAAATGGGTAATAAAGGAGATTTACTCAGAGCGAAGTCCACGCTAAAGTCTACCCAAGTCATCTCCTCGAGTCCTCGTCGGAGCCTGTATCGCTTTCTACAATCTTGGAGAGGGAAGTTGGGGGCTGGAAAGAGTGTAGATCGATGGACATGGCGGGAGAGATTGATTATTTCCTAATCAAAAAATTTCGCGACAGCTTTGATCAGAAGAAAAGAGAGAGTAGTAGCTCCAAATTTCGCCTGCAACGCGAGTTTCAGGATATATGGAAGTTGCTCGGAGATAATAATATCGGTAACTGCTCGCCGATTTCAACCGACACGGAGAATCAAATGAGGGAAAACCTTTACAGCCTCGACGATGTTTGGACCGAGTGCCAGATAACGTCAAAGAGCAACTTACTTGCCCGTGATCCCTTAAGGGGGAAGTTAAGGAAGATCAAGGAGGAGATAGAGAAAGCCATATCATCTTCAAATGGCGGAACAAATACCACGCAGTCTAATGATAGACAAGTGAGCTCAATTGGTCCCTGGAGCTCTCGGTCAGTTGATGCATCGAAGGTTCATGGGTTTGGTGACGATGTAATCTCACTGGAAAAAGTACTTCTCAAGAAAGGAAGTGAGGGTCGTTTCAAGGCAATAGGGATCACCGGTATAGCTGGTATAGGGAAAACCACACTCTGCCAAGTTTTGTTCAATAAAAAGGAGGTGAAGGACTACTTCTTTCCGAGGATCTGGGTATGCATGTCAGCACAGCCCGGCAACGATCCGGGCCAAAAAATAGCGATCCTGAAGAGAATGTTGGAGAGCCTTGGAGTAGAAGAGGAGATGATCAACAACTACAAGGTCGACCAGGAACATAATCTGAAGGAACTACTGTATGCTCTTCACCTGCAATTGCAGGGGAAGAGATATCTGATTGTGTTTGATGATGCCAGGGGCGGGGAGATTGGCGAATGGTACGGAGAGCTGAGTTGTTCGTCCACTCGTGATGGAAAATGGGATGCTCTTGCTTATGGATTGCCAAAAGGGTGTGGGGGAGCAGTGATTGTCACCAGTAGGAATGAGGAAATAGCAAAAAAGATGGTTGGCAGTGAGGGAATCCTACATCTCGTTCAGCCCCTTTCAGAACCAGAGAGCTGCTGGTCTATATTCAAAGAGGAGGCTGAACCTGTCATTCCCTCTGATGCGGAAATTGAAAAGAGAGAAATCTTTAAAAGATGTGCGGGCCTTCCATTGACTGCAAAAATGATGGGTCGGATCTTCAAAAAAAAACCTACAGAGGGAGCAACTCCAAATGGAAGCCATCAACAACTCCAGCAGGGAGCAGCTCCAAATGGAAGTCATCAACAACTCCCAGAGGGAGCAACTCCAAATGAAAGCCATCAACAACTCCCAGAGGGAGCAGCTCCAAATGAAAGCCTTCAACAACTCCCAGAGGAAGGCGGTCTAAATGAAAGCCATCAACAACTCCCAGAGGGAGCAGCTCGAAACGGAAGCCTTCAACAACTCCCAGAGGAAGGAGCCCCAAATGGAAACCTTCAACAAAATGGAAGCCTTCAACCACTCCCAGAGGAAGGTGCCCCAAATGGAAACCTTCCACAAAATGGAAGCCTTCAACAACTCCCAGAAGAAGGTGCCCCAAATGGAATCCTTCAACAAAATGGAAACCTTCAACAACTCCTAGAAGAAGGTGCCCCAAATGGAAGCCTTCAAGAACACCCAGAGGGAGCAACTCAAAATGGAAGCCTTCAACAACACCCAGAGGTAGCAGCTCCAAATGGAAGCCGACCGTAAACAGTATTCTATATTATTGTAGTTCCTGCTTCTATTGCTTTTGATTTATCTTCTTTAAAGTGTTTAGCTTTGTGTTGTCATTTCCTATTGAAATCAGATAAATGTTGCCTTTGTGTGTTCTGATCACCCTGGTCTCTTGCTTTTGATTGTTCTCTAGTTGTGTGACAATATAAGCTCTTTCTATATATTTTGCTACCTCGTGGTTGCGACTTGCGAGCACTGAACGAATATCCCTCGTAGGCAAAAACAATTTTTCTCTGTTCAATGTAGGCTTGTTATAATGGCTCTGTATGGGGGATTTAAGTGCGATTTCACAAAAGCGGTTAGTAAAATATGTTAAAAATTATTTTTTTATTAAATATTTGTTATACGAAATTGTGATTTTGATTTAAATTTTAGCATATTCAGATTGACTTGTTTTACAAACGAGCCGGGCTGAAAAGCATGTGCCCGAACTCGATTCATTAGGATAATAACGACATCGGGACCGAGTTCACGGGCTTGATAGGAACTTAATAACTAGTTGATCCTAGCACTCGAGCTCGAAATCAATCATTTGAGAAAGAAAAAAAATTACACTTTTATCCGAGCTCAAGTTCGAGCTCGAGCCAAAGCTTTGTTGTATTGCATGTCAATGAGCCTTAATTGGGTAGCTTGGCTCGGTTAGGGCTTGTTTATAAACATTTGAAATCTATAATTTCTTAATTCTGTCAACTGCTGGTTACAAGCAAATTGGAAAGAAAAAGACAATTAACCAATACAAATTAAAAATAAATAAATAATTAATTAATTAAAAATGAAAGAATTACAAATCAAAGAAATATAAATGACCCAATTACAAATTTACATACATAGGCTAAAGATGAAGAATTCCTTCTTCAATCTTCGCTCTTTAGAAATGTCTCTCTCGAATCTTCGATGATCAAAGACTGAGCAAGGGTGTATTGTATCGTATTGTATGATCAGCCTCTACGCGTAAGAAAATGGTAGGGATCTTGGAGATCACGAAATTTGAGATGTGGCTACGCCTACGGAATGGGATGGTTGAAAGGCTCGCAGCCTCTTACGGTTCGAAATAGACGAGATTGAGGATAAGTAAACTTCAAAGGTTAATTTTCCAAATCGCCTAAAAGGCCAAATATCCATCAGATTTTCTCTTCGATTAAGAATCAATGGCTAATGGAGAAACTTGAGAAAATGGATGGTTGGGAGGGAGAGCGATGCATTGAATGAGATCATTTACTCCTTCAACTCTTCAAGGCTTCAACCAAGCCTTCAACAATCCGGTACTTTGGCAACTAAAATGAGCTCTCTAAATGCAATGATCTTTAGCGTTAATTACAATTTAGCATTTTTTTTAAGGTTAAATGCTCTATTAGTTCCTACGATTTGAAAACTTTATTTTTTTCTCTTTAAAGTTTGGAAAATGATCAAATTAGTCATTGTGGTTTTAAAAAGTAACCAAATTAGTCATTCCGTCAATTAAATGTTAGTTGAAACAGCCAATTCGACATTAATTAGAAGTTGACAAAAATTAAATTTCAAAAAAAAAAAAACTCCCATGGAGCCAAGTGGATGGCTGAAACCACCCCAAGGATTGGGGGTGGTTTCGGCCATCCACTTGGGCACCAAGGGGTGGCTCGACCACCCCCATGGAGACAAGGGGGGTGGCCGAAACCACCTCCAGTTTTTTCTCTCTTTTTTTTTTGAAAAAATATTTTTTAAATAAAAAAATTTAATTATGTGGTCATGTGTCAACTTCTAATTGGTCAACGTATCAATCCATTAAGTCAACTAACGGTCAACTGACGGGAGGACTAATTTGATCACTTTTCAAAACTACAATAATTAATTTGATTACTTTCCAAACCTTAAGGAGAAAAAAATAAAGTTTCTAAATTCTATGAACTAATAGAGTATTTAACTTTTTTTTTTAATTTAATTCAAACCATTTGAATAAAGAGCTCATGTAAACATGAAAAACACTATATAATACTCACGCCGATCATGCCATGCAGCTGTAATTCATCATTTAAACCAAAGACTACAATTTTAATTATCGTTAATTAATGATAATAAATTTTACTAATTTTATAATTGTTACCTCGAAAGTCTAAAGCGGAAGCCCAAAGCCTGAAACGTTTTTGTTTCTCACGCATGCCACCTTATTATTTCAATCTGCTACATGTGTGATCAAAGATGAGCTCAGCTCCATTTAACCAATAAACTATGTTGACAGTTCAAATTAAATTTCATAGTTTGATCATTCATTAGAATTAGTCATAACCGTTGATGTTGATCACATTCCGTGTGTGCTAAAACATAATATAAAAACTACCAAATTCACATGCTGTCCACCGAATCTCCTAACTTTGTTTATTTTGTTTATTTATATTAAAACTATAAATATAAAAATGATACAAAATATTATATTACAATGAAATTAAGAACTTAACAAATGCAAGTTAAGGGACTCAAATATCAGAATATGTAATATTTATACAATTAATTAATATAACTTTTAAGTTTGTATAGGTAAACACTAAAGAGTAACATGCTTTGATTAAGAGAATATTGTTAACCAACTTTCTAATTGTTTTTAGATTCAATGTTTTAAAATCGTTTTTCTTAGAACCTAATTACTATATTTGAGATTAGTATATATTAAATGAGGTGATTATGTAATACTAGTATACACTAAGTAAATTATTAATTTTGAATGACAGATATTAAATTGTTAATACTTATGATTATATCTAAGGAATAAATGTAAAATTAATTCTTGTAGTTGGCTTAAATTACAAATCACTCTATGTGATATGTAAAATAATTTATAGGTATTTGTTGTTGGCCTAAATTACAAATAACTTATTGTGGTATAAGAAATAATTTGTAGGTCCCCAAGGTATGCCAAAATCTTGAAAATAATTTCCAAAGTAACTTAACAAAATCAATTATTTTGTTGTGTCATACCCAATAAAAATGTAACAAATGTTGTTATTATTAATTTCTAAAATTCAAAAATGACAATTAGAATTTGTCACATTATTTTATGACATCGGTTAAGATTACACATCAACATCACTCCACAGAATACAGTTAAAGTAAAATAACCTAATCTTTTATATCCCAAAAATTTTACCTTGTGCATAACCTTCCCTTATCTTCATCTTCAAAGCCACTTCATAAAATGCGGCCATCAACTTCTTGCAAAATACACCCAAATCGTAGTGGGAAATATGAAAATGAGGGAGACTTATTCACAAAGTAAACATTTGAAGATATAAGATATGAGGCTAATTTACTATAGCAATATGATGTGACAAAATAATGAATTCTATTAAGTTACTTAACGAAAATTGATTTTAGGGAGTAAACTATAGTTTTTGCATACCCTAAGAACCTATAAATTATATTTTATACCACAAGGAGAGATTTATTATTTAGGCCAATTACATAAACCTATAAATTATTTGTTATACCATAAGCAGTAATTTATAATTTAGGCCTACCATAATGACAAATTTTGCTTTTATCTTTATATTTAAATTATGGTTAGAAAGTCTAAACAAACACATTGTTGAGTTGGGCGAGTTCACGAACCCCTGTTAAGTTTAGTCTGGTGAGCCAAGTACGTGTCATTTGCTAATCGAATGGGCTTGTACAACGAACCAAATTGAGCAATGTCGAGCTCAATTTCGAATCGAGCTTAATCAAGCAAGTATCGAGCCGGCTTGCTCATTTGCAGGCCTACTTACAAGCATAATCTTTCTCAATGATATTAATAATTAACTGCATCAATACTTCCCCAATACTTCCTCACCTCACATGAAGATTAAGAATGATGGAGTCGCGGATATAAGGTCAAAGACGTGTGGGCCCAAATCTTGTGACCAGTGTGCGAGAGAGACAGAAAAAAGAACGACTAGCTTTATCTTATTCCGTTGATTCTTCCCCAACGTTATCAAAAGCAGTAAAGTGTGAAGGACATCACATGGTCCACCCCACTCACTAATTGATTCTTTGGTAATTGTCTTTCAGTGCATCTTCCCACATTCCACGAGACCCCGCCCCCACTTCAATAGATCAATTCCAGTCCACCCTAAAGCATCACCTCTCAGAACAATAAACACATCCATATAATCATCATCTGATGTTTATTTGGTTGATCCACCAAAGAGTATTTGCCATATGCCATATTCCCGACCAGAACTTTCCCTAAAACTTTTTACAGAGCAACCAATCAAATCTGATTGCTTCATAGTCATGAATTAGTAGAGCTTTTGACCAAATCCATTCCCTTTCTACTATCAGAATTCTTTGTATAGTCCTATCAAAATATCAATTAACACCAAACACAATTTATTCCAAATATTAAAGCTCTTTCCTAGTCCTGTAACTCAAGAGCAAGCTTGGATCTCCAAAGTGTTGGAGTTATCCCACATAGGTTGGAGCAATTTATAAGTATGAAGAAAAGCATCACTTCTTAAGGTAACTTTAGGTTCGAGAAAGGTTCATGACCACCCAACACAAAGCACAACCACCAACAAAAATAATCAACTAACACAACCAAACAGTGGCAATATAAAGAGTATCTTCCAAATTATCCATCCACAAGTTAGGCAGTTGCTAGCAATAGACCTCAACTCGAAGGATCAACATTCAACTCTGAAAAGATATCATTAAACAAGATTAACAAGTCTGTTAAAAAGAGAATAGATAATCAGGTAGAGGAAATACATTAAGTTTTATTTTATTTTATTTTTTTCTTTTCTTTTCTTTTCAGTATCCCACTAGTTAAGTACTTAACTCACTATTCCTCCCCATTGAGTTCCTCAAACGAATTCAATTAGAGAGTCTAACTAAGAAATGAGCAAATCTACCACAATTGATGCCAAAAGTAATTTTATTTTATTCTATTTTTATTATTATTTTATTTTTTTGAAATGGAAATAAAGCATACAGAAGAAAAAAGGATAACACATATAAGGCTAAACACTTAGGATTATGGGCTTAATTCTTTTACCTCTTTATGACAGCCCCTAAAACCAAGGTAGTGCAGCACCTAAATTTCCATTCAAAGCCTATCAAAAGCCAAAATATGTAGCTACCCCAAAGAAACATATATCGGTTTTAAAACCAAACTTAATCATTCTTTCAAACTTCTCAAATAGGGTCACATCAACCTCAATTTCAATTATGTAGGTTCAATTTCATTAATTAACTTCCAGGTTTTAAAAACCCCAAATTTCACTTGAAGTTCCATCTTCATTAACATAATATTCTCAATTCAACTACGATCTACTTTTAATATGATCTCATTGTAGTTTTAAACTTTAAATTATAGACCTCATATTCATGTTTGAGCCACCAATTTTTGGAGCCAGCAATCAGATCAATGACACCCCAAATGGGGAAAACCATAAAACCATTTGAATTCTTCAATTAATCTCAAATCACTCATAACCAAAATCAATTGAAGATACAAAACCTGATTTGAGACCTCAATTCCATAGTAGTACAATCAATTCAAAGAAAACCAACCCGGAAAAACAACATCCCTAAAAGGCCTAACCACAATATTTCTTCAAATCACACTAATACAAATTAAATCAAGTTGAATAAACATCATAATATAAAATAACGAACTTGGAAAACACAGCCAGTATTATTCAAGTTGACAAAAACAAATCCAAACGAATAGGGAATAAGATACAAGAACAGAATCCATGAAGGCTTCCTTCCCATTCCGGATTGCCTTTCTTGTCACTCCCACTTGAAGTTAGTGACAATCATTCCTGACCCTAACATCATTTCTGAACTTGATCTATTAATTTTATATTCTATTTCTTAGTAGCGTTCATGCATTGAGGTATATAAGTGCGATAAAGCAACAAGATTAATCCATATTTTTTTCTGATAAAGTTACCCAACCACTATGTTTTAGTTGTATGTAATTTCTTCAAAAGAATGTCACATGCTCCAATGCTACAAATAACTTTGCACACGGTTCCAAATAAGGAGGGATGGAGATATACAAGAAGCTCTTGCAACTTAGTAAAATCCAAAAAAGTACACACATGAAACAGAATTAAATCCAAATAAAGAGGGATGGAGATATACAAGAAGCTATTGCAACTTCGTCATATCCAAAAAAGTACACGCATGAAACATAATTAAATGTAAAAATTGGGCCAGAAACATAACATACTTTTGATAGTCTGAGTCATCCTGGGAGGACTTAGCGAGTTAACACACAATGTTATATCTCGCAGCTGCTGTCCTTCCAGCATCACTCCTTGGCTTCAGCACGATTCCATTCTCATTACATGGAAAGAAAGTGAGTTCAGGGCATTTGTATTTCTCCAAGTAAATCAAGTCCGGAAATGATGACAGGAGTTTTTTCCAATCCATCTTTAAGTTACACAAGAACTTCAGACGTAGTATGTTAACTTTCCACTTGTCATTCTCCTGACCTGGACTTAGATTTTGGAGGTTCCCTCCTCTGATGTAGAGTTTCTCTAGCTTCGGAAGTTTTTCAGGCAGCAACCAACTAGATGCTTCCATCGAAGGGCAACACTTGAGATCCAGTTTCTTTAGTTTCTCAAAAACTTTCAGAGATATGGGACCCTGCCCTCGTTGCTTAAAGGTGAGTGTTTTTGAAAAAGTCTTAACCAATGCTGCTGCTCCCTTGTCCTTCTTTTTGTTATCTCCACGATTCTCTGGATTCATGGTGCTTCCTGCCATTGGTTCCGCGACGCCCTTGTCTTGATTTTTGTTACCCCCACGGTTCTTTGGAGTTGTGATGGTTGCAGCCAATGGTTGTGCCGCACCCTTGTCTTGCTTTTGGTTATTTCCACCGTTCCTAGGACTCGTGGTAGTTGCTGAAATTGGTTGTGCCACACTCGCGCCTTGCCTTTTTTTATCTTCACTCTTCTTTGGACTCTTGGTGGCTTCTGCAATTGGTTGTGCCACACCCTTGTCTTGCTGACGATCGCTGCCTGTATTGCTGGGAAAAGCTCCCCACTCAATTGTAAGTTTTTCAAGATTTTCAAACTTTTGAAGATCGATTTCGTCATCTTCATTGGGGAAAGCCTCTGTGTTTGTGTAGATGCTCAATTTCCTCAGCTCCTTCAATCCTGACAAATCAGCAAGATTACACGATTTTTCACTTAGACGGCCGCCAATTACAAACCCTTTAAGGACTCGGAGTTTTGAGAGCCACCTAATCTTTTTGGGAATGTAATCCAGCAAGTAACATTCAGATATATCCAAGTGTGTCAGATTATGGAGTGAACCTATCCCATCTGGAAGTTCCTCTAGAGTGTGACACGCTCTAAGATCCAAGATCTGCAAATTTAAGAGCTTACATACCGAATCAGGAAGCTTGGTAATTCTAGAAATTCCTTGAAGGCTGAAAAACCTTAAAAGTTTCATACTTTTCAACCCTCTCAAGAATTCAGTGCTCTCTACTTCAATATGATGCTTAGCTGAGGTCTGCCACCTTCCCAGATAAAGAACCTTGACATTCTTCAACTTTGAGAACCACTCCGACTTGAAAAAGTCAGGATACGGCTCATTGACATTGAATATTGTTTGCAGTTTCTCTAGATCCGATTCGGCGCCGCGTTTCTCTGTAGTCGATTCGTTGAAAAATTTCACCAACTCCTGAGAAAATCCATTGACTAAATACGCACGGTGAGACGTCTTAAAATTGGTAGTGGGATTCCATTTTTTGTCATCAAAATCAAATAACCCAGCTTCTTTGGCAAGCAAAATCACCGCCGAACGGATAAAAGGATTCATCTTATAAGTGTCCACCACAAACCTGTGCTTCTCATTTACGGGCTCAATGCAGTCCTTCTTCGCCAGCTCTTTGAAGATTCCATCAGCAACTTCCTCAACCGACAACTGCTCTTTGGCGGTTCCATCAGCAGCTTTTTCAAGCTTTGGGCTAACAAAGCCCTCTCCAACCCACCAATATGTCATAAACCTCTTCTTCACAATCTCATTTCCCGGAATTAAAGCAAAACACAGCAAGCACAGCTTGGTTCTGGGGTCAAGACTCTTATATACTGACCGAAAATCGTTGAAAGCCAAGCTTTTCCGAAATCCCATGTCAACATGTAAGATAGGCAATTCATCAATCACGTCCAAGTCATCAAACTCGGTGCCACCCCGTGGGTACCGATGGGCGTCGGATTTATCGGAGGACAACTTATAGGGTAGCGGGATCCGGAGCTTCAACTCCATCACAATCTTGTCGATCGCGCGAAGCTTGGCTCGGAGCTGCTTGTCTCGCGAGGAAACATTGAGACCACCAGTTAGCAAATCGTTGAAGGAGCTGCGTTCTTTAAGAGCATTGAAGAGGGCACTGGCTCTGTCCTCGAAGACACTGAGATTTTTGAAGGATTCTCCTATGTAGGTCAGATCTTTCCATAACTTCTCCGCTTCGTTACCCATTTTCTGATATTCGTCCTGGCTAGAATGGCTGCTGCCGTTGTTGCCACTGTTGCTGACGTTGTTCTCAGCTGGTGGGTTTTGGGAGAGGATGTCCTTGACTTGTTGGAGGCTCCTGACAACGTTGGGTAGAACGCTATCGTTTATCTCTGCAACGTTGAAGTTGCCGGAACCTTCGCCAGAAGAGTGATCGGGCGGAGGCATCGTGTTGAAAACTTTCAGAAAAGAAATATCAGTCTGTACGACACTAGATTTCGGAGCGAAGAGCTGTCATCAACAGAGATCAAAGCCGAGGTTTAAAGCCCTTTTGATCTGCAAAATGGCATTAGGTGAAAGCTGGTTTTTTATTTTTTATTTTTTATTTTTGTCCCATGCGAAAACCCTGGTTATCTTATCTCCAATAATTGATGCAAACATGGGAAGTTTTGTTCAAAATTAAGTCAGAAAGCTACGCATAGCTGTCTCCGCGTTCGTACTATGGAGAAGATTCACCGCAATTTCTTGGAGGTTTTTGTTTTTTAAAAAAAAAAAATTAAATTAATAAAAAATTAATATTTTAATAAGATGAAACGATACTTCTTGATTGAGACTAACGGCTGTTAAAGATTTTTGACGGCAAAAATTTTAACTGTAGGGATTTTATTGAAATTTCAATTGATTCGGAATAAATTGTAGAAAAAAAAAAACTCATGAATTAGAAAATTTTAACATGCTTACTCAATGTGTTTGATATAATTTTTTTTTTTTTATATTCATCTGGTCAATAAATAGTACTTACTATTTTTAATGAGTACTATTCACTCAGAAAAAGTAAAGATTTAAACCACTTTTGCTAAATTATCTTACAAAATAATAAAAAAATTGTTTTGATGAGGCTACAAGGTAGGAGTATTCTAACATGCTACATTTTTAATATACAGTATTTTCTATGCGTTGTGATGACTATGAGCAGCCTAACTTGTATAATTTGAGAGTTTACAATTTTTTTTTTTTGAAATTGTAAGAAATCATAATCCATCGTCATGAGAACTGATGCATGTCCTAAGTATTCTTGGTTTTGCAATCTAACGTTTGATTTAAAAATGTAGTTAATCAAGCATTTTATAACATTGTGATTTTATCTTTTAAAATTTATGTTTTTAAAAACGTACATTGTTATTTGCAATTTGAAAATGTAGTTTTTTTATATATATATTTTCAAACTATTTTTAAAAAAGTAATGTTATTTTATATATTACTATATGATTATTATACAATTTAATGATGCAAAAGTCAAAATCAGTCATTAAATCAGCACTTATAAAAAAAATTAAAAAAAAAAACGTCCGACTTTTACTACTAAATTTAAGTTGTATAACAATTTACAATAAATAAAATTACTTTTTCAAAAATGGATCCAAAAAAAGATACTTTCTGCAAATTTATTTAAAATACATTTTGCACTACAAAATCCCACGACGATGATACGGATTCTAAAATAGGAATGAAATTTTCTATAACTTGGGATCTTGTTAATACATTTGTTCCCTGTTTTTGGATAAGAGTTTTTGAGATACGACTTTTGTTTCAGAGATTTCAATTCAGCTAAGATATGCTGATTTAAGAGGTAAACCAAAGCCATATATGAAAGATCGAGGTCAATTGGCTATGATCATGGATAAATGATAACTCTCGCTTTTTCTTTTTTCTTTTTTTAAAATATTTTTATCAGTCATCATTTATTATTATTTTACTAACTTAAGAACTTAAATATTGATTTTTTGAAAAATTCAAATATGTTAAATTACACTTGACACTTATTAGAGCAATTAAGTAGGTTAAAAGAAATTTTTCCAAAATTTGTATTCAATGATAAATGCTTCTCGTTGTGGTCTAAACTTCTAAGCTGTGCCATTTACATTTTTTGAATAATATAATATTATGTACACAGTTAAAATTTAATAATTTTGCTTCACCTGTTTAATTAATTTGTGAATGGGAATTTGGGTTTGATTTGAGTATAAATTAAAGCAAAATTTTGCCCTTAGATGCGGACATTTGCTTTGAGTTGAACTTACAAATTGAAGATGGTAATGAGAAGCATTTGCATTAAGATAAACATAGCTGCAGAGCTAATTAGATATACTAGTGCTTTCACGCATACATCACAAACATATATATCTCCATTCCTACAGGAAGACCAGGAAATAAATAAAGATGCAACAACAAAGCAAAATATTATATATGTTTCTAAAGTTATAGATAGAAGGCATTGGATTGAGCAGTTTACTTGTCCACAATCAATTTTGCTCTTGCATGGCCCTCATTTATTTGGAACTGTTCCCCTATGCCAAAATGAGCCATTAACAACCAGACAAATGTGATAAGCTGCCCTCCTTTGCTCAGTTGAGCAACATGAGTATTGGCCTGCAATGGCTTGCAGCATAAGACAACAATTCCACCCACATTTCGCTCATTAGACCCCATCTCTTCTTGGTATCCAAAGTTAATAGCTCTTTGGCGAGAATACATGCATCGAACATCACAGATTTGCTTCTATCTCCCTTCACAGCAACAGGTTCCACCTCAGTATTTACTTCAAGGATCTTTTCACTTGCATGTTTTTGTGCTCCTTCTTTTCTTCCTACTGTTAGTTCCTTTCTGGTAAAGAAATCTTTGGCCTCGGCACATGTATCGCGGAATCTTATTTCGCCAATACCTGCAACAGCAGACATCATAGTAGGCTGCATAATTAGAAGATATAACATATAATCCGAAAGGATTTTACAAAATTCACTACGACTGGCACTTTCTTCATCACTCTGATTGTCCGTCGTATGATAGCAGAGATCTGTAGCAATATGCCATAATATAAGGCTCTGATCATAATCAACGTCCACAATATAACGCATCAACTTGCTATTCACAGCAGTCCAATCATTATTCTGTAAAACCCATTCTCCTCGAGCTGAACATATCCTCTTTGCAGCGTCAGGATCATCTGCGAGATCAGACTTCTTTTTCAGCTCCTTAAAGATGAAATACCATAGCGGTTTGCTTAATTGTTCTTCTGACAAATATTTCTTATCATATAAATCCTTGAGGCCAATTTTTCAATGAGATAAATCCACTTGCGTCCAAAATAGCTAGAGAGTCCACCGTTCTTTTTTGGACCTTCTTTCAAACAATAATGTATTAAGTTGTATTGACATAGAGATTCAGACCACCTCCGGAATAGGATTTGTCTTGCCCGTCCAAAGCAATTTGGTGAGCCTGCGCTTTTACCATTCAACCGCCAGTTTATCCTCTTGAGCTTGAGATAGTATCCGAGGAGAGAAAGGAACCCTCTCTTTACAGCTTCTATGCAGAATTTCGCTTGGGTGAGTTCTGGATGAAGCAGCAGTCCAATCAGAGAAAGCCAGCATAAGGAGAGCAATTGTATCCAAGGCTATGGCACCAAAGAGCAAGGTGTAGGTAATTCCAACATCAACCTTGCCAAAACCATTCTTATCTACTGTATAGAAGGTTGAAAGAGCTGCCACAACCGCACACCAGGATATAAATCGGACAAAGTATCCACGATATGAATGCACCACTTTAACCTTGGTGTAGAGAACTTCATAGATGAAGTTGAGTTCAACCGCTAGCACTTTAAAGGCATCTTCCGGGGTTCTCTTATTGAAAAACATTCGGCTCTCATCGCGCTCGCGGAAACTAAAGATGAGATCCACGATGAGACCATTGAAGATATTGAAGAAGTGATAAGCATGTTTCACCGCCTTAACTTCATCCAATGGGCCTTCATCTACTGCCGCATAACGTGCAATTTTGGACTCTTGATTAGGTTCTGGTATCAATTCTATCCGAGCTGGGAGTTTGGCCTCTTTCTTGGAAGCGTATTCCTCCATGATCTTTGCATAGTTTGGCCCTGGGTCAGCTTCTTTGAGCTTCGATTTCCGTAATTTATCCAGGTTGGCTAGAAATAAAGCACATGTTCGCTCAACATATTTGATGATTCCAGCGGCAAAGAGAAGGACAGTAGGTATCCATAACTTGTTTCTGGGAAAAGATTGATGGAAGACAAGGAAGGCAGCAGAAACCTGGCTTATGAGTCCAACCAAGTGCCTCAACCAGAGGGCATTATCCTCCAGAGCAAAAGCAGTAATGGTATCTGGACCACCAAGGTGTAACAAAAGAAATGGAGCCCAAAATGCCAGAATGTCAGCATGATCAGCAGCATGCTCAGGTAGCGCACGATTTTGACGAATATCTTTTTGACTGTTGGAAATAAGTCCCACTGCAAAGTTAGCAGCCCAATCGGCCACCAAGTAAGCTAACCAAATCAACAAGATTACATACCCACTTCCTGTTCGCTTTCTGAATGCTGCAAACAGAATTAGAATGGTCTGTAGTAACAGACTAAACAGAACGAAACCCCGGACGTTCCATTTATCATAGAACTTCGTGGTTGAGCTAAGGAAATTCGACATATCCTTCCTTTGCTTTGCTTAATCCTCTTTCTCCTTTCTTTCACCCTGTTGTTGAAGACAACTTCTGTAAGTTTTAGTTTTTAAGTTGCTAGCTAGGGGCCGGGGCAGATATAGATTTTTAGAGTAAGGCTAAAAATCAAATTTTTATTCCACAAAATACTGCTGGCTTAAGCTTTAAGACCTTGCCTATGGCCCCCGATTAATAATTGTACAATAAAAAATAAAATTAAAAATTAATTTTTTTTAAGGCTCCAATATAGTAAAAAGTTAATATATATATAGTCTCAATTAAGTTAAGACCCCTAATTATCTTTTAAACGAAATTTAAAACTCTCATATGATAAAAATTTAATAAATAATCTCTAATTAAGGCCCTTAATTATGGTAAAATAATATGTTATACATTAATATTGGGACCTTAAAAAATCTTTAGATATGAAAATAGAAATTTGTTGACTCTAGCTAGTCATGTAATGTGTACAATTCTCCATCATAAAGAAAGGATTGACTTTCCGTGAAAGTGGATATATAATTAAGACCCTCAATGTCATAAATGTTTCAACGTATATAAATTCTTGGGAGGAATATCTACTTGCTTTCCTATTTTTACATTCACGGAAGTCCCAAAAGTGATCCTCTCCATTTCAAGAAATCGGTTAGGCAAAAATAAGAGGGAGGGCAAAATAGTCTTAAAAATTTGAAAAGATTATTTTGCCCTCATATATTGTACTAACCTATTTCTCTCCCTGGAGAGGAACTCATTCCACGAAACTGACGAAAGTCGTAAATTTCTATTCAATTGTCAATAATATGTAAACTTTAAATATAAAAACTTAATTAGTAATTTTACATATCAAAAAGTGAGAAGAATGATTTTAAATAAAAATATAATATTCAAATTAAATATTAAATATTATTTAATTAATATTTAAATATAATAAAATAGTCTTACTTAAAGTACTTGTTGCCTTACGCCTCAAAGTGTATCTAGTCGGCCCTTCAACAATGTTGATATATTAATCTTAACCACCCCTAATATCAATCTTTGATTTTTTAAAAAATTCAAGGGTTGGTTAGGATTGCCACAACTATATATATATATATATATTGCAAAGAGGTACGTATGCTACATGCAATATAATACCCATATTTGATCCATATTTAGTGAGGGAGAGATGATTGAAATTCAAATTTTAATCCTCCATTTCATATGATTGTTCATCTACCACATCACTAAAAATGGGTTAAATATGAGCATGCTCAAGCATTTCTCTATTAAAAAACATGGTCACTCAATATATATATAATAGTTGGTAAGAGTTGACTGAATGTTAGAATAAGATTAAATCAACAATTTCCTATTAGCTTAATTTTTTGGATAATAAAGATTTAATGTGGTATTAGTCTATTAGAGCAAAAGTCATTTGTTAATTAGAAAAAAAAAGGTCATGAGTTTTATTTTCAATTAAATACTCCACGTGTTGGCCTTATTTTTTAAGGATGAGTGTTAAAATATAAATTAAATGTTTACACCCCATTTTAATTAAAATAGTTTAAGTGATGAAAATATGTGAGGGAGTGTTACTTGAAGTATTAATTAAATGATTAAATTGGTAATTTCCTATTATCTTAAGTTTTGGGACAAATAGTAAGTAGTTTAACATAGTATCAGAGTAAAAGTCCTAAATATGAACATTATCGCTATAATTTATCTCTCATTTCAATTGCATATTCTATTTGCTTCACTTGTTGAGAAGGAGTTTGCCAGCATGTGATTGAATTTATCATTTAATTTCTATCAACTTAAACTTATTATTTAACATGGCATAATATATATAACCGTTCAATTTGGACAAAGAGATTGTTAACAGCTTTTCTATCAGAATAAGAATAATTGGATCCACATAAAAATGACAACAACTGTACAGAAAACTAACTCAATGGACAAACTATAAACAGAAGGATTGCATAAATACGTACAATATTGATGGCAGGTGCAAGCAGGTAGATCTTATAGAACATAAAAAGGAAACATCACATACCTCTCGCAGGTTGCTGAGAAAACAAATGCTCGCAAAGAAATTTTGAATCTCGATCAAGTTCTGTCGCTCAAGATTTAATTTGAGGTTTGAGAAAGTTGTATATATATCTCCACTTACTTTGTATAATTGGCTCGATCAGTCACACTTATTATATATATATAGGCTCTGGGCACCGACAGCATTAGCTATGTTAGGTCCCAAAGTAGTTCTCTCTATTTCCTATCTTGTTAATTGTTCTACAAGCAAATTGAGCAATTGGTGATCAAAAAGGCAAAAAAAAAGTAATAATTTCTTTTTTTTAAAAAAATTAAAATTAAAATAAAATTTAGAGAAAATATGTGAATGCTCGACACATTTGAATCATAAGGGATTGAGATTTGAAAAAGTTTAAAGGCATGTGGCAGAATCTCAATCTCATAATTGTAGCTAGCTTCTTCATTCTTGAGATTATGGAAGTAAAGTTAAATTGTACGGCCCTCTTTTGCCATGTGATGTACAAGAATAGCTAGCTGCCGCGGAATAAAGGGCATGCAGAGGTATCAAGTATGGACCAGGATCCTTTTCATTTCCTTGAGCCGGTTCTTGATTTCATAAGGGTGTTATGATCATTTTTATTTAAATATAAATATAAAAAGACTATGATATCTTTATTTTATAATTGATCAGCTTCTCTCCATTTCAAAGGAAATGGAGAGGATCCTTCTCGATCAAGTATATATCTTATATGAACTTTATATTTATTGGGCAATGTTATTTGATAAACTATTATGCGGAATGTTATATAATTAAGATAATGTGACAGTAAAAATTAGTTTTTAATTTTTTTTTATATGTACTAATTTAAGGATTAATTTTCAGGTATTATTATTTGTTTGATAATTGGATATAATTAAAATTTCATATAGATAGTAATTAATAGATATAGTTTTAAAATTAGGGAAAATAACTTTACTCCTAAACTATTTACACATTTATACTTTGACCTCCAATGTTTAAAACGCAGCACTTACCCCTTCAAACTTCCAAATTGTAGCAATTCAGACTTTTTTTTTTCCAAAATACCCCCGTAATTTTGTTCTAGAAAAGTTATTATTATTTTTAACTTGGGTTGGGGGCATTTTGGAAAAAAAAAAAAAGGTCAGAATAGTCGAATTGTAATAATTTGAAAGTTTGGGAGAGGTCAAGTGTCACGTTTTAAACATTGGAGATCAAAGTGCAATTGAATGAATAGTTTAGAAAAATAAAGTGTATTTTCCCCCTTTAAAATTCCAAAGAATCAAAACAAAACTAAACCAGAATAACGTGTGTGATAAGCATTTTTTTATTCATATTTCACTTTTATTTTTATTCCACTCAGAATATTACCTTTTCACTTTTTTATCTTTTATTTCTTAATTTAAATTTTTGTCTCGCTAGCCACAGTAAGGCAATTCTTGTCTACATAAGGAAATCAGTAAGAAATTCTAAAAAAGTAAACTGAAATGAAGAAAGAACAGTCAAGTGACATCTCAACTTTCCAGTACTCTTACAGCTAAGCTTTGCTATCAAGGTCCCAAACTGATCAATGAGAAGGAATAAAGAGAAGAGTCGTGAAGTTCACTTCAATTCTCATCACCTATATGTGAACTTTATCTTTATTATGTGTCTTTTAACTTTATCTTTTAATAAACTAGAAAATTGCTAAACCATCTTTACCATTGCCTCCTTCTATGATCTTATTATTGATTTAGGACCCCCTACAATTTAAAGAAATCCTAAATTTTCAAATTACAGAATTTAGATCATTTTTAGGCATTGAAACGCTTGCAAAATGCCACTTATTTAAAAGGTGGCATGTTGTCGAAGTAGCAAGAAATCATTTCCTTCTCAAAATTCTTATTTTCACTTTTGTAGAGATGCTTCTTCTTCAAAATACTGAAAGATAGTTTTTGGTTTGAAACTTTTCTATGACATAGAGAGCAAGATCCTAATGAAAATATACTCAATTTTCAATTAATATAACATGTCAACTTTTTAATTAATAGGTGTGATTTTCTAAGCTTTTTGATTCCTATAAATGGCCTAAATTCCTTAATTTGAGAATTTACATTTTCTTTGAAATTGTAGGAGATGATCATCCCCGATTATTGAGCAAGTGTTAAATAAAAATTAAATAATATTGCAGTTTACAATTAAATAACTATACTTATTAAATAACAACTAATTAAATAACTATAATTCTCACGGTCCCCACTTTTTGGTTGGTGCTCCAATTCCCACACTTAAATTCTCACACCCACACACACAATGCACGGCAAGTCTGGCAAGAGACAAGAAAATTGAAACTTGAAAAAATAAACAATAAAAAGTCATTGATGCTACAATGCATTCTACCCACCATCTACTCCCCATCCCTTCACTTGCATTTTGATTTTTAAAAAAAAAAAGAAAAAGAAAAAAGAAAGAAGAGATGGTGCGTGGGGAGATGGTGGGTAGAATGCAAAAAAGCATTTTCCAAAGTCACTGCACACTCTTGTCTCTTGCCATTTGTACGTGTGCCAATTTACTGTCATTTCCCAAACCACAAAATTAGTGAATAGCGGTCGCTTTTCTCTGATTCTAAAAATTTTGAAATGCAGGTTTTGCATGGGCAAGGCCGTAAGGGCCAAAAATATATATATTAATAGGTATGGCAAAAAGAAAAAACATGGCCAAATTTCTTTTGGTAGGCACTAAATGACTAAAATTAAAATTTTTACACTTTTTTTTTTTTACTTATAATTTTTTTTTTCCTTTTTTTGTGGGAGGGGGCCTAGCATCTTCCGGTCCCCCCCTATAGAGGGGTTGGGATCATATGGATTTTGTGATAGCTGGAAAAAGTTTGAGCAAGATGGGAAGCCTAGAACCTAGCTACTGCTGCGGAAGCATTGAGAGCCCTTCAATTCATGCTGCCAAGTTCTACAGGGATTTATTGATTTAGGCATGAGGAGTATGGTTATGGAAGGCAATGCTCTCCAAATAGTTAATGTTATCAACTCGAAATAAAGTGATTGAAGTAGATATGAACAATTACGGAGCCTTGGAGGATACTTGAGTAGTGCTTAAAATGATTTAGATTGACAAATATCTCGCGTCCACTGTTAGAAGTCCCTTATTACTTGGGTATTAAGGAAACTAGCTTAGAACCCGCGCGCTGCGCGGGATTATTTATTATAATTTAATTTTAAAACTTAAAACACATTTTTATTGTATTTTTTTTATAGTAGGTCAAAAAAGTTGTGTAAAAAAAATCTTTCATGCCTATTTCAATAATAATAACAAAAACATATTAAAAGTTATACAATAATATATTGCTAAACAGAGTAACACAATTACACATAAGATTGTATAAATCTATAAATTACATGAAAATATACAATCATAAGAACCATATATAATTTTAGTTTTAATGTATATAAATTAAAAAAAAGCAAAAGAAAACTTGAAATGAGTTAAAACATAAGACCCATAAAAATATTAAAATATTTATTCCCATAAAAGTAGTCTTATCTCTTTCACAAAAGAAAGATAAAAATCGTGGAATGAATATTGGAACACAAATAATAATAATAATAATAATAATAATAATAAATTCAATTAAATTTACAAAAGGAAAATAAGAAATTTGAATAAAAAATAATATATAAATTAGAATTGTATTTGTCTTGGTTTCAGAGATATAAGAAAATGTATTAAAAATATATTTCTTTTCTTTTTTATTTCAACTATCCTTCACATATATAACCAAAGTGGAGCTAATTTTAGTACAAATCGGGAAATTTTTTTTTTTTAAAAAAACCACTCAATGAGCATCAACATAATCTAAAAATTCATACTTCATATCTCATTTTCACTATAATTTTCTTGAATTCAATGTAAAATTTACAAAAGAAAATACATGTGCTATCAATCTGAATAATAATATATATTATAACAAAATATAAGAAAAAAAAAAGAATGAAATAACATAATAACATATATAACGTAAAATGAACTACTTTTTGGACACATAGAAAGAAAAAAATTATACTCACAAAATATCAATGTAATAAAAAAAGTCATACCTCTTACCAAAAATAATGATAAGAAACTCTCTCTCGCTATCATTTCCCTAAATTCAATGTAAAATTTACCAAAGAAAAATAATCAATTTGAATAAAAATAATATATATATATAAATTAGTATAAAATTTAAGGAAAAAAATGGAAGAACATAACCACAAGAAATAAAGATAAAAACAAAATTAAAATTTTAATATAATTGAAAGAATTGTCTTCTTCTGCAATATATCTTTCCCGATTCCAATGAAACCTTAAAAACCAATGTCATCCATTAATTAAGAATGTAAACAGAAAAATAAATTACTCAATAAACAACAACGCAAACTAAAAAATCGTCAGCTAGAAATGAGCGAACTATCTCTCACTATCATTTCATGAATTCAATCTAAAATTTACAAAAGAAAAGTAATCAATTTGAATAAAATAATATATACATTAGAATATATATATATATATATATATATATATATATATATATATAAGGAACAAAAACAAAAATGGAAGAATATAACCACATGATAAAGAAAAATAATAATATAGTGAAAAGAACTGTTCTATAAAAACAAAAACAAAATCAAAAGAAAGAAAAGAACTTCAATTTTTTTCTTTCATAAACAACAATATAAAATCTCTCTCTCTCTCTCTCTTCCCTAAATTGAATGCAAAATTTAAAAATAACATTGAGATATAAATAGAAAGCAAGAGAAAAAAGAAAAGAAAGAGAAAATTTGGAAACCTTTTATTTTCTTCATAACCATATGATAAAGATAAAACAAATTTTAAAAAGATAAAAAATTAAAATACTAATATAGTTGAAAAGAATCTGTATAGCAAAAAAAAAAAAGAAGAATTGTAGTATTTTTTATCTAGGAAAACGATAAATTTGAAAAATAAATAAATAAATAAGGGACACAAATGAAAAATGGAAGAACATAACCATATGATAAAGATAAAGATTAAAATAAATAAATAAATAAAACAAAAACAAAACATACAAAACAAAACAAAACAAAACAAAACAAACAAACAAAAAAACGATTGGAATCTCTCTCTTCTTTTTCCTAAATTGAGTGTAAAATTTACAAAATAACATCGGAATATAAATAGAAAGTAAGAGAAGAAAAAAGATAAATAAACAAAAAGATAAAGGGGGAATTTGGAAAGCTTTTGTTTTGTTTTTTTTTTTTTTCATTAAGACATCAATTGAATACATTCCAAATAAAACCTCTACTTTTAATTGTCTTAAATTGAGGATATAAACGGAAAGCAATAGAAGATAAAAAGAAAAATAGAGATAAAGCTAAAATTTGAAAACCTTTTGTTTTCTTCATTAATATAATTAAATGCATTGATATATAAACAGAAACTAAGAGAAAATGAAAAGAAAATCAAATAGAGAGAGTTAACACAATTAATTTATAAAAAAGGGTTCAAAAAAAGTTTAGATATTATAAAACATGGACATGTGTCGCAATTCAAAGCAGTTTCTACGTCAAAACTCGGCTTGTATATATATATATTTGAAAAAAAAAATAAGGGATATAAACAAAAAATGGAAGATAAAAAATGAAAATAGTAATATAGTTGAAAAGAGTCATAGAGCAAAAAAAAAAAAAAGAAAGAAAGAACTGTAGTATATTTTTTTCATCTAAACAAAACGATTGGAATATATCTCTCTCGTCTTTTTCCTAAATTGAGTGTAAAATTTACAAAATAACATTGGAATATAAATAGAAAGTAAGAGAAGAAAAAGATAAATAAACAAAAAGATAAAGAGAGAATTTGGAAAGCTTTTGTTTTGTTTTGTTTTGTCATTAAGACATCAATTGAATGCATTCCAAATAAAACCTCTACTTTTAATTGTCTTTAATTGAGGATATAAACGGAAAGTAATAGAAGATAAAAAGAAAAATAGAGATAAAGATAAAATTTGGAAACCTTTTGTTTTCTTCATTAAGACAATTAAATGCATTAATATATAAACATAAACAAAGAGAACATGAAAGAAAATCAAATAGAGAGAGTTAACATAATTAATTTATAAAAAAACGGGTTCAAACATAAATTATGGGAGATAGAGAGATTTAAGACATTTAAGTGGAAATAAAGGAAGAGAGAGTTAAGACAAAAAAAAAAAAAAAAGGTTTAGATATTAGAAAACATGGACATGTGTCGCAATTCTAAGCAGTTTCTATATCAAAACTCGGCTTTTATATATGATATATATATATATATATATATATATATATATATGATAACATTGGAATATAAATAGGAAGTAAGATAAGAAAAAAGAAAAATAGAGAATTTAGAAAGCTTTTGTTTTATTTTGTTTTGTTTTGGTTTTTTTTTTTTTTTTTTTTTCATTCAAACATCAATTGAATGTATTCCAAATAAAACCACTACTTTTAATTGTCTTAAATTGAGGATATAAACAGAAAGCAATAGAAGATAAAAAGAAAAATAGAGAGAAAGATAAAATTCGGAAACCTTTTGTTTTCTTCATTAAGACAATTAAAGAGAGAAGATGAAAAGAAAATTAAATGGAGAGAGTTAACACAATTAATTTATAAAAAACCGGTTTAAACATAAATTATAGGAGAGAGAGATTTAAAACATTTAAGTGGAAATAAATGAAGAGAGAGTTAAGACAAAAAAAAAAAAAAAGGTTTAGATATATTAGAGAACATGGACACATGTCGCAATTCTAAGTAGTTTCTATATCAAAACTCGGCTTTTATATATGATATATATATATGATAACATTGGAGTATAAATACGAAGTAAGAAGAAAAAAGAAAAATAGAGAATTTGGAAAGTTTTGTTTTGTTTTTGTTTGGTTTTTTTTTTTTTTTATTAAGACATTTTAATTGTCTTAAATTGAGGATATAAACGGAAAGCAA
This sequence comes from Carpinus viminea, assembly GCA_013348765.1. Taxonomy (NCBI): domain Eukaryota; kingdom Viridiplantae; phylum Streptophyta; class Magnoliopsida; order Fagales; family Betulaceae; genus Carpinus; species Carpinus viminea. The sequence goes on from CP054667.1 coordinate 64,624,793, forward strand.
TAAAAGATAAAAAGAAAAATAGAGAGAAAGATAAAATTCGGAAACCTTTTGTTTTCTTCATTAAGACAATTAAAGAGAGAAGATGAAAAGAAAATTAAATAGAGAGAGTTAACACAATTAATTTATAAAAAACCGGTTCAAACATAAATTATGGGAAGAGAGAGATTTAAAACATTTAAGTGGAAATAAAGGAAGAGAGAGTTAAGACAAAAAAAAAAAAAGTTTAGATATATTAGAGAACATGGACACGTGTCGCAATTCTAAGCAATTTCTACGTCAAAACTCGGCTTTTATATATATATATGATAAGCTATTTATAAGAGTGAGAGGAAATCTCATTTCTTAAACTAGCTTTTGGGTTGAGTTAGGCTCAAACTCATTTCTAAATTCTAACATGGTATCAGAACCAAATATCATAGAATCAAACATTAACTTTGTCAATTCACTCTCCATTTAAATTAAATATTTCACGTGTTGTGTCTCATCTATTAAAAGTGAGTTTGAGCCCATACGTGAGGGGGAATGTTAAAGTAATGATTAAATAATTAAATTTACCTCTTCTTATCAGCTTAAGCTTTTAAGATAACTGATAATTTTAATATGGTATCAAAGCTAGCTTTTGAGTTGAGTTAGGCCCAAACCCATTTTTAACATCCACTAAGGGAAACTTTGTTGCCCGTGGTTTTGCTAAGGCGACAATTAAACAAATCCTATATTAGGTTTAAATGGAAGACATCCCTCCTTGTAGTTCTTATATTGTTTTGTTGGAGCAAACCACTCATTCTACTCAAAGCTAAATAAACTTTCTTAAGCCCAAATATTTTTTCTAATTTTCTTTTTTTCCAATTAAGCCCAAATATTCGAATGATAATAATAAGCATTAGCACTAAATAAAAAATTATTACATAAGACACTAAAATAATAATATTACCTCTTCAATAACTTAAATTTAACGTTTTAAATTGTTTTAGGGTGCCTAACATTGTTAAATAGGTAAAAAATTTCAAACTTCTTTGTTGTTTAATGCCAGTTTTTCATTCGATCTAACACCATCACCATAGGACATAAATCAATATTTATTTAAAGGGTAAAGTCTACATTTCCTCCCTCAAGCTATTACCCAATTGACAATGTCCCTCCAAACTTTTAATTGTAACAATATCCCCCAAACTATCAAAATATTGTCAATGTCCTCCTTAAGGCTAACAAAAAGATAAAAATTGCCTTATATATTTCTCAATAAGATAAAAATACCCCTATAAGATAAAAAAAAAAAATTAATATATATTTTTTAAAAAACGAAAAATTATAATTTAAAAAGAACGATTTTTTTTTAAAAAATGATTATTTTTAAACGGAAATTTTTGTTTAAAAGATTTTTTAGAAAAAGAAAATTGTTATTTTTTTTTAAAATAGAAATTTTTATTTAAAAAAGTTATAAAACACAAAAAAAAAAAATGAAAATTTTTAATTTTTAATTTTTTTCTTATACAAATGATTTTTTTTTAATTTTTAATTTTCCACCTTTGGATTTTTTTAATTATTTTTTCCACAAGTTTCAATTTTTTATTTTATTTTACTAAGGGTAGTTTCATCATTAGGGGGAACATTGACAATTTTTGGTAGTTTGGGAGGGAACATTGTCACAATTGAAAGTTTAGGGGGGATACTGTCAATTTGGTGATAGTTTGAGGGGGGTATATGGACCTTTCCCATGTTTAAATTTAATAAATTCCTCTATAACCTTTATTTATTTATTTATTTATTATTATTTAAAAATTACAATATAACGAAAAACTCGCGTATAGCACAAGTTATGGATCTGAATCTCGTCATATTAGAAGGAGAATATGAGGCTCTCATATTGTTCATCCTAGTTGTTCATTTTCATCCAATAGCCCACATCACGCCACGTGTCCCACTTAAATTTTTATAATAAAATATTAATTAACTTTTTACAAAAAAAATAAAATTAAAAATTAAAATCAAATTTACAAAAAAAAAAGCTGGGTGGCCGGCCACCCCAGTTGAGCCTACTAGAGGTGGCTTCAGCCACCCCCATGGCTCTTGGGGATGGTTCAGCTACCCGTAAGGGCCAAAAAACAATTTCAAATTTTTTTGATTTGGACTTGGGCCCTTGGGGTGGATAGTCACCCCAAGGGCTAATTGGGGGTGGCCGAAGCTATCCCTAGGCTCAATTGAGGTGGTCGGCTACCCTAGCTTTTTTTTAAAAAAAAAAAATTTTGATTTTTAATTTTTAATTATTTCTATTTTTATTTTCTTTTTAAAATTTAATTAATATTTTATTGTATATTTGAGTGGGATAGGTGGCAAGATGTGGGTTGTTGGATGAAAATGAATGACGAGGATGAAAATATGAGAGCCTTATATTCTCCCTCTAATATGAGGGATCCAGATCTGCAAGTTATAAGTCAACGTCCTTAATTCTTCTAACAACCCAGGAAAAAAAAAAAGAAGAAGAAGAAGTAGAAAAGACATTATTCCTTTTGTCTCAACTTTGGAATATGTAAAATTATAAAAAAGGGTGAGGTGCAATGTAGTTGTTGAAGACATATAGTTTGGCTCAGACATTGTTGATAAATTTTTTCGATTATTATACTACTAAAGTGTCGTAACAATGAAAATTAGCAATTAATTTTTTTTTTTCTTACAAAGCTCTTATTAATCAAAAAATTGATTTTCACCATTACATTATGATAGTTGTATGATAATCTTATAACAATATACTAAATAGTATTACTCATTTTCTATATACTTAAAATTCACAATATCATATGCATAAAGAATATGATATAGTTTATAATTTAGGAGTGGGATAAAATTTGTAAGTAATATACTCGAAAGTTATAATTAGTTCAAAACAGAAAGGAGAAAGTCCACACGCTTCTCTCAAAATACAATTCAATTGATAATATATCTCTCAAACTATCACAAATTGTCAATGTCCTTCTCAGTGTTATGCAAAAAAGAAAAAATTACAAAAAAGTGAAAATATTTTTAAGGTGTGTTACAACGTCACATTCCTTAAGAAAATATTTGCCCCCATTAGAATTGATATGTAACATGGATACATCAAATTTTTCTTCATAATATAATGGAGCCTAGAAACTTCTGTGTTTTTAATTTTGTTATGCACAAAAAGTTAAAATCCAAAAATACTCTCAGATTTTCTATTCCAACTAAAGACCAAAAAAGAAAGGATAATACTAATTTTAAAAAATTCAAATAAGGATATTAAAGATAATTGAATTATCATAGATAGGGGTTCTATATATACATATTATTTTGTGTCTTTGCTAGGAGTTCTCTCCGTAGTGTTATTCTGGTGTTCTCCCAGTCTTATGTAAAACATGATTTAAGAAAAAATAAAATTATAGTGGCATTAGCACCAAATTTGAGGTATTAGCACCAAAATTGAGGCATTAGCACCGAATTTAGGATGATCAAATCCATTTTAGGCGATATCATCCCTAAAAGGTTAACCTTCCACCCTTAGATTTTAGTTTTGAATCCAAAAATAAGTTTTAAAGCATTAGAACCTAACTATTAAGCAAAAAAATGTACTATAATTTTATTTTTTCTTAAATCATGTTCTACATAAGATTGGAAGAACGCTAGGAGAATACTATAGGGAGAACCCCTAGCAAACCCCTAGATTAAAAGTCAATAATGAAATCACAGTTAGGAGAATACCATGAGAACACTATATATATATTGAAAATATTTCAACACTCAATGGCGAAAATACTTTTAATAAAACAAATAAAAAATAATAAAAAAGAAACTCCAACTAATATTTTTTTAAAAAAAACCAAGGGTGTCCAAATTTTAAAAAATCGGTTATATATGTATATATATACATACACACATATACTCCTTTTTTCCAGTATTTTTGTTTTATTGAAATTTTAGGATAATTTTAATCTTTTTCCTGGTTTTGGGAGAGACATTGACATCCTACATTTAAAAAAAAAAAAAATCCCTTTGAGTTTGAATAATTCTATTCATCATCCTCTTACGTATCCTCAAAAACTTCTGTGAAGTAATCTTGTCAATAGAAAATTAATTTGCAACCCTTTTGGAATCATCTATGTTGTTAAAGTTTTGTATTGTCTTAAAAGTAATTCGAAATATAATTAAACAAGAAAAACGTGTATGACATGTACCTTTAATTGAGTCCCATTTTGATAAAATAGTATATCATCTTTTCACTTTATGGTATTCCTTCTTTTCTTCCAAACTTCCACTTCTCTCACAACTCACAAGCAAGGTATTGTGCTTTGAAAAGAAAAAGAAAAGAAAAGAAAAGAGTTAAAAGAAAGAAAAACAAGAAGCAAGGTATACGTAATATTGTATTTTGGAAAGAATCATGCATGAATAGAACTGAAATGAGAATAACACAGTAATTCCGATTCAAAATTTAAATCTAATGTCAAATGCTAGAAGTCAATTATATATATATATATATTTAGTCCATATTCTTTTACAATTAACCATTAGATTTGTCCAAAAAAATTACGAATTTAGGTTTAATCAGGTCTTAATTTTTGAGTGACTAATTATGTCTTAATAATCATGGTATGACGAGCTATGTTATAATATCCTCCAACCAAACAGAACGCATTTAGCAATGCAAGTGTTGCTATAATGGTAAACATTACGAACATTACAGTGCATATATATATATATATATATGCGAAATGGTTCCTTCAAAGTATTCTAGAGTTTACTTGGGACCGACAAGCCATTTAATAGTGGGCCAATGCAGAAGCCAATAGTGCAAACATAATTGACCGTGGTGTTAATGAGGTCGGCATGCGACCATTGCCTTTTCTGAGGAAGAGACCCTGATAAACAGGGTGGGAGGGTTGCAGAGAACACCGCCGGGGAAGAAAGGGAAGAAAGGGGACTAAAACGCCGTTTCAGTCCCTTTTTAATTTTTTTAATTGATCAGGGGCATTTTTGTAACTCTAATACCCAAAACGACGCTGTTTTATATTTTTCATCCATTTTAACAGCTTAAACTAATGGAGAGGACTATTTTATAAGAGGTTGGTAGTTTGGGGGGCTATTTTATACTAATTGAAAGTTTGGGGGGCTAGATTACAAAAAGGCTAGTAGTTTGGAGGGCTAAAATATACTTTTTCCTAAAAATAATAATAACAATTTTATTTTTAATAGAAAATGATGGCATTGTAGGAATTTCACACTCCCCATTTAATCGTAAATCTTAATTGGGAGTAATTGGAAGAAATTAAAAGATCGATACACTAAAATGAGAGTTTTTAAATTTTAGGGTTAAATATATTTTCAGTATCTGTGCTTTAAGCCAAAATCAAATAGCCACTTTGGTTTTAAAAAATATCACAAATGGTACCTATGGTTATCAAATAAACCCACTTAGTACTTTTGTCAGGATTTCGTTAGTTTTTTTAACGGAGCGCCACATCATCTTTACACGTGATGTGATACCTGTGGTTTCAAGGCGCCACGCGGCGTGGTACCTAAATTTTTGAGTGTCACATCAGATTAAATAATATTAAAATTATCTAAAAAAAGAACAGAAAAGAAAAAACCTGTATACTTCCTAAAAAAAAAGAAAATCCATCGTTCTCTCTATTCTCCTCTCCCCCAACCCCTTAGGTTTTTGGAGACCCAAATACCATCTTGCCGCTGTCCGCCATCCCTTTCAATGCCGTCGCCGTCCACTCCTCAACACGCCGTTGCTATATCGCCGCCGCCAGTCTTCCTTAGAGAAAATATTTTCCCCCATTGGCCCTTCATTTGAGGTAAGTCCATTTCCCAAAGTTTTTACAATTTGTTTTGAGAAAGTTCATTTGCAAAAATAGATTATTTTGAGTATATTGTGTAAAAGTTTGCATCTTGTTTATTTAAGGGGTTGACTGTGATTTTGGCAAAATATATGTTGGAAAAGATTTTCCCCTCAGACAAAGGGTAATGGGGGAAAATCTTCTCTGAGGAAGACCAACGGCAACGAGATGGCGACGGTGTGTTGAGGAGTCATTTAATGACCTTGAGGGGATAGCAAAGATGGTATTTGGGTTTGCAACAACCTAAGGGGCTGGGGGAGAGGAGAATGGAGAGAACCATAGATTTCTTTTATTTTTTATTTTTTATTTTTTATATTTTTTATTTTTTAAATCTAATTTTTTATTTTACATAATTTTAATATTATTTAATTTGACGTGGCACCCCAAAATTTAGTTATCACATCACGTAGCACCTTGAAACCATAGGTACCATACCATGTGTAAAGGTGACATGACTCTCCATTAAAAAAATTAACGAAATCTTGACAGAAGTACTAAGTGAATTTATTTACTAACCATAGATATCATTTGTGGTATTTTTAGAAACCAATGTGGTTATTTGATTTTGGCTCAAACCACAGGTACTGAAAAGGTATTTAACCCTAAACTTTAAAAATGGTGTTTTCAAAAGATGTGATATTTAAGAGGGTAAGTGAAGTTACCTTAATAATTTAACCAATATTTGAATCTCACGTCTTGCATTTAAGATTTGGTAGTTGGAGAAACTCATCTCAACTTACCAATTTACTCATATAGTCTTGTTCACTTAGTTATCCAAGTCCCAGGGCTGAAGAGCTCCCAAGTACACTGCTTCCCACAACACCCCCACCCCACCCCCCACCTCGTAGTCATCTCAAATACACTACTCACCAACTTTATCATGTCTTCATGGTGAAATAATGCAGTCATCTCAAATACACTACTCACCAACTTTATCATGTCTTCATGTGAAATAATGCATTGGCTGTACACAACAATGACATAATCAAATAAATTGGCAACAATGAAATTCGATCCGCAATTTATAATGAAAATTTTCAAAAGCTTTCAAGTTTATATTTTTATTCATACCATCGGAAAAACCCTGATCTTAGCATGGTGGTTTGTTTTGTTCCAAAAAAAAATTAGAGCGTGGTGGTTTGCTAATAGCATTTTGATTTCCTTTTTTACTTTGTGGTTGGCTCGGCCATTGACTATAGCAAGCCAATATAAAGATATTATACGTATATAATGAACTACAATTGAGGCAGGAGACAAACCGTGAGCAAGAAAATATCATCAATTCTCAATATATATTGATCTTTCCTTATACATGCATTTGCCCCTTAATAATGCTAAGGAAAATGCTAAAGGCCCAACTTTTTTGTCCAACTTTTACCTTTTTTATTTTTTTTTAAAAACAAAGTAAAAAATGAAAAAAAAAAGTGTCTGAAGTAATAATATATTTTTTTGGTCCTTTTTATTGGTATTTTTTTAAAAATGAAAATTACATTTTTCTTCATAAAAATGGTCATTTTTTTTTTTATGAAAAATGACCATTTTTCTTTAGAAAATAAAATTTTCATTTTTTAAAAAATACCAATAAAAAGAAGGACAAAAAAATATATATGTTATTGCTTCAGACGCTTTTTTCATTTTTTACTTTGTTTTTTTAAAAAATAAAAAAATAAAAAAGGTAAAAGTTAGACAAAAAAGTTGAGTTTTTATCATCTCTTTAATGCTAATGCCCACGATTGACAACTACTGAAATGATCAGATAATTCTAATGATGCTATTAGACATTTAAAGATGTAATGCCCCACTTTAATTACATAATATTGTTTGCTTTTAGCTCTCTTGAACTAGACATCTCAATAAGTCACTCATCCTGATACTACGTACTTTCGTATAAGCATATTTAATTGTGGAGTTTTGATAAATTCATGATTATTATGACTTTAAAACATGTTGTCAAGAATAATACGAGTATACAATTAAGCACATCCCCATTCTTAAGTGACGTGGAATGCTACAAAAGATAAACACGAACCAAAAAATGAAACAGAACACCATGATCTATCCCTGTTCCAAGCAAACTCCCTCTTCTTCCCGTGCTTGGCGTCATACTGTTTTCACCTAGTACTCCCCCGCATTCCTCTACCTCTTGCTTAATTAGTTCATTATTGCTTATCCTCTCCTTCAATAACCATATATGTATTTTGGATTAGGTTGATGTGGCCTCTTAGTCCTACGTGGCAACGACGAGTTGCTATAAAGAATTATGTGAAATTTCGATTATATTCTTAAGAAAAAATGACTAAGAATGCAAGAAAATAAAATGGTGGGAGAAGTGGTCAGATCATTAACTAGTATAGCAACTAGCTAGCAAGCCAATATGGAAGCTTTCGTTCCCAAACTTAACTATTGTGAACAGGTTGGCGCGCGAGTGTGGATTGGGTCATATCTGAATAACGATGATTGTTGTGGGCTTGACAAGCAAAGCGTGAAGGTGGTGGCATTGGCGCATGCTTGCTGCTTGGGCATTATTTGATGTCCATGGGCAGACAGACATGCCAGTACTGTTGAACTAGCTAGGTTGTGATATGCCCAATGAGGTAGCCTTTATTGTTTTAGTAAATAAAAACGCAAAATAATGAGATAGTGGCACATCGATTTCAAACCAAAATTTTGAGAAAAGTCTTGAAAAACCTGTAATATTTTTTTAGCTTCAGTGAGGGAGGATAGGGGCATTAGATCCCGACCCACTGGGCTAAGTTATGGGCTGCCAACAGCATATATGCTTACCCATTTAGGAAAGGCCAGAAAGGAAGAGTGGCAATTCTTAAACCATGATTCTTTTCGTTACAAATCGGATGTCTTTATGCTTACTTGCAATTGAGATGATCCTCTCTAGTCTCTAGCCATGTGATGTATATAGGTTATGAAAATAATGTTCCCCCGAATTGTAAAGGAAGGAATAAAGAAAAGAGGAGTTACCCAAGTAAGTACAATGGCCCTCGTATCTGGTCCTCACGAAACTACATACATATAAGATTGCCTCCTGGCTCCTACCGCGTACAGTTGGAGCAAGAAGAGTGCAGAAAGACATGGAGGAGGAGATTGTTCGTTTCTAAAGAAGAAATTCTGCGATGATGTTGTAAACAATGAGATACGTTACTCCAAAATGTCATCTACTGTCAGTTCCCTTTCTCGAACCAATCCCTCTACAGCCACTTTGTTGAAATAAAGAAGTTGCTTAATGAAATGTTTGACCGATCCCTACCAGCTGAGGACATTGAAAAAATCAGGGAGAAGCTTTACTGCCTCAACGATCTTTGGACGGAGTTCAAGGCGGTGTCAAACAGAGACCAAACAACCCGATTTAGCTTACGGAAGAAGTTAACCAATATCAATCTTTGGACGGAGTTCAAGGCGGTGTCAAACATAGACCAAACAACCCGATTTAGCTTACGGAAGAAGGTAACCAATATCAAGGAAGAATTAAGAAGCTTCGGGAGGAAAGCTTTAGGTAGAACAGCTAGCAAACAAGCTGATGGTGAAGCCGTCTCATCAACCAAGCCGAGCGCTGTGTCCAATGTTTATGGGTTTGATGACGATGTAACCTCACTGGAAAAGGTACTTGTCCGGCCAGGAAGTGAGGATCGTTTCAAGGCAATAGGCATCATGGGTAAGGCTGGTATTGGAAAAACCGCACTTTGCCAATTTTTGTTCAATAAGCGGGAGGTGATCAAGGATTACTTCCTGCCAAGGATCTGGATATCCATGTCAACACTGCCTGTCGACGAACGGGACCAAAAAGTAGCAATCGTCAAGAGAATGTTGGAGAGCCTTGGAGTAGAGAAGGAGATCATCAACAAGGGACGTCATGATCTCAAGGGGTTACTATATGCTCTTCACCTGCAATTGCAGGGGAAGTGTTATCTGATTGTGTTGGATGATGCCAGCAACACAGATGAGTGGTACGGACAGTTGAATTCTCTACCAACTCGCGTGGGAGAATGGGATCATCTTGCGTGTGGACTGCCAAAAGGGTGTGGGGGAGCAGTTATTGTGACTAGCAGGAATGAGGAAGTAGCAAAGAAGATGGTTGGCGGGGAGGGGGAGGGAATATTCCTACATCAGGTTCAACCCCTTTCAGATCCGGAGAGCTCCTGGTCTATATTCATTCGGGCAGCTGAGCAACAATTCAACAGGACATACGATGATCATTCCGAGCTCCCAATTAATTTGGAGATTCTAAAGAAAGAAATCTTACAAAAGTGTGCGCCTTCCATTAACTGCAACAATGATGGGTGAGTATGAAAAATTCCTATATTAGAGAAATGTTTGGTATCCATCCTTTGCCTATCTTTTGTCCATCTTTCTATAAAAGATGAGCAAATTTATCATTGAATTTAAGGTACCACATGTAGGTCTGACAAATTTAGTAGTATATTTGCCAAAAAGATGGGCAATAGATGAATGCGTAACATTTCTTCCTAAATTATGACTCAAGTATTGCCAATGTGGCACTCATGTTATATCTATACTTCAAATTGAAGAATAAGACTTTTCTTTGGCATGTAATAAAAGTATGGATTAAATTATCTATATACATATTTATATAATACATTGTATTTTCTCTTAGTAATTAAGTTATATTTTTAGAGGTATATTTGAATGATCCAATATTATACATATTGAAATTTGTGTCTTTAACATGCATATGGACTACCTAGTACTTTCAATTTTGATTTGAAAATGAGAGTATAATTGATATTAAATATAATGAGGAAGAGACTCTAGATCTCTCTTGTTTACTCATATTTTTAAAACAGGATAATGCCACATAGACAAAAGAGGGATTGAGATCTATCGCAATACATATGACATGGACTATTCATTTTAAATGAAAAGCCTAGATCCTAACAATAAATAAAATAAAAGAGGGTGGGTTGGGTCTGTCGGGTGGTGGTTTGATCACTTAGAAGACGTGGTTTGCCCCATTCACTACCAAAAAAAAAAAAAATCATGACCATCCAATTCTAACGTGTATCAAAGGTTAAAAATCTAGGTGTCAAAACTGGAGATTTTTTGAAGTGCCAATGTTTGTCACGTAAGAAATTAGTGATGTGACAAACATTGGCATGTCAAAAAATATTCATAAGTGATGGTTGGACCACCCCTTTTGGCCCGTGCATGTGGTGATAGCTGAACCACATTATGCACCTTGGGTTGGTTTGACCACCCTCTTTGCTCAAATTTGGGTGTGGAGAAACTACCCCCAAGGCCATGTGGTGGTTCTGCAACCCCAAACCACCTCTAGGAATGGGTTGTTTGTAGAAAATGTCATTTTTGTGATGAAATGTTCAAACTCAGTATTATTAATAAAGTTGTTCACATTCTTCTTTTATTGTATAGTCACCTTCTTCATGACATGATTACTTAGCACATTTATTTATTTATTTATTTTAAAAAATGAGATACATATGTATAGACATGTAAATAATGCAAAGTGTGAAATATGTATTCAAGCTAAAATAACTAAAAAACTATTCCCCACAATCCAAAGATATCCACAAATCTTAAAACTCATGCATTCTAACATTTGTGAATTACATGGTACCTTAAGTAGGGGAGGCAGATTGACGAGATACTTTATTACATTTATAGATGATTTTTCGAATGTGTATTTAATGAAAATATAAAGGGCCGGGGCTTTGACAACATTCAAGTAGAAAATTAAAAAATAAAATAAAAATCCTTAGAATTGATAGAGGTGGTGAATCCTTTCCATTTGAGTTTTCTACTTTTTTGTGTGAAAAATATGGAATTATACACTAAATGTTTGCACCTTACACACCACAAGAGAACGATTTGGCTAAAAGAAAAAAAATAACACACTCATAGACGTGGTTAATGTTAGAATCTTAAATGTAGTAGACTTTCAACTTACTGGAAGAAGCACCATTCACTACATATCATGTGCATAATAGAGTGCCATCTTGAAAAATACACCTGTTGTCATACGAGTCAGAAAACGACAAAAAACAATACCTAGATTATATTAGAGTGTGAGATAAAGGTGGCCGGTGAATCCTTTCCATATGAGTTTTCTACCTTTTTGTGTGAAAAATATGGAATTATATACTAGATGTTTGCACCTTACACACGACAAGAGAATGATTTGGCTAAAAGAAAAAATAGAACACTCATAGACGTGGTTAATGTTAGAATCTTAAATGCAGTAGATTTTCAACTTATTGGAAGAAGCACCATTCTCAACATATCATGTGCACAATAGAGTGTTATCTTGAAAAAGACAACTGTCGTCATATGAGTTATAGAACGACAGAACACATACAATGCCTAGATTATCTTAGAGTGTGAGAGTGTCAAGCCTTTTGCAGAGTTTTTAATTCGAAAATGATTAAATTAGGACCAAGAGCAATCAAAAGTGTATTTATTGGTTATGCTAAAAATTCCAAAGCATATAGATCATTTGACTTGAGCTCTAATGTCACAGTAGAATCGAGAGATCATGTTGAATTTTTTAGACGTGGTTAATGTTAGAATCTTAAATGCAGTAGATTTTCAACTTATTGGAAGAAGCACCATTCACAACATATCATGTGCATAATAGAGTGCCATCATGAAAAATACAACTGTCTTCATATGATTTATAGATCGAACGACAGAACACAATACCTAGATTAGCTTAATTAGAGTGTGAGAGTGTCAAGCCTTTTGTAGAGTTTTTGATTCGAAAATGATTATGTTAGGACCAAGATCAATCAAAAGTGTGTTTATTGGTTATGCTAAAAATTCCAAAGCATATAGATCATTTGACTTGAGCTCTAATGTCATAGTGGAATCAAGAGATCATGTTGAATTTTTGAGAATAACTTTAGCCATGATTCAAAGTATGATTTAGAACCTAACAAAATACAAGTATCTAACTTTAATATTCATAACACCTCTCTCTTAATAGTGATAAGAGAACACCTACAGATTTGCCAATAGAAAAAAAATGAAGAGTTAGAGATTTAGAAAGGAAAAAATAAATCTAGTCCTCATTTTATTTCATCTCAAGCTAGTCTTCCTTGTGGAAGGAGACAAAGATACATTATTTAATAAAATATCCATTGTACTTAACATATATAGATGACGATTCAAAAAGTTTTGATGAAGCTATCTAGAGACGCACGTAGCGTTCTAGAAAGAAATTGTAAATCATGAAATAGACTAAATACTATCAAGTAATACCAAATAATTAATACTTGGATACTAGTGGATTTACCATTAGGTTCCAAACCTCTAGGCTGAAAATGGATGTTTAGAAGGGATTATAATTTTGGTGGGACAATCTAAACCTTCAAAGTTAGGTTAGTTGCAAAACGCTTTAGACAAAAGGAAGGCATAGAATATTTTGATACCTATACCCCATTATCTAAGTATATATGGTGATCTTACAAAAGGTTTTAGACAAAAGATGAGCATAGATTATTTTCATATATATTCGTGTTCTTATAGCTAGCTCTTGCATCTATAAATTAATGATTTGTATGTGCATCAAATGGATGTAAAATGGCTTTCTTAAATAGTGATCTCAATGAGAAAGTATACACAGGACAACATCTAGGGTTTGTTCAGCTTGAAAATGAAAAGAAGTCTTTAAATGAGTTAAGTCATTATATGGTTTGAAATTAGCACCAAAACGAAAAGTTTGATTATGTCAAAATTCACAAAAGATTATGGTTTCATTGTTTGCCCTTATGTTGATGACATGCTAATTTATCGTGGGCGATAAAACTTGTGGTCAAAAAAATTATTTTAAGTTGTTGAAATGCCAAAACAGCACAAATTGAGGTTTACTTATCAAAAAAAAAAAAAAGCACAAATTGAGGTTGTTTGTTAAAAACAGACGTTAATGGTTTTACTTTGTTTACATAAACGACATAAATGTTGGGAAACTTCATAAAATTCTCATGAACTTTTACTTATTTTGACACTACTTCTTCCAAAAGTTTAAAAACTCTTAATTAAGGATATCAAACTTTCAATTAACCCATTCCGTTAGGATTTTACATTTTTTTTTTTAAATGCCCAAAATACCCAATTGCAAAAAATGTACTTCAAAAAAAAAAAAAAAAATTGTTGTTGTAAGTAAAATTAAATATTTGAAGTGAATTATTCAATCATTCCTTACCTAACTCCACTTGGATCCTCTTTTAAACTACATGGGGTTTAGGGTTAGTTTGAAATTATGGTTTTAATAAGTGCAATTTTAATTTTTTTTTAAATTGCTAAATCGCTACATTTTAAAATTACACATGTGCTTAGTTAAACATGTTTAAAAATTACTTTTCTATCAATTGAATATTTGGATAACATTAGCATATAATTGCGAGTTCATGAATAAATTACGTATACCAATAAGGACATTTGTTTAAAATAGTAAAATAACTAACATTGTTTATAAGCCTCCATTTTTACACCTTTGCTTACAAAAGTATGACTTCTAATTTGACATTAACTTAGAGTTTTTTACATAAGCAAATCTTGCCATATTACTTTTTTCCATATGCCTTTTTGTTTTATTATAATTTTTTTTTTTGAGACAGATTTCAAATAGACATATAATAAAGAAGAGACATTTTTAACATATTTTAGGTGGGTATTTTTGGAATTTTTTTCATTCCCACCAGAAAATTTGGTAATTATTGCACCAAATATCTTGTGATTTTGCTTTAACTTCGTGTGTTTTCAAATAAGCACCACAAGCTTGCTTATAGAAATCGCAATGCCAAATGCTTTGTGTTTTGGGATTTCTTTTAAAAAAGTAGATCATACTTGCGAAATCGCAATCCCAAATGTACTTTTAGTGTCTCTTTGTCATCCATGCCAGGGGCAAAACCATGATTTTTTATTCAATGGGACCAAAGTATGAATGAGAGACCAAAATTAATTTTGATAAAGACAAAACTTAATTTTAAGCATTAAAATATATATGAGATAAATGCAAAATTGGTCCCTATGGTTGGCCTAAATTATAAATCACTTCCTATGGTATAAAAAATAATTTATAGATTCTCAGGGTATGCTAAAATAACAGTTTACTTCCTAAAATCAATTTAAGTTAAGTAACTTAACAAAATCCGTTATTTTGTCACGTCATATTGTTACAGTAAATTAACCCAATCTCGTTTATCCCCAAAATTTTACTTTGTGCATAACTCTTCTTTATTTTCATCTTCCTAGCCACAATTTGGGAGCATTTTGTGAGAATTTGACGGTTGCATTTTGTGAAGCACCTAAGGAAGACGAAGATGAGGGAGGGTTACACACGGAGTAAAATTTTGGTGATACAAGAGATTAGGTTAATTTACTGTAACAATATGACATGAAGTGAGAGTTGATATGTAATCTTAGTTGGCATTATAAAATGATGTGAAAAATACTAATTGCCATTTTTTAAAGTAAAAAATTCATAATAACACGTGTCATGTTTTTTTTTTTTCTTGGTTGGTATGATGTGACAAAGTGATAAATTTTGTTAATTTACTTAATGAAAATTGATTTAAAGGAGTGAACTAATATTTTGGTATACTTCAAGGAATTATAAATTATTTTTTCATACCACTAATAATAATTTGTAATTTAGGTCAACCACAAAGACCAATTTCACATTTATCCCAACATATATATATATATATATATATATTTTTTTTATATTTATATACTTGGCGCATATTTGCACGCGATCGACTACCCATCCTCCCTTTGCTGTACTATCTCCACTCTCCCCTCCTACTCGATCTCGATCGTTCTTGGTCCAAGTTTGCACCTTATATTAGATGGTTACTGCAGCTAGCTAGGCCTAGGGTTTGACTAGCTCCAAGTCTCGAGTTCACAGATCGCTCATCCAATCCATTCCCAACCTCTTCGGACTCGTCAACCTCAAAAGTCAAAACCCTCTTTCTTGTTAAATTGTTTTTCCGTTTCCTTGACACAATTTGCTATTGCAGGTTGTTAAATGTCATATAAAAATAATATCTACACCAGAAAGCCAAAACAATAAGCCCGGCCATATCCTCCATAACTCTGCTCCTCCGCCAGCACAAACATCGAAGGCACAAACTTCACCAACGTTTGTCCGAGCGCACACAATCGAAATCTTCCCGGGCGTGACAAAGATCTTGAATAGAGGAACGGAGGGTGGAGATTATCCGTTCTTGGATAATCTTTAGCTTAATCTTAAGCTTTGCCTCTCTGGGCGATTGTGTTTAGTGTTTGCCAAGAAAATTTATTAGTATATGGGCTTTGTTAATTTTTTTCTTGAGGTTGCCCGAGGGAGTGAAAATGAACTTTTCTTTTGGGTGGGGGCTGGTGCCTGGTGGGAGGAAAGGAGGCGATGGGTGTCGCCGTGTCGGTGGTGTCGTTTCAGATCTCTTGATTCTTTTTTGTAGATAGTATGGGTAATCTGGTGTTTTCATTTTAAACTGTCTTGGTGTTCCAATCTGATGTGGCTTATTGCTATTGGAAGGCACAAAAACCTAGTTTATACCAAATTCCTGTAGAAGTTACTCTTTTTCCATCCATTTATAACCATTACATTACACTTCAAATTACTTGCTGTGATTATATTATATAGATAAGAGTACATCAAGATCATAACTATTATATCTCTTCATTTATTTTCTTAAAAAGAATGCCACATGCTCCAATGCACAACCTTGGCATCTAGATCCAAATGATCAGGGATGGAGTCATGGAGGTATACAAGAATATTGCAACTTATTGAAATCCACAAAAGTGCACACACGAAACAGAATTAAATTCAAAAACTGGGCAGGAAACATAACATACTTTTGATAGTCTTGAGTCATCTTGGGAGGAGCAACCGAGTGATCAATTGTATAATGTTGTGTCTCCCAACTGCTCTTATTTCATCTTTCAGTTAATTACTTCAGCCGTATTACTCCATTCTCATTACACGGAAAATAAGTAAGTTTAGGGCATTTGAAATTCTCCAAGTAGATCAATTTTGGAAATGATGACCGCAGCTTTTGATAATCCATCTTTAAGTCACTCAAGAACTTGAGACGTAGTACCTCAACATTCGGCCACTTCATTCTCCTGAACTGGACTTAGACTTTGAGGTCCCTCCTCTGATGTAGAGTTTGTTTAGATTTGGAAGACTTCCAGGGCGCAACCATCTGGGTGGTGTCTCACGAGGGTGACACTTCAAATCCAATTTCTGTAGTTTCTCAAATCTAATTCCTTCCAATACACCATTGTCTTGATCATTTTTGTCATCCCCACTGTTCTTCAGAGTTGTGGTGGTTGTAGTTATTGGTTGTGATGCACCCCTGTCTTGCCTTCTCTTATCTTCACTTTCCTCTGGACTCTTGGCGGTTGCTGCAATTGGTTGTGCTGCATCCCTGTCTTGCCTTTTCTTTTCTTCACTTTCCTCTGGACTCTTTGCGGTTGCTGTAATTGGTTGTGCTGCATCCCTGTCTTGCTTTTTCTTTTCTTCACTTTCCTCTGGACTCTTTGCGGTTGCTGCAATTGGTTGCACTGCATCCCTGTCTTGCCTTTTCTTTTCTTCACTTACCTCTGGACTCTTTGCGGTTGTTGCCACTGATTCATCTTCCTTTGCCACTATTTCTCTGAACTCGCCTTCCATTTCCTTTTTTTCCTTAGCATTTTGAAAAGCTCCCGCTCCCCAAGTAATTGTCAGCTTTTGAAGCACTTTAAAATCTACAAGAGTGGTCGCATCTTTATCTTCGGGGAAGGTCTTCGAGTTTGTGTAGATGCTCAATTTCCTTAGCTCTTCAATTTTAACAAATCTACAAGACTACAGTAATTTGCACGTGAGTCGCGGTGACTGACTACAAACCCTTTAAGAACTTGGAGATTAGTGAGAAGGCTAATTCCTTTGGGCATGTAATCAACCAGGTAACATTCAGATATATCCAAGTGTGTCAGATTCTTGAGTGAGCCGATTCTACTTGGAATTGCCTCTAGATTGTGACACGCTCTAAGATCCAAGATCATCAAATTTACGAGCTTACATACCTCATCAGGAAGCTTGGTAATTCTAGAAATTCCTTGAAGGCTGAGAAACCTTAAAAGTTTCATACTTTTCAACCCTTTCAAGAAATCAGTGCCTCTACTTCAATATGATGCTTAGCTGAGGTCTGCCACCTTCCCAGATATAGAACCTTGACATTCTTCAACTTTGAAAACCACTCCAATTCAAAAACATCAGGGTAAGGCTCATTGACGTTGAATATTACTTGCAGTTTCTCTGCCTCCAACCTCAACTTTGGCTCTGGATCGGATGCAGAGGAAATTGGCCCTGGATTGGATACTGCTCCAAGGCCAGTTTCCTCTTTATCCGGTCTATGGCTACTCCCTTCATTTTTCCCTTTCGATCCATTTTTACTTTTCGACTCGATTTTACTTTTAAATAAATCTCCATAATCAAATCCATCGCCTAAACACGCCCGGTAAGACTTGTTACAATATGCACCGGGATTCTCTTTGTCATCAAAATCAAAGAACTGAGCTTCCTTGGCAAGCACAATCACCGCAGAACGAATCAAAGGATTCATCTTATAGCTGTCCACGACATACTTGTACTTCTCATCTACGGGCTCAATGCAGTTCTTCTTCACCAGCTCATCAAAGATTCGATCAGCAGAGCCGTCATCCAGTGAGCTTACAAAGCCTTCTCCAAACCACCAATGTGTCATAAACCTCTTCTTCACAACCTCGTTTTCCGGAATTACAGCAAAACACAACAAGCACAGCTTTGTTGTTGTGTGTTCCAGACTGTCATAAACTTTCCGAAAGTCTCTGAAAGCTCGGCTGCTCTTAAAGTTTTGGTCATCTTGATGTAAGACAGGCAATATATCAAGCACTTGGCTGTGATCAAACTCGTTCATGACCGTCTTGTACCAATCGGCATCAGAGTCTGTGGGAGACAATTTATTCGACGAGGAGATCTGGTGCTTCAACTTCATGACAACCTTATTGAGT
Organism: Carpinus viminea; assembly: GCA_013348765.1. Classification (NCBI taxonomy): domain Eukaryota; kingdom Viridiplantae; phylum Streptophyta; class Magnoliopsida; order Fagales; family Betulaceae; genus Carpinus; species Carpinus viminea. The sequence continues at coordinate 64,643,671 of CP054667.1, forward strand.
ACGCGAATCTTGGTTTTGAGTTCTTGGTCTTGAAGTTCAGTTTGTGATCCTTGTTGTTGGCTTTGAAGTTCAGTTTGCGATTCTTGAAAGTCGCTGTGCCGTATAAGAGCGTTGACGAAGACAGTGGCATTGCCCTCGAAGTTCTGAACTCTGTTTCTTAAGCTCTTGGAATTGTCCTCCATGTTCTTCAGGAAACTTCTTATGTAACTCAGATCATTCGTTAGCTTCTTTAATTCTTTGCCCGTGTCTGCCACCGCCCCCGCACCGGCCGGCGGCGGCGGCGCGGCCGCGCCTGCTCTCTGATTTTTCTGGAAGTCGGAGTACATATTGGCTAGCTCCAGGCGGGTCACAACACCGGGGATAATGTTCTCGCTTATTTCCAAAACGGTCGTAGGAACAGATGATGGTATAGATTTCGCCGGTAGTGGTGCCTGTACAAATAAATGACTTCAATCAACTACATATTACAATATAAATCATTCGGATTGAATTTGTTTAGTAGATGGACACTTCCATCAATTACAATAATAACCGTTGTCACATCTTCAGCTTTGAGGTGGAAAATGAGTAATTATATAAGGAGCTACGACAAACTTTTTTAAGAATGGTGTAACTTTTAAAATTACTATTAGATTTGTTATTCATGATTATTAAATTTTTGATCAATTTGTGATTTTAAAAGTTATATTATTCTTGTGTTCTTGGAGGGACATAAGAATAACACAAGAGTCATATTATTCTTAGAATGATATAAGAATCACATCATTCTTAAAGAGATATAAGAATAACACAATAGGAACTTTTAAAACTACTCCGGGAACTAGAGTTCTCTTAGAGAACTCATAAATGTTATATAACATTTAAATTCATTAATATCTCAAAATTTAATAATAATTTTAAAAGACACGTCACATTTAGGCGGACTTTATGAGAACTTTAGTTCTCCTTCTATCATTACTTGAAAAAGTGAGAATTTGCAGTTATTCTCCTAATTCTCTTACAGTTACTGACTCTTTTTTCTTTTTTTATTTCTTTCTTTTTTTTTTTTTTTTTTCTTTTTTAAGCATCTTACAGTTACTGACTTACTGGCTGGTATTTTTCTCTCAATTTTTCAGTTTCAAAAAATCTCCAATATATAATAAAGCCCTTCACTCTACAAATAGTTTCTCTTTCTTAAAATATTTCAGGCATATAATCAATTTTTTTTATATATAGATTTATTTTTTAAATTTACTATCAAATTATATAAAAATTTTATATTTAGATTGCTTTTTAAAATTAATTTATTGATGAATATCTAAATTTTTTTTTTTACGAATTATATAGAATATATAATTGTAGTTCCTATCTTTTAATCTCCCCTCGAACTAAAATCCTGATTCTACCATTATTTGCATTTCATTTTTTATAGCAAATTTCTTTGTGATTTATGTGGATGTATTTCATATTAAGGGAACAACATAAATCTGAGTATTTTTATGTGTGGTTGTTTTGTTTTATTTAATGTAATTATCATCTTTTACACTTGTATTAGAGCCAAGTTTAGTAGTTAGATATACAATTTAGGTAAATATGATGATCATGAAATAAGGAGTAAAGAAGTTCAACGGCAAGAACAATTTCTTTCTTTCTTTTTTTTTTGACAAAAAAGAATGAACAATCTTTTGATTCTTCAACAAGTCTAAAAGGTGTTATTGTAAAGGCGAAAAACCCCATAGATGATGATAAGTGAGAAGAGAAATTATATTTCATATGGTTTTCACTCACAATTAAAGTAGATAGTCAAATATGGTTTTCACTCACAATGTTATTGCTAAGAGAAAGAATATGGGGTATAATTTATCACATCTCATAATATAGGGGTAGGATATAAAAATTCCTTCTATATATAAACAGTACTGCCTATGAGATTAATCATACCATAGACAACAATTGAATGAATTAAGAGAATAATTAGGTTCTAGAATATTCAATAAGAACATGTTCTGAATGTTAAAAAAAAATTATATTTTATCCATTCTCATTTCTCAATAGACTAGTGGGCCTAACTTATGTTTAAGGTAGCATGGGGCTTAGTATTTTGGGCAGATTAAGTAAAAAGTCCAATTTAAAATTATGGTAAGGTTAAGATGGATGGAAATTAGTTAGAATAGACCTAAATAGACCTCACTGAATAAAATCAAATGTTCCATATAATATATTTGAAATTGTGTTTAAGAAATAGAGTTTTTAAGATTTTTAAAAAAAAAAAAAAAGTTTTTGCCAAAAATGCATTTTTACCATTTTTGGGTTTTACCAAACATGATTTTTTTTTTAAAAAAAAAAAAAGAGATTATTGAGTATTAAATGCACTTTTAGGCCTCTCAAACATACACATAATCATGCTTTTATTATGCATTTAACAAAGTTTTTAGGGGAAATTACTTTTTGCTCTCATGAACTGCCAAGTGTGATATCGACCTCATCAAACTACCTAACCCTAGCCAACTATCCCATTTTTTCATATTTGCCCTCTATTCTACAAAACAATATTTCTTTACCCAAAATACCCCCTAACGTAGAATGGAGGGCAAAAATGGAAGAATGAGGGCAATTGGTTAGGCTTAGGTAGTTTGATGGAGTCGGGTATTACATTTGGCAGTTCATGAGGGTAAATGGCCAACACTTTGTAGTTCATGAGGGCCTAAAGGTAGTTTCTCCAAGTTTTTAATTTGAAACTATTTTCTTAGTAGGCAATTAATTCTACATATTAGTAATTGCTTGTAGCCTCTTAGAGAATATGTCAACTTTTCGATCTAACCCAAACGGGTACATCCTGAAAACAATGTGTGAGTGAGTATGTGATCCAACTCTTTTCCAACCGGGGAGGTGAAATTGGCATGCATCAGAGAAAGCGAAGAATGATGCATTATTAAAGAGGATACCTGGCACTTCAGCTTTGTGATAGTCTGACTGAGTTCGTCAAGCTTGGCTTTCCATACTTGCATTGCTCGGAAATCAACTTTTTTATCATCATCAGTTCCCAAATCGTAGAGGGTTTCTGAGACGATCCTTTCTAAAACAGTTTTGACAAGGACTCCTCTGGCCTTATCGTCACTGGAGTTCTTCAAGTTCTCAGCTTCAGTACTGAGGTGGTCGGAAAGATCTAGGATTGTGGACTATTTTTTTTTTGGAAAAGAATGACAAATAGAAGAGAGAGGCGGTGTTAGTCTCACACAGAAATACGAAGCCAAGATCTGCTGTAACTTAACCAAAGCCAGGATTTATAGATGTTTTTACCCTGGCCTGCTAGCATGCATATTATATGATTGGAGAGTGTCAATTTTTGTTTAGTGGTTGGCATGTCTCTAATAACATGCTAACATGTACCACGTAGCATTACTTAGCATGTCTTTATTCGCATGATTTCGTGTGCTTAATGGTATATATAAAGCCATATATATACATCTTGAAAACGGTGTGTTCCAACCCTTGAGGATGGATTGGCATCAGAGAAATGTGAAAAATGGTATGTGCGGCGAGGATACCTGGAGCTTCGGCTTGGAGACAATCTCGTTGAGTTTGTCAAACTCAGGTTTGAGTTTTTGTACTGCTGAAAAGGCAGATTTTAGATCAGAAGCGGTTTCCAAATTGCTGGGGAGTCCGCGGAGGATACTTTCTAAAACCTTTTTGACTCGGGCTCCTTCGGCAATGTCCTGCCCGGAGTTCATTAAGAACTCTTTTATTTTGTTCAGATTCGCAATTAACTCCTTCAGATGCTCCAACATTTTGTCTTTATCATATCCCTTGACTTTCTCGGTGCTCATCAGCAACTTCTTCAGATGCTCCAACATGTTGTCTTTATCATATCCCTTGACTTTCTCGGGGCTCATCAGCAACTTCTCAGCTTTGTTGACGAGGTGAATCAGGTGATTGACTATACTTGGGATAATTAACTCGCTTATTTCCTTATTAACAGTCAGCTGGAAAAAGAATGACAAATCGATGAGAAGTGTCAGTGTCACACAGAAACGCGAAGCCAAAATCTACTACTGTAAGTTAAAATCAAAGTTGGGATTTATAAATGTTTTTAGTACAAGATATGCGATGCTAACATGTAATTGGAGGGTATTCAATATTTTTTAGTGATTGGCGTGTTTCCAATCAAATCATATGCTGTTACATGTAGCATTATCTTTTCTTATCACATGTTTTTGTCCGCATGATTTCATGTACTTGAGTCATATAAAGCAATTAATCACCGACTATACATCCTGAAAGCAGTGTGTGTCAGTGTCAGTGTCACTGACATTGATGCAGGACGGAAGGAGAAATATGGAAAATAAATTAAAAATAACAAAAGATAAGATAAACCACGTTAATCAAAGTCTCACCGATTAACAATGTGGTTTTGGTAGAGTCCCACCACCAAGAAGAAGAGCACACTCATGCCTCCAAGAAAACATCCTTTTTCATTAATCATAATCTATTCTCCATAGGAGTACAAAGAGCATTTAAATAAACACTGTAAAATAAAACCTAACCCTAATTTGACTAACTTTGGGCTAAGCCCATTATCTAATTATAAAATATCCCTAACCCTAGATTAGATGACTTGGGGCCAAACCCATTACAATAACTCATAGATAAAACAACCGTTTAAATATAAATAACCTAATTAACTAATAAGACCCAAATATAATTTAAATACTAACTTATTTATTCTTCATTCTGCATCAGACACACATATACAGTCAGCTGGAAAAAGAATGACAAATCGATGAGAGAAGTGTCAGTGTCACACAGAAACGCGAAGCCAAAATCTACTACTGTAAGTTAAAATCAAAGTTGGGATTTATAAATGTTTTTAGTACAAAATATGCGATGCTAACGTGTAATTGGAGGGTATTCAATATTTTTTTAGTGATTGGCGTGTTTCCAATCAAATCATATGCTGTTACATGTAGCATTATCTTTTCTTATCACATGTTTTTGTCCGCATGATTTCATGTACTTGAGTCATATAAAGCAATTAATCACCGACTATACATCCTGAAAGCAGTGTGTGAGTATGTGATCAAACTCTCTTCCAACCCTTGAGGAGGGATTGTAATAAGAGAATGTGAAGGATGTTTTATGCGGCGAGAATACCTGGGTGTAATTTAAGTTGGAGAGAATCTTGTTGAGTGTGTCAAACTCTGCTTGAAGTTGCACTGCTTGCGAGGCAAATTCTTGATCATCATAGGTTCCCAAATTGATTAAGAGTATGTGGATCCTTTTTAAAACAGTTTTGACTCGGGCTCCAACGACAGTGTGCCCGGATTCCGTGAAGAACTGTTCTATATCCTTCAGACCTGCAATTAACTTCTTCGGACCGTCCAACATGTTGACATCCTTGAGAAAGTTCTCGGATTTCGTGAGGCCATCGACAACATTTTGGATAGTGAGCTTGCTTGTTTCCGGATTAATGGTCGACTGAGACAAACTCGTCATTGTTTTCGAAAAAGAATCACAAACAGAAGAGGAGGTGTCAGTGTCACACAGAAATGCAAAGCTAAGATCTACCGTAAGTTAAAATCAAAGTTGGGATTTATAAAGTTTTTGGTGCAAAATATGTGATGCTAATAACATGTAATTGGAGGATATTAAATATTTTTTTAGTGACTGGCGTGTCTCCAATCAAATCATATGCTGGCACATGTAAACAAATTGTTCAGAAGATGTACATGTAGCATTATCTTTCGTATCACATGTTTTTGTCGGCATGATTTCATGTACTTAATGTCATATAAAGCAATTAGTCACCGACTATATATCCTGAAAACAGCGAATGTGATCAAACTCTTTTCTAACCCTTGAGGAGGGATTGGCATAAGAGAATGTGAAGGTTGTTTTATGCGGCGAGGATACCTGCAGGGACTTTAGGTTGGAGACAATCTTGTTGAGTGTGCCAAACTCTGCTTGAAGATACACTGCTTGCAAGGCAAATTCTTGATCATCATAGGTTCCCAAATTGATGGAGAGTATGTGGATCCTTTCTAAAACAGTTTTGAGTCGGGCTCCAACGACAGTGTTGTGCCTGGATTTCATTAAGAACTGTTCTATATCCTTCAGACCTGCAATTAACTTCGTCAAACTGTCCAGCATGTTGACATCCTTGAGTAAGTTCTCGGATTTGGTGAGGCTGTCGACCAGATTTTGGATAGTAAGCTTGCTTGTTTCCGGATTAATGGTCAGCTGAGACAAACTCACCATTGTTTTTGAAAAAGAATCACGAGAGAGGTATCAGTGTCACATGGAAATGCAAAGCCAAGATCTACAGTGAGTTAAAATCAAAGTTGGGATTTATAAATGTTTTTGGTACAAATTATATGATGCCGACATGTAATTGGAGAGTATTAAATATTTTTTTAGTGATTGGCGTGTCTCCAATCAAATCATATGTTGACACATGTAAACAAATTGTTCAAAAGATGTACATTTAGCATTATCTTTTCTTATCACGTGTTTTTGTCGCATGATTTCATGCACTTAATGTCATATAAAACAATTAATCACCAACTATACATCCTGAAAACAATGTGCGAGTATGTGATCAAACTCTTTTCCAGTCCTTGAGGAAGGATTGACATAAGAGAATGTGAAGGATGTTTTATGCGGCGAGGATATATACCTGGGACATTAGCTTGGAGACAATCTCGTTGAGTGTGTCAAACTCTGCTTGAAGTTGCGCAAATGTTTGACCACCATAGGTTCCCAAATTGTTGAAGAGTATTTGGATCCTTTCTAAAACAGTTTTGAGTCGGGCTTCAACGGCAATGTTGTGCCCGGATTTCATTAGGAACTGTTTTATATCCTTCAGACCTGCAATTAACTTCTTCGAACTGTCCAACATGTTGGCATCCTTGAGCAAGTTCTGTGATTTGGTGACGCGGTCGACAACATTTTGGATAGTGGGCTTGCTTGTTTCCGGATTAACGGTCAACTGAGACGAACTGGCCATTGTTTTCGAAAAAGAATCACAAATGGAACAGGGAGGTGTTAGTGTCGCACATAAATGAGAAGCCAAGATCTACTGTAAGTTAAAATCAAAGCTGGGATTTTATAGATGTTTCTGGAAAAATATAATTGGGATTTTGGGTTTAATCGTTTAAGATTTGTGAGTGCTTTAAAGGCTTTGTCGAGGAATCCAAATCTCAAGCGCGCTAAACCAACTCCTTTGGATATGCTTCTTGTAATTGAAGTGACCTTTATGATGTATCAAGTTAGAGACATTTAATGTAGAAAGGTGATACCTGCCCAAACTTGGAAGGAAAGGAATAAAGAGGAGTTCCAAGTACATTTCCCTCCCACCTATATGTACATATAAACCTTCTTTGCCATGAGTTCCTCCCTCTTGGACCACTTCTCTCAACCCCAAAAGGTAACTTAAGAGGTGGGGCTTTCACTCACACTTATAAAGTGACCACCAACCCTTTCTATAAGAGATGTGGGATAATTCCAACAATCTCTCCTCACACATCAGGCTTTGGGTCAGAACAGCGACAACTTGTTTCTCTCATGGACTGTTGGACCGAGACTTGTTGGTAAATCTTGACTCTGATACTAGTGTTGGGTAGTCTTTGGCCTTTCAACCCCAAAAACTAGCTCAATAGGTGAGGCTTTTCCTCACACTTATAAACTAACCACTAGCCCCTTACACAGACGATGTGGGATAACCCCAACACTCCCATAGCCTACATTAATGTAGTCTCCAAAATATTATGTTGCACGATTTGAAATTGTCTGTTACGGCTGGTGAGATTTAAGAAAGATCCATGTAAGATTAACAACGACATGTACATCACTTGCATAACTAATCCAATTCATTAATGTATTACAAATTGAAGGGGCCGGATGGGATATATATATATATATATATATTGTAAGCAAATACACTTACAAGTCATAACTAATTCGAAATATATAAAACTATAGTTTGTAATATGTATCTTTTGGTCATAATCTTCAATCTTCAACTCATCCGGCACGCCCATGACACATATCATCCACCCCTACTACCACGAAGTGGTGTTTCAGATTTTCTCTTTTCTACTATATCACCTTTTCACCTTCTTTTTTTTTTTTTTTAGCGAACAGACAAATGTGACGTTTGAAATTTTGGATAAGTCATCGTCAGACATTAGAATAAATGAAAAAGTGGTTAATTTGATCAAAATACCCTCACTTTGATCATTGAAAAATCATATTCCAAAGTATAAACCAGAATAGCGTGCTGATCGACATCTATATTTTAGTCCCATTCCCGTTTAGAATATCATCTTTTAACTTTATCCTTTGTCTTGGTATCTTCCAACCTTCTCCAGTTCTCCTTACCCTCACACAAGCAAGGCATTGTTGAATTTCAAAAGAATCAGAATAGCGTAACTGCTAGAGAGACGCAAAGAATTACAAGAAACTGCCCACTCTTAGAGTACAAGCAATTGATTTCAAAAGAATCAGTGAAAGTGAATACGTAATGGAGTTGATAGATTTTAGATTTTGAGAAAACATAAAACACAAAGTTTATGATTAATTTTGCTTACTGTGCATCATCCTTTAAATAAGGAATAATGTACTAGACAACTACATGAATCAAAGTAAAAGACTTAGATATAAACTTCAACTCTAACTTGGAGATAAACTATAAATCCATATTTACTTTTTAATAAACTAAGGCAATAGAGACTTATATATTGCAATAAAACGCTCCCCCTCCCCCAAAAAAGGTGGTAGAGTAATTCTAGAAGTCACTCTTGTGTCACTTCATAAATAAGGTGGCTTTTAAAATTACTATTTGATCAGAAATCAATGATGATCAATCACAAATAAAATGGTACGTAATTTTAGAAGTCACGTCATTTTTTTTTTTTAAAGTGACACAATAATAACTTCTAGAATTATTCAACAATGCACCATAGTGCTATAAAGTTTAACTCTTAGCTAAAATAGATAGCTGTCAACATGACATATCCCATTTAATGTATTATCACAACTAGCATTAAACAGATATCTAAGCACAAAATGTCAAATTGGTTGCTTTTGACAATATTTGAAGGAAAATTTTAACGAAATTGGATAATTGAAAGAAATTGAAAGTTCAATACCTTTAATTGAGAGTTTTTTAACTTCATAAAGATACTTTCAAAATAAGTGGAAGTTTATGGAGTTTTGTGAAGTTTTCCCTATTATTTTCTATTATTCTTTACTATATTCAAAATTGCGAATGCTAAGAAAATTGGTTTTTTGAAATTATGTTTAGATGGTTTAGAGAATATAAAACAAATTTATAAAAGATTTTTGTGAAGGTAAATTACATTGAATATATTTGGAAAAAAAAATACTCTAAATTTTAAAAATAAAAAACTGAAGGAAAAAAATTATATCATTTTTCTTTTTTTCTTAAGCTGATCAATTGGGTGTTTCGTCCAAAAGAATCGGGAATATGGGTTCAAGTGGGTCTTAAATGAATTAATAATCATAATGCGCAATGGCTGTAGTGTCGGATATGGAGAGACACAGAGAGAGAGAGAGTGAAGTGAACCGTTTTGACTTCACTAATCGACAAAATAGTTTCTTGTGATGCAATAACCTGTCGGTTGGGTTTATACTCTAAAACTCGACCTTTAGAGAACTTCAACGGTAGCTTTCATAGCTCAGTTGGTTAGAGCACCCGTTTAGTAAGCGGGAGGTCTTGAGTTCAACTCTCAATGAAAGCACAAATCTATATATTTTTCTAAATTCTAATAATTTTTTCCCCTTATCAATTTAAAAAAAAAAAAAAAATCAATATTTGGGATTATGCTATATAGAAATCTGTAAATTATTTATAAGAAATAAGGGTTAAATACCCCCATTAGTCTTAGGGTTTCAAAACTTTATTTTTTCCTCTTAAGGTTTAGAAAGTGATTAAATTAGTTATTGTGATTTTGAAAAGTGACCAAATTAGTTATTTCATGACCTAGTTAAGCTTAACTTGGATTAATAGACCAATTGTAAGTTGACACGTGACCATTTAATTAAATTTTTTATTTTTTATTTTTTTAAAAAAATATATTTTTTCCAAAAAATAAAAGAGAAAAAAAATTGTGAAAAACTAGAAGACAAGAAGAAAGACGAGAAGGTGCGTGAAGCTTTCAAATCAAATTCATAGAATGCAATTCTTTCAAATCAAATTAATAGAATGCAATTCTTTTAGCAAGCATTGGCATTGGGGTACTATATGAGTCCCATTGCTGGTTCAATTGCCAGAAAATTGGTTTAAGACAACCATTGGTAGCGTAGAATAGAGTAACCCAGAAATAAGCGAGGGGAACCTATGGATGGTTTTATTTGCCATGTCGTATACCCCATTTGTAAAATAGACGCAATTACGCCTGTGTGCGGTAGATTCATCGGCTCATATGCACATAGATTGGTTACGAGCCAAGAAAATTGCTTCATCACCCAAGCTCCTCATCTCATTCCACTCCATCTTCTCCCAATCCAATCTGTAAATCTTAAACTTATTAACGAGCAACAAATCCCCACACAGCGATTCCACCGGGTAGGAGTATGAACTCTTATGATTACTATCATAAATTTTTCTAGTTGGGATTTGTTTAGCACTAGGAACAGGACTCAACTCAAATTGTGTAAGGTTCTCGTCGTAGTCAATTGCACAGAATCCACCATTCTTGTAGCCTATAATATCAATAACCACCCCCAAACCCCCATTGGGGGCGGTTTCGGCCACCCCCTTGGCTCCATGGGGGTGGCTCCATGGTGCCCAAGGGGATGGCCGTAGCAGTGTAGCCACCTCAAATTTTTTCTCTTTTTTTCTTTTTATTTTTGAAAAAATGTTTTTTATTTTTTTTAAAAATAATTTAATTATGTGGTCACATGTCAACTTTTAATTGGTCTATGTGTTAGTCCGTTGAGTCAACTAACAATTAATTGATGGAATGACTAATTTGGTCACTTTTCAAAACCATAAAGACTAATTTGATCACTTTCCAATCCCTAAGGAGGAAAAAAATAAAGTTTGAAAATCCTAAGGACTAATGGTGTAATTAACCTAAAAAATAATTATTTTGCCTCAAGGATTCAAATGTTCACATACTAATACCAACCTTATCACTTAATTAAATCCAAAACCCATTGCTCGTACCATCATAGGAAATGGACGGACATATGGGCTCCTGGAGCCGCACCGTACTAGTTGCAGCCATAAATCCAGGCTCAGTCTCCACCATGCACAAGTACTCCGATGATGAAAATGGCTGCTCCCATAAACTTTGGAGTTCTTCAAATGTATTGGATGAACCAAAATTCTCATCTATGCTCTGGTTTCCATCTTTTTCAACAGCAGGGTGAGGGTGGACGTCAGTGCTTGATGAAGAAGAGAGATATTCATCAGTCATGAATAGGTGCGGTGAAATCGGTATTCCCAAAGAGCCATCCAAGTCTGACACTTTCGGATCAATCCCTGATAAACCATTCTGGTCAACTTCATTAATGTCGAATACAGTTGTTGGTGCCGGTGTCAAATTGTTCTTTAGAGCACTTTTTCAGGCGAGTGTGCCAGTGATTTTTTATTTCATTGTCTGTTCTCCCAGAAAGCTTTGATGCAATTGCAGACCATCTGAAACAGGGAGAAACACAACACTCACTTGAAAAAGTTATCACTGCAATATCAAAAGATGTGCATGAATTAAGGAGTATTTACCGGTTTCCCAACACTTGATGCCACTTGAGTATGGTTTCCTCCTCTTCCTTGCTGAAGTTTCCACGCTTAATATCTGGCCTTAGATAGTTCATCCAACGGAGTCTGCAACTCTTCCCAGACCTTGCCAGACCTAAAGGTTAATCAAACTATCATGTACATGATCATGTATATATATGAACATTCAAAAAACAACCAAATTAATGAGAATTTGATGACCAAGTTTTTGTAATTGTTAGTGTATATGTGGGGCTTGTCCTACATTGGTAAGATTGGAAGCTAAGGCTCCTCTCTCCCTCCTATATAAGGAGGCTCTTGTATCCATTCCATGTATGCTACTCAATACAATGTAGTCTATTATATGTTTCCGCTCTCTATAATATATTCTACAATATATTCAACATAGTATTAGAGCCACTTTTGTGGCCTTCAATAAACGTCTTTGACCTTTTTTTTTTTTTTTCTCGATGCTCCCTCTAGCGACCTCCTCTTTCCGGTAGTTTCCAGTCGTCTACGCGCCTTTAAGCGGGTTTTCTGCTCCAAATCTCTTCCACTCCTTCAGATCTACAGATCTATGGAAGGTCCAACGTCATCGGCCCACTGAGCTCCTTCGGCAGTTGCTGCCCGAGCCAATTGCGCCACCACCATGACCCCTCTCGGCCAAAATAACCACCAAAAGTGGTGTCTCAGCCCCGGATTGGTGGATCTCTATAGTCTCAGCCAATTCTGAGATTCCACGCGCCATCACGCGCCCCCAGAAGGTTCTGCACATCTTCGACGCGCCTCCACGCGCCACCGGAGCTCCTCCACGCGCCGCCACGTCGGCCCGAACAGGAAGGTTTCTGGTCCACCTTATAGATCCAGTGAGGACGATCAGATCTCTGCCAAGAACGCCATAATCCGACATTGCACGCACCGGTGGATGCTCCTGCGTGTGGGTTTCACGCAGCGCTCGGTAGCGCCATCTCTTCCGCGCGTGTACTACACGCGCCTGTTTCTTCTGCCGCTCCTCAGCTACCACGTGTCCTCAGCGACACCATGTCAGCCCTAGCCACATCATCAGTGCCATGTCGCATGTCACTACCACGTCAGCCCTAGTGCCACGTCAGCCCCTCTTGGCAGTCGTTGACTTTGTTCGGACTTTTGACTTTGCTAGAGTTGACGTTGACTTTGACCGGACTCCAAAAGTTGACTAGGTGTTTCGACTTAATTTTTTCGTCACGATTTCAAATTTTTGGTCTATTTTTGCTTTTGGCATCTCTATATGGCAGAAAACAAGATTCTTCTCCAAATTTAGGCATTTTTTGCGGTTCATGTCGATTCATGCATTGGTCATTTCGGTTCTACAGCCTTTTTTTCTTTGGTGCAGTTCAATCCGGTTCATTCTTCTTACGGTAGGCACTCTCAAGTCAGATGATTTTTTTTGGGCCAAAGAAGCCCCTTTCATCCGACCCACTTATGCCTTGTCAAATGTTGCCATCATTGGTCACTGCAGCCTCTCCTAGGCCATTGATCCATTACTAGTGAGAATTTTTTGGGTCAAACTTTAGCTCAGCTGATAAGGCGAGATGGTCCAAGGGTTTTAGGCATGTTTAGCCTTTTTTTTTTAACCGGCCCTTTTTCTCCCTACTTAGCCTCTTCAACCGGCCGAGACGATCTACTAGTTAGTATTTTTGGGTCAGACTTTAGCTCAGCCTACCAGGCGAGACGGTCCATGGGTTTCAGGCATGATTAGCCTCTTCAACCGGCCAAGTCAATCTACTAGTTAGAATTTTGGGTCGACTTTAGCTCACCCACCGGAGACGGTCCATGGATTTCGAGCATGCAAGTTTCTTCATTACTAGTATATGGTTTTCAAGTCAAAATTACAACCAAGTGAACCAAGCTCTTCTTTTATGGTGTTACTTGACAACTCTTTCGCACAGCAGCTCTTTTGGCAATTCATTTATCATTTTCTTTTACCCAAACTCAAGTTTACACATTGAGTTTGAGGGGATATTAAGAATATTATTTTATGTTAGGTTATTTTTCATTTTCTTTCCCTTTCTTTTATGTTTTTTTTTTGCTTTTGTTTTCCAACCTCAATGTTTAGACACATTGAGTTTGAGTGGGGATGTTAGTGTATATATGGGGCTTGTCCCACATTGGTAAGACTAGAAGTTAAGGCTCCTCTCTCCCTCCTATAAGGAGGCTCTTGTATCCATTCTATGTATGCTACTCAATACAATGTAGTCTATTATATGTTTCCGCTCTCTCTCTTCTCTCTCTCCTTTCGCTCTCTATAATATATTTTACAATATATTCAACAGTAATCATGGAAAATATATATATGGAAATTAGTTTAGTGTTTGGTACCGGCAGGCTCTGGCATCTGACTCCAATTCCAAATGCCAAATCGCTTCATATAATCTGTCAGCTTCTGATCTTCTTCAGGACTCCATGCGCCTTTTCTCAAAGGCATCTTCGTCTCGCTCTCAGCATGGAGATTAGCCTTCTCCATCTCTGTCATAGTAACTCTAGCTCTTTTTCAACTTCCAAATTAACCTCAAAACACCATAGATAGGGGATTGGTGATTGCTACTTTTATCATGTGATTCAGTGGGAAAACGTGTTAAATTTGAAAGTTTGACGTTTTGAAATAACAAAGCAAGCATATTCAACTGAGGATCCCTCCTGGAACAAGTCTTGGTGTACCTTTTTTTCAAAAAAAGAAAGTGGTACTATAGCCAATAGGAGCGACCGACATTGAAAACTATATCGTCTTTTTCTATGTAGCTTTTTTATAACAATATAAAGTCAAGCACTCATAATTGTCTTTTTTTTTTTTTTTTGGTTTTTTATTATTATTATTTTTTTTAAAAGAAAATCATATATAATTTCCATTAACAAAGACCATAGGAAGAGTACTTTTTCATGGTGATGAGAGGGTCGATATACTGATTAAGGCACGGTTGTGCATGGTACCCAATTTTTTTATTTTTTATTTTTATATATATATAAATTTATGTGGTAGTATCTTTTAATTATTTAATGATTAACGTGAGAAATGGCTCAATTTGTTTGTGATAATTATCACAACATAGCCAGAAATGGTCCTTATGAAACGTGACGTCCATTTAATTACTTTGATCAATGATCATCAATACATGTTGATGTTGGAGGTGTAGAATAAATATGCAAATTACAAAATAAATTATAGACAAGTGGTTTTTTTAAATGCTAGTCGCTTACATAATGAGTACGGAAAAATGAAGGAGATAAGAGTACGCCAAGTTTGAATTTAGTTAATTTGTCTCTACACCTAATTAATTCTAAAACATACCGAAAAATGAAGTACCATTAGGCTCCGTTTACTTCGACGTAAAATGGTATCCGTTGGAAAATATTTTCAAGGAAGTCATTTTTCTTGAAAATGTTTTTCGCCGAAAACATTTTACGGTGTTTACCGCGCATACGGAAAATCAATTATTTTTTTCATATTTTAATTTAATTATATTAACTTATAAAATGTAATTTTTATTCACAATATAAAAATATTAATATAAAATAATTTAGATTCGATTGTTAAAATTCAACAAAAAGAATCACTATCTAAGAATATTTTTGGATTTTTCATTTTTTTAGAAAGTTACATTAATCTTGCTTGAAAAAAAAAAAACCATGAATTCTAAAATTCAACCACAAATATTACAATATTTTGGCCAAAGAGCTACCATCCAAGTTAATTAATATCTTACTACATATTAATAATACGCAAATTTTAATTTCCATAGTTTTGAACTTCAATACATTAATATTATGAATATTACATTTAGGAAAATTAATATATATGGAAGGGCAAGAAAATTACATTCATCTTGCTTGAAAAAAAAAACCATGAAGTCTAAAATTCAACCACAAATATTACAATATTTTGGCCAAAGTGCTACCATCCAAGTTAATTAGTATCTTACTATATATCAATAATCATAAATTCTAATTTCCATGGTTTTGGAGAAGTCATCCAACCAAAACTTTCTAAGCTTAGCATTTTTCACCAGAAATCCTCTTGCTTCCCTCACATCTCTATTCAAATAGTCGAAAGAATTGTGTTATCCATCTACAAACAACATAAAAAAGAAACAATAAATTTCAATTCATTTGACAATACAAACAGCAAAGATTATGGTATTACAACATTATCTCATAACACAACACAGAAGGAGACAAACTATCACAAGCATGTGAGGAATCATGGACAGGAGTGTCATGTTTTTAGTCATCTGTTATATACCTGTAATGCACCTATCTAGCTTGTGAACTATTTCTATTATATATAATACCACATTGCCAAAATGCTCAAAACCGACTTGTTTCTTACCCTTTGTAGGAAAATTCAAGGACTTAACCTCACTGGGTATTTTGGAAACCAGCTCAATAATCTACATTACTTGAAGCATTCTTATCTCTCTTTATTTAATTATTTAATGTGGTTTGTCTCCTGGGAAATATCAAAGTGACAATTTCACCCAAGAGACAATCGGAAAGGCAAGCAAACAAACAATTTCAAGTGAATTAATGTGAACACTCACGTTTTTCTACCTAGGAGTTTTGTAATAACAGACTTGACTATCAATGAACATTACCACTTTGCTAGCAGCTCCACAAATAACCGGAGTCCAACCACCGAATAGCATTTAGATTCAAATGTTGTGTAAAATTGATGTGGAGATGCAAAAGGTTGGATATTTTGACTTGTCCAATTGCAAGTTTATTTTTGAGAACTTGAGTTCATATGCTGTGTCGGTGTTACTAACCCTTAAAAGAGATGAAAGATGACGGATGTGTGTTGATAGTAAAGCTATCAACAAAATCACCATGAAATCCTGATGTCCCATCCCTCGTTTGGATGGACATGCTCAATGTATTACACAAAGCCACAATCTTTTCTAAGTTGATCTCCATAGCGGGTACCACTAAATACACATCGGTCCCAATATTCATGCGTATCAAGTCCTCAAGCCTTTTATTGACAAGTTTGTTGTCGTCTATTTCGATGACATTTTAATCTTTACTCACAACCTAAAGAAGCATTTAGAAAATTCTGCAGGTATTACAAGCCCTCTAAATTGAAAGTTTTTTTGTCAACATTAAAAAAAATGTTCTTCTGCATGGGAACATTTTTTGAAAATATATATATATATATATATATAGAGTTCCTCCACCGCATAAAATTACATAAAAGAAAACACTATAATGGAGGTCTGAAATTTTTACCATAAGATCGATACTCATCGAAAAATAAATTCAATGTTTTTACCTTCCAATGAATATTCAAATCATAAGAAGCTCAGAACAAAATTGAATGGAAAGAATATAAAAGATGACGAATTTAAGTCAACCAACATTTAAGGTCGGGCCCTAAAATGTATAATGCATATTGCGATTTAAATGTGATGATTAAGCTTTTGCAACCCAAAATATCCAACTGTGGACTGCATTTTATGAAAAGCTTTAAGGCTCCCCAAAAAATGAAAGAAAAAGAAAAACAAAATCAAAAGTATAAAATGGAGTTTGGCTTATCTCCAATGGAAGATCTTCTGGAAGATTGGAGAAGAATTCCTATTATTTCTAGTGAGAGTGTCTATTGTTAGGAATAATGAAGAACATGAGTGAGCAGCCTATTCAGAGCATGTTTGGAATTGCGTTAAGGCGGTTTGTGAGTTTGACTGAGGATAAGGTCCTACAAACCTGCTTGTTGTGTCCTTTATTAGGAGTTTGGTTGTGGTTTAGCGGTTCCTTGATGCTAGGAATTTGCTTCTGAGTTGGAGTCTATTTAAGCAGTTTTAAGACAGTTTTATCCAATGTTTATCCTCTCTTTCGTAAGTTCTGTTTTCTGAAATTGAGACAAGGCGTGCAGACGTGAATGGTGTGGACGATGGGAGAAGTCAGCAGATGGATGTAGAGCCTTCAGACAATCTAGGCAATAACATTCCTACTGTCCTGGATAAAGGTCCAGGGGAAAAGCAACCCAGTAGAAAAAGAGCCCGTGTCAGACCAAGACTAACAATTGATGTCCACCAAATTTCTGTAGCAATCATGGAGATGCAAGCAACTCTTATAACCCATTAGGGAAAATGGGTCTCAACTGAGGAAGTTGGGGTGGATACAATCATACAAGTGCAAAGGATATTGAGTTTTATTGACATATCCTCAATGTTCTAAGAAACCGCAAACAGATACAGAGCACACACAAAACCATAATCAGTCAAATATCTGCAAACAGATACAAGAGTTCTTTGCTAATACCTAAACACACGACCCAAAACCCAATCCATCCCAACGATCGATCAAGTAAAACACAATCGCATATCCTGAAATTTTCTCTATAACCAAGATCTATAATCCCTAACAATTTTATCTTGAAAAGCTTCAGAAAAAATCGCAGATCTGATACATTAATAGGGAAAGAAACCAAAATCAAAATGCTTCATGATTTCCAGTTGCCCAACAGAGAACGAAACCAAAATTAAACGAAAATTACCAAGAGAAATTCGTATATTTGAATCGCTCCATACATACGGTTCAACAAAGAAAGAGAGAGATGAGAGTACCTGCGTCGGGTTTGAAGAGTGAAGCTCGGTTGAGAGAGAGACGAGTTGTGCAGGCGAAGGAGATCGAAGCTGCAGGTGAAGGAGATCAAGTGTAAAGCTGCAGTATGCGAAGGTGAGGTGGTCGAGGCTTTTTTTTTTCTAAGCAGAGAGTCGGGTTTTTTTTGGGGTGCTGGGGAAAATGGTTTACGAATTAAAAAATTGGAAACCATTTTCCAAAAAAATGTAAAGGCTTTTGGTCAAAGGGAAATCATTTTCAGTTTGACCATTGTTTTACGTCGAAGTAAACAGCGTAAAATACGGAAATTGTTTTCTAAAAATTATTTTACGTCGAAGTAAACGGAGCCTAATAATAGGAAAATGTTAGGGGTTCTCCCCGTAATGTTCTCTTGGCGTTCTCCCCGTAGTGTTCTCCTGGCGTGATCAAATCAATTTTGAGTGATATCATCCCTAAAGGGTTAACCTTCCACCCTTAGATTTTGATTTTGAATCCAAAAACAAGTTTTAAAACATTAAAACCTAACTATTAACTCATTAAAATTAATCTAACCATGCACTAGAATTTTTTATTTGCAAGTTATATTTTTTGACATATCCACACAAGAGGAAGAGAGGGATTTGAGCTAGTAACCTCCGCTTCATTAGGTGTGGTTCTAGCCGATTGAGCTATCTTTTGTGGACTGCAAGAGTTGTAGTTATTTCCATAGTAATAGCCTTAAGTCTCTTTATTTGGGTTTTGTCTTTATGTCCTTATTTTATTCCAAATAATAATCGTTATTTCCATAGTAGGGAGTCCAAGACTTATATGGAGTTGTAAGGTATATATTGCCTTATATGGTACCTCACGTTCCTTGTCTAACAATGTTGGAATAAAATCTTCTCTATTTCAAATGAACTAAATAAAATCCAGTTAGTTATAATAGATGAGTATTGTTATCCTTTTCACTTTTTAAGGGACAAAGATACATTTCCACTATAACTAACTGGATATTATCTAGTTCATTTGAAAGAAAGAGAATTCTAATTCAAAAAGCAATTATGAGAGAAATTTAAATGATTTTATCTGTATTATTTAAACTTGAATTTTAAATTACAAGAAATAACACTACAAACCTAAATTTAAACATTTAAAACATTTGAATGCAGATATCTATTCGTAGAGTATCCTTATCTGATTCTGATTATTGATTCACATTTGAATTTGTTTCGTCTATAGATTCTTTTGTCCTTTGAAAATCATCCAACCTAATTCCTTTATCTTTTCGTCCTCGATCGTCCCCCATAACAAATCCTATTTCTGCCCGTTCAGAGCTCACCCTACAAGCATGAAGAATCATATATACCAAAAGAAGAAGATGACGACTCTTCCGCAAGAGCTCATCGCTGAGATACTTTCCTTACTACCCGTCAACCCTCTGGTTCGTTTTCAATGCGTTTCGAAGCTATGGTTTGCCCTAATCAACGACTCATATTTCATTAAGTTGCATCTCAATCGCTCCAAAGAACGCATTCTCATTTTAGAGACCAATCCACCCGATGATTACTCCATGGTAGACATTTCCAACGAGGATCAATTCGGCACGGCGGTGAAGATCAAACACCCACTATACAACTTACAAAACACGGAGCTTGTAGACTCTTGCAACGGCCTGATTTGCATAAGGAACATCGACAATGAAGTTGAAGAGATGGTGATATGGAACCCATTAATAAGAAAATACAAGAAATTACCCTCTAAGCCTAATGAAAAGTTTCATTGTAATTTCCACTTAGCATTTGGATACGACCAGGTCAACGACGACTATAAGGTTTTAAGGTTTGTGAAGCATCTTGAGCGTCTAAAGGATGGAAGAAGAATATATAGTCTTGAGGTATACAGTCTGAGAGAACACTCTTGGAGAATGGTGGAAGAAGAATGGCCTATTGAGGAACCGTATACACTACTGGCCCCAGCATCATTCTCAAACGGTGCTTTTCATTGGGTTATTACTTATGGTGAGACACACTTGAAAAAGGACCGTGTCACATTTGATCTCAGCACTGAGAATTTTAGAGTGCAAGCGTTTCCAGTTAATTCTTCTTTCAAAGCGCGGTTCAATTTGGTGGACTTGGGAGGATGGCTGTGTGCATTTTTTCCGGATTTATGTGAAGTTTGGATGATGAAGGAGTACGGGGAGTCTAGTAGTTGGACACTGCTTTATGCGGTGGAGCAAGCCTTTTCTAACTACAAACCTTTAGTATTCTCACATGACGGTGAAGAGGTTTTGACCGGAGAAATTTTAGGGCCATACTCTAGAGCTGAATCCTTTTGTCTCTATTGGTATGACATAAAAGGAAGACACGCAAAATTGTTAACATTGAGAATATGCTCGATTTGTATGCACCAATCGTTTGTGTGGGAAGCCTCCTTCTCCTCGATGCCAACGGTGACAATTACTTTCAATCACGATATATGGCAAGGAGCCCAGGTATACATATTTTTTGAAGGAAAATGCAAGGTATTCTGGTGTGAATATTATTTTATAAAAATCAAGGAAGAGAATTAAGGGCAACTTTCTTTTTGTTTTTAAATAATATCCAAAGAACACAAGAAGAACATTAGGATAACACCTATCATTCCCCTATTTTGAATGAGTATTCAGTTGAATTTATTTGCCCTTGGGTCATGGATTATCAGTTTCTATATAATCTAGAGTTGTCTTGTCATTCCGGGTTGGATTTAGTATTCATACACTTATTTGCTTGTGCCGGGAAGGAAAAAGATTACTCTTTTGGTATATGTTTTGTTATTTTTATGTGTGAAAATCATCTTCTCATCTCATGATTAATATATATATATATATTAGGCGTTTGATTTAATCTGTGTAACAACAAATAGTATCCTGTAAGTCTTTGAGTATGTGATGTGTGACAGAAACTAAAAATATTAGATTAGCCGATTAGGCTAGAGGGTTGTACAAGTCGTTGATAGATGATAACTCAGGTGCAAGTCAAACACCTAAATTATTCTGCTTAAGCATTAATCTAGTTTGCTGATGCCATTATAATCACTACTTGTAAGCTGATAAAGAAATAAATTTAATTAATATTTTAAGAGTTATGAGCCTCTTTATTAATTACTATGCATACATCTTGAACCAAATGAACGGCTAATGAAATTGGTGTTTCTTTGCACGAGTGATGACCGATGAATCATCTCTCTTGGAATACGCTGGATTAATTGTCTATCTTTGACAGATTAGCGACGGTTATTTGAATGCTTCCAAGAAGCCAAGTGAATCCGGGACTGGTGGAGAGAATGAAGGGGAAGAGTGCTAAAAAAAATAATAATAAATAAAGTGCAAGAGAAAGATCAAACTAAAACCAGATGACAGTAGATTTATTGAGATACATTAGGTTTTACACATGATTTAGTTTCTAAATAAACCCATCAGCCTATGTGGATCCCACCTTAGTCCAGAACCTAGGAATACTAACACAATCAAGGTGTTGCTCTGTTGTACAAATAATAATAATAATAATCAAGGTGTTGCTCCAAACTTAAAATAAACCTTAACATGTAAAAGGTTAGCGTCACACCAAGAGAGGGTGTCATACCAACAAAACAAGAGAATCACACTCAAATCAGTTTGCAAAATAATTCTTTTCGATAGTTTCATTCGGTACAGGTTACATATAAATAGTGCCTACTTATTGAAAGACATAAATAAAGTAACATAACATAAGGCTAATGAAACTTGGAATAACAACAAAATGAGAAAGTCTTCTAACAGGTAGCTAGTTGCGAATCCAAGAGACTTTCTAGCAAACAAGAACTCTTCTTGATCAGCTACTTGCAAAACTGTGGCGATGTGGATAAAATTCAAACTTCAAATAACAATTAACTAGTTGTAGGTGTGTGATTGTAGTAGAATCCTATACTGCCACTGCATGACTAAGCCCCAGGTACGACGGGGCCTTGAAGAAGGGAAAGATTGGGGTGTTCGGTCCAATCAGGAACACCAGCTCAAGTTTCCCCGCAAGCCATTGATACTTGACTGTAAGTGTCTCGCCAACTTTCATAGTTGTTGTAATTGTCCACGATTTTGCTTATATTGATTATGAGGGAGCACTTCTCAATCAACCCCGAAACCCCTTTTTTAGAGCACATCTCTGCTGCAACAGAGTGAAACATACCCGGTGGGTAGACTTGGATGGTGAACCACTGTTGAATGTCTAGACATACTTTCACAGCTAGGTTACATGTGTCATAAAAATCTCTCAAATTTGCCTGAGGGAGCCGTAACATCTTACTGTGTAAGTTTTTATGACGACATTTGGCTTTATGACCAGCAACGCAAGCTCCGTGTTATTTTGAAAATCCATCTCTGGACTAAGAGGTGCTGGAGTTTAATCTCGAGTTGGGGCCCATTCCACCTATAAAATGCAACAACACTCCTACTTTCCCGTAAATCTATGTCATGCATAAATTCATTGGTAAGCTTCAAAATAAATTGGAACTTCTGTTGAATTTCGCTATTACCACGAAGAACTAGTTGGCAATGTCCATCACTATGTTCTTGACATCGCACAATCACATTTTGAAATTCTTTCCAATACGGAGTTGTGAGCAAGCCCTCATGAAAGGAATTGAGGAACTCCACTGGCCCCTTAATTGCCCAGTGAGTGAAGATTTCTTTTGTCAATCTCAATTTGGCTCAACCTTGTCTTCAAGAACAAAGTTTTCCACTCCTCAGCCATTGGAAGAACGAACTGAGAATGGTGACAATGAAAATAGAAGAGAAGGGTTTGCTTCTTTATATAGAAGAGCATAGGGTAATAGGGGATGGCTAGAGCCTCCCATTAGAAGTTTATGCATTGTTTACAAAACATAGGCTCCCATGAGTAGTTCATGCATTGTTCGTAAAACACACTCATGAGTAGTTCATGCAAGTTTTCATATTTATAGCATGTTAATAATATGGATGAAAAGGTGGTTAGTAGTAACATGCTATAAATTAACATACTGTTAACATGATATTTACTACTCATGAGTGTGTTGTTCAGATCTTGATAACTATGTGCATCTACTTTAGGTTTCGTGTTATTGTGAGTGGGAGGTGTGGCATTCTAGTCTAATCGATGCCATGCACTCTCTAAAACTACCGGAGTGGAGTTGGCTTGGGACCAGCAGAGAAGTTTTTGAAGGTTAAGTCAATAATTTTATCCGAAGAAGACAAAATGGAGTGGAGATCATTCCTCTTAAGGGGAAGACGTATCTTAATTTTGGAAGAGAATGAGTCTTTTATTTGAGGTTCCCAAAAGATCTTTTTTGCTTTCTTGGGCTTTTGGGTAATGAACCCTTAGTTTAAATTGGGCCTTAGGCTTTGAGCACTAACCTATTTTCTATCTGCTTTAGTTGTTATCATTAAAAATGTCTTACTTTGATTTCAATAAGCGATTTTAGAATTTTGAAATCTCACTTTAAAATATACGTTTGATAAAACAGACTAAAAAGTGCTTTTTTTATCAATCGAAAGTGTTTAAGTAAAATTAATATATAATTACGATTTCGCATCCAAGAAATATTGCCTTTTGAAATCGAGATTTTTCTTTAAATTCATCTTTTTCAAATAAGCATCATTTATACTATTGAAATCGCAAATTTTTCCACGATTTTAAAATTCCTTTAAAAATCAATCCCAAACACTTCAAAATTGCAATTTGGTTTAAAAACACAGATTATTTTTTAAAAAAAGTACTCCCAAACAGACCCTAAGCTAAAGATTAATAAGTTGGTTAAGCTATTATTAAATTAATATTACACTTACTCTCACTTCCTTACACTCATTTCCTCACACTCATTGGTGTCTTTTAAAATTACCATTAGATTAAAATTCAACAAAAACCAATTCAATGGTAAAACTCACATATAGGTGTAAGAAAATGGGTGCAAGGAAGTGGAAGTAAATGTAGCATTATTCAAGCTATTATAATAAGCAAATTAAGTATCTGATCTTGATGAGAAATTAGGATTATTTTCTTGAATTAATAAGGATTAAACTAGAGATTTCCACGAAGTAGAAGGTAGGTTTTGCAAGAATACAGAGATGAAAAGTAGAGTCGAGTATCACATGTTGATAGATAATCTTAAATTTCATTTCTATAAGGTGTTAATTTTATGTCTTAAGGTGTACTAATTGCTATGACTCCAAGTCAAAAGTCACCCTCCATGTCTTGTTCACTACATTCAACTCCTCATTTTTCCATTTCATACTTCAAATTCAAAAGAGGTAATATAAACTTTTTCTTTATATTTAGAGAAAAATACTCCAGAGAACAGAGGTGAGCTGGTCAAAAACCTGCAGTAGCCATCAGTCAGAATTTAGCCCAAAGGAAAATTCATGCTCAACATGGTATATCCCCAATAGCTGGACCATGTCCCAGCAAAGCTCAATGATACCAAACTGCCTGAGCCCAATAAATTGTATCAACATGTTTCCAAATTTCTAATAGAGAAATGCTATACACTACATCTTGTATTACAAATTGCGACCCATCTAGTCATAGATCCAATTAGGCCAGGTTTTGCTGACTCAAGCATCAAAGGGTATTCCCATCAGCACCCCGACAAGTCTTGCATTCCTAATCTGAGGTTCGCTTGTGCGATCAACTACATCAAATCTAATTTCATGTATGTAGAAGGGCGTCCGTGTAAGAATTATTGTAAATAATGCTACATGGTCCCATGTAGAATTCCTAATATGAGGTTTGGTTGTGTGATCAACTACGTCATCAAATCTAATTTCATGTATGTAGAAGGGTGTCCGTGTAAGAATTATTGTAAATAATGCTACATGGCCCCATGTCCTAAATCTCATCCATTCAATTGGTCCGACCAAACTAACCAAGCAGGCAATCAACCCAGCAAGGTGGATGATCATATAAACCATTTCTAAACAATTTCACAATAACAATGGCATTTTCTACAACTGAATTACAAGCTAAGAATATATGGAGAACGGGGGTCACACCCTAAAACCCCCACCAATATAAATACAGTTTCCTGTGTGCGCAATTACACATGTACCAAGACGCACCTTCTACAACACATTTGTGGAAGTAGGTCAATACTGCAGACCCACCAAGAAGCCTCTCTAGGTGGAGCAATGAACCTTTACTTTCCACTGCCAACTACTGCCAAATCCTGAAAATATACTGGCTCATGCCATGCAGGCTGCAAAACATCCCCCTTCAGGAATGAAATTAAACAGGAAGTCTACATTAATACTTACATATGGCTACTATTGCGATGGAAGAACAATGATTCTGAATGTTCACCATGTTAAGTTGCAGCCTGATCACTACCATCTGTACTTTTTGGCATGCTGCAGGGCTCAGGGGAGTTAATTGATACAAGAGGAGGTTGCTGAAGCTCAAAGAATGCTTTGCTTCCTTCACCAAAGCCACCAATGCATATTGTGTCACCTCGACCATGCCAAGTTCCATCTTGGACATTGTTCATCTCCAATGTTCTGGACTCCTGCTCCAAATTTAACAGAATGCTAATAAATTTCCAGGGATATAAAGGGTTTGGTCGATTTTAATTTTAAGTCTGAATGTTGATTTTGACTTCCACTAATTCAAAGAGATAGCGAAGCTTTATAGAGACTGCAGATTAATTGAAACAATCAAATTCTGCAGAAGAAAGTTTTGCCAGGAAACTGACCTGGCATAATGTGCAGCATGGGCAGACAAGATGGTAGATGCAATCATCCAAGGAACTATCTCTACCCTGAAAACAATTATATTCCCCACAATGTCAATGACAATAATGTAACTGGAGAAAGGAAACCAACAAAAAATTAAAGGCATTAGATAGAAAGGTAGCAAATATTTGTTAAGAGTTCATCGAAATCACAGTAGACAAACAATAAAGATCAGGAAGGTATTGATAGATCAACATGGGACAATTGGTTTAACTCAATTTAAAAAAAAAAAAAAGGCTTCTACTAGCTTAATCAAAGTAAACCAGAAACTGATCCTTCATGAAAGGAAGGTTCCTCATGCATGTTAATATCATAATAATAGAAGTTTAGAAAACCACGCAGAACACGCTTAATTCAATTTTTTGTTGATACTCCATAAACCCCTTTATATCTGACAACTGTTGTTGCATAGTTTACATGTTATCCAGAAGAAGAATTAGGTCAGTTAAGCAATTTATCCCCACCCACACTAACCCATCCCAACATTCTTTTTCTCCAGCTTCTGTAGCTTTTGCACCCAGAACAATTCATCTTAAGCCCAGCTTTTGTAAACACGAGATTGTATAGTACAAAATAGACAACCAAAGTGGATGTTTGGAGAAACCATTGTGCAACACAGTATATGATCACAAAAAGCCTAAAAAGGAACCCAAAGACTTGAGTCAAAAAGATTTTTAGATCACAAAAAGAATATCCTAAGCTGATAACAATCCCAAACAGTGGCAGTGATAGACAAAAAGCTCACCCTGATGTTAAATTTCTTCTTTATCTGGGTACGGAAAAAGCCCAAATATGTTCCTAATGAAATAGTAAAAGCAACAGCCAGATATAAAAAGAAGTGCCGCTTGGTGACAATAAAGGCAACCCAGTTGAGAACTGCACTAGCAGCAAGAATGAAATAAACGGTTCCCTGCGAAATAAAAACGAGCAATTGAAAACTGAGAACGATTTTAGAAGTTGAAAATTGAAACCACAAAAATAGACAAGCCATTTAATTGGGTGAATAAAGAAAAGTCTAACTTCCCATATGACTTCTCTCACTCTCATGGAATCTCAACACAATTATTTCAAACATTTATTTCAACTCTCTCTCCCTCTCTTTTTTTGAAGATTCTTACCTGAATAAAACAAGAACCAAAACCAGCTCGTCTCATGTTCTTCCCAAATCTGTAGCACGGACAACTGCAACATCAAATACACTGTCACACAAGCCTAGTATAAATATTAATATTAGTTTGCGAAAAGTGCAACAAGAACAAAATAAACGTAAACCTATAGCAGCAAACCCCATCCTGAATGCAAGATTGCCGTTCCAAGACTATAGCAGCAAACATAAACAGCAACACATTATTGTTCTTTTCCTTTTCTGTTTTGCCTTGGACAGGCACAAACTCAAAGAACAAGAAACCAACCCTCAACGGGCGGAGAAGTCACGCAAAGCATGTCCCAAAATAGTACTAGGAAAGAAGAAAAGGAAAAAGAGGAAAATTCTGTTTATATTACTAATCGGAGCTAAATTTGATGGAATTCTTTTTTTTTTTCCGAAATAAATCAGAATAATTCAACGACATAGAAGAGAGAGAGAGAGAGAGAGAGAAAACCCAATAATGATAATTACTCTCTGATTAATCTCGGAAATCCCAAAAACTTGGAGCTTACAACCGAGAAAAAAGGTTTCAATTTTTGCACCTTTTCTTTCTAAAAATAATACCAATGAACAAAAGCTTTCCTAAACAAATCAAAATTTTCTGCAGCAGTTTTATTCCAGAGGATCTAAATTGCTAAACGTGAAAAGAGAGAATTTTCTCCTCGAAACTCTTTCCTCAAAACAAACAAAATTGATTTTGAAAGAAATGAATATCTCACCTTCAAAATCAGTTTAGCTCGTTAACACCCAAAATTGATTTTCTTTTTCTCAAGAAGAAAAAAGTTTTCCACTTTTTTCCATCAAACAAAAAAAATTAAGTTCTGAAACAAAAATACTCCATACCTTTCAATCACGTTTAACTTCTCTTCACACCCAAACATGATTTTTTATACCCTTCTCGTTTTTTCCCGAGAAAACGATAACTTTTCCGGGAAACATTTTCCCTCAAAACAAACAAAACTGAGTTTTAGAAGATAGACACCCCATGTCTTTGAAGTAAGTTCAGCTTCTCCTCACGCTCGGGAAAAATAATAATAATAACTTCTCTTTATACTCAAACTTGAAATTTTGTTTTGCCTCTTTGCTTTTTTCTCGAGAAAACGATAACTTTTCCCGGAAACATTTTCCCCCAAAACAAACACACCGTACAGGAACAAAAACCAAGAAAGAGACGACTCACCAAGCCGATTCGATAGCGATGCGACGGTCTTCAAAGCAATCCAGGACCTCACCCTCCCACATCCTCAGAACCCCACCAAACTCCCCTCCCTCTTCTTCTTCTTCTTTTTCTTCTCCAACGTTCTCGAAGCTCCTCCATTTCCCTTGATGTGCCTGCAAAGCCACCGTCGAGCACAGCATGTCGAAGTCCAGCACCGCCATTCCCTCCAGAAACCTCTCCTTCTCCTCTTCGTCCTCCTCCGCCCTCTCTCGCTTCTCCAAATCCCCCATTCTCAAGAACAGCAGCAGCAACAACAAGGGTAGGTTTCGTTTGGTTTCGTCTCTTTTCGTTTTCGGGATCTCTATGAAAATGCGCTTTGCTTTGGTGCTTTGATGTGATTTGATTTTGAAACAAAAAGACCTGCCTTTGACGGATTGTATTAAATTATATTAATTATTAATAATAACGTTTTTCTTTCTTTTTTCCTTTATTTTTCTAAAAGAGGTTTAAAGAGAACCTCTGATATTTTATTATTTAAATTTTTTTATAATTCACAATAAATATATATATTTTAAATAAATAAATGTTGTTAAAATTAAAATTTTAGACCAGCTTAATATTTGAGGGAGATAATGATAATTAATGGGACTATAATTGCACTACAATTATGTTTTAAGTTGTTAATTTCACAAGTGTGTCTTAAGACTTAAGAGAATAGGTTGTGGAGGTTTCTTGTTTCTGACACTCTAAAATGCTAATGATGAGTAATTCTATAATTCAAGAATTACATTAATCATATTATCACATTATTTAATGCTACAACAATTATACATGAAATTAGTAAATAACTTACTTTTATTCAATTTTAATATTATCTCTATCCTGCCTAACGAGTTTGTTTGGGAAAGGATTGGGTTGGCATGCAAATGCAATGATGGGATTGTGGGACCGACATGGGTATTTATCAGGCGTTGCCACGTTGTCACTAATCAATATCCATGTTTAGGCAACAACAACCAACTGTCGAAAGTTGTTCCAAACCCTCCACTAAAATTTAACACATTGCCTCCGTCCATTTCTCTTCTTTGTGTCTTTTTTTTTTTTTCTTATTTTTCTTTTTTATTTTATTCTCTGTTGTGGAGAGAATATCGGGTGAGAGACAATTATTGACTCAGAAGACAAGGCTTCAATTAATTAAGGTGGATATTATAATTTTAATTATAAACGTTTTACAAATTTAAGATTAGTGACTGACATATAAAAAAATTTATAATAAAGACTCTAATACCCAATTTTAGTCCTAAAAAATTTACAAAAAATAATTATAAAATAATTCCCAATAAGTTGATGGCAAAAATCGAATCTGTGTTCATCATCGTGAAACTGACGTAAAATAGAAAATGATATCTTAGAAAAGAGAATATGGTTGAAAGCCATTGCTTACACTTTCGGTCAATTATGGTTTACACAATCATTTGGTCTCTAATTTTAGCCCCCATAAAAATTGCCCAAAAACATAAAATATTTCTCAATAAGTAGAAAACCGAATTCATATCCGTTTCATATAATAATAATAATAATAATAATAATAATAATAATAATAATAATAATAATAAATGCCTTTTTTATTGGATGATTAGAAAATGTCATCCATCAAAAAATACTGGTAGTGCCAGACAAACAAGATTTAAAAGTATCAGCCCACCAACACGAGAAGGAAGAAGGCAAATTGATTATGGAAGGTTTGAGTGGGGACAACATTGAATTGAAGAACCAGGCTTGCTTTTGGTGAATAATGAATAGGGATAAACGAGGAAAAAGACAGCAGACTTTGAGCTGTATTCTCCAACAAAAACTTTAAAGGTTGTTAATATAGTACACCTGCAGTGTGTATTTTTATACGTGATTTTTTTAAATGATTTTATTGTGAGATTGTATTATAGGATTGTCCAATCCACCGCGGCCGACCTAAGTGGGCGGGTGGGGATGGCTGTCTGGATTTTGTTCAGATAAGTCTGATTCCCAGCCTTCCAGGTAGTGTCAATGTCATTTCTCAACCAACCCACGTGCAAAAAGGTATTCATCCTCTTACACGTTGACAAATAATAAATCATCCTGTGCGCAAATTATCAGCTTGTGAGGCTGGCTTTTGGGTTTGGATTTATAGGGGGTTGGATCCCAGAAATTCTCTGGTCTGAATTGTCTGAAATAAGAATAGGGGATGAGAGTGGAGATCACCTCAACTAAATACATATCTAAGCAACATTGAGTGGTGTTGAACAAACTTATTACAAACTATTTTTGATAAGTGATTACAAATTATTAAGGTTTTCGGATGATAAAAGGACCAATAGTAGAGACATGGAGGGAGAGAAAAGAGAGGATGCATTGATGTTCTTATCTTACAATATTGAACATACTGATAACAACCAGATCAAGCGCCAATTGATTATGTTGTTAATCTAAACAAATCAAGAGAAGAAAGTTGGTGCACCTTTTGCTCTTTTAGGGTAAGGGTATAGTTTACTAGAGTAGAACTGAAAAATTCAAGTCTTCCCAGGTCTTGTCAGGCCCAATCCTGAACCACTCCCCAAATGCTTAAACGCCGTTCCATCAAGATGATCCCCATGGGCAGCAAAGCCAGTCCCGCCCTTTTCCAACTTCACCAAATTCTTCTCTTTACATCCTCTGTTGCAGACCAGACAAACCTTATCAACCACCATAAACTTATCAGCACACTTCTTGCAGAAGACATGTCCACACGAGCTAAGAGCCACAAGTGAAGATGTGTTGGTCAAAGTAGTCTTGCAGCTAGGGCATATATAGGTCTTGTCAAGAGACTTGGGTTTCTTCTGGTCGCTAGTGTCTTCCGTGAAGAATATAGGGAAGAGAGTCTTCAGCTTGAGTTTCTCGTTGCCTTGTGGACAGACTGTATTGATCGTGGGAGCCTCTACTTTAATAGGAGCTTCAGGTGTAGCAGAAGGCAGCCAAAATGCCTTCATTGTCCGCAGTGCTTCTTCTTCATAAGAAGTGACCTTCACACTATTCGCCCCATGAAAGCCATTCTTGCCTTGGCTGTGGTTTTTATCACTGTATTGTGGTACTGCACCATGGTTTTGCTGATCAAATGCATCAAGTTCTCTGGCTTTCTGCAACATTAGCTTCTCTTCTTCCTCTTCTTTCTCTTGCTTCTGCTGAGTAGCATGAGCAGCTAACCTCCTGCCAGTTATTAAACCACTCTTCAGGACAGCATTGAACATATCAAACAAAAGTATGTGGAAATCTTCATTCAGATGTAACCATAAGGCCAGTGCAAAACAGGCCCCCTCTTTCCGTGCCAAGAAATACAATAAGACCTATTTGTTCTATACCCTTCCTACATAAATAAAACATATTTGATTTATATTCAATTCCTATAAAGAGATCAAGAACAGCCAAGACACACAAAATAGTATTTGACGACCTTTTTTATTTCAAAGAAAAGTAATTAACCCAATGCATAGGGAGCAGACAATAGAACATCTGCAACCTTCAAGGTGGACCAGCTAAACTTCTGCTGAGAAGATAGTACAGCCTTCATGTTCAGAATAATACTTCAGTATTGACGACAAAGCAAATTTAAGCACAAGTGAGCTCATGATCAACGAAAACAAAATTGGGGTCAATACAAATATCCTTCAACTTCAGAATCATTCAATCACCATGGATTAAAACTTTCCCACTTCTAAACGAACATTCTAAAGCTTCCCAGCAATCATCTCCCCAATCAAACAAATGCTACACACAGCAACATATCCTCCAACCATCCAAGTGTACACAGCAGCATACATCTTGCAGACAACAAAAAATTATAAAGCAGATCTGCCAAGGTAGAGCTACAATGAATATGTAGTTTCATTTTTTGGCTGGAAAAATACCTTTATTAACCAAAAAGAAAACTAACAGAAGAAGATCCTCCCTTAACATCATCAAATACATAATCAAAAGGAATAGAGCCAACAGAGATGGATCCAGAGATATTACAGAAAGAAGGCCATTGAGTAGATTGTGAGCCAAAATATTGGAGCATCTGACCCAAACACAATTCTCAGTCTCCTGCCTCAACTTCTTGCTTTTCTATCCAGTCTCAACTCAGCTTTCAGTTGCAAAAGTTTAAAACAACCAAAGTCCGACAGACCTCTTCCTTTTGTTTATGAATATGATAAAAACACATTTTTCTATCACAGTGAGTACTATGTTCCAAACCACAATCATCTAGCTGTAGCATCATCAGGCTTCAATGCATCCCAACAAAAATGGAAAGCAACTGCAACCCACCCTGGAACTTAGAATGGCTGGCGTGTTTTGGACGGTAGAAACGGTAAGTTCTAGGTTTAAAGTGCCACTAACTTACCTAACAAAATCACACTTTGGAATTATACACTTGAAGTGCCAATTTTATTAAAGGCCCATCTCAACACTTCCGTCAATTATTCCTAACATGTCATAAATATAAGATGTCACACAGATTGCATGGAATAAATCTAACACAGTTCAAGTAGACTTATGAATACTTTTTCACAGTTTGAGATTCCATCCTTAATTAATGAAACAGCTTACATCACTTAATCCCCCAGTTGCAGTGTGCAAAGAAAACATCAACAGTATACCTACATTAGTCCCTTTTGTTTGTGTCTGAAAGCTAGAAGCATTCCCTGAATCTCAGAAAATGCACAAAAGGGCTACCTGATCGTCAACACACAAAACCCAATCCCAACTTTTATCCTAGCTAACGCTAACAAATGAAGATATCACTAGCAATAAAAAAATTAAAAATTAAAAAAAAAAAGTCACCCAAAAAGTCCAAAACCCATTACGCATATTCATGACCTTCTCCGAGTATAAACTAAAATCGTAAAGGGCATTACTCTCAACTATATACAACCGCATAGACCAAAACATCTTTAATCATTCATTCAAAAGTGAATATTTATAAAGAAATCCTTGCCCCTAAAAAGCTATTTCATATCCATATAAATCCCCAATGTCTTTCCAGCACGAGTTCATAATCCTTATTGAAATTCTTCACCATTAGATTCTACTTACTGGGCATAAGCCCTTAACACCATAACCAGCCACACACACACACACACAAATCAGATTTTAAGCTTCATTTCTCTTACTCAATTGTGTACGCAACAAGAAATTAACATGAAAAACATAAAAGAAAAACAAAATTCGACAAATATATTAATAGTGGGGCGTGGAAGAGACCTCTGGATGTCCTTCTTCTGGGCGAGAAGGCACTCGAGAATGCACTCCTTGCAGAAGACATGACCTTTGAGGCAGCACAAGGCGTCAATGAGGGGCTTCAGGCAGAGGCAGCACGCGTCGAAGGGCTTGATGGAGTCTCTGCCCAGCCTCTCCCTCTGCGTCCCGTAACCTAGCTTCCTCTTCTCGTCGTACGTGAAGAACGCGAGGTCATTGTTGTTCTTCGAGTGCCTCTGCGGCATTTTTACCTCTCTCTCTCGCACGCGCGCAAAGACAAAACCCTAAGCTTGGAGAAGACGAATGAACCCTGAATTGAATCGAGCTTGTAGATTGGATTCAGTGATTTGGGGGTTTTTTGTTTTTTTGGTAGAAGATGTTAAGAGTCCTCACCGCCAGACCTCATCGGGTCTGAATGGGCCAGGCCCAGATCCGATCTAGACAGCTTCGGTTCAACTAGGCCGACCCTGAAGAAGATTAAGCCGCCCGAGTAATTTTGGGACGTGGTTTAGGCTCAACAGATAGAAAGCCCAGCCTGGCCAGAAGACGCTATGTTTGGCAAAGGAGTGGAATGGACCGGATCAGACCTAAAATCTTAAAAAATTCATCTCAAAATCAATCATAATAATTTTACTTTTATATTTCATCAATTATTTTTCATTACTATTCAAATAAAAAAACAATACAAAAACAAATTTGTTTACTTTCTTATACAAAATATTTTTATTCTTTTTCTTACATCAATCAAATTTACTACAATTCTGATACACTTTCTCAAGTCTACTCCTTTGCCAAACATATGAGAATTTTATTAGAATTTTTGGAGTTTGGGTAATTTGGCAAAAGCACATCTTTACATGCAGAATGCGTTTTCAAATCACAATTTAAAAAAATATATTTTTCATTATTTGGTTTAAAATTACACTTTTTATCTATAAAATTACACCTTAAATGAAATGGACATAATTAAGATTTTATTTAATAATGTACCTTATTTCTTCTTCTGTCGTTGTTGTTGTTTTTTTTTTTTTTTTTTTGAGGAAAATTCTAACGGATAAGATGTTATCATGGTAGCGTTGAGATAAAGATTAATGTTTGATTCCTCTTTCTCATCTTTTTTTTTTTTGGTTAAAAAAAGAGGATAATATAAGATATTTAAATGATAAAATAAATTGCAAAGAAGAATATATATATATATATATATAATTAATTAAATATTTGGATAAGGAAACTAGCGAAATTCCAAAGGACAAATCTTGAGACTTTCACTGTCAATTCTGACACATTTGAAATTTGTCCCTCATATATAGCGGGTCGCCGCTGCCTCCATACACCGCCAAGTGACACAAAAAAAAACCAAGCATATCCCTCCCTTCTCTAGTATAGTCTCTTACCAAAAAGCTATTCTCTTCCCAAAACCCACGACAACGCCGAAAGAAGACATCAACAAAAACATCCAAACAGTGAAAGAACCGAAGAAAAAACTATATATTATGGCTTCTCCGAAGCACGCAACGGCGATAACGGTGCAGCCGTCGTCACCGCGGTTCCCGGCGAGCGGGACGCCAACGGCTGGGGCCCAGCGGAAGATCGGGATAGCCGTGGATCTGAGTGACGAGAGCGCCTTCGCGGTGAAATGGGCGGTACAGAACTATCTGCGGCCCGGGGACGCCGTGATCCTTGTTCACGTGCGGCCTACGAGCGTCCTCTACGGCGCGGACTGGGGCGCCATCGATGTGGCGGTGGCGGAGGACGAGCAGTCCCAGCAGAAGCTGGAGCACGAATTCGACGCTTTAACGACCTGGCGCAGCCCCTGGTGGAGGCGCAAATTCCCTTCAAGATCCACATCGTCAAGGACCACGACATGAAGGAGCGCCTCTGCCTCGAGGTGGAGCGCCTAGGTTTGAGCACTGTCATCATGGGCAGCCGCGGCTTCGGCGCCTCCCGCCGCGCCTCCAAGGCCCGGCTCGGCAGCGTGAGCGACTACTGCGTGCACCACTGCGTCTGCCCCGTCGTCATCGTTCGCTTCCCCGACGACAAGGATGTAGAAAAGGTTGTTCTGGAGGAGGATCCGGAGTACCATGACGCATTGGATTAGCAAACTGGTAATTTCGATTAATTAGTTGATAATCCAATCTTTATTACATTTCTCTAAGATTGATATATTTGCGTATGATTGTTTGTGCATTAATTAGAGCATATAGTAGTTTGAACTCATCAATTTGCTAAATGATATCATTTAACATTCAATTCTCTATGCTGATTATGATTGAATGATGTTATTATGCCGATGCAATTTATTGTGCAAGATTAACATAACTATGCTCTTTATTTAGTTCATCAGCCTCATGTCATGTTCTTTGAACTTGATATTAAATTTATTGTTCTTAATGGATGGTTAATGCAATATATTGAAAATGATCGTTTAGTTTTGAAAGTGTCTCCTTATCAAACAAAATTTTGTAAGTGTCTCTTGTCAAAGTTATAAACAGTCTTTTTGTTGCAGCCATTTTGCTGAACTTTATCATTTCAGAAAGTGAAACATCACCACAGCCAGTATTTGGATCTCATTCAATTTTGGTCTTCTTTAGCATTGCTTTAACCGCTTCAATGTATTTGTCATGTACTCTGAATTGCCATATTTGCTGATACCTGATACATGTTTTTTTTTTTCCTTTCGTTTAATGGCATAATAATAAGGAAAGTGATTGGGTTACAACAACTTATTTGTAGTTCAGATTAATGGCACGTGGCACAACAACATAGGTGAAAATATTAAGCAATAAAATTTGACAAATAAATTTAATTGTTTAGTGGCTGATGTGGTAAGTGTCATGTGTACAAACTTATAGTAAAAATTGTAGTATTTGTAACATTACTCAAATAATAAACTCAAAGGCATTAAATCTTTTTCTACTTTTTTTCTTGTTCAAATGTAACTTTGGTTTTATGGGTTCAAATATTTCAACAGATTTTATCCTTCAGGCTCAGACACCATATTGATTTTACATCAATCAAATTTACTACGATTTATACACTTTCTCAAGTCTACTCCTTTGCCAAACATATGAGAATTTTATTAGAATTTTGGAGTTTGGGTAATTTGACAAAAACACATCTTTACATGCAGAATGCGTTTTCAAATCAAAATTTTAAAATATATATTTTTCATTATTTGGTTTAAAAGTACACTTTTTGTCTATAAAATTACACCCTAGATGAAATGGACATAATTAAGATTTTATTTAATAATGTACCTTGTTTCTTCTTCTGTCGTTGTTGTTGTTTTTTTTTTTTTTTTAAGGGAAATTCTAACGGATAAGATGTTATCATGGTAGCGTTGAGATAAAGATTAATGTTTGATTCCTCTTCTCATCTTTTTTTTTTTTGGTTAAAAAAGAGGATAATATAAGATATTTAAATGATAAAATAAATTGCAAAGAAGAATATATATATATATATATATATATAATTAATTAAATATTTGGATAAGGAAACTAGCGAAATTCAAAGGACAAATCTTGAGACTTTCACTGTCAATTCTGACACATTTGAAACTTGTCCCTCATATATAGTGGTAGCTGCTGCTCCATACACCGCCAAGTGACACAAAAAACCAAGCATATCCTCCTTCTCTAGTATAGTCTCTTACCAAAAGCTATTCTCTTCCCAAAACCCACGACAACGCCGAAAGAAGACATCAACAAAAACATCCAAACAGTGAAAGAACCGAAGAAAAAACTATATATTATGGCTTCTCCGAAGCACGCAACGGCGATAACGGTGCAGCCGTCGTCACCGCGGTTCCCGGCGAGCGGGACGCCAACGGCCGGGGCCCAGCGGAAGATCGGGATAGCCGTGGATCTGAGTGACGAGAGCGCCTTCGCGGTGAAATGGGCGGTGCAGAACTATCTGCGGCCCGGGGACGCCGTGATCCTTGTTCACGTGCGGCCTACGAGCGTCCTCTACGGCGCGGACTGGGGCGCCATCGACGTGGCGGTGGCGGAGGACGAGCAGTCCCAGCAGAAGCTGGAGCACGAATTCGACGCTTTCACGTCCGCCAAGGCCAACGACCTGGCGCAGCCCCTGGTGGAGGCGCAAATTCCCTTCAAGATCCACATCGTCAAGGACCACGACATGAAGGAGCGCCTCTGCCTCGAGGTGGAGCGCCTAGGTTTGAGCACTGTCATCATGGGCAGCCGCGGCTTCGGCGCCTCCCGCCGCGCCTCCAAGGCCCGGCTCGGCAGCGTGAGCGACTACTGCGTGCACCACTGCGTCTGCCCCGTCGTCATCGTTCGCTTCCCCGACGACAAGGATGTAGAAAAGGTTGTTCTGGAGGAGGATCCGGAGTACCATGACGCATTGGATTAGCAAACTGGTAATTTCGATTAATTAGTTGATAATCCAATCTTTATTACATTTCTCTAAGATTGATATATTTGCGTATGATTGTTTGTGCATTAATTAGAGCATATAGTAGTTTGAACTCATCAATTTGCTAAATGATATCATTTAACATTCAATTCTCTATGCTGATTATGATTGAATGATGTTATTATGCCGATGCAATTTATTGTGCAAGATTAACATAACTATGCTCTTTCTTTAGTTCATCAGCCTCATGTCATGTTCTTTGAACTTGATATTAAATTTATTGTTCTTAATGGATGGTTAATGCAATATATTGAAAATGATCGTTTAGTTTTGAAAGTGTCTCCTTATCAAACAAAATTTTGTAAGTGTCTCTTGTCAAAGTTATAAACAGTCTTTTTGTTGCAGCCATTTTTGCTGAACTTTATCATTTCAGAAAGTGAAACATCACCACAGCCGTATTTTGCGGATCTCGTTCAATTTTGGTCTTCTTTCGCATTGCTTTAACCGTTTCAATGTATTTGTCATGTACTCTGAATTGCCATATTTGCTGATACCTGATACATGTTTTCTTTTTTTCCTTTCGTTTTAATGGCATAATAATAAGGAAAGTGATTGGGTTACAACAACTTATTTGTAGTTCGCATGAATGGCACGTGGCACAACATAGGTGAAAATATTAAGCAATAAAATTTGACAAATAAATTTAATTGTTTAGTGGCTGATGTGGTAAGTGTCATGTGTTACAAACTTATAGTAAAAATTGTAGTATTTGTAACATTACTCAAATAATAAACTCAAAGGCATTAAATCTTTTTTCTACCCTTTTTTTCTTGTTCAAATGTAACTTTGGTTTTATGGGTTCAAATATTTCAACAGATTTTATCCTTCAGGCTCAGACACCATATTGATTTTCACAATTGTAAACCCCTTATATGATTACTGCCATTTTTGGTGAAATGTTTTATTCAGAAAGAGAAACATAATTGTGTCGTATATCCCACATTGAGTTCAGTAACTGGCCATATCCTTGTAGAGATTAATAAAGCCCCTTTTTGGGAAAAAATTTAAATGCTTTTTAGTTGAAATCCCTTTGATTGAATTCTGTTTGCTGCATGAGACTTTGTTGTTTGAGAACACCTATACCAATTTGATTTGGCATTAATGTATTTTTGCTTAAATTTTTGTTCATGGTATTGTTGTTACTTCTTTAGTTATTAGGTAGAGGGGATGGGGTATATGAGTAACAAATTTCATTACAGAAGCACCTAAAAGGTGATGTAACCAAGTATACTGGAAGTATACAGATAGGAGTCTCTCTTAAAGAGAAGAAGACTAAAAGAAAAGAAAGAGAAGAAACAAGAAAGAAAATGATATAAGTCGTAAGTCCTAAAGTACAATGCATCTATATGCCAATGATTCCCATCTTAAAATTTTCCTCCGATAAAAACAAGGTGGAGGGTGTCGTCGTGCTTTCAAGACCTATAAGTTGTGTCTAACTTGCCAATAAAAAAAAGTATGATGCATGTATAAAATTATGATAGACATATGGAGATGTAATAGATGAATGAACTGAAAAACAGGAGAGCAATACCATCCCATCTATATTAATAATGATCTAGCCACCCAAAGACCTATTCTGCAGCAAATAAATCTGCAGAAAAACACAAAAAACCAGAAATACAAACCCCACCCAAAGGCCAACTAAAACCTTACATCAATAATGATCTAGCAGCCAAAGAATGAACAAATAGAACCACAATCAGCCAACCAAAACATCCATCACCCTATCAGAAAAGAATATCTGCAGGCAGTTCCACAAGGAGCAGAGTCCAAGGTTCTCTCATTCTTTGAAACTTTCCTTTCCCAACAACTCTAGCTCAAATTTCCCACAATTTTAACTCATCGAGCCTCTTCACCGACACAACCCCTCAAACAATAGTACACTTATCTCATTTGGTGATATACCCTATGGCTTATTTCATCAAACAAGTTGAGTGCATCCTGAGTCTTGCCGCTTTTGCAATTACAATTACAACCAAAATGAAAAAATCTCTTACACATTCTAACAATTACAGCCAAACAATCCATGGGTAAAGCGCATAAGCAAAGTAATTATAGAATACCCACATCAATTGGTGTCAACATCAAACTACAAGTGGGTCTAGCTCACTGATCTGAAACAAACAATCACATGAACAACTAAAACAGAGGAAGGTAAACAGAGCATTGAGCTCAAAGAAGCAAATGAAAAATTTCTCTTGAAATATCAAACTAATATATATATATATATATATATATAAAAGGATAACTAAAACTAAAAGCAATTCTCAAACTAAAATGAAGAAAAGAACATTGATGGACAAAGAAATGGAAATATTAGATAGTCCAACAACATTCACTCTTACTTGTCCGAGTTCGGGTTGTTGCCCTTGCACATATTTTTGTTACCGTTTGTTGGTGCCAATGGTTTTCACGCTTCGAACTCAATTCATGTGGGATTTTGGGATTGTGGGAGTGAGCAAGTATTCGTACTACGCGGTTTTCTACGAGGATACGAAGGGGCAAAATAAATCTTTAATCCTAAACTTGGAGTCAGACCGAAAATGAGATTTTATGGAAAACGAAAATGAAGAGTCGACCAAGAGAGAGATGAGAAGGAGAAAGAGAGAAAAAAAAGTGCCGGTGTGAAGGAGAAGATGAGAATCGACTATGAGAGAGAACCTGTGCATGCATGTGTTTGAGCGTGAAGGAGAGAAGAGTTGGGAGTCGGGTTGTTTCAAATATGAAATATCTTCACAAAAAATGGTTTCTAAACATTGCCATTCACTTCATGGTGTAATTTTAGACATCTTGTGTGAACTTACAAGAGTGTATAATACTTATTGGAGAAAGTATATTTAGCCCCCTTAAATTATTTCCCTTTGGGCATGTATTTAGATCACTAAACTTAAAAAAGCGACTAATAAAGCTACAAGTGTTAGGGCCGTTTGGGAGTGCAATTTTAATAAATGCGATTTTAAAAATTACGTTTTCAAAAATTTCATTTTTAAAATCGCTACTTTTTAAAATTGTACATGCGTTTGGTAAAACATGCTAAAAAGTACTTTTTTTTATTAATTGAGTGCTTGGATAACATTAGCATATAATTGCGGTTTCTTGGCCAAATTACTAATAAGGACATTTCTTTATAACAATAAAATAACTAACATTATCTATGTCTCCATTATTAACACCTATGGAAACAATAGTATGAATTATAAAAATATTGAGTTATAATTTATCCTTCACTGGTATTTCATTTATGGACATGTGAGTTGTTACAAACATTGAAACGAAATGGCACTAAAAAAAAAAAAAAGTCATTAATTATTGCAAATTGTTACTGTGCACAGTGATGTGCATAATGCACAGTGATCCGATGTACAGTGACGGATCACTGTGCAGTGCTCAATAAAAAAAATTAAAAAAAATTCACAAATTATCACTGTGCATTACCCATTAAAAATATATATTAAAAAAATCACAAATTGTTACAGTGGACTACCCATTTAAAAATAAAATAAAATAAAAATCATCACAAATTGTTACTGTACACTGCCCAAAAAAAAAACCCTAAAATTTTTATGGTTTTTTTTTCTCAAAAAAAAAAAAAAAAAAATTGCCAACACTGTACTTGTGTAGTAATCTAAATAAAATTTTGAGAAAAAAATCACAAACACTTATTACTGTATAAAAATTGGTTGAAGAACATAAACACATATATAAAAAGGCACAATAATCATACAAACCACAGAAAACAACACCAAACACAAAAGAGTTATATGGAGAGAGAAATTATTAAGGTTAGATTTTTACCTGATAGAGGAGCGGAGAGAGGATGAACAACAATGGAGAAAGGAAGAAGAG
Organism: Carpinus viminea; assembly: GCA_013348765.1. Taxonomy (NCBI): domain Eukaryota; kingdom Viridiplantae; phylum Streptophyta; class Magnoliopsida; order Fagales; family Betulaceae; genus Carpinus; species Carpinus viminea. The sequence goes on from CP054667.1 coordinate 64,685,564, forward strand.
ACTGAGAGAGAAAGAGACAAGAAGGGTTTATATGTTTTAAGTAGGTATTCTTGGTATTTTTTTAAATTCTAGCACAAAATAGGTAACTATTTAGCCAAATATCTTTTTAATAGAAATCGTGATTTTGTTTTAAATTCACACTTTTTTGAATAAGTACCATCTAATCAGCTTATGGAAATTGTAGATTTTTCCACGATTTTAAAATTTGCAATTTCCAAATCACAATTTCAAACACTCTAAAATTACGATTTGGTTTAAAATCGCAGATTATTTTTTAAAAACGTACTCCCAAACGCACCCTTAAGATAAATTTCTTTATCTGAACTGTCTAAATTGCCTTTAAAAATTATCTAAACAATTAAAAAAAAAAAACCTCTAGGGTGGTTGAAACACTTTTTCATGGCCGTGGAGGGCCCCGGCCGGATGTTAGACTCATAAGTCCTTTATTTATTTATTTATTATTTATTATTATTTTGGTTAATATTTGCTTTTCTTTGGCTGTGTTTAGATAATTTTTTTTTTGCAAGTGTGCTGTTAGAAAAATAGACACAACTTTGAGCATGATTCATTTGATAACGATTTAAATTGATAAAATTAGAAGTCCAATGACGCTCCAAAACGCTTTTGAGTGATTTTATTTTGAAGTTATTTCTTTTGAGAGATTTAGCATTGCTCTTGATTTTTAATGAATTGTGCAATTATTTTAGATATGTTATCTAGTGGTAAGTTTCAATTATCCGGTGCTTTATTGTATCAGAGATAACTAGTTAAATAGATTTTTTGTAACTTATTTACATTGTAAATAAGTCTGTAAGAGACATACCGAGTTAACTATAGATTAGTTAATTTTCAGAAGTGTTGCAACAACTTAGTAATATAATAAAAGGTACACACATGAATCATAACTTACTTTTGATAGTCCAAGTCATCCTGGGTGGGAGGACTTAATTACTGAATTGAGGGCTAATTGTAACATTAGGATCTTTTAATTTTAAACTAAAGAATCGAGGGTTTTTTGACCACACATTCCTAGTAATATTAGAATCTCCTTTTATATATATATATATATATATATATTTTCTAAGAGCTTCAGGATTTCAATAATTTGAAATGTTCCTATAGAGTTATAGACCTTTTCATAAAACTTTTTACACCTTGTAAGAATACTTTGACGACTTATTATTAAATATATATATATTTATATTCAGTGGCTATGTGGATATCCTAAGTGGAGGAGATCAGGGGGGCACTGAAAAGTTGTTGTTGTTGTTTTTTTTTTTTTTAATTTATTTATATTTTTTGGATCATTGATAAATAATTGTTAGGATCGAGATAAATATTGCAGTCCCATTGTAGAGTATCGCAATCCATTTTTTTATCCGTTCCCCAAGTTCCTGTAAACAATAATTCAAACGAAAACACTGCTAAAAGTCACAGCCAACAAATTCATTGTGGTTATGAGAAGCATTTGCTCTGACTTAAACTTTGCTGCGGAGCCAAGATATGCTAGTGTTTTCCCATACATCACAAACATCTCCATTCCTACTAGAAGGAAACAAAGATACAAAAAAATTATTTTTTTAAAAAAAAAAAAAAAAAGGTTCTAAATAGAAAAAAGCCATTGGATTGTCCAGTTTATTTAGTTACTTGTCCACAATCAATTTTGCTCTTGCATAGCCCTCATTTATTTGGAACTGTTCCCTTACAAATTGAAGATGGTAATGAGAAGCGTTTGCATTAAGATAAACATAACTGAAGAGCTAATTAGATATGCTAGCTAGTGCTTTCACACATGCATACATCACAAACATATATATCTCAATTCCTACAGGAAGACCAGGAAATAAATAAAGATACAACAACAAAGCAAAATATTATATATGTTTCTAAAGTTAAAGATCGAAAGATGTTGTAACCGCGCACAATAATGATGAACAATATATGAGATCTAAAAGAGAGAGATCAAGAGAGAGAGACACAGATTTAACGTGGTTCGCAATTTGCCTCGCCCACAGAGAGAGCGGCTATATATTTCTATTCAATAATTTAGGGTTACAACATAACATATTTATAGGCAAACCCTAATTATAAGTATTTTGAAAATCCCAAAATACCCCCACAACTTATTTGTTCCCTGTGCCCACATAAACTAATTACACCCAATGGGCCTTTAATAGAATATGAGCCACTTGTTTCAACAATCTCCACCTTGGCAAGTATTCACCTCTTTGAAGATAATCAAGTATTGGGCCTCCACCGAATCGATAAGTTTAGTGCCGCCTCCTCTCCTCTCCTTTCTAGCACTGGATACATTTATCAAGTCCAAGCAATGCTTGAACTTGTCTGTAATAGGCTTCCAACATATCCACTGCATTCTCGTAAGTGTGAATCTTCTCAAGTAACAATTCACCAGAGCAACCAATTCTCGATCTTGTGAAACCTCACATCAATGTGCTTGGTTCTCGATGATACACCGGTTCTTGCCAAGTAAATGGCACTTTGATCGTTACAATACAACGGAACTCCAACTTGTGAATACCCATTTCTTGACTAACCCCGTAAGCCATAAAGCTTCCTTTGCAGCTTCACCGCTGCCATGTACTCGCCTTCGTGGACATTGCAACCGTGGATCGGATCATAGACTTCCAACATATGGGTCCTCTGCAAGAGTAAACACATAACCCGTGGTCGATCTTCCGTCATCCAAGTCCCCGCATAATCAGATCCACATATCCCACAACGACAAATCACTTTTGTCCGATAAAAGTGATGCCGTAGTCGTAGTACCTTTCAAGTATCCGAAAATCCACTTAATCGCATTCCAATGTGCTTCCGATTTGCCATGTACTTACTCACCACGCCACCGCATGAGCCAAATCTGCCCGGTACATACCATAGCATACATCGACACCCCATCAGACCGCATATGGGACCTTTGACATGTCTTCGCTTCAACTGTTTTGGACACGTGAGGTAGACAAGTGGAAGTGATTCGCCAAAGGTGTACTTACCGGTTTTGCATTCTCCATGCTAAACCTCTCCAACACCTTCTTTACATAACCGCTTGAGATAGCCACAATCTCTTGGCATCTCTGCCCCTCGCTAATCTCCATCCCAAGAATCTTCTTAGTCGCCCAAATCCTTCATGTCAATTTCTACTCAACAAAACCTTCATTTGTTGACCTCCACTATACTCTTTGCTGCAATAAGCATATCATCCACATATAGTAACAGAAAAATAAATGAGCCATCATCAAGGCTCCTCATATACACACAACAACCATACTCACATCTTCTCAGAGCAATCTTGATCATGTAGGAGTCAAATCGCTTATACCACCGCTTTGAGACTGCTTGACCCATAAAGTGACTTCTTCAATTTAGACCAAGTGCTCCGCCCGTTGACTGAACCCTTCGGCTGCTCCATGTAAATCTGCTCCTCCAAATCACCATGAAGAAAAGTCCTTTCACATCCATTTGCTCCAAAGCCATGTCATAATGGGCTACCAACGCCAATATCGCCCGATGGAAGTATGTCCCACCAGGGAAAATATTTCTTCATAATCAACCCTTCTGTGGAATAACCTTTTGCTACTAGGCGTAGCCTTGAACTTTTCTCCCCTTTTTCTCGACATCGCTTCTTTTTCTTGAACACCCATTTGCACCCTACCTCTTTTCTTTTTGGGAGCTCCACCAAATCCCATGTCTGATTTTTATGCAAAGACTCCATTTCTCCGCCATAGCACCCATCCATTTACTCTTCTCTTGGCTATTGACCTCTTGAAAAGTGGTAGGATCTCCGCTACTAATAACAAGTGCATAAGAAATCATGTCTTCAAAACCGTACTGATTGGTGGTCCGATAGGCGCCTAGGTCCGCTGTGGCTATACTGTGATGTTGCTCAACTCTCAAGTAGAAGTCTCTGCACTCGAGAAGTGTTCTCCGCATGCAGAGTCTCTAACTCCACCGCACCACCGCTTATCACCGCTTCGCTCGCACTGCCGCTTTTTACCTCGAGTACTTTTCAACATGGAATTTTCACAAATACCACGTCTCTCTGATCACCGCCTTTGTTTGCCGTCGGATCCCAAAACTTGTAACCTTTAACCCCTTTCCCATATCCGAGAAAGATACACTGCCTAGACTTTGGATCAAGTTTTGACCGTTCTTCACTAGGTATGTGCACATAGGTCGGACAACCAAATACTCTCAAACCGAGTAATCTACCTCATTACCGCCCACACCTCCTCCGCAACTTTCCCATCTAGTGCTGCCTTGGTGACCTGTTTATCAAGTAGCATGCCATACTAATCTCTGCCTAAAAAATCTTTGCAAGTCCAAAGATTCAACCCGAGACATCTTGCTCTCTCGCAATCGACCTATTCATCCTTTCCGCCACACCATTTTGTTGAGGTGTCTCTAATCGTGAAGTGTCTCTTTATACCATGCTGCTCACAAAATCTCGAACTCATCGTTTGTACTCAAGCCATTATCTCGTCCCGAGGCACTTAACCTTCTTCCCCGGTTCTCCACTTCAGCCTTTCCACAACTTGAACTTGGCAAACGCTTCGATTTGTGCCGCATGAAGTACACCCAAACCTTTCTGGAAAATCATCAATAAAGATGACAAAATACATATGTCCTCCTCGTGACGCTGTCTCACCGGGTCCCCATACATCGTAATGAACATAGTCCATAATACCCTCTGCCTTGTGTGTGGTCTGTTTGAATTGTACCCTATTCTCGCTTCCCCGTAACACGTAACTTATAAAAGTCAAGTTTACATGTTTTGACACCCTTCAATAGATTTTTCTTATGAAGCTCTAACATGCCCTGCTCACTCATATGACCTAACCGCATATGCCACAAAACAAGACAATCAGATTCTTCAGAGGCAATTCCACCTACAACTGCATTTCCTAACAGCTTTATAGATATTCTTGAATTTATCATCCCTTCATCACTACCATCGCACCCTTAGTTACCTTCATTACTCCACCTATAGACTTATAACCATAACCGTTTGAGTCTAAGGTGCCTAATGAAATTAAATTCTTTTCCACTTCGGTACATGTCTAACATCACATAACGTTCTAACCACACCATCAAACATTTTAATTCTAATATTACCTATGCGATTTTGCAATGTGCACCATTACCCATAGTAACTATACGAAATTAAGCGACGTAGGTGTCAAACCAATCTCTCTGTTGGGCGTCACGTGAAAAGAACATCTTTGAGTCCGAATCCAAGAATCCAGCTCTGAATTAGATGCAGCGAAAGCATATCACCATAAATCGTCAATTGACTTCCACTACGTTCGCGAGACTTTGAGGAACCTTCATTCTCGTCATCCTTTTCTTCTTCGATCTGGGCAGTCCGCTTCATGTGCCCTTTCTTTCCGCACTTAAAACAATTGATGTCCTTCCTCCTCCGGACTTTGACCGAGAATTCTTGCCTTCGACTCACCCCTGTTATTGCTTCTTCCACGGTCATGGTTACCCTTTACAACTAGCCCTTCTCCTTGGGAATTTTCATCAATATTTTTCTTCCTTTGATGAAAAGCCAATAGAGCTCTGTAACATCCTCTAACTCCAAGGACTCTTTCCCCATGTCGAGTTGTAACCAAATTCTCATATGTAGAAGAACTTGGGAGTGAATTCAAGCAACATCAGCTCAAGGTAAATTGTGACGCTGCTATTGATAGGGGAGGAAGATGCATGGGTGTGGGCAGTGACGGATTTGGGGGGGACCGGTGGTGGCCATGGTCCCCCCCCAATTCCCAAAAAAAAAAAAAATTTAGGCTGTATATATATATATATTTTTAATTCCGATCCCCTCCCATTTTTTTTTTTTGCTTTGGTCCCTCCCCACTCTTCACCCTGGATCCGTCCCTAGGTGTAGGGATTATATTAAGAGATCATGAAGGAAAAGTTAGGGCTGCATGGAGTTTCTCAAGGCCTGGGCTGTTGGATCCCACTTCTGTCGAAGCCTCTACTCTGTTCCACGAGTTGAAACAGTGTAAGGAGTTGGGAGTTTCAAAGCTTGTAGTAGAAGGGGATTCCAAAGTGATTATTTCTGCAGTTTAGAATCGTGATGCTTCCAGCAGTAGACTTAGCCATCTGATTGACGATATAGTGACGATTTTGGACTCCTCTCCCTGCTGGCAGATTATGCATGTGAGAAGGGAGTCAAATAGAGCAGCACATGGCTTAGCAAAGGTGGCCTTAAAAACTGTCTTTGATAGGAGATGGGATTTCTCAATCCCGGATTGTATTAGAGACGTTGTATTGACGGAGTCTTTGGCTACCATCTGATTTTATTAATGAGATTTCTAGTCTTTTTTCAAGAAAAAAAAATGATTGAAGGATGTTAAATCTTAGGAGAAACTTTTCAATTTAACTCCGTGAACTTTCATCATTTTTGCAATGTGTTCCTTTAAAGTTAAAAAACTCTTAATTTAGTATATCGAACTTCTAATTTTTTGCAATATCACAAATCTTTTGGTTTTTTTTTATTAAACCATGTCAAAATTCCTAAAATACCATTCTTTAAAAATAAAAAATAAAAAATAAAAAATTGCAAAGATTCAAGTGTGAGTATTTTTCTAAATTCCATTAAATCCTAACCAATACATGAATCTTTGGATTTTTTTTAAGGGAAACTTCACTTGATCAGCCTGAATTTTTATCACCTATAATTGCAATTACCCTACAAAATTCAAAAATTCTCAATTTATTATATTAAACTTTCATTTTTTTGCAATGTCATCAATTCGTTAAGATTTTCCATTAAATATTGTGAAAATTTCCATAACTCCTCTATCTTTTTATTATAAAAAAATAAAAAAAATTCAGGCATTGGTTAGAATTTAACGAAATTTGCAAAAGTACTTACGCTTGAATCTTTGCAAATTTTTATTTTATTTTATTTTTACAATAAAAACATAGGGGTATTTTGGAAACTTTGACAAGGTTTAATGAAAAATCCCAACGGATATGTGACATTGCTACACTAAATTGAGAGTTTTTCCACTTTTGGTGGGTAATTTCAAAGCACGTGAATGTTTGGAAGGTTTTGTGAAGTTTCAATTTTTTATATATTTTTCAAAATAAATGGGGGATATTTTGGTAATTTTGACACCTCTGTGTTAGGATTTAACGGAAAAATCTAATGAAGGGTGATTGCAAAAAATTGAAAGTTTGATACACTAAATTGAGAGTTTTTAAACTTTAATTAGGGGGGGGTAATTGCAAAATTGATTGAAGTTCAAGAACATTAAGTGAAGTTTTTCCCAAAAAATTTTAGTAACGTGTCTCCAATTATATGCTAACACGTAATTTAAAAAAAAAAATCTAAACCCTAAAAAAAGAAAAAGAAAAGAAGAAGCTCTTTTTCGAGCGTTTGGGAGGAAGGAATAAAGAGAAAAATCAAGAAACAAGTTAATCATATTGAGTCAATGAGTTCACTACTTGATGTATGCCCTTTTGGAATTTAAGTTGTCAATGTTTCATAGTATCTTACAGGATACTGCTAGAGTTATTACAACTTCTACTACAAATTAATTTTTTATAAACTTTGACATAAAAGTCTATAATTAAGCATTTTCACTCTTTATGCTTCACATAGAAATAATAGCTTATTTATTTCATCAATTACGGGATGTCACATCAAAATTCTAAGAGGCTTATAGTAAAAATTTTAGTACTCAGAGCATTTTCTTATCTTGTAACTTGTTCAAAGTATAATTAAATAAGAATAGTGTTTGACATGTATCATTCCAACGCTTTAGTACAACTAGAATATAATCTTTTCGCTTTATCCTATTTCTTCTTATCTTCTCCATACTCTCATACGCAAGGCATTATTCTAAAAGAAAAGTGTTAGAAATCATAAAAACGTACCTTTGAGATACTGAACTGATTATTTCACGTTATTATCATACCTTCATGTTCAAACTATTTTCTTGTAACAACCCCAATTTTAAGCTATAGTAATTAATAGGCCTAGTCCATGTAGATGGAAGAAGGATTATTTCCAATCCGTTTGGACAAGAACAAATCCAGTTCTTGTATTATTAGGGTATAATTGTCCAAAAAAAATTTGTTTGACAATTATACCCCTAAAATATAAGGACTGGATCCCATCCAATCCAAATGGACCCGAGAGGATCCCAATCCATGTAGATGGGCTTAGAGATATGCATGCTCATTAGTGTTAATGGATCAAAACATGATAAAGCATGAAATAAATACTTATATTTTAAGGTTTTATTTTTAATGAATTGATTGGAATAAATATATATATAAAATAAAAATAAAAAGTGATTTCCAAATCCTTGAAAAATTTGTGTTTCCGAATACATTTTAGAGGAGTTTTCTTATTTATTATTTTCATTATTTTTATATATTTGGGTTATTTGTTAATGTTTTGTTTTGAGAAGAAAAAAAAAGAAAAAACTAGTGACACTTAAGTCAGTGGTATTGGGCCAGCCGCTAGTCAAAAGAAGGGGGGCTGTTGCTAATTATTCAAAGTTGGGGGAATGACAATCATGAAGGTGAACCTGGCAACCTCAAAACTCTCGTTTGGGAGATGTTACACGATAATTAACAAGTCAAATCAGTGGTGTAAACACAATTTAAAATAAATATTCGTCCAAGAAAGGAAAATGACTAGAGAGAGGAAGCATTTGGCTTCATGGTCATCGCAAATTATAGAATAATATTAGCCACGTTGACGAATGACAAGAGGATGTTGCTCATCTTTCATTATGCCTTGGAATCCCAATTGAATTAGCCAACTCCAAAATGACTACTTCTCAATACTGCACGAAACAGTTGGATGCGACATCTAATTTGTCCTTTTTGTGAAAGAGTTGCATTGCTAACTAACCTTCTTCATTAAAATTTTGCAAGTTTTAATTTAAGGCCGGTAATTTTGATACGATCTTTAATTTGACATGATTTGTTTATTAAATAAGTTATGTGAGTTATGTCGTATTATCTGCTTATTTAAATGGATTGTACATCTGTTGAGAAAATTGACTAATTTAACTAAACATGTCGTATTCGAGTTGACTTATGAATCAACTCAACTTGACAATATAAACTGCTAGCCTTATTTCATACCAAATTTTGGAGCAAAAAGTGCCAAATTCTAGAACGTTAGTTTCACATTAGAGAAAAATGCAAAATTAGTCTTTGTAGTTTAGTTGATTTACAATTAATTTTATGTGATATCAAAATGAATTCAAAAGTCCCTGAGATATGTCAAAAAAATAATTTAGTCCATAGAGTGAGCCAAATGCTGTCCACTAATTTAACAAATTCTGTTAGTGTGAAACTACCTTAAATAGGACAAGTATTATAATTTTATTGGCTCTAACATTTTATGTTATTAGAATTTGTTAAATTAATGAACATAATTTGACTATAGAGATTAAATTATTTTTTTGGCATATCTCAGAAACCTTTAAGTTTATTTTAATATATCACATGGAGTTAATTGCTAATCGTAAATCACATCGACTGATTCTACATTTTGACCTTCGATTGTCACATTGAGTAGATTTAGTGCTAAATCTCACATTAATTTTCCTTACTAAATGAAATTAAGTTGTTTAAATAGTTTTATAAAACTCCAATTACAACTAAACCGATCTCTTAAAAGTAAAACCTTGTCATTACAAATAAAACTTTAAAAATCTTTCTCCAAATCATTTTAAAGTAATAATGCAAAATTCTTGCGACATCTTTATTTCCATAAAGAGAATGTACAAGGGGTGGGTGGCTGTCATTTCAAGTAACAAAAGGCTGTGTACGTGGAGAGAATAATAATTCCCTTCGTGGCTGTCGCATACACAGAAGATCAAAAAGACCCAACAACAGTTCTGAGAAATAGAATCCAAAGATCAATCAAACACACCTAAAACATCACTCCTCTTCACTCTTCGTGGAAAGTTTCCAAAGGAATACATCATAGCCACACAAACCTGTCTCACCCTGCAAGCAACAATTTTCCTCCACAAACCCACATTTTATTTATTCCATAATAATATAGATTAATTTATTAACTTTCTTAATGATCCATTGACCAACTTGCAATTAAAATACTAATTCATGATTTATGGTGGGCATGTGGAGATGTTCCAAAGCTTGACCGGCCCCATTATACCCTGCTTTGCCTTAAGCTTCTCATGGCTTATTTTATTTTATACAAAATTATTAGTCAATCAAGTTGCAACCTGCTTGTATAGACCTCCCAAAATTGATGCGTTGATTGGGCATATAATATTATTTAATTATCTTTAATTAGTGGTTTGAAAGAGAAGCAGGATTGGTGTCAAGCTCGTTTAATATTGCAATCCCCAGATATCTGTTTGAGATACAATACCTTTGATTTAAAGGGAAGCTAGTACAGCAGTATTTTCTTAAGGGAACCTTGATAATAGAGAAAGCTAAAATTTCTCCCTAGCTAGTAGTATAAACCTCCCCTTAATACACTCTGTGTCTAATGATATCTCTCCCCACTTCAATTCCTAACATTCTCCTCAAGTCCCACGTCATGCAACGCTTTAGCGTGTTAGTAAAAAATTAATCACATTTGTGTTATTATTCTAAAAAGACTAATCAAGTTATAATTAGAACTTATTTATAAATTTAGTTTTATTAGATAAGGAATCAATGCAAGACTTAACACCAATAACATTTATAATTCATCTGCTTTATGTGAGTAATTCATCTTTTCAATGTAGAGAACGCCGCAAATATGGTAGATATTCAGGTGTTAATCCAATTCTAGCCAAAAAAAAAAAAAGAAAAGTAGACCCGGGTTTATACTTTTTACCAACATGTCCATCATTACAGCACTGTTTAAGGATTTGAGCTGCCCAACCGAGGTTGAAAAGGAAACTATTTCAATTCTATTTTTCTTCTTCTTCTTGTTTTCTTGGTGTAGTGACAAAATTCTGAAACTAAGCAAACTGTAGACATTACAGGGAAGAAAGTACAGCAGAGATATTTACCATATCAATGACTAGAGATTTGTAAGGACACAATCTGAGTTGAGATCACTATATTGAATAAATAAGGAAGTTTACCCAACTCCTCAATGAAAAAATTAAAAGAAAATTAAGGAATCCACCTGAAATCAGATTAAGGGGCTATACTCTACAGGTTAGTAAATATGCCATCAAGAAATCTTGAAGACTTTTAGTACTAAATATGCTATACAGAAATCATGAAGTCTCTTGGCAACCAGCTTTCGTTGTCTGAAGAGCCTTTGGTCTTGGCTTCAGCATTCCCAATTCTGCTTGATACAGTTCTTTTCCTGTTCTTGGGATCCTGGATTATTGTGCTTTTGAAAAGCTCTTCTGTTAAGAGATTATTGATTTATCATATATGTCATAAACAACACCAGTTCAGATGTATATATAGAAATGGTACCAGAAGAACCCCAAAGAGAAAAGAAGAAAAAAATCTCAGAATTTAACTGGAGCTAGTGAGATTTAGAGAAAGATCATCTTAAAGAGCAAAAGACAGAAGAAAGACATACCTGAGAATGATGCTCTGTACTCCCACGCATACGTTTCCATGAAATTTTTTTTCTTGAATCAGAGAGGCCTTCTTCACTAGTTGAAGAACTTGAGGCTGATGGAGGCGGAGTTGAAGACCATGGAACTACTTGATTTTCTTCATCATCTTCATCAATATCTCCTTGATCCTCATCACCATGGCCATCATCTTCAATGTCGTCTTCTCTGTCAAGATCATCTTCCCCACCACCCCCATCATCATCGTCGTCGTCGTCATCATCACCATCATCACCATCACCACCATGGTCATTTGCCTCATTTTGGGTATCGCCACTATTCACACAACTTTCACAAACAGAAATAGTAGGACTGAGCTTTGGTCCGGAGCCACTCCAGGGCGTCAAAGACTGACAAACATGGCAAAGAAGTGTTCTTGAATGCTTGCTGACCAGGAAATTTGCGCCATGAACCTGAGAATCGCAGTCCCAACAAAGGCTAGCTTGATCAGATTCGCAGTACATCTTTGCCGGAGAGTCGCAGAGCTCACACTTCTTCATCTTTCCCCCTTCCAAGAAAATGGTACACAGTCTTAAGCCTCTGTAATCACATCCTTGTGCCTGTTCCCATTGTCCTGCTTTATTTCCTCCTATTAAGCCCCTGGGCGTGCAAAAAAAGAAATTAAAAAAAGAAAAAAAGAACACATGGTGTGCAGCGCAACTTGCAACTATTTATAAATGAAAACCTGCACTGTTTTCTTTGTTTTTTTTAGTACAAAGAGCTGAGAATGGATGCACCAATCAATATACAGGACAGGTACCAATTTAAAATTATGAAACTCCTTGAAAGAATGTTTATGACATTGTTAAGAAGTTAATAGAAGTAGAATCCTATGACTACGGACTGTTTTTGTGTGTTGTGGGATAAGAACAAGATTTTTTTGGAGAATTCAGGCACAAAAAAGCTAGTCACGTCTACTTTATTACTTCAAAATAATTAATCAATCCAAAACTTGTTAAAAGTCACTTATAAAGCAATGTGGGACATAGAGTGAGCTACTCATTTTTCTAATATGAGAATTCCTAAACAACTAATTAATTTGACACTTTCCTCAAGTTACTTATAAGCTAAAACCCACACCCTTTCTCATCCTTTCTCATTCACAGTCAGAATCCTGTTTGTAAGATCCGGGGTCCAAGGTGACTATAGCTTCACAGAAAAGAAAATTGGATGAGAAGAGCACAAGAGACTAAGGCAGCATTGTATCTTAAACACCCAGATGAAATTAGTCACATCAAAATTTGGTTAATTAGTCCTAATCTTGAATGGATATTGGTCTGCAATTTAGAGGGTCCAGTTGGTCCAAACCCAGTACCAACTGCTACTGGCTTTCTTGCAATTTGTGGTGAGCTTGCATGCAGCTGCTTCTCTGTTCTCTGTATGTAGACACTTCAAAAGAAAGAGACGGTGCCCCTCATGGCCTTATCTCAGTTTCAACACTCTTCCCGAAGAGCATGACACGCGTCTGAATCCAACTGAGCTCTAAATTCTGTGGGCTTCCTCAAATTTCCTCCTGAGTAGGTGAGATGGATTTAGGACAAAATCTATCTGCAATATTAGACAAGGTGAAAACAACTACTCATACAGTCATACCCCTCTCTCTCTCTCAAAAAAAAGAAAAAAAGAAAAGGAAGTGGATCCTTTAAGATAAAACATAGTTGTCTGATTTGATCATGGAGTGTGCATGTTTTGGTGTTTTTATTTTGTTGGTTTATAGTTCTGTTGTCTAATCCTGTCAAGTCATGTAAATCATTAACTTTCTCATTGCAAATTGGACCGCGATCAAAAACTTCGAAACGATATTTACGGTGCTTGGAATCAACACTAAAATTAGAACGAGCTAGAAATGAAAATATTTTTTTCTGTGAGATTTAGATGAGTAATTTGCCTTAGAAAATGTAATCCATCAGTGACATCTTCCTATATATAGCATTCTCAAATTATTTTCTTATGCTTGAAATTATTATTATTCTTATTTCAAAATACTAATAATAAGTATTAATCAGAAGTCTATGCATACTTAGGGAGGCGGCCTCCTACTTCCACAGCCTGTGTCTTGGATTTCATGTAAAAAAGGGGAAATTACATTTTATTCTATTAAAGTTTCAAGTCATTTTCAATTTGACTTCTAATGTTTTAAAAATTGCAATGCATCACATAAACGTTTCAAAATTTTTTAATGTGACCCATCCATTAACTATTTCTGTCCAATTTGATTGAAAATTGGTCATGTGCTAGGCATGTGCATTTTTTTTTCTTTTAATTTCCAAAATTGTTCCCATATATTTTAACAAATTTTAAAAATGCCCCTAAGTCAAACCAAAAGAAAAAAACAGGGGGTGGGGAGGGGCATAGGGGTAGCCAAATTCGGCCATTTGGGGTGGATGAGCCACCCCTTTTGGCTCCTTGGGGGTGGCAATCCAGCTATCTTGGGGTGGTTGAATCCACACCCCCATTTGGTCACTTGGGGGTGATTGGCCACTCCCTGTAGGTCATGGGGTGGTCATGGAGTGGCGCACCACCCCAATCCGATCAGATGTTGGTGGCCTAGTCACCCCTAATTTATTTTTTATTTTTTTAAATAAAAAATAAAATTATAGGACCAATTTAATATTTTCTATTATTTCGTTAGAGAAAATGGAAATAGTTAACGGATATGTCATATTAAAAATTTTTGAAACTTTGATGAAGTGCATTACAATTTTAAAAATATTAAATGGCCTAAAACCTTATAGGTAAAGAGTAATATATATATATATATATATTAAATCAAATTTGAAAAGACATTTTGTGGCTGAGGTTGATCATGTGAGCAGAGATGAGAGATTCAAACGGTTATGACAGCCTTCTGGGCATTTTTTCGATTTTCAAGCTAGTGGATCAGTGGATGGTGTCGCGACTCAGAACCTGTCGGCTTGGCTTCTTGTACGTGTGTCACTGCTGCGTACTATGAACGCAGACAGCATGAAGTTACAAATTAGTGGGAAAAAAAAAATTTAAAAATAAAAACCCATGATATGTCATAGTCTTCTTAGTAAAAACTTTCTTATTATCACGAAGAACAATCTAAGTAATTATTGAAAAAGGTGGTAATTAACAAAGGAATTAATTAGTGGAACCATTCTTTGTTGAGTTCCTAATAATGATATTTTTCAATTTCTTAATTAAAATTAGGCATGTCAATTTACGTTTGTATGTCGGTTTCAAATTGTGCTAAAGCATGTGAATAAGACTAGGGGTGAAATCAAGAATTTAGATGATGGAACGACAAAACTTAAAAAAATAGAAAATAAAAAAAATAAATTTGTTAATTTGTTAGGGTAAAAAAGTAATTTTCAGGGGTTCAACTTATAAATATATAAACACGTAAATAAAATTTAGAATAATTTTTAATTTTTTTGGAAATTGTTAAAAATCAAGACTGGTGCCCTTAAAGCTAGAGATAGTTTCATTATAGTAGATGTCATATGCCGAGTTTGAAGTGTGTTAAGATATATATATAAAATTATATATGTCAACCTTAATTCAACTTATTTAGTTGAATGAATTAGACCATTTAATCTTAAATTTATTAATTTAGTGTAAAATTTGTATCGACTTTGCTTTCCTTGTGCCTGTCCCTACTCTCCATGAACTCCTCTCTATATTGATGAGCTTTTAACTTTCACATTTGCAATCAAATTAAAGCACCCATTAAAGCACAAACATCAAGAGATGTAGAAAAGGTGAGAGGAAGGGATATTATGGCCCGGATAATATCATAGACAATGCTCCAGGTAGATAGGTACATGTATCGTGTGGTTGAGGAACCCATGCCTTCTAGAACGTACAACATCATGTCTCAATTATGGCTTTGATCATATCCATATATGATATGGGTGGTTAGATTCATTAATTTATTTCTCCTCTCAAAGTGGAAAATAACCAGAGAAGTTGTTTCCATTTCTGTATACAGAAAAGCTCAGAAGGTGAACTGGATCCCATTTGATGGTGGCCACACGGCAGGAGGATAGTCGTGAAATCTCTGCTACTCTCCCCACCTTTCTCTTCCACATGATTAAGATTGATGTAACACGAGCAGTAGCTAGCAGCTATTGAATCCCACCTATCTTTCTGGCCTACTTCACCTACTGCACCAGCTAGCTAGCAAACAGCTCCAATCTATAACCTCACAGTTTTAATAGTAATGGACTCATAAGCCGTTGTCCGTGCCTGTTTGATGCTACGGTGTAGAAGTTTGATTGAGACCCTTTACAATCTCTTGCAATTGTTAAAGGCTGCTGCTGATAAGGGTATCTATCTGAATGAGTAATCAGGCTGTCTGAATATCTATTCCGACAGCTGAATTCTATCATGTGCCTTTCATAATTGCCTTCTTGATACATGAAATTAAGTAATGCTATTTTGGTGGACCATAATATGATTGTCATACAACTCGATATATGGTTATGAAAAACAGTTCTTAGATTAGTACTTGTAAAAATTTAAGAGTTGATTTTCATTGTTATGTTACATACAATTGAAATAAGATTGACTGTCATCTAATTGGGATGACGTGACAGTAAAAATCGATTTTTTTTTTTTTTTAACTGAGTGTTGTTCAATTGTTAATTTTCACTACCACATTATTAAGTTATATGACAATTGTATAATAATCTATTACGTAACATTATTCATTTTCTTCATCGGTATCCCACATTCACTTGAATGAGCATGTGAAGATGAGCCCAGGCTATCTCAAGCAGGCCCTTTAAATTTGGTTACTGGGGTTAAGCTTGCCCGGCCGTAGCCCATCAGCATTTTGGACTAAATAGAGAGCCCATAATCGTTTAAAATGAGTTTTAGCGAAACCCAACTTTATTTTGGACTCTGCACATATCATTTGTGTAAACCTCTGTATATATACGTACGAGAAACTCTTCCTGTGAAGGACCAGAACAAATTCAGAAAGCACGTGCACCAAACACCCCTCTTTTTTTTTTTTTTTGGTTTAATTGAAGCTATCCGTTGGCTTCCCAAATCAATTGTATTGAAACAGAAGCCTCTCCATTTCACTTAAAAATGGAGTAATATTCGGATTTTCTTTTCTTGTGTGTCACATCATTTAAAAATTTTAAAATAATTCAAACGAGGGATAATCAGAATAGATATCAAAATAGAGTAGATGCACTAGATCAAGAACACAAAGAGACTAATTTTTTTTTTTTGGGGGTTACAATGGGCCTACATTTCTTCACTAACAAATAGCTTCCTCAACAGCACAGAATCCAATCCGACCAGAACTCAAGTAAGAAAAAGAGAAGATGCCCTGGAACAAGAACAGGATACCTTTTTTTTTTTTTTTTTGAAGGTAGGGGGTTGGGATTAAATAAAGAAATTAAAGGCACCTAATTAAAATTCACTAACAATGGCTTCCTCCAACAAATCTCTAGAAGTTTCCATCAATCCAGGGCTCAACCGAAACATGAGAGTGCAAAACTCCATCTCATTCAAAGCCCCATCCCCATCCAAGTCTCCTTCTCTAAGCATACACATTAACTCCTCATCGCTCATCCCTTGCAACCCAAGCAAAGCAGAGTTCCTCTTCAAGCTCTCGAACGTGATCACACCCTTCTCCTCATCCACCAGCAGCTGAAACCCATTGCACAGCTCCTTCATAAACCCCTCCGTTCCCAGCTTCTCCACCATCGCCGGAAAGAAATCTTCAAACACAATGCCAGTACTCCGCGACGCCATGAATATCAGATCGACCGAGCCACGTAGGTACTTCGTAAAACAATATGTTTTATGTTTGCTTACAACGTTTTGGGTGGTGACTTAGGTGGTTGGGCAGGATTCACGTATATATACGAGGACAGGGGAAGAAAAGGTCTAGAAGAAACTAAAATGGAGGAAATTGAAAGGAAGCGTTGGAGGAAGGAGGTTGGTGGGGATGACAACAAAGGTACAGATCAGAGAGATTTTTGAATTTCGTGAAGAAGGTTTATTCGTGGCCGTTTCATGTCTTTGGCCAGTTCTCCTTCCACGAAGTTGCATGGGAAGGTCCCATTGGTCGTGTGAATCATTTTCCTATCAAAAATCCATCTACAGGACCGCAATAATTCACAAAATCCTCCATCGATCCTTTACGAAGAATTAATATCCGTCGCTAAGTTTGGATAAACATTTTTGACTCACCGGGAAATGTGTACACTCAATCAACCATCAGTTGGGCTTTTGACACGTAATATGAATGTTCATTGCTCAAGACCAAGAGTGAGTACAAATATGACATCATCATGTGCATCAACTGTGTATGATAAATGAATTTGAAATATAATATCACTCGATTTAAACAATATATCAAATAGCTTTAACAATAAAGAATATAGTAATAGTTATTCATAACAGAAATTTTCTTTTAAATCAGTCTCTAAAAAACTACATGTGTCTTTAAAGTATACTGATTAAATAATTAAGATCATTTTTGGGGTTGCGTTGATAAATATAATTTCTAATGTCAAAAAGTAGTTTTCTAGAAAGAAAAAATCTTCATTTTTGAACTTTTCTCAAAAGTGCGTTGTAATCATTTTTAAAGTGAAAAAAAGTTAAATAAATGCTTTTAAAATATTTTACCAAATATATATATATTAGCTTTTTGTTTGGTATAACCTTTTAGGTACTAAAAGTACTTTTAAACTCCTTAACACAATTTCAAACTGTTTCTAAATTTATTTCTTCATGTAATTAAGCTTAAACTTTTATGAAAAATGGTGATTTAAGAGCATTCACATCTTGTTCAATAAAATGCCTTTTTGGCTATTTTGTTGAGCCGTAGTATTAAAATCACTCTTTATTAGTCTCAGCAAACTAGCTAAGAGTTTGCTAATGAGTAACCGTGCTCAACAATCTATGATTTTATTAATAAAAAATATCATTTTATCATCTCTCCCCTAATTAAAAATCATTTAAATTTCCTTATTCTTTATCGTAAAACTACATAAAGAACAAAAAATAATAATAAATTGTAAATAAAATATTAAAAGTTGAAGATTAAAATACTGAGTCGGATGTAGGTACTTTAAAAAAGTTGATAGCTAAAATAAAGAAAAAAAGAAGTGATATTTTGATTGAATTTAACTAAACTTTTGCTGAGCGGAATGTGAATACTCTAACACTTTAAACATGTAATTAAAGTCAAATGATATATATCACTTTTAGAGACAAATTTTCAACAAATTTGCATCGTTAGAAATTTATGCTATGATGGAAATTTCTGTCGTATTTATTTGAAGTTTGAAATGAAGGGATGTCCACATCTATAAACATATTGCAGACAAAAGGGAAAACCAAGAGCAAAGAGTTAAAAAGCCATTTGATTAAAATCCCAAAAATGTGTAAAAGTGCTTTTCTTTCCATTTACATGCAGCTTTATGGCATTGGATATTGGCGGGGAGTGCAGCGCGATGCTTCGGTGAAGATGGCACTCGGGAGGTATTATAGCCACCGTCTTGCATGTCATGGACCATTTATGATTTACCCATATTTATTTTTATTCAAACATCTATGGTCCTACTTTCCATAACGTCCACATCAAAAAATAGTATTAAATTTTTAAATCCCCATAATTCTCTCTAGATTAATTCCGAGAATTATTTTTATTATTTTTTAAAAATTCAGTCTATTAAATTTAGAAGAAAGAATTCAACTTATATATTATGGTAGTTTAAGCAACGATTAAGATTGAACTTCTCACTTTTAAAATCTTTTAGATGGTCTGTGACATTAATAATGCTATAGGAGCACTCTCGATGTCGTAAAAGCAATCCCAATGTCAAATAATTCCCATTTCCAAAGGACACGTTCTAAGGAAATGGGAATTATGATATGAATATATATTATATAATTTGGTTTTATATATATAGTTTTTTTTTTTTCTTATTTGAAAAGTCTAAATTGTATATATGATTTGGCCCCATCCAAATGTGAATAAGTTAAGGCAATATGGAAAGTTCCCAGGAAGAAACAGAAACAAAAAAAAGGGGGGGGGGCCATAACTTGGGAAAGGAAAGTACCCTTCTCCAAGAAACAAGAAGATACAACCAAAATACGTGAAAGTTTGAGCATGAAATTAATGATGCAATATGAGAAGAGAAGAGAGAAGAGATGGGGTTCCTTTTGGATTGGATCCGATATCCCTTTTGTCATGGAATTGAAATAGCCACTTTCCTAGAAAACTCCCAACCCGTGTTATCCACCCTATGGGAGAACCTTGTAGTACACATTTTCTGGTCAGAGATCAGGCCAAGTCAATTCAGAATTTGTGCATATTATATTATATACAACTCAATCAAGGCCTCGTTGACAAATTATTATATTTATTTATATTTTCCATTTGATTCCTGCAAGTACAGTGCTAAATCCCCCGCTCCCCCTTTTCTTTTTTTCTCTTTCCCTGCTGTTTCTTCTTTGTTCCTTTCTTTGTTTCTTGTGTTACTGTGTTTCATTGTTTGTTTTCTTCTGTTTGTATTTGCCCTGGGAAAAAAATAAAGAAAGTAAGTGTTAAATATTTTCATGGCGCTAAAGCTTTTACATTGGTTATTATGGAGTCAAGTATTTAAGGTTAAGATTTGTTCATTTAATTTTATTTCAAACACGAGCTGAGCCGAGCTCGAGCTAAATAATTAGTTGAAGCTTAGCTTATTGCCTTTTTAATGAACTTCAGCTTAAAATGTTCTAATTGCGAAATTAAAATAATACCCTCTTAAGGTTATGTTGCACCTGGAAGGGGGGGCCTTTACCAAATCATCATTAGCCTTTCTCTAGGGTTATTTGTACTAGCCTATAATTTTTAATTATAATTTAATCAAAAAGTCTTTTAAAAAATTGTCAATAACCAATTTCTTTTCCCTTTCTCAATTAACTAATTGACTACCAAAATGAAAAATATTCAGAAGATTATTTTCTTTACTCAACAGCATAAACCCATTTATCAAATAAATTTAGAAATTCATTAAGTTTAATCTTTATAAATTAGAATGTGTTAAATATTTGTTTCCATAGATATGGTATAAAATGAACGAAACTATAAAGGAAAAAAAAAATTTATCAAAATGAGTCTTGCATATATTCCTAACAATCAAAATAACATATTGTCACATAAAGCCTATTTCTCATATTAATTAATAAGCTACCGAAAAACAAGTTTGATAAAACCCCATAAAAATTTCAAATTTCAAAAATCATAATCTATTATATTACACTAAAAGCCAATGTCTTCAATCAATTTAGCATATAAACAATATGCATTACACACACGAAAAAAAAAAAAAACCCTCAATGAATAACAACAAAAGCTAAAAAATTGTTATACCTCGTATATTAAAAAAAGAATGTTGATACCTTATTCAACTTAGCTTACCCATTTTGTAAATAATGTTGGTAGTGCTAATTATTTAAAGAAAGGAAGAAAAAAAAAATTGTTGCAGAAATATTGAGAACCCAAAAACTAGACAAAAACATTTGGCCTGAATTGTTAGAAAATAATTAAAATGTTATACTACTAACATCCCATTACTTTGAAATGATAATTTTATTTTTGGCTATATAACCATTCAAAACAAACTTTTTGGATTAAAACTTTATATTATTTATCTCATAAAACTAGAGTAGTTTGCTCTAACAAAATAATATTTGAAATACACGGAGAAATGTTTTTCATCCAAACTTGATTTATGACGTGTTTAACTGTTGCTTTGGCAAACCATGAGTAGTAGAATTTACCTCCCTCTTGAAATGAACTATATGCCAAATAAACACCATTTTAAGCATTGTCTCTTGGGTATCTTCCACTAGTTGCCCATATCTACTCCAATTTCTCCCGTTTGATTTGACAACATTAACTATTTGGAACACATCACTCTCTAGAACAATGTTTTTGAGACCCATAAGACCCAAGTCTCTGCGCAAAAAACTTTGCAGCATATAACACTTCGGCTACAATTGGTTCTACGGTTCCCCCCCCATAATTTTTGCGACTATCACATCTCCCGTATGATCCCTCACTACAAACCCATATGCCCATTAACTTTATCAATAGCCACATCCCAATTAACTTTGTAAACATCAATTGGTACGTATTGCTTCCCATATCAAGTGTTCTATCCCTCCAGTCGTTTTTGGCCAACCCCTCTCGCCATCGCCATCTTGTATTCATCAAAGGACTCCATATCCCTCTTCACTACTAAATTGGGATCATGGAATTCCAACTCCCACCCCCAAAATGAACTATGGTATTCCGGGGAAACCATATTCTACGTGATATTACCACAAATAACTCAAACTCTTCCGTAGAACATTTGGATGACATATCCTCCATAATTTGCAAAAATCAGATCCACTACAAGAGCTTTTTTGAGTTTTCCTCCCACACACTCCCCAGACATCCATAGCAGAATGGCGGGCAACTCCACAAAATAGGACAAGAAGATTCTTTAACAAATAACCATTAATTGCCTACCTTTTTTGAATTAAAAAAAAAAAACTATATCCACTACAAAAATCCAATTTTAACAATCTTATAAGTACATACCTAAATGAGTCTTGTAAATATTCCTAACGATCAAGAGAACGTATGTATTACTAGTTATCACACAACATATCTATCATATTAACTAATAAGCTACCCAAAAACAGATTTGATAAAACCCCATAAAAATCATAATCCATTGTTAAACCCTAAAAGCCAATGGTGTTTATCAATTAAGTACGTAAAATATGTGTATTACATATAGAAAAAAAAAATGGAAACAGAAGAATATAACTATGAAAATAAAGATAAAAACAGAAAATAAAAAATACTGATATAATAAATAAGAACTGTCTTTCCCGGTTTCAATGAAATCTTGAAAGCCAATGTCATCCATCAATTAAGCATGTAAACAATGTGCATTACGTGCACATACACACACACACAAAATAATAAAATAAAATAAAATAAAATCAATCAATCAATGAATAACAATGAAAACCAAAAAATCGTCATGTTTTGTATTTTTCCAAATTCAATTTAAAATGTACAAAATAAATAATAAATAATTTGAATAAAAATAATATATAAATTAGAATATAAAATAAGGACAAAAATAAAAAGGAAGAACAAAACCATAGGAAATAAAGAAAAAAAATAGTACTAACATAATATAAAAGAACTATCTTTTTTCTATAGTTTTTCCGTTTCAAGAAATTTTTTCTTTCATGTAAAAAAACAAATTACAAAGAAAATTAAGGGAAACGGAAGAAGGGAAGAAGGTTGGAAAATCTTGAGTGGAATTTTGATGTACAACCATTGCACCAATCAATTTTAAGCAGGGTTTTGATGATGTCGTCGGCAAAACCGACTTTATATACTCCGAGGGAAATGAAACCAATTAAACCCTAAAAATTCACGTTAAAACTCTCTCCCACCCCCTTCTTCTTTTTTTTTTTTTTCCTTTAAAACTCAAGTTTTGAGAAATGACTTTGTCAATATTTTTCTCATATATATATTTATTTATCTCATCCTATAAATTTAATAAATCAATTATTAAATTTGTAGACTCATGTAGACCTCAGACAATTCAATGATGGATTCATTTATTCACTATGTAGATGGTTAAGAGATCGTTGAAAAATTAATGAATTCTATCTATTCTTTGTTATGGCCCCCCAAAAAAAAGCATTCTAAAACTTTTATATTAAGATATGTTTTCCCAAGCCAAATCATGTTCACTAAGTGGCGGATCTAGACATTTTATAATGTAGGGGCCCTAAAACAAAAATTTTGCGTCTAAAATTTTTTTTTGGTGTCCTAAAAATTTGCTTCACCCTGAAAATTTGATAATTCAAACAATATATGCATTACAAAAAAATATCTATAAAAGGTCATAAATATGTGCTTAAATTGATATATTAGAAATGTAACATGTCGGCACTATATCAAAAAGACAGAAAATACAAAAAAATTATCTAGAATTGTACTTTACGGTCTTTTAAAAGTACAAAATCATCAAGTATCGAATCTAAATCAGAGCTCGATCTCAGCAATTTCCCTTTCAATATAGAGAACTAGGCTATTTGCAAGAAAATCATTATCTATTTTGTTGCGTAGTCGTGTTTTAACAATTTTCAATGCTAAAAGTACTCGTTCAGTAGTAGCCGTAAGCACTAGGAAGAGTCAATATAAGATGTGAGAGCCAACCAAAACGTTTATTTGATTGTTATTTGTATTTTTTTTAATGGAGGGCATACCAACTAGCTATGCTCTCACTCATATATATATATATATATATATATATATATATATATATATATATTTCCTCCTTGCCGTCATGTTAAGAGTCATTTAGATGACTCATCAATTAGCAATCTGCCAAAGACACCTTCACTGATCAGCAGATATTAAGTGATCTCCATTCATGTTTCATGGGACAGCCGTGTGATAAGATGATAGAAGTCTCAGCCCATGTTTCATGGGACAGCCGTGTAATAAGATGATAGAAGTCTCCTCTGTTCTTCTTCTTTTAGTTCTTTCTTTGTATCACACATGTATAACACTCACGTGAACTTTCCATTTGTGTCTTGCCTTCTCTGCTTTCTTTGCAATTTAGTTGTATAGAGTTTGTCTATAAATTATAATGAAACTCTCTGTTTTGGTTAAGTTCCAAAACAGATTCTTCAACTTTTCATGGTATCAGAGCAATTATAAGCTAACGCTTTTCCAATGTCTAGTTCAAGCACCTCTTCCACCTTATCTCATTCTTCAACTGATCTGACATCTCTATCAAGCTTATAATGCTACTCAGTTTGCTATTGTCAAACTTGATGGCCCAAACTACTTGGCCTGGGTATCTCAATTCTTACCTATCTTACGTAGTCATGACCTTATGGGAATAGTGGACAACTCAGAACCATGTCCCCCTAAGTATTTGACTACAGGTGAAAACAGTGAGGAAGTTCTCAACTCTGCATATGTTTTATGGCAGAAACGAGACCAGCACTTGTTGAGCTGGATTTTATGCTCTTTGGAACCAGCACTTATCTCCTCTATGTATGGATTAGATACATCTCACTTGGCGTGGAGTGCACTGGCTGACAGATATGCTAGTCAGTCCAGATCACACATCTCTTATCTCAAAAGGCAACTTCAGAGTTTACAGCAGGGAAGTAAGTCTTGCCGAGTACATCCGTCCAAGCCAAGCAAGGCGTGACCAATTGGCTGCTGTTGGCAAACCCGTGGAAGATGATGATCTCATCTCTTTCATAATCAGTGGTTTGAACCCTACTTTCAACCCCTTTGTCACTGCCTTTTCATTTGCTATCCGCAACACTGATATGACTTTCGCAGATTTTCAATCTGAACTGCTAAGTCACGAAATGTTGTTGGAAAATCAGAAACAACAAACTCTTGCACCTGAGACAGGATCCTTTGCCCTTTACACCCACAAACCCAATAACTCAAATTTCCACCCCTCCAACCGAAAACCAAAATTCCCACCAAAGAACAACTCCCGATACTCAGCTCCATCACCCCAATATTCAGCTCCATCACCTTGATACTCAGCTCTTCCATCACCTCGATACTCAGCTCCAACACCCCGCTACTCAGCTCCATTGCCCAAACCAAGTACTGTCCACAATCCTAGCCGTGGTCCTCCACCCAACACTACCCAGGGAGCTACATCCAACAATAATCAAGGGTACATAGCCCCCTGTCAAATATGTGGCAAGCTGAATCACAGTGCTCTAGACTGCTACCATCGGATGGACTATGCCTATCAAGGTAGGCACCCACCACCTCAGCTTGCAGCAATGATTGCACATAACAATGTCGAACTTGATAGCCATGAATGGTTGGCTGACTCAGGCGCAAACACTCATGTCACAGCTGAATCCTCTACCATCACCAATCCTCAACCATTTGATGGTGCCGAGACAGTGGGAGTAGGGAATGGAGCAGGTTTGGAAATACAAAGCATTGGCTCGTCATTGGTTCAATCTAATTCACCCTCTAAATTCCTTCTCAAAGATATTCTATATTGTCCATCAGCTTCTGCCAACTTATTGTCTATTAATAAATTTTGCCTTGATAACCATTGTTCCTTTGAACTGACTGGCTCTAGTTTCACTGTGAAGGACAACTTGACAGGAACCGTGTTGCTCCAGGGCCCCAGTGAGAATGGTTTATACCCTATCCCTCTTCATCAGTTCCAAGCAAATAAATTGAAGGGATTTGCTGCATTCGTTGGCGTCAAAACCACAGATACGGTGTGGCACCAAAGACTTGGCCATCCCTCTTATGCAGTGTTTCACAGAGTCATGAGTCGTCAGCAACTTCCTCTGTTCTGGTTCAGTCAACAAACACAATGTTTGTGAGTCATGTCAGCTTGGGAAATCCAAGCAATTGCCTTTTTCAGTGTCTTCTAGATGTACTCAGTTTCCCTTAGAGTTAGTCCACTCTGATGTTTGGACCTCCCCGGTTTCTTCATTAAGTGGCTGTCGTTTTTATGTTATCTTTGTAGATGATTACACTAGGTACTCCTGGCTGTATCCTCTCATTAATAAAAGTGATGTTTTTCAATGCTTTGTCAAATTTAAACTCTTGGTTGAAAAACAATTTTCCACTGTTATTAAACAATTTCAGAGTGATAATGGGGGTGAATATACCTCAAATCAATTCAAACATTATCTTACTCAACATGGCATTTTACATAGACTAACATGCCCACATACCTCTCAACAAAATGGCATTGCTGAAAGGAAGCATAGACACATTGTAGAACTTGGTCTCACTCTCTTGGCTCAATCAGGTTTGTCTTCCAAATATTGGGTTGACTCATTTTTAACTGCCATATTCCTAATCAACCGATTGCCTACTCCAGTTTTAAACAATGAATCACCTTTCTTCAAGTTATTTGCTAAACACCCAGACTATACCTTACTCAGAACATTTGGTTGCCTTTGTTACCCGTTGCTTAGACCTTATG
Source organism: Carpinus viminea (assembly GCA_013348765.1). Lineage (NCBI taxonomy): Eukaryota > Viridiplantae > Streptophyta > Magnoliopsida > Fagales > Betulaceae > Carpinus > Carpinus viminea. The sequence continues at coordinate 64,712,157 of CP054667.1, forward strand.
CTACTCATAAATTGTCATTTCGTAGCAAACCTTGTATTTTCTTAGGCTATGCTGCTAATCATTGTAGACAGATGTTTTGATGCTCACTCTCAAAATTTACATCTCAAGACACGTGGTCTTTGATGAGTCCAAATTTCAGCCAAGTATAAATCTCTCTCAAGGGTCTTGCAGTCACGGCAACTCAGGTACTCCTCTTGCTATTTTCTCTGAGATACCTTCTGCAACTCAAAGCTGTTTCAAATCCTCCTATAGATAATATATCTCCACCACTTCATGTTGACACAAATCCCATAAATTCCAATGAGTCATCCAACTCCACTTCTTCTAGCTCACACAGCCACGGGTCCCACTCATTTATGCCTTTATCACCTATTCCTCCATTTCCTCCCTTATCTCCTAGTAACTTGGTTCCCTACTCCTCAAGCTCACATAGCCACAGGTCCCCACTCAAAACACACCTCATTCTCCCAATAACCAACCTGCCACATCTTCCTTTATTCCACCAAGCAATCGCATTGTAACTCGGTCTCAAACTGGAACTCTCAAACCCAAAGAGTTCCCAGGTTTCAAACTCTTTCACACTCCTCGATACCCTCTCTCTTCCCTTCAAGCTATCCACCTACCCATTGAACCCACCACCTACAGACAAGCTTCTGTCAAACCTGAATGGATTGAGGCTATGACAAGTGAATATAATGCTCTAATTTCTAACCAAACCTGGACCTTATGCCCTCGCCCTCGGCACCACAATGTAGTAAGGAACAAATGGGTGTTCAAAATAAAACAAAAGCCTGATGGAAGTGTGGACAGATTTAAGGCACGACTTGTTGCTAAAGGTTTTGACCAAAAGTGTGGAATTGATTACCACGAGACCTTTAGCCCCGTTATAAAACCTGCCACCATTCGGCTTCTCTTAGCCTTGGCGGTCCAGTTTGATTGGGAGCTTAGACAACTCGATGTGTCTAATGCTTTTCTACATGGTATTCTAGATGAGGAAGTATACATGGAACAACCACAAGGATTTGTTGACCCACCTTGTCTTGATTTTTATGTCATAAAGTCTATCTATGGACTCAAACAAGCTCCAAGAGCTTGGTTCACTCGGCTCACTCATGCTCTCTTGGATATTGGCTTTATTGGATCTCAGGTGGATTATTCTCTATTTTCTTATCATCGTGACAGAATACATATTTTCTTGTTAGTATATGTCGATGATATTATCATAACGGAAATCACTCTGCCACTATTAATTGGCTAATTGGTACATTAAAGCTTGAGTTTGCTATGAAAGATCTAGGTGCTTTGAGCTATTTCCTTGGCATACAGGCTGTGCGGAACTCTTATGGCCTACACCTTCGACAGTCCAAGTATGTTGCAGATTTGTTAAACCGAGTCCAAATGGCTGAATCCAAGGCATACCGTGCTCCATGTCTTGCTGGAACGAAAATGTCCAAATTTGATGGAGAGGTACTTCTTGATCCAACAAATTTTCGGCATATTGTAGGGGCTTTGCAGTATGTGACTCTCACAAGACCTGACATCGCCTACTCTGTGAACCAACTTTGCCAACACATGCACCATCCCACTTCAGCTCACATGACAGCCGCCAAAAGAGTTCTTCGGTATCTCAAAGGAACCATTGATTATGGTCTTCTCTACTACAAAAGTTCCATCACTATTAATGCTTTTTGTGATTCAGATTGGGCTAGAAACCCCGACGATAGGCGCTCCACGACTGGGTATGGAATTTTTCTAGGCTCTAATCTTATTTCATGGTCGCAAAGAAACAACATGTAGTATCCCGCTCAAGTACGAGGGTCAATATCGTTCAATGTGTCTCACCACCGCTGAAATGTACTGGCTCCTCAATGTTACTCGTGAATTGCATATTCCTCTCTTATCTCCTCCAATGCTGTGGTGTGACAATTAGTGCCCTTGCCTTAGCCTCGAATCCAGTCTTTCACGCTCGGACTAAACACATTGAAGTAGATTTTCATTTTGTTCGGGAAAAAGTCACTAACAAGGACATCAAGCTGCGGTATCTCTCTACTTTAGATCAAATTGCCGACATATTCACAAAAGGACATACTGCCAACCGATTTTGCTTTCTACGAGACAAACTGAGGGTTTGTGCACCCATCAGTTTGCAAGGGGGTGTTAAGAGTCATTTAGATGACTCATCAATTAGCAAATCTGCCAGCACACCTTCACAGTCAGATCAGCAGATATTAAGCTGATCTCCAGCCCATGTTTCATGGGACAGCCGTGTGATAAGATGATAGAAGTCTCAGCCCATGTTTCATGGGACAGCCGTGTAATAAGATGATAGAAGTCTCCTCTGTTCTTCTTCTTTTAGTTCTTTCTTTGTATCACACATGTATAACACTCACGTGAACTTTCCATTTGTGTCTTGCCTTCTCTGCTTTCTTTGCAATTTAGTTGTATAGAGTTTGTCTATAAATTATAATGAAACTCTCTGTTTTGGTTAAGTTCCAAAACAGATTCTTCAACTTTTCATCCAGCACATGCACCCACAGTCCCACTCATATAGTTTTTTTTTTTAAAAAAAAAAAACTGTTGGGGGAGCCGTGGCTCACACTGGTCTACACGTGGTTCCGCCACTCATTGTTCACAAAGCAATTACGCTAATGAATTCAATGAAATACATCTTCTCTCAAGTCTTAAGGTAGGTCGAAGTTATTCACGACAAATGGGTGGCTTCGTTGACAATGACCGACTTTCCAATTGGAAAAGAGCGAATTTATATTAGAAAATCATCTCAAGCACGTCGGTCATCTTCAATAAGAGCATATATACAATAGGGAGTTTTCTCAGTGAACATATTCTTCCATAATGCTTCTTTCTCTAGACAATGGGCCCACCGTTAGTTTTGAATGACAGAAAGTCGTAAGCATTGACAAAAAAACGCGTTTGATAGAAATATCTGTCGAAGAAAAAGTATGAAGACGAGAAGCAAGGAATCAATAATGCTCCTCGCTCCTGCCATCCAAAATCTGTATTCTCACAAGCAAGAAGCGTTGAACCAATGGAACTTGTTCGAAACACAACCTTGTCTGCTCTTCTTGTCTTGCTATCTTGCTTTTGTCTACAGTTTGGCTCTGCAACAGACACCATCACAGCAGCTAAATTCATCAACGACTCTGAAACCATCATCTCCAACGGGGGTGACTTCAAACTGGGATTTTTCAGCCCTCCAAATTCTTCCGATCGGTATGTTGGGATATGGTATGCTGAAATTTCTGTGTTCATTGTCGTATGGGTTGCTAACAGAAACAATCCCCTCAAGAATTCCTCTGGAGTTCTTACCATATCCGAAGATGGCAATTTGGTAGTGTTAGGTGGGCAAAAGAAGGTTCTTTGGTCTTCAAATTTAACAAATTCTGTTGTCAATTCGAGCGCCCTGCTTTTAGACTCTGGAAACCTTGTCTTGCAAGGAAACACTACAGGGACAATCATATGGGAGAGTTTCCAACATCCTTCTAATACATACATTTCAAAAATGAAAATTAGTACGGATGTTAGAACGGGTAAGAAAATGCAGCTGACATCATGGAAAAGCCCTTCTGATCCATCCATTGGAAACTTCTCTGCTGGTATTGATGTTCGTAATCTTCCTGAATTTTTTATTTGGAATGGCAGTAGACTCATTTGGCGGAGTGGTCCATGGAACGGCCAAGTCTTTATCGGAGTAGCGAACATGTATTCTGCATATCGTGATGGATTTAGTCTCGTAGAAGATAAAGAAGGAACATTCTATTTAACTTTTATCTTTTCGTACGAGTCTTTCCCAACAAATTATGTCTTGAATGAGCAAGGAAATCTACTTCAAGCATCAGCCTTCAATGGGGAGGATTGGGAGGTCACGTGGTCAGCTTTTAAGACTGAGTGCGATGTTTATGGCAATTGTGGGGCATTTGGAAGCTGTAATTCACATAATACACCAATTTGCAGCTGTTTACGGGGCTTTGAGCCAAAGAACAGAGAAGAATGGAATAGGGAAAATTGGACTAGTGGATGTGTGAGGAGGACACCCGTGCAGTGTGAGAGGGTGAACAATGGCAGTGACGGGGGCAAAAAAGATGGATTTTTGAAACTGACGATGATGAAAGTGCCAGACTTGGCAGATTGGTCATCTGCTCGTGAAGAAAATTGTAGAAATCAATGCTTAGAGAATTGTTCTTGTGTAGCTTACGCATTTGATTCTGGCACTGGTTGTATGCCATGGACAAGAAGCTTAATTGACCTACAGAAATTCTCGAGTGGCGGAATTGATCTTTTTGTTCGTTTGGCCTATTCAGAACTTGGTGAGTTGTTTCTGCTTTCTGTCCAAATTTATCTTATGCTTCAAATCATCCACTGCTGGTGCAGTTGATAGGCTACTTTTATGTTGCAAAATAGATAAAATTGTATTTCAAACAAACGCAAGTCACCCCCCACCAACTTGCCAACTGCTTAGGAAGTCCTTGCAGTTCTGTTTTTACCAAATTAGATAATTCTGTTTTACCAAAAAAAAAAAGTTACATATATTCTCTAGCTTATTTTGGATGAATTAGTTTGATGTTTTCTCTGATTCACAGATAAAGAGGGAAATGTGAAAGTAATCGTAATAGTCACAGTGATCATAGGAGTAATTTTCATTGGCATCTGCATTTACTTATTGTGGCGTTGCATGGCTAAACAAAAAGGTAATGTGCACCTTCCTCTTTGTAGCAAGAAGGACCCTCCTCATCCTCTCTATTTTCTTCTCTTCTTTCTACACACATTCCTATTAGCTCTGTGGACTAAGATTTATAAACACCGTGAAGAGGAGGAGATGGTATTGTTGAACGTGGGTGAAGACAACCACAGACACAATGTGAACCAAACTAAACTCGAAGAGCTACCAATATTCAATCTTCAGGAGTTGGCAAGTGCAACAAACGGCTTCCATCAATCAAATAAGCTTGGGCAGGGTGGATTTGGTCTTGTATATAGGGTAATGGTTTATCTTGTAGAGGGTTATTGCCTAACAATTTGAATATGTAGTCACATTGTTGATTGTTTACAGGGAAAACTGTCAGATGGACAAGAAATTGCGGTAAAAAGACTTTCAAAGGCCTCTGGACAAGGGCTAGAAGAATTTATGAATGAGGTGGTGGTGATATCTAAACTCCAACATCGAAATCTTGTTAGACTTCTTGGCTGCTGTATTGAAGGGGAAGAAAAGATGTTGGTCTATGAATACATGCCAAACAAAAGTTTGGACGCATTTCTCTTTGGTTAGTTCACGCTTATGCCTGCTTTGTTATTATCTTCCAATATTATAATGTACATTTATCTACATAGAGAGACAAAAATGAAATGATATTCTTGGCTGTGGTATCTTAGTCTGTAGAGATATACTTTTCTTATGTGACTTCACCGAATTTACTTCTTTTACAAACATGATGGAAGTTCACATTGCAAGTTCAATTCGAGTGTACTTTCTTTTTCTTATTTGGTTAATTTGAATAATTTCCTTAGATCCAATCAAACCAAAACTACTAGATTGGAGAAGACGCTTCAACATTATCGAGGGAATCAGTCGAGGTCTGCTGTACCTTCATAGGGATTCCAGATTAAGGATTATTCATAGAGATCTAAAAGCAAGCAATATCTTGTTGGATGAAGAGCTAAATCCAAAAATATCAGATTTTGGTTTGGCTAGGATTTTTGGGGGCAATGGAGATCAAGCCAATACTACAAGGGTCGTTGGAACATAGTAAGTACCTTTGTTTGGCCAAATTCACAAAAATAATTATACTAATATTCTATGTAACAAGATTTGGATGTGTTTTATTGTTAAAATTCAGCGGGTACATGTCCCCTGAATATGCAATGAAAGGGCAATTTTCAGAGAAATCGGATGTCTTTAGCTTTGGAGTGTTGTTACTCGAGATTGTTATTGGAAGAAGAAATTCTAGCTTTTATGATGATGAGGAGGACATCAGCCTTCTAGGATTTGTAAGTCTCCCTTATATTGTTGCTCATTTTTTTTAAGAACTTCAATTGCATGTTTCTTATGAGTTTTAGTACGTACTAATGCTAATAATTTGAATCCCGTTTTCATGTTTTCAGGCATGGAAAATGTGGAATGCAGACAACATTGTGGCATTAACAGACCCGATGATACGTAAAGCTTGCTTTGAAACGGAAATTTTGAGATGCATACATGTTGGGTTATTGTGTGTGCAAGATTTTGTTAATGATAGGCCAAGTGTATCCATTGTTATTTCCATGCTTAAAAGTGAGATTATTGATCTGCCTCTTCCAAAGCAACCTGCATTCATCGAAAGACATATTGCCCCAGATGCTGGCTCATCTCAACACAACCCAAGTAAATCCTCTGTTAACAATGTCACTGTTACAATGGTTCAAGGCCGATAGCTAGCATCTGTTCTTCGAAAAAACTACTTGGTGGTTATATAGGAGTTGAAAGATTTCAGGGTTATATTATCAGAACCCTTTACCAAATCACCCGACTTTCCCTATGGTTATTTGTATGAGTCTTTCAAAATTGTTTGGGTTATCCATCATTTAATTTGGTTTGTGATCTTGTTGTCCCTGTTCCAATTTGAAATGGGATTATGGCATCCATGTAGTTTTTAGGGGTTGGCTAATTCGTTGTTCAGAAAGGCAATTCATTATGTATGTAAAGCTCAGTTTGGTATGTGTTCATTGGTGGTTCGAATGGTTGAAGCTTCGGTTGCAAGCTCATTTGCTGGTGGTTTGAACAACACTCCTCAGTATTAAAACCCCAGAGCTTCGTTCATTGGCACATTCGCAAGGCGTCTGAACAATGGATGCACATATAGAAATTTGAGAGTTTCATTCGCTACACCCTTGCAAGAGTCGAAGGCATGACATTTTTTTCCGGTTCCAATGAAATTTTAAAAGCCAATGTCGTCTATCGAGGAAGCATTTTTTGTGGAAACTTTCTTGGAATATCTTGCCTCTTAGTCTCTTAGACTTAACATTTTCAGGTTTTCCCCAGCAAGATTCGGATATGCTTTCCTGCCCAATTTTGTTAATGTTCAGCAGAATTGCTCCAACAGATTTTTTTGAGTTGCCCTTTTGCCAGAATTTTGTGGAAGAATTCTCAATGGCCTCTAGATACCTTGGCTTTCTCCTCTCTTCCTTTTGACTCCTAAATTAAGGCTATTCTCAGTTCCCACTCGGCATTGAGTGTTCCTTGGAAAGAGGCCAGAAATTTTCAGATTTCGGCCTTGATAGTGATGGATCAGATCTGGTTGGCCCAGAATAAATTGATTCATGGTTTCATTCTACCAGCCCCCTCTCAGTTTTGAAGCTTATTAAGATCACCACTCTACATGGAATTCTGGAGACCATGCCTCTTCAAATTGGGTTTCGCCTCTATTGGGCTATCATAAGGCCTAATTTTGATGTTGCTACTGTAGATCATGAAGAAAATTTTCTGGCTTTGAATACCTTGAAGCTCCCTCCCATGGAAGTAGACATGGGTGAAGCTCATGCAGGCCTTCTGGCTTCCGGAATTGCAGTCTCCTTTGGCTGCCCCTACTTGATCATTGAAGTGGACTCCGTGCTTACTATCCTTAATTGCTATAAAGGATCCCCACCTCTTCTTTGACTGGAACTTAACGCCTGTTATTTCCAATATTCAACTCCAATTGCTTTTCATCCCATATTAGAAAGTTGTGAACTTTTCCAAATGTGCAAACATAGGTGTACACGTTGTTGCTAGATAAGTTACTTCCTACTTAGTGTTTGGAAGCATTCCCACTATTTTCATTTTATTTCCTCTATCAAATTAAGGGGTGGCAAAGACTCTCATTTGTAATTCCCTTTCCCGTTTCTCCTTTATTAATAGAAAAAAAAAGCTCGTAAACAATGTTTGTTATGCACAAAAAAAAAAAAAAAAACTCAATTAACAACCACAAAAACCAAAAAATTGTCATACTTCATTCCAAAAACAAAGATAGAAAACCCTCTCTCTCTCTCTCACCATCAATTTTCCAAATTTAGTCAAAAATTTAGAAAAGAAAAAATAAGCAATTTGAATAAAAATAAAATATAAATTAGAATAGAAAATAAAGACAAACAAAAGACAAGCAAAAGAACAAAACCATATGAAATAAAGTAAAAAAAAAAATGAAAAATAGTACTTATCTAATACAAAAGAACTATTTTTTTTTTCTATACTTTTTTCGGTTTTAATAAATTTCATAGATATAGGAAGAAATCTTGTCAAATACAGATTTTCTTCTTACCATCTTGCTCATGTAAAAAAAACAAATTACAAAGATAGGAAATTCTATCTCGTAAAATTTATAATGAAAAAAATAGTCAATTCATGTATAAATTAATTAGAAAAGAAAATTAGGACAAAAACATAGGAAACAAGGACAAAATACGAAGTAAAAATAACTAAAGAGAGAGAGAGAGAGAGAGAGAGAGAGAGAGAGAAGAGAAACGTGAATGCAAGGCTTACAAGCCGTCATCCAATTTGTTGGGCTATGGAATTTGAGCAATCACCATCATTCACATTGGGAAAGCTAATTTGAATACTCACTTTCCTATTTTTGAATCTTCTAAAGTTTTTCATTGTTAATCTTACAAGTTAAGCATTTCTAAAGCTTTTATATGAAGATATATATTTTTCCAGGCCAAATCATGTTCACAAAGCAATTAATAACTCCTAAATATTGGAACTTTCTAATGTTCTGATAATATATTTTTATTTTATTTTTTAAGTTGGAAGGTTTCGAAAGTTTCTATTGTGTCAATTTTAGGACATATTGATTTGCTAAGTGGACCATTTATAATCCTGTGTTTAGAAGCATTCTCAAGGGTCTCTCATTCTCTCTTTTATTTAGATTAAGAATGAGAATGATCTGATCTTCTATTGCAACATTTTTCCATATTTAATTAGAAAAATAAAATAAAAAGCTAATGAATTTATCAAATACTTCTCTCAAGCCTTAAGGTCGGAAGTCATTCACGACAAATGGGTGGCTTCATTGACATTGACCGACTTTCCACGAGGAAACTGATATGGGTTTTATAATTGTTATTATTATTTTTCATTGACCGACTTTTTACGTGTAAATTTAATTATTTAATTTATATTCTAACTCATTTATTCCTAATATGATATTTACAATTTAAATGGCGAATAAAAGATAAACGTTATTAAATATTTGAACTTGAAATGTGTTGCTGACCTTGTGGATGATCTGCTTGAACTTGAACCGAAGCTTTATCTCTAACACTGCTCATGGTGAAGCGGACAATTGAAGCGTCCAAATATTTCAAGCCGTAGTCCAAAGAGGCAGCTTTGAATGATAGAAAGCCGAAAGAATTGACAGAAAAACGCGTTTGATAGAAATATCTGTCGAAGAAAAGTATGAGGACAAGAAGCAAGGAATCAATAATGCTCGTCGCTCCTGCCATCCAAAATCTGTATTCTCACAAACAACAAGCGTTGAACCAATGGAACTTGTTCGAAACACCAACTTGTCTGCTCTTCTTGTCTTGCTATCTTGCTTTTGTTTACAGTTTGGCTCTGCAACAGATACCATCACAGCAGCCAAATTCATCAACGACTCTGAAACCATCATCTCCAATGGGGGTGACTTCAAACTGGGATTTTTCAGCCCTCCAAATTCTACCAATCGGTATGTTGGGATATGGTATGCTGAAATTTCACTGTGGTATGGGTTGCTAACAGAAACAATCCCTCAAGAATTCCTACGGAATTCTTGCCACATCCGAAGATGGGAATCTGGTAGTGTTAGATGGGCAAAAGAAGGTTCTCTGGTCATCAAATTTAACAAATTCTGTTGTCAATTCGAGTGCCCAGCTTTTAGATTCTGGAAACCTTGTCTTGCAAGGAAACACTACAGGGACATTTTTATGGGAGAGTTTCCAACATCCTTCTAATACATTCATCGAAAAGATGAAAATTAGTGCTGATGTTAGAAAGGGTAAGAAAGTGCAGCTGACATCATGGAAAAGTCCTTCTGATCCATCCATTGGAAACTTCTCTGCCGGTATTGAGGTTCGTAATCTTTGAAATTTTTTGTTTGGAATGGCAGTAGCACATTTTGGCGGAGTGGTCCATGGAACAGCCGGATCTTTATTGGAATACCGGACATGAATTCTGTATATCTTGATGGATTTAGTCTTGTAGAGGATGAAGAAGGAACATTCTATTTAACTTTTTCCTTCTTGAACGAGTCTTTCCCAGTAAATTTTGTCTTGAATGAGCAAGGAAATGTACTGCAATTAGAATCCAACAATGGGGAGGATTGGGAAGCCGGATGGTCAGCTTTGAAAAATGAATGCGATGTTTATGGCAAGTGTGGGGCTTTTGGAAGCTGTAATTCACAGAATACACCAATTTGCAGCTGTTTACCGGGGTTTGAGCCAAAGAACACAGAAGAATGGAACAGAGGAAATTGGACTAGTGGATGTGTGAGGAGGACACCCTTGCAGTGTGAGAGGGTGAACAATGGCAGTGATGGGGGCAAAAAAGATGGATTTTTGAAACTGACGATGATGAAAGTGCCAGACTTGGCAGATTGGTCATCTGCTCTTGAAGAAAAATGTAGAAACCAATGCTTGGAGAATTGTTCTTGTATAGCTTACGCATATGATTCTGGCATTGGTTGTATGCCATGGACAAGAAGCTTAATTGACCTACAGAAATTCTCGAGTGGTGGAGTTGATCTTTATGTTCGTTTGGCCTTTTCTGAACTTGGTAGGTTGTTTTTCTATTCGTCAAAATTTATCTTATTCGGCTACTTTAAGTTTGATGTTTTCTCTGAATTTATAGATAAAGAGGGAAATGTGAAAGTAATCGTCACAGTCACAGTGATCATAGGAGTAATATTCCTTGGCATCAGCACCTACTTATTGTGGCGTTGGATAGCTACACAAAAAGGTAATATGCACATTCCTTTTCACTTGGAATATAGTCTTGACAACTCAGTGGACTATGAAATGTTACCATGCACATTTCTACAGACAGATTATTAACAACTATTGTATAAATTCCCATTAGAGAAAAGGAAAACAAGGATGTTATTATTCGACACGGGGGAAGTGTATAAAAAATTTTCTGGTGAAGACAATCTTGAAGACAAAGTGAACCAAGTTAAACTCCAAGAGCTACCGTTATTCAATTTTTAGGAGCTAACAAGTGCAACAAACAACTTCCATCAATCAAATAAGCTTGGGCAGGGTGGATTTGGTCCTGTTTACAAGGTAATGGTTGCTCTTGTAGAGAGTTATTACCTAACAACTTGAACATGTAGTCAATTACTTGTATGTTTGTTTGCTTACAGGGAAAACTTTCAAATGGACAAGAAATTGCAGTAAAAAGACTTTCAAGAGCCTTTGGACAAGGGCAAGAAGAATTTATGAATGAGGTGGTTGTCATATCTAAACTCCAGCACCGGAATCTTGTTAGATTACTTGGCTGCTATGTTGAAGGGGAAGAAAAGATGTTAGTCTATGAATACATGCAAAACAAAAGTTTGGACGCATTTCTCTTTGGTTAGTTCATTCTTATGCCTTTGTTATTATCTTCCAATATTACAATCTATAATTATCTACATAGAGAGACAACAATGAAATGATATTCTCTGGTTGTGGTATCTTAGTCTGTAGATACATACTTTTCTTATGTGACTTCACCGAATTTACTTCTTTTACAACCATGACGGAAGTTCACATTGCAAGTTCAATCCGAGTGTACTTCCTTTTTCTTATTTATTTATTTTTTTAATTTGAATAATTTCCTTAGATTCAATCAAACCGAAACTACTAGATTGGAGAACACGCTTCAACATTATCGAGGGAATTAGTCGAGGTTTGTTGTACCTTCATAGGGATTCCAGATTAAGGATTATTCATAGAGATTTAAAAGCAAGTAATATCTTGTTGGATGAAGAGCTAAATCCAAAAATATCAGATTTTGGTTTGGCTAGGATTTTTGGGGGCAATGAAGATCAGGCCAATACTACAAGAGTCGTTGGAACATAGTAAGTACCCTTTGTTTGGCCAAATTCAAAAATATAATTGCACTAATATTTCATGTAACAAGACTTGGATGTGTCTTATTGTCAAAATTCAGCGGGTACATGTCCCCTGAGTATGCAATGGAAGGGCGATTTTCGAGAAATCGATGTCTTCAGCTTTGGAGTATTGTTACTTGAGATTGTTAGTGGAAGAAGAAATTCTAGCTTTTATGATGATGAGCAAGACATGAGCCTTCTAGGATTTGTAAGTCTCCCTTATATCATTGCCTCATTTTTTTAAGAACTTCAATTGCATGTTTCTTATGAGTTTTAGTACTGATGCTAAGAATTTGAATCATGTTTCCATGTTTTCAGGCATGGAAAATGTGGAATGCAAACAATTTTGTGGCATTAATAGACCCGATGATACGTGAACCCTGCTTTGAAATGGAAATTTTGAGATGTATACATGTCGGGCTGCTGTGTGTGCAAGATTTTGCTAATGATAGGCCAAGTGTATCCGTTGTCATTTCCATGCTTAAAAGTGAGATTATTGATCTGCCTCTTCCAAAGCAACCTGCATTCACCGAAAGGCGCATTGCTCCAAATGGTGGCTCCTGTCAACCCAACGTAAGTATAAGTAAATGCTCTGTTAACAATGTTACTGTTACAATGGTTCAAGGCCGATAGCTAGCATCTGTTCTTCGAAAAAACTACTTGGTGGTTATATAGGTGTTGAAAGACTTTACCAAATCACCGCTTGGCTTTCCCCATGGTTGTTTGTATGACTCTTTGGAAATTGTAGTGGCTTTGTGATCTTGTTGTCCCTGTTCCAATTTGAAGAGGAATTGCCGTCATCCACTTTATTGGGCTAAATGGGCTTCCACCATCATTCACCATATTGCTACACAGTCGAAGATTGAGGAAAGCTACAATGGACGATTTCCTTTGGATTTTATATGACTATCTTGGACAGTCACTTTCCTAAAAAACTCCTTACTCATCTTGTTGCATATATATGGAGATATATTTTACATTGTTAAGAGTGCGTTAGGTATTACAATTTCGTATTTTAAAATTACAATTTCAAACTAAATCATAGAAAATTGATCATTTAGAATTACATTTTTAAAAAATTGCGATTTGAGAACGTTTAAAAGAATGGGTTTTCAAGTTATAGGTAATTGGGTACATTTTAAAAATGTATAATTTTAAAGGCTAAACTATAATTATCCTGTGTATATAATGCTAATTAACTGCTTCACAGTCAATGATTTAGGAAGACTATAATGGACGATTTTCTTTGGATTTGGTAATTGGTATGACCTATGTATTGGAAAGTCACTTTCCAAGAAAACTCCTTACCCATGTTGTTAATCTTACAAGTTAAGCATTGCTAAAGCTTTTATTTATTTTTTATTTTTTTATGAAGATATATTTTTCCCAGGCCAAATCATGTGGACAACACAATTAAGCTAATGAATTTATCAAATAGAAATTCTCTTAAGTCTTAATTAAGATAGGAATTAAGTATTTTCATGAAAAATGGGTGGCTTGGTTGACAATGGCTGACTTTCCACCAGGAAAATGATATGGATTTTGAAAATCTCCTAGCAGCTCCGAATAATACCCAGAGGGGGAAAATGTGTTTTTAGGCCAATCACAATAAAATCACCAAAATTAACTAGAGCATAAGCAAAGCAAATCAAGTCCATGGGTTTCGGTAAATAAGTGAAAACTTTTTGAAAAACTCTTCAAAAGGAAAACCACTATATACAGCCACACCAAAAAACTCATTTATTATAGAAGAATTAAGTTAAACGCATGCAATTTATATTTCCGAAAATTTTGTAACAAAACTTTATGTGTACCCCGAACAAACGATTCGTTTGTTTCTACCGCAGTAGCTTTAGAACTCTAGCCAATTCTTCTATTGAGTCTCGTCTTACAACCTGGAATTCCGATTTGAAGATTTTCGAGATTTTGTGTGGTTTAATCAAACTATAAGAGAGGTATGAACTTGAAGGCATAAGTATTAAGGAAGTCTCTCCAAGCTCACAAAATAATGGCCATAGGGTCTAGGAAAAATTGGCTTAGGCAACATATCCGTCGGCCCAAAATTAATCTCTCAACGATCGTAGAAAATACCATAAGAATGAAAAAGCTTATACCCCAGAGTAGGCTCAACCTTTAGTTAAAAAAAAAAAGTCTTATGATTATTTTTTATTATTAGTTTGCCTTTGTAAAAGGTTTCTTGGTTTTTGCATATAGAACTAAAAGTTTTTAAATGGTAAAACCACGTTCTGCACTTATGGTCAAGTGGACAGTTGGAGTGTCGAAGTTCATGTCCAAATATTACAAGCTGTAGTCTAAAACTGAAGCTTTCAGCTTTGAATGATAGAAAATCTAAACCAATGACAAAAAAACTGTCGAAGAAATAGGTACGACTAGAAGAAGCAATATATGAATCAATGATGCTCCTGCTTCCTGCCATCCAAAATCAGCATTCCCACAAACAAGAAGCGTTGAACTAATGGAACTTTTCCCAAATACCAACTTGTCAGCTCTTCTTCTCTTGCTATCTTGCTTTGGTTTACAGTTTGTCTCTGCCAAAGACACCATCACAGCAGCTAAATTCATCAGCGACCCTGAAACCATAACCTCCAGTGGCGGTGACTTCAATCTGGGATTTTTCAGCCCTCCAAATTCTACATTTCGCTACGTTGGGATATGGTATGCTGAAATTTCTGTGTCCACTGTCATATGGGTTGCTAACAGAAACAATCCACTCAAGAGTTCCTCTGGGATTCTTACCATATCCGAAGACGGCAATCTTGTAGTATTAGATGGCCAAAACAAGGTTCTTTGGTCATCAAATTTAACAAATTCAGTTGTCAATTCGAGTGCCCTGCTTTTAGATTCTGGAAACCTTGTTTTGCAAGGAAACACTACAGGGACATTCTTATGGGAGAGTTTCCAACATCCTTCTGATACATTCATGGAAAATATGAAAATTAGTATTAATGTTACATCAGGTGAGAAAGTGCAGCTGACATCATGGAAAAATCCTTCTGATCCATCCATTGGAAACTTCTCTGCTGGTATTGAAGTTCATAATCTTCCTGAATTTTTTATTTGGAATGGCAGAAGCACATATTGGCGGAGTGGTCCGTGGAACAGCCGGGTCTTTATTGGAGTACAGGACATGTATTCTGTATATCTGGATGGATTTAGTCTTGTAGATGATAAAGAAGGAACATTCTATTTCAGTTTTCCTTTTCGAACGACTCTTTCCCAGTAAATTATGTCTTGAATGAGCAAGGAAATCTACTGCAGAAAATATTCCAACAATGGGAGGATTGGAAGGTCAGGTGGTCTGCTTTGAGACTGAATGCGATGTTTATGGCAAGTGTGGGCATTTGGAAGCTGTAATTCAGAATTCACCAATTTGCAGCTGTTTACGGGGTTTGAGCCAAAGAACACAGAAGAATGGAATAGAACAGAGGAAATTGGACTAGTGGATGTGTGGAGGAGGACACCCTTGCAGTGTGAGAGGGTGAACAATGGCAATGAAGGGGGCAAAAAAGATGGATTTTTGAAACTGACGATGATGAAAGTGCTAGACTTGGAAGATTGGTCATCTGCTCTTGAAGTACAATGTCGAAGCCCATGCTTGGAGAATTGTTCTTGTATAGCTTACGCATATGATTCTGGCATTGGCTGTATGCCATGGACAAGAAGCTTAATTGACCAACAGAAATTCTCTAGTGGCGGAATTGATCTTTATGTTCGTTTGGCCTATTCAGAACTTGGTGAGTTGTTTCTGTTCTCTGTCAAAATTTATCTTATGCTTCAAATCAACCACTACTGGTGCAGTTGTTAGGCTACTTTTATGTTGCAAAATAGACAAAATTGTATTTCAAACCAACCTCCGTCACCCCCCATCTTGCCAAGCTTAGGAAGTCCTTGTAAAAGATAATTCTGTTTTACCTAAAAAAAAGGTACATATTCTCTAGCCTATTTGGGATGAATTAGTTTGATGTTTTCTTTGATTTACAGATAAAGAGAGGGAAATGTGAAAGTAATTGTGACAGTCACAGTGATCATAGGATTAATATTCACTTTTATTTATTGCGGCGTTGGATGGCTAAACGAAAAGGTAATATGCACATTCCTCTATGTAGCAAGAAGGATCCTCTTGATCCTCTCCCTTCTCTTCGCTTTTCTTTGTATGCACATTCCTATTAGCTCAGTGGACTAAGACTAGTTACGACATTTCTACATAGAGATTGCTAACTACTATTGTATAAACACCCATCAAGGAAGAAGAAAACAAAGGAGATTTTATTGTTGAACATGGGTGAAGACAAGCATGGAGACAATGTGAACCAAGCTAAACTCGAAGAGCTACCAACATTCAATCTTCAAGAGTTGGCAAGTGCAACAAACAGCTTCCATCTATCAAATAAGCTTGGGCAGGGTGGATTTGGTCCCGTATACAGGGTAATGGTTGTTCTTGTAGAGGGTTCTTGACTAACAATTTGAACATATAGTCACTTGGTTGTTGTTTATTTATAGGGAAAACTATTGGATGGACAAGAAATTGCAGTAAAAAGACTTTCAAAAGCCTCTCGACAAGGGCTAGAAGAATTTATGAATGAAGTGGTTGTGATCTCTAAACTCCAACATTGGAACCTTTTTAGACTTCTTGGCCGCTGCGATGAAGGGGAAGAAAAGATGTTGGTCTATGAATACATGGCAAACAAAAGTTTGGACGCATTTGTCTTTGGTTAGTTCATGCTGATGGCCTTTGTTTGGATTTTCCAATATTAAAATCTAAAATTATCTACATGGAGAGACAAAAATGGAATGATATTCTAGGTTGTTGTATCTTAGTGGTAAATGCTTACTTTTTTTATGTGACTTCACCAAATTAACTTTTTATTTCAAACATGATAGTTCATTCACCTTTCAAGTTTAATCATGCATTTCTTTGTTCTATTTGTTTGAATAATTTCATTAGATTAGTGAAATCAAAACTACTAGATTGGAGAAGACGCTAACATTATTGAGGGAATCAATGAGGTCTACTATACCTTCATAGGGATTCAGATTAAAATTATCCATAGAGATCTAAAAGCAGTAATATCTTGTTGGATGAAGAGCTAAATCCAAAATATCGATTTTGGTTTGGCTAGGATTTTTGGGCCAATGGAGATCAAGCCAATACCACAAGGGTCATTGGAACATAGTAAGTACCTTTGTTTGCTAAATTAACTAAGATAATAACCCTAATGTTTGTGATAACAAGATTCAATGTCTTATTTTTTAAGAACTTCAATTGCATGTTTCTTATGAGTTTTAGTATTGCTGTTAAGAATTTCAATCCTGTTTTCATGTTTTCAGGCATGGAAAATGTGAAATGCAGACAACATTGTGGCATTAATAGACTCGATGATACGTGAACCATGCTTTGAAATGGAAATTTTGAGATGCATACATGTCGGGCTTCTGTGTGTGCAAGAATTTGCTAATAATAGGTCAACCATATCTATTGTTATTTTCATGCTTAAAAGTGAGATTATTGATCTGCCTCTTCCAAAGCAACTTGCATTCACTGAAAGGCAAATTGCCCCAAATGCAAGCTCCTTTCAACACAACCCAAGTAAATCCTCTGTTAACAATGTTACTGTTACAATGGTTCAAGGCTGATAGCTAGCATCTGTTTGAGTCTTTGGAGGGTTATCCATCATTTACTTTGCTTTATGATCTTGTTGTCCCTGTTCCAATAGTTAAAGGGGTTACCATCATCCACTTTGTTGGGCTTCCACCATCATTCACTCTGCTACGCAGTCAAAGGTTGAGGAAAGCTACAATGGCTGATTTTTTTTTTTGGGGGGGGGGGGGGAGATTTGGTATGATTTATATCTTGGAAAGTCACTTTCTCCTTGAAAACTTCTTACCAATATTGTCTCATAAATGTGGGGATATATTTTACATTGTTAATCTTACAAGTTAATCATTGCTAAAGCATTTACACTATTTTTATTTTTACTTTACTCCTAAGTTCCTACTCTTTGATGTGGCTATGAAAAAAATGAAAGTACATGTAGCATTCAAGAGTTATTTTCATTGTCACGTTATTTTCACTATCAAGTGTTTGATAAAATCTACGATTTGATAAAATGTACAAAATGCCAAAATCAAACGCACCATTATGCTAAGAAGTCATTCATAAACATATGTGTTATGTGGATATAAACTATCCACATAACTAAAAGCTTTAGTCTAAAAGGGCATCTTTGAATAATAGAAAGTCTGAACATTAAACTCTTGATAGAAATATCTGTCCATGAAAAGTATGCAGCCGAGAAGCACTGAATCAATAGAATACAAAAAGGTGTTAAAATTTAGATGTGCTCTTGGTCAAGGAGCTGCAGCCTTTGCAATATATATTGAAGATGCTGTGCATCGTGCAGTATCAAGAAGCACCAAATACAAAGGAGAAGTGAAGCAAGATTCCTTGAGAAGGAGCCAACAGATAACTCTGAGGTTATTAGCGCTCTTGTGGCATGAGTTTGGAACTTTGGTGGCTCGTATTAACGGGGATTACTGGAATGACTTGTATTGTTGCAGTAGGTGAAGTATCTTCTTAAAGTGGGAACAGAGGCAGATGTTAAAATCTCAAAAAACTTCTCTTTTTGTATTTTCTCTTCTTTGCTTAATATCCGCCCTATTGACATCCTGTTCACTTCATTTGCCATCTGCATGTACTTGAACCTTAGCTTCTCCTCTTAGATTGCAAATATCTGCCCCTTTTGATAAATTTGTATAATTTGAAACTGTTCTTGTTTCTATAAATCTTAATTCTTACTTCATTTTATTGTTGTCTTGGTTTTTGTTTATTTGTTAGGAAGTCTTGATCCATAATTTGAGCTTTTTGTTTTTTTAGTTGAAAGTGGTTATTTGTAGGAGATTCCTAGAAGGCCTGAGTTAGACTATAAGATATCTCTATTCTTTCTTCTTCTTAATCCAGCCTCCTTCCATCCTAAATCTGGATTAAGAAAAGTTGGGTCTTTGTTGTCACTATATCACATCTCATACCTATATGGTCAGCCGATTATGGGTATAAATTTTAAATTGTCTCCCTATAATTTTAGAGAGTATTATTTGTGAGACTATAATTACTATACATTAAATATAATCACATAATGAAATCCCATATAAGGACATTTGTTTAAATAAAATCTTAGATTATATATTAAATATCGCCACTTAATACTTTCAAAAATATATATATATCGCCACTTAATGAAGTCACATAAAGAAAATTTTGGAAATAAAATCTTGGAGAACGGATTTGGTGAGCACTACATGGCCGGTCGTTATGTAAAGATTTAATACTATAAATTATTAAAATGATACTTGTCAGTAATTTATATGGACAATTAATGAATTAAAAACCGGTTCAAGCATTAGAAAAAATGGATTCATGTCACATGTCACAATTCTAGACTACTATTAAAGAGTGATTTGGCTATTATATATATATATATGGAAAATGTTAGGGTTTTTCTCATAGTGTTCTCCTGAGTTTTTCCAAATTTACGTAAAATATGATTTAAGAAAAAATAAAATTGTAGTGGCCTCCACTACTGACTTTTTTAGGCATTAGCACCAAATTTGAGACATTAGTACTAAATTTAGGATGATTAAATCCATTTTGGATGATATCATCCCTAAATGGTTAATCTTTCATCCTTAGGTTTTAGTTTTGAATCAAAAAACAAGTTTTAAAACATTAAAACCTAAATATTAACTCATAAAAATTAATCTGTTGGCCAAAAAATGCTACTACAATTTTATTTTTTCTTAAATCATATTTTACGTAAGTCTAGGAGAACCTAGGAGAACACTATGGGGAGAACCCGTAGCAAACCCTTATATATATATATATAAATGCTATTTGTTTTTCTAGTGTTTTCCCAACTGTAATATGGCTTTTAAAATCACCTATAAATTAAAAGTCAGTAATGATAATTTCAAATTGAACTGTGATTTTGAAAGCCACATTACAGTTAAGAGAACATCAGAAGAACACCTAACATTTTCCATTATATATATATATATATGATTCTTCCATAATGCTTCAATAGGCCCACCGTTAGTTTTGAATGATAGAAAGTTGTAAGAATTGACAAAAAAAAAACGCGTTTGATAAACATCTGTCGAAGAAAAAGTATGTTGACGGGAAGAAAGAAATCAATAATGCTCCTCGCTCCTGCCATCCAAAATCTGTATTCTCACAAGCAAGAAGCGTTGAACCTATGGAACTTGTTCGAAACACCAACATGTCTGCTCTTCTTCTTGTCTTGCTATCTTGCTGTTGTTTACAGTTTGGCTCTGCCACAGACACCATCACAGCAGCTAAATTCATCAACGACTCTGCAACCATCAACTCCAATAGCGGTGACTTCAAACTGGGATTTTTCAGCCCTCCAAATTCTACCGATCGGTATGTTGGGATATGGTATGTTGAAATTTCTGTGTTCACTGTCGTATGGGTTGCTAACAAAAACAATCCCCTCAAGAATTCCTCTGGAATTCTTACCATATCCGAAGATGGCAATCTGGTAGTGTTAGATGGGCAAAATAAGGTTCTTTGGTCTTCAAATTTAACAAATTATGTCGTCAATTCGAGTGCTCAGCTTTTAGATTCTGGAAACCTTGTCTTGCAAGGAAACATAACAGGGACATTCTTATGGGAGAGTTTCCAACATCCTTCTAATACATTCATCGAAAAGATGAAAATTAGTACGGATGTTAAAACTGGTAAGAAAGTGCAGCTGAGATCATGGAAAAGCCATTCTGATCCATCCATTGGAAACTTCTCTGCGGGTATTGATTTTCGTAATCTTCCGGAACTTTTTATTTGGAATGGCAGTAGACTATATTGGCGGAGTGGTCCATGGAACGGCCAAGTCTTTATCGGAATACCGAACATGTATTCTGTATATCGTGATGGATTTACTCTTGTAGACGATAAAGAAGGAACATTCTATTTATCTTTTAGCTTTTCGAACGACACTTTCCCATATACTTATGTCTTGAATGAGCAAGGAAATCTACTTGAAGCATATTCCAACAACAGTGGGGAGGATTGGGCGGTCACGTGGTCATCTTTTAAGACTGAGTGCGATGTTTATGGCAAGTGTGGGGCATTTGGAAGCTGTAATTCACAGAATACACCAATTTGCAGCTGTTTACGGGGGTTTGAGCCAAAAAACACAGAAGAATGGAATAGAGGAAATTGGACAAGTGGATGTGTGAGGAGGACACCCTTGCAGTGCGAGAAGGTGAACAATGGCAGTGGTGGGGGCAAAAAAGATGGATTTTTGAAACTGACGATGATGAAAGTACCAGACTTTGAAGAATATTCGCCATATGCTCGTGGAGAAAAATGTAGAAATCTATGCTTGGAGAATTGTTCTTGTATTGCTTACGCATTTGATTCTGGCATTGGCTGTATACCATGGACAAGAAGCTTAATTGACGTTCAGAAATTCTCGAGTGGCGGAATTGATCTTTATGTTCGTTTGGCCTATTCAGAACTTGGTGAGTTGTTTCTGTTTTCTGTCAAAATTTATCTTATGCTTCAAATCATCCACTGCTGGTGCAGTTGTTAGGCTACTTTTATGTTAAAAAGTAGATAAAATTGTATTTCAAACAAAACAAGTCACCCCCCCAACTTGCCAAGCTTAGGAAGTCCTTGTAAGAGATAATTCTATTTTACCAACAAAACAAAAAGGTACATATTCTCTACCCTATTTGGAATGAATTAGTTTGATGTTTTCTTTGATTTACAGAAAAAGAGTGAAATGTTAAAGTAATTGTCTTAGTCACAGTGATCATAGGAGTAATATTCATTGGCATCTGCATTTACTTATTGCGGCGTTGGATGGCCAAACAAAAAGGTAATATGCACATTTCTCTATATAGCAAGGACCCTCTTGATCCTCTCTCCTCTCGTCTCTCTTCTTTGTATGCACATTTTTATTAGCTCAGTGGACTAAAAAAGCTACAATATTTCTATATAGAGATTGCTAACTACTATTGTATAAATACCCAGCAAGGAAGAAGAAAACCAAGGAGATGTTACTATTTCCTAGTGAAGACAAGTATGGAGACAGTTTGAACCAAGTTAAACTCCAAGATCTACCGTTATTCAATCTTCAGGAGCTGGCAAGTGCAACAAACAACTTCCATCTATCAAATAAGCTTGGGCAGGGTGGATTTGGTCCCGTATACAGGGTAATGGTTGTTCTTGTAGAGGGTTATTGACTAACAATTTGAATATATAGTCACTTGGTTGTTGTTTGTTTATAGGGAAAATTATTGGATGGACAAGAAATTGCAGTAAAAAGACTTTCAAAAGCCTCTGGACAAGGGCTAGAAGAATTTATGAATGAGGTGGTGGTGATCTCTAAACTCCAACACCGGAATCTTGTTAGACTCCTTGGCTGTTGTGTTGAAATGGAAGAAAAGATGTTGGTCTATGAATACATGCCAAACAAAAGTTTGGATGCATTTCTCTTTGGTTAGTTCATGCTTATGCCTTTATTAGTATCTTCCAATATTACAATCTAAAATGATCTACATCAAGAGACAAAAGTGAATGATATTCTTGGTTGTGGTATTTTAGTCTCTAAAATCATACTATTTTTTATGTGACTTCACCATATTAACTTCTATTACAAATGTAACATTCATTCACCTTTCAAGTTTTATTCAAGTGCAGTTTATTTGTCTAACTTGTTTAGAATAATTTCATTAGATTCAATCAAATCAAAACTACTAGATTGGAGAAGACGCTTCAACATTATGGAAGGAATTGGTCGAGGTTTGTTGTACCTTCATAGGGATTCCAGATTAAAGATTATTCATAGAGATTTAAAGGCAAGTAACATCTTGTTAGATGGAGAGCTAAATCCAAAAATATCAGATTTTGGCATGGCTAGGATTTTTGGGGGTAATGTAGATCAGGCCAATACTACAAGGGTTGTTGGAACATAGTAAGTACGTTGTTTTACCAAATGCATTATGATACAAATCTTAATATTTGAGATAACTAGATTTGTATGTCTTATTGTTAAAATTCAGTGGCTACATGTCCCCTGAATATGCAATGGAAGGACGCTTTTCAGAGAAATCAGATGTCTTCAGCTTTGGAGTGTTGTTACTAGAGATAGTTAGTGGGAGAAGAAACAATAGTTTTTATGATGATGAGCATGCCATGAACCTTCTAGGATTTGTAAGTCTCCCTCTATCTCATTGCCTCATTTTTTTTTTTAGAACTTTCATTGCTTGTTTCTTATGAGTTTTAGTATTGACGCTCCCTAAGAATTTGAATCCTGTTTTCATGTCTCTAGGAGTGGAAAATGTGGAATGCAAACAACATTGTGGCATTAATAGACCCGATGATGATACATGAATCCTGCTTTGAAATGGAAATTTTGAGATGCATACATGTCGGGCTGCTATGTGTGCAAGAATCTGCTAAAGATAGGCTAACTGTATCCATTGTTATTTCCATGCTCAAAAGTGAGATTATTGATCTACCTCTTCCAAAGCAACTTGCATTCACTGAAAGGCAAATTGCCCCAGATACTGACTCCTCTCAACACAACCCATGTAAATGCTCCGTTAACAATGTTACTATTACAATGGTTCAAGGCCGATAGCTAGTATGTTAGTTTGATTTTCGACTTGTTAATTGTATGATTTACGTAGTAGGAACAGTTTTATCATGAATTGCTATGGGGCAGTTTTTTTCTTACAATTCTAATTCAAATCATTCAAGAATCGTAAAAAGCTTACCCCTTGAGTTCTCTTGAAGCTTTTACTTCTCCACAAGCCTCTCTCTCCTTAGCTTTCCTTTCTCTTCCTTTCTCAAGTCTCTCTCCCAAACTCCTTCTCAAAACTCTCGTGTCGCTCTCTGTTTTCTCCACGGCCTTTCGAAGACATTGAAGAGAACAAAACAATCCAGTTGAGCAATATTCAAGATGACCAGTGGGGTTCAAGAGATTTCCTTATTGGATCCATTCCAAGCAGACAGGGTAAATACAGGGCATTTCAGCGGTCCAACGTTCGTAGCTCCCTCTGAGGTGACTTTAACCTCTGTTTTTCTAGGTTGTTGATTCTGCAATCAGTTGAGACCTGTTTTGTTTCACGTGGAGAATTCAACGTCTTCTTTATGAACTCTGTCAAGTTCTCACTTCTCAGTTAGGAAACTAGAAAACAAGGAAGGAAGAAGACGACTGAAAACAGAGTAGTTTGGAGAATGAAATGATTCTCTGATATTATTGAGTAATCGGAGATTACAGATATATACATACACATGTAATAATACGTGGATCAAATACAATCAGCAAATTTAACTAACCGCCAACTCATCTTAACTAACTCAGCTAACTTCAACTAATCTAACTGTCAGCAACTCAAAAGAACAAGGTGGAGTGGAGGGGGATCTCCACCCCATTGTAGAGGGGTGGGCCCTCACCCGCCACCTCTGCTTTCATTTTTATTTTGTTAAACATAATTGAAATTTCTTACAAACTAGTTTCTTAGTATTATGTGTCTACTTTATTAGGTGACTTAATAAAGTAGTTTGTGAGTATTATGTCCCTTTCATAATTGGTCTACTGTGAAAGTTTCTCAATGTGCCAATTTCAGAGCACATTATTTAGCAAAATAGGCGGCTTCTAATCTTGTTTTTGGAAATATTCTCATAGGATTTCGCATTCTTTCTTCCATCCGAATTCAAAGAGTGAAAGATGCTTCCTTGAAGCTATTTTCTCGCATTCAATTAGAAAATATATATATATATATATGGAGTATTTTTTTTTCCTTGTTTGCTTGTTTGTTTTGTTTTTGTTTTGTGTGGGTATAATTATAAATTTTCAAGGGTTACATTAGAGAAATGAACAGAATTTTTACAGAATTAGATGGAATAACTATTTAATAATGGTTCACATATCAATGAGCTATTAGATAAAATTGGAAAAACAATAATTAATTAATTTGATAATGACTTAAACCGCAAGAACCAATCTAGTAATTTTCCCAAAATTAATCTCTCAATGATATCTTAGTGAAGCATAATGAATGAAAAGTCTTATACCGGTCCCCCACCCCAAATAGATTCAACCTTTGATCAAGAAAAAGATTAGAATGAAAATCTTATTCTTAATTTTTGTAGAAAGTTTGTAGGATTTTGCATATGCAACTAAAAGTTTTTAAAAATTAGAATTACTTGTTCCACTAACAATAAAATTCTCTCAATTTCAAGTAAAATGAAAATAAACCATTTTATAGTTTGGATTAAATTTCACATTTGTGGTCGTTGTGTAACCATTAAATACAACAAAATAAAACATAATAAGTGAAATGGTTTTTCAATTTAAAGTGGGCAGATAATTTTTCTGCTCGAGTAATGCTGTAACACCCCTAGCCCATTAAGGCTAGGTTTGTCACCTTTCTTCTTTTACAATATATATTTTTTTTTTGCAAAGATCTATAGGGTCTATCAGAGTACTTGACTTTTTTTCTTTTCAAAGAGTATAATAAATATATAAAACATTTATCAAAATATTTTAATATAAGCGGAATTAGAAAAACATAACTTCAATTGCGGAATATCATATTATTACAATAACTGTCTTAAAAAGACTATGAAATTTTAATAGTTATCCCCGCCCCCATTCCGGCCTTATATTCCAGCAAGTTTTCTACCTGAAAACAAGAAATAAAACTGAATGAGCCCAAAGGGGGCCCAGCAATTAAAATTCACCACCATAAATAGTTTTACTCATTGTTCTCAGTTTTTGAAAACTGTTTTTGCAAATAGATTTACAACCAACCATAATAATAAATGTATGTACGGGTGCATCTCCTGTAACATATACATACTATTACATCTAGTAAGAAATCATCGTCATAAATCATTCTTGTAAATAATCATTGTAAAACATCATTATATTGCATCATTGTAAATCATCACCATGTTGCATCATTGTAAATCATTATCATAAATCATCATTAAAAATTATCACAGTAAATTATTGATGCAATTATCTTGTCATTTTCTCATTTTAAGGCCCATGTACACTATTACCCCTGTGCACGAGGGTTGCGGGTCCTTATGACCATGGCACTGAATTGTGGCCTCAGCCATGCCTGGCCGTCAATTAACTCTTTTACTTGGTGCACTCAACAGTCTGTTGATGAAATACCACTTTCTTGCATAATTTTCTTTAGCGATTTCGCCTTCGTCCGAGTATCGGTACCGAACTCCTCTCACTCTTTCTTTCTTGGGGCCAAAATTCTCCTCTATACATGTGCCCTCATTTCATAAACATTCATAACATTTCTCGTACTTTTCTTTATACAACTCATTCATAACATTTCTTGTACTTTTCTTTGTATTTCTTTTGATACATCTTAGGGCAATATGTATGAGGGTTTTATTATCATTTTATAATCATCATTTTCACAAAAAGAAATTCATCTTTATCAATCTTTCATGCATACCATATAACTTCATAATATGTAAATAACAATAAATAAATGTTTACAAATATACATAAATTGCATGACATGATAACTTTAGAAGGGGTAGTGAATGTACTTACCTTTAGACTGCAGTTATGAGAAATCTTTTAACATGCTAATTAATCACCTTGAGAGATAATTGTAGTCATTCCATTCTGTTTAATCAATTTCTAATTAATAACTTAAAATCAAGGGAAAAGTATATTTTAGCCCCCCCAAACTACCGGCCTTTTATAATTTAGCCCCACAAACTTTCAATTGGTATAAAATAGCCCCTCAAATTACTAACATCTTATAAAATAGCCCCCTCCATTAGTTTAAACCGTTAAAATAGATGGAAAACACAAAACTACGTCGTTTTGGGTATTAGAGTTACGAAAATACCCCTGATCAATTAAAAAATTAAAAAGGGACTGAAACAGCGTTGTTTCAGTCCCTTTAACTATTTCCCTTTCTTCTTCTCCCCCTCCCCGTGTTCTCTGCAATTTAGATCTAATCTGATATCTGGGGAATGAGAAATGCATTTTTCTGGGATCTTGCTTTGTTTTCTGGTTATGGTTGCGTTGTTGTTGTTTTTTTGTTTTTTGTTGATTTAGGTTCTATTAATTGGGCATTTTGGGAGTGCTTTGATTGCTTTTGAAAAAAAGGATTAGAAGAGAGAAAGGGATGCTTTGAATTGATTTTAGATCTTAAAAGTGACTCACTAAAGGTTTGTTGCTTTGATATTGAAGTGGTTGACACCATTGGATTTGGATTGCATTTGTGAAATAGATAGAATTTGGTGTATATCGTAAAAATGTTTTAAATGGGTTTTAGGAAACAAATTAATGTTTTACGCTAGTTGTTTGATAATTTGACATCTGAGAGAGCTTACGGTCTTTCTCAAAGTGAGCTTTGGACGACTACGTGGTTTAATGGTTTAATCTTTTCATTTCTAAGGACAAACAAGACAGAAGCAAAACATTCAAAATTTTGTTTTCTATTTTATTGTTTACTTGGCAACCAAAAAGAGTGCTGTTGTTTCACATTCTCTGTTAGGCGTGGTGTTTAATCAAAGGACGATGTTGTGATTTGTGATTGATACTATCGGTTGGATCTAGTTGGGTTCTATTGGTGTATAGGGGGCGTGTGTGCAGAGAACACGGGGAGGGGGATAAGAAGAAAGGGAAATAGTTAAAGGGATTGAAACGACGCCGTTTCAATCCCTTTTAATTAAAAATTTTTTAATTGACTAGGGTATTTTAACTCTAATATCCAGCGACGTAGTTTTTGTTTTTTCATCCATTTTAACATTTAAACTAACGGAATTTTATTTTATAAGAGGTTGGTAGTTTAAATTTATTTTATCTGGAATTGAAAGTTTAAATAAATTACAAAAAGCTGGTAGTTTAAGAGGCTAAAATATATTTTTCCCTAAAATCAAACTCTATGAACTTTAACAAATAACCAAGGATCCAAGGGAGTAACCTTACCTTATATGAATCCAATAACATATCATTTATATGACATAATTTTTTCTTCCTCTCTTTCATGTTCTTTATTGTCTCTTTTATCCAAAATCTCCAACTTCCCTCTGTCTCGTCTCCCTCTCTGCTCTCTCACCCAGTCTCTCTTCAATCATCTTTCTTGCTTCTTTCTTCCTACAGCTTTGTTTCTCTCCCTCTCCTTCTCATTCTGCACTTCTCCTTCTCTCTAGCTACCAGCCCTTTCACTCACGGTCTCATTTAATAAAATTAGTGAGAACTTGAGTGGGAGGGTATGTAAGTCAAGGAGATGTGAAATAAAGTAATTTGAGTGGTGTGGAGAAGAGATAATGAAGTAGGGAAATAAGTGTTGTGGGAGGAAAGAGAAAGGAGAAAAAGAAAGAAAAGTATCCAAAAGAAAGAAAGTGGGGTTGTCAGATAAGAAAAAATGGGAAGAAAGAAAGAAAATGAGATAAGGAGACATGTGGTGGGGTTTAGGTGGTTGGAGAAAAATGGGAAAGAAAACAATAAAGGAAGAAAGTAATAAGAAAATGGTAGGTGTTGAACGTGGGGTGAGTTTACTTAATAAACAATAAAAGATATCTAATGATTGCCATTAACATATATGAAACCACATGCAAAGAATCTTCCTCACTTATTAAAATCCATCATCATCCACTTTTGGCATCACATGAACTTTCTCATTTGTTCTCTCACCTTCTCATCTTTTCCTTTGACTTTTCTCCATTTTATTTTCTTTGTTTCACATGAAAGAAGTTCCTTCCTTCAATAAATCCGGCTATTTCAAAAGTCATAAAGAACTACTAAAGTCAACAAGTTTGATTGCAATATCACACTCTCACCCACTCCCATAATTATTGCAATGGACACTACTCTATAATAAGATTACTCTAACTTACCGACTATTATTAACTCTCATACTATCCAATCCATCTAATTAAATCACGGTCAACTCCTAAATTATTTCATAACATAATTTATTAAAATCAAGAGAACCATTATGTCAGTTTCTCACATTAATTGGTAATTTCTCAATAATTAATATTGCACCAAAATAAATATCGAAATAGTCCTATTATCTTATTATCACATCATAAATCATATTAATAAAATCTAGGGTGCTACAAATGCTATTCTTCACACTCATTTGCCATATTTATTTTATATCGACTGACTGAGTGTGTATTTTAAGTGGCTGATATGGAAAGTCACTTAAATTATAAATAGGTTTGAATCATTTGATTAATAAGTCAGTCGGTACGAAAATGTGTAAATAGGTGTGAATAGTGCATTTCCTATGGTCAAGTGGAAAATTATCTTATCATTCAAAGATAAAAACTTTTTGGACCCTTCAATTTCCAAGAGTCCATCTAACTTAACTTTTTAGTTAAATTTAGTGGAAAATTATCATTTCTCTAAATGGATAATTTTCTCCAAGAGCTTGCCGTTTTTCTATTATGTTGTTTTTTCTTAAAAAGATCATCACAAGAGCAATTACTGGGGTTTTAGAGAAGAGGAATTTGGAGTATCTTGGATTTCTCACAGCATCAATTTTTGCTGTGTGGGTGCGAGAGATGGGGAAGAAAAGAGAAAATAATAGTAATAATAATATTTAAAAATGATATTTAATTAGAAAAGACGGTTAAAATAGATGTGCGTTTTGCTAGAGTGCTTATAATGAAAAACTTGTAGCCAAAATAAAAAAATAAAAAATTTGTATTTTGAGTGCTAAACTAAAATAAACAAAGGGTAGTTTAATCGTTACTACCAATAAGCGGAGGTCTCTAGTTGAATCCTCTCCCCATCTTGTGTGGACATGTCAAAAAAAAAAAAAAAAAAGCTTGCCGGAGATGCTCTTTGGTCATGGATAGGTGTGAATTGTCCAATTAATAAGTCAGTTAGTATGCAAAAAGTGTAAATACGCGTGAATAGCACGTTACTCAATACTAATGGTCAAGTGGAAAATTGAAGGGTCCAGAATGTTTGTATCTTTGAATGATTAGAACTCTTGATAGAAATATCCGTCCGTGAAAATTACGTACAAAGACGAGAAGCAATGAGGCAAAAGAATACAAAAAGGTGTTGAAATTTAGATGTCCAAAAGGTTTGTATCTTTGAATGATAAGAACTCTTGATAGAAATATCTGTCCATGAAAATTACGTACGAAGACGAGAAGCAATGACTCAAAAGAATACGAAAAGGTGTTAAAATTTAGATATGCACTTGGTCGAGGGGATGCAACAGCCTTTGCAATTGATATTGAAGAGTCTGGGCATACAAAGGAGAACTGAAGCAGGTTTTCTTGAGAAGGAGCCAACAGGTAACTCTGAGGTGAATAAGGGACACATCTCTAGTTTTACAACCATCGGCATAGACTTTTTTACATGGTTGTAGAGATTCTTTTGGTTTTATGAGCTTCTTAGGGCTCTTGTGGCATGAGTTTGGAATTTTGGCGAAGTATCTTCTTAAAGTGCATGAAAAGTAGGAACAGAGGCAGATGTTAAAATCTCAAAAACTTCTTTTTTGTATTTTCTCTCTGCTTAATATCCGCCCTATTGACATCCTGATCCTGTTCACTTCATTTGCCATCTGCATGTATTTCAACCTTAGCTTCTCCTCTTAGATTGCAAATATCTGCCCCTTTTGATAAATTTGAATAATTTGAAACTGTTCTTGTTTCTATAAATCTTATTTCTTACTTCATTTTATTGTTGTCTTGGTTTTTGTTTATTTGTTAGGAAGTCATGAGCCATAATTTTTTTGTTTTTTAGTTGAAAGTGGATATTTGTAGGAGATTCCTCGAAGGCCTGAGTCAGACTATAAGATATCCCTATTCTTTCTTCTTCTTCTTAATCCTGCCTTCTGGAATTCAATATCTGCATTCCCACAAACGAGCAGCTTTGAAACTATGGGACTTGTTCGAAATACCAACTTGTCAGCTCTTCTTGTCTTGCTATGTTGCTTTCGTTTAGAGTTTGGCTCTGCCACAGATACCATCACAGCCGCAAAATTCATTAGCGACCCTGAAACCATAATCTCTAATGGCGGTGACTTCAAACTGGGATTTTTCAGCCCCCCAAATTCTACCTTTCGCTATGTTGGAATATGGTATGCTAAAATTTCTGTGCCCACTTTCATATGGGTTGCCAACAGGAACAACCCCCTCAAGAGTTCCTCTGGCATTCTTACCATATCCGAAGGCGGCAATCTGGTAGTATTAGATGGGCAAAAGAAGGTTCTTTGGTCATCAAATTTAACAAATTCTGTTGTCAATTCGAGTGCCCAGCTTTTAGATTCTGGAAACCTTGTCTTGCAAGGAAACACTACAGGGACATTCTTATGGGAGAGTTTCCAACATCCTTCTAATACATTCATCGAAAAGATGAAAATTAGTACGGATGTTAGAACTGGTAAGAAAGTGCAGCTGAGATCATGGAAAAGCCCTTCTGATCCATCCATTGGAAACTTCTCTGCGGCTATTGATGTTCGTAATCGTCCTGAATGTTCTATTCGTAATGGCAGCAGACTCATTTGGCGGAGTGGTCCATGGAACGGCCAACACTATATGGGAATACCGGACATGTATGCTGCATATCGTGATGGATTTACTGTTGTAGGTGATAAAGATGGAACATTCTTCTATTCAAGTTTTTCCTATTCGAACGACTCTTTCCCAATAAATTATGTCTTGAATGAGCAAGGAAATGTACATGGATTTTCCTTTAATGGGGAGGATTGGGAGGTCACGTGGTCAGCTTTGAAAACTGAGTGCGATGTTTATGGCAAGTGTGGGGCATTTGGAAGCTGTAATTCAATGAATTCACCAATTTGCAGCTGTTTACCGGGGTTTGAGCCAAAGAACACAGAAGAATGGAACAGAGGAAATTGGACCAGTGGATGTGTGAGGAGGACACCCTTGCAGTGTGAGAGGGTGAACAATGGCAGTGATGGGGGCAAAAAAGATGGATTTTTGAAACTGACGATGATGAAAGTGCCAGACTTGGCAGATTTGTCATCTGCTCCTGAAGAACAATGTAGAACCCAATGCTTGGAGAATTGTTCTTGTATTGCTTACGCATTTGATGCTGGCACTGGTTGTATGCCATGGACAAGAAGCTTAATTGACCTACAGAAATTCTCGGGTAGCGGAGTTGATCTTTATGTTCGTGTGGCCTATTCAGAACTAGGTGAGTTGTTTTGGTTTTCTGTCAAAGTTGTATCTAATGCTTCAAATCAACCACTGATGGTGCAGTTGTTTGGCTAATTTATATATCAAAATTGATAAAATTAAAGTAAATAGTCACAAGATAGTGATCATAGGAGTAATATTTATGTATATGCACTTACATATTGTGGCGTTGGATGGTTAAACAAAAAGGTAATATGAAATTCCTTTATAGCAAGAAGGAGGCTCAGCTTTTATATTTTCTTTTCTCCTCTTTCATTACTACTTAAAAAAAGAAATGGAGATGATTCCAACATTCCTATTAGATTAGTGGACTATCGAAAAGATGAAAATTAGTACATGTTAATTAAGAAAGTGCAGCTGAGATCATGGAAAAATTCTGATCCATCCATTGAAACCAAGGTATTGATGTTCGTAATCTTGAACATAATGGCAAGACTATATGGAGTTCCATGGAAGCCAAGCATGGAATACGAACATGTTAAATCCAAGATCGTGATGGATTATTCAATCTTGTAGACGATAAAGAAGGAACATTCCATCTATCAACGTATATTATGTCTTGAATGAGCAAGAAATCATATTAACAACAGTGGGAGGATTGACTAACAATTTGAATATATAGAACTGAGTTGATGTTTATAGGAAAGTGTGGGGATGGAAGCTGTAATTCACAGAAAAGACTTTCAATTTGCAGCTTTAGGGGTTTGAGCCAAAAACACAGAAGAATGGAATAGAGGAAATTGGTGGATGTGTGAGGAGGACATATTGCTATGAATAAGGTGAACAAAGTGGTGCATTTCTTTTGGTTAGTTCATGCTTATGACTTTATTAGTATCTTGATATATTAAAAATGTAATCTATGCTTGAGAATTGTTCTTGATATTGCTTACGCATTTGATTCTCATTGGCTGTATACCATTTAATAGAAATTCACCAAATTTTGATCTATTACATGGGTAAACTTGTTTTGGTCAAAATTTATCTTAGGATCTAATCATCCATCAGTTTATAAATGTTAAAATTCTTTATAAATTGTATGATCTTATTCATAGTCAATGAGATTTTCCAAGCTTAGGAAGTCCTAAGAGATAATTTATTTTACCATCAAAACAAAAAGGTACATATTCTCCATTATTTGGATGAATTAGTTTGATGTTTTCTTTGATTTACGTAAAAGAGTGAAATGCAAATAATTGTCTTTTGGTGATCAAAGTATATTCATTGGCATATGCATTTACTTAGGGCGTTGGATGGCCAAACAAAAGGTAATATGCACATTTCTCTATATAGCAGGACCCTCTTGATCCTCTCTCTCTTCTAGGAGAACATATTAGCTAGGACTAAAAAGCTACAATATTTCTATATAGAGATTAACTACTATTGTATAAATACAAAAGAAGAAGAAAACCAAGGAGATGTTACTATTTCCATTGAAGACAAGCATGGAGACTGTTTTTGAACCAAGTTAAACTCAGATCTACCGTTATTCAATCTAGTGGTTCGGCAAGTTAACAACAAACATGACTTCCATCATTTCAAGTTTTATTTGGTCCATATGGTAATGGTTGTTCTTGTAATTTCATTGATTCAACAATTTGAATATAGTCACTTGGTTGTTGTTTGTTTATAGGAAAATTATTGGATGGACAAGAAATTGCAGTAAAAAGATTTCAAAGATTCTGGACAAGGGCTAGATAGAATTTATGAATGAGGTGGTGGTGATTCTAAACTCCAACAATCGAATCTTAACTCCTATATCTATTTTGTTGAAATGGAAGAAAAGATGTTGGTCTATGAATACATGCCAAACAAAAGTTTAGGCATTTCTCTTGGTTAGTTCATGCTTATGCCTTTATTAGTATCTTCCAATTCATTTCAATACAAATGATCTACATCAAGAGACAAAAGTGAAAGATATTCTTGGTTGTTATTTTGGCTACATGTCAAAATGCATACATTTTTTATGATGTCTTCACCATGTTAACTTATTACAAGATAGTTAGTGGAGAATTCAATAAGTTTTATGATGAGTTTATGCACCTTCTAGAATAATTTGTAGTCTCTCTATCAAATCAAAACTACTAGATTGGAGAAGACGCTTTTAACATTATGGAAGGATCTGAGGTTTTTTGTACCTTCATAGGGATTCCAGGTTAAAAGATTATTCATAGAGATTTAAAGGGAAGTAATATCTTGTTAGATGGAGAGCTAAATCCAAAATATCGATTTTGGCATGGCTAGGATTTTTAATTAGATCGTGCCAATACTACAAGGGTTGTTGGAACATGTAAGTACCGTTTTCCTTCTAATGCCACATCTAAATACAAATCTTAATATTTGAAGAAGAAGAAAGATTTGTATGTCTTATTGTTAAAATTCAGGTGGCTACATGTCCCGAATATGCAATGGAAGGACGCTTATTTAGAAATCGATGTCTTGAGCTTTTGAATGTTAATTGTACTAGAGATATTGAGTGGAGAAAAACAATAGTTTTTATGATGATGAGCATGCCATGAACCTTCTAGGATGTAAGTCCCATCTAAAAAATGTTTAACCCTTTTTTTTAGAACTTTCATGGCTTGTTTCTTATGAGTTTTAGTATTGACGAGCGTTAAGAATTTGTATCCTGTTTTCATGTTTCCAGGCATGGAAAATGTGGAATGCGAACAACATTGTTGCGTTAATAGACCCAATAATACGTGAACCCTGCTTTGAAATGGAAATTTTCAGATGCATACACATCGGGCTGTTGTGTGTGCAAGAATTTGCTAAAGATAGACCAACTGTCTCCACTATTATTTCCATGCTTAAAAGTGAGACTCTTCATCTGCCTCTTCCAAAGCAACCTGCATTCACCGAAAGGAAAGTTGCCCCAGATATTGACTCCTCTCAACACAACCCAAGTAAATGCTCCATTAACAATGTTACTGTTACAATGGTTGAAGGCCGATAGCTAGTATGTTAGTTTGATTTTCGACTTGTTAATTATATGATTTACGTAGCAGGAACAGTTTTATCATACATTGCTCTGAGGCAATTTTTTTCTTACAATTCTTATTCAAATCATTCAAGAATCATAAAAAGTTTACCCCTTGAGTTCTCTTGAAGCTTTTACTTCTCCACAAGCCTCTCTCTCCTTCCTTAGCTTTCCTTTCTCTATCTTCCTTTCTCAAGTCTCTCTCCCAAACTCCTCCTCAAAACTCTCTTGTGTCGCTCTCTATTTTCTCCACGGCCTTTCGAAGACATTGAAGAGAACAAAGCAATCCAGTTGAGCAATATTCAAGATGACCAGTGGGGTTCATGAGATTTCCTTATTGGATCCATTCCAAGCAGACAGGGTAAATACAGGGCATTTCAGCGGTCCAACGTTCGTAGCTCCCTCTGAGGTGACTTTAACCTCTGTTTTTCTAGGTTGTTGATTCTGCAATCAGTTGAGACCTGTTTTGTTTCACGTGGAGAATTCAACGTCTTCTTTATGAACTCTGTCAAGTTCTCAGTTAGGAAACTAGAAAACAAGGAATGAGGAAGACGACTGAAAACAGAGTAGTTGGGAGAATGAAATGATTTTATGATATTATTGAGTAATATGAGATTACAGATATATATATATATACACATGTAATAATACGTGGATCAGATACAATCAACAGATTTAACTAACCGCCAACTCATCTTAACTAACTCAGCTAACTTCAACTAATTTAATTGTCAACAACTCAAAAGAACAAGCAGGAGTGGAGGGGAATCTCCACCCCATTGCAGAGGTGGTGGGCCCTCACCCGCCACCTCTGCTTTTATTATTTTGTTAAACATAATTGAAAATTCTTATAAACTAGTTTATGAGTATTATGTATCTACTTTTTTTCTTTTTCTTTTTTTGGGGGGAACTACTTCTAGCCCTCATGAACTATCGGGTGTCCTTTTGTCTCCGACTCCCCATGAACTTTCAAGTGCAATCCCTGATCCCCTCGAACTACCTAACCATAGCTAATAGCCCCTTCCGTCAGTCAGTTCCGTTGAAACTCACAGTTAACGTATTGTTTATAATATTTTGTTCACAATGAAGTAGAAAAATAGCATAAATATAAAATAACAATTAGTCACACAAGACACCAAAATTTAAGTGATTCGACTTAATAAACCTACATCTACTAGCGAAGATGATTTAGAAGATAATTCATTAACAAAAGGTGGAGTACAAATAAAATCACTCAAACCCAGAAGCTCCAATACATCCAAGCTCACTTTCACACAAAAAGAATTAAATACAAAAGATGAATATTCTCTAAATTCTCTAAGAGCTTGCTGTTTTTCTATTTTTTCTGCTTCATTTGTAATCCTAAAATTATTTTATCTCAACAAGCAATATTCACGATGACCAGTGGAGTTCATGAGATTCCCTTATTGGGTCCATTCCAAGCAGACAGGGCAAATACAGGGCATTACAGCGGTCCAACGTAGCTCCCTCTGAGGTGACTTTTACCTCTGTTTTTCTAGGTTGTTAATTCTGCAATCAGTTGAGGCCTTTTTTTGTTTCACGTGGAGAAATCAACATCTTCTTTATGAACTCTGTCAAGTTCTCAATTAGGAAACTAGAAAACAAGGAAAGAAGAAGACGACTAAAAACTGAGTAGTTGGGAGAATGAAATGATTATGATATTAATTTTGGTATAAAATTGCCATTCAACTGATTTAGTTTTTTCTTTGTTCTTGTATATATAGATAGAACAAAAGAAAAGTTTTTTTTTTTTTCTTTTTAACATGTCCACACAAGGGAAAGGGGGTTGAGAGATTCGAACTAGTGACCTTTGCTTCATTAGACGTGGTTCACAGCCGATTGAACTACCTATTAGGGACCAAAAGAGCAAGTTTAGTTGAACTAATGGCCTCTGTTTCATTAGGCGTGGTTTACAGCCGATTGAGCTACCTATTAGGGACCGAAAGAACAAGTTTAGTTGAATTGGGTTACTATTTTTGTAAGGACCCAGAAAAAAGCACAAGTCACATATGCATTATCACCCCAAACCCAAAAAGACTAATCAAATTGAACTTTCTTATAATCCCTTATAAAATCATAATTTCCACAATTTTTTGTTTTGCTTTTTTTTTTTTTTTTAATAATTTTTTATTTTAAGCAAATAAGGATACGGTACAAGAAAACAAAAAACCGAAAAAGGGTTGGGCTCCCCAACACCAATGCCATGCAAAACAGCAATTTAATGCAAAAAATACAAACGAATAGGAAATGGGCCAAAATATGGCCCGGTTCTCTGGATCTTGGTCAAGAAACTAAGAAATGGCACCAATAAAGTGGTGTTTTGAGCAAGCCAAAGAGGCACTGAATTCCCATCTGAATTTGTTGTACGTGTAGGGGAGAACTGATCTCTGGTTGATAAAGCAATCTCCACAAAAAGATCAAACTAGTGTAGCTGAAACCCACACACACATACACACAAAAAAAAAAAAAATTCCGGAAGCAATTTGTGTGGATACAATTATTCTAATAGAAAAGCTATTAGCAAACTTTGATTTACATATAATTGAGCCGCTATATTATGCAGACAACTCTAGTTACCAACTATTATATTGAGTATTTATGTTAAAGTGTCATAAATTGAGTATTTATGGTTCGATTACAGCCCTATTTACCATAGGTCTAATATCCATTTTATTTGGCAAATATTGACAAGACTATGTTACGATCTTTTAAGTGTACATGAGGCTTGAATAAGACTACCTCAATATTAAATTAAGGTAAACTTTGATGATGGGTTTATTCTCTTTGTTGTAGTCACCCATCACAAATGAGAGGTAGACGGGTTGGTTATGGCCTCACCCTCTATGGGGGCAGATGGAGGTTAGACGTGTCACGTGACTCCCCCTTCTCTTTTTTCTTTTTCATTTCTTTTTGTGTGTGTGTGTGTGTGGGTATAATTATAAATTTTCTACAGAATTAGATGGAAAGAACTATTTAACATTTAACACTGCTTTATTTGAAGCAATGCAGTTCATCACTGCAAACTGGCGGTGTGAAGTGAGCTCCCGAGCTCTAATGGTTCAAATATCAATGAGCTATTAGATAAAATTGGAAAAAAGCGATAATTAATTTGATAATTAATGACTTAAACTGCAAGAACCAATCTAGTAATTTTCCCAAAATTAATCTCTCAATAATTTCCTAGTGAAATAGCTTAATGATTGAAAAGTCATATACCCTCCACCCCAAATAGATTCAACCTTTTGTTCAAGAAAAAAATTAGAATGAAAATCTTATTCTTAATTTTTGTAGAAAGTCTGTAGGATTTTGCATATATATGGAACTAAAAGATTTTTAAAAATTAAAATTACTTGTTCCACTAACAATAAAATTCTCTCAATTTTAAGTGAAATGAAAATAAACCATTTCATAGTTCGGATTAAATTTTACATTTGTAGTCATTGTGTACACCATTAAATACATCAAAATGAAACCTAATAAGTTACTTAAGAGCATCTCCAAGACCCCATCTAACTTAACTTTTTGGTTAAATTTAGGGGGAAATTATCATTTATCTAAATGGATAATTTTCTCTAAGAGCTTGCTGTTTTTCTATTTTTTTTTTTTAAAAGATCATTGCAAGAGCAATTGCTAGTATTTAAGAGAAGAGGAATTTGGAGTATTTTTGATTTCTCACCACATCAATTTTTGCTGTGTGGGTGAGAGAGATGGGGAAGAAAAGGGAAAGATAAAATAATAATAATAATATTTAAAAATAATATTTAATTAGAAGAGACCATTAAAATAGATGTACATTCTGCTAGAGTGCTTATAATGAAAAACTTGTAGCCAAAATGAAAAAAAAAAAAAAAAAAATTTGTATTTTGAGTAGCAAAACTAAAATACCTTGCTGGAGATGCTCTTTGGTCATGGAAGGCGTGAATCGTCCAATTAATAAGTCAGTCGGTATGCAAAAAGTGTAAATACGCGTGAATATAGCGTTACTCAATACTAATGGTCAAGTGGAAAATCGAAGGGCCCAAAAGGTTTGTATCTTTGAATGATAAGAACTCTTGATAGAAATATCTGTCCATGAAAATTACGTACGAAGACAAGAAGCAATGAGTCAATACTCAATAGAATACAAAAAGGTATTAAAATTTAGATGTCCAAAAGGTTTGTATCTTTGAATGATAAGAACTCTTGATAGAAATATCTGTCCATGAAAATTACGTATGAAGACGAGAAGCAATGAGTCAATAGAATACAAAAAGGTGTTAAAATTTAGATATGCTCTTGGTCGAGGAGATGCAACAGCCTTTGCAATTGATATTGCAGGAGTCTGGGCCTACAAAGGAGAACTGAAGCAGGTTTTCTTGAGAAGGAGCCAACAGGTAACACTGAGGTTAATAAGGGACACATCTCTAGTTTTACAACCATCGGCATAGACTTTTTTACATGGTTGTAGAGATTCTTTTGGTTTTATGAGCTTCTAGGGCTCTTGTGGCATGAGTATGGAATTTTGGTGATGTATCTTCTTAAAGTGCACGAAAAGTGGGAACAGAGGCAGATGTTAAAATCTCAAAAAACTTCTCTTTTTTGTATTTTCTCTTCTCTGCTTAGTATCCGCCCTATTGACATCCTTTTCACTTCATTTGCCATCTGCATGTATTTCAACCTTAGCTTCTCCTCTTAGATTGCAAATATCTGCCCCTTTTGATAAATTTGAATAATTTGAAACTGTTCTTGTTTCTATAAATCTT
The DNA here is from genome assembly GCA_013348765.1 of Carpinus viminea. NCBI lineage: Eukaryota > Viridiplantae > Streptophyta > Magnoliopsida > Fagales > Betulaceae > Carpinus > Carpinus viminea. Next base: position 64,752,222 of record CP054667.1, read on the forward strand.
ATTTCTTACTTCATTTTATTGTTGTCTTGGTTTTTATTTGTTTGTTAGGAAGTCATGAGCCATAATTTGAGTTTTTGTTTTTTAGTTGAAAGTGGATATTTGTAGGAGATTCCTAGAAGGCCTGAGTCAGACTATAAGATATCCCTATTCTTCTTAATCCTGCCTCCTGGAATTCAAAATCTGCATTCTCACAAACGAGCAGCTTTGAAACTATGGGACTTGTTCGAAATACCAACTTGTCAACTCTTCTTGTCTTGCTATGTTGCTTTCGTTTAAAGTTTGGCTCTGCCACAGATACCATCACAGCCGCAAAATTCATTAGCGACCCTGAAACCATAATCTCCAATGGGGGTGACTTCAAACTGGGATTTTTCAGCCCCCCAAATTCCACCGATTGGTATGTTGGGATACGGTATGCTAAAATTTCTGTGCCCACTTTCATATGGGTTGCTAACAGAAACAATCCCCTCAAGAATTCCTCTGGAATTCTTACCATATCCGAAGATGGCAATCTGGTAATTTTAGATGGGCAAAAGGAGGTTATCTGGTCAACAGGTTTAATAAATTCTGTTGTCAATAGTGCCCAGCTTTCAGATTCTGGAAACCTTGTCTTGCAAGGAAACACTACAGGGACATTCTTATGGGAGAGTTTCCAACATCCTTCTAATACACTCATCGAAAATATGAAAATTAGTACGGATGTTAGAACGGGTAAGAAAGTGCGGCTGACATCATGGAAAAGTCCTTCTGATCCATCCATTGGAAACTTCTCTGCCGGTCTTGAGGTACGAAATATTCCTGAATTTTTCATCTGGAAAGGTAGTAGACCATATTGGCGGAGTGGTCCATGGAACAGTCGGATCTTTATTGGAGTACCGGACATGTATTCTTCATATCTTGATGGATTTAGAGTTGTACAGGATACAGGAGGAACATTCTTTGCAACTTTTACCTTTCCGAACATGCCTTTCGCAACAACAGTTGTCTTGAATGCGCAAGGAAATCTACAGCAAACATATTTCGAGAACAATGGGGATGATTGGAGGATCGGGTGGTCAGCTTTGAATACTGAGTGCGATGTTTATGGCAAGTGTGGGGCATTTGGAAGCTGTAATTCACAGAATTCACCAATTTGCAGCTGTTTACGGGGATTTGTGCCAAAGAATACACAAGAATGGAATGGAGGAAATTGGACAAGTGGATGTGTGAGGAGGACACCCTTGCAGTGTGAAAGGGTGAACAATGTCAGCGAAGGGGGCAAACAAGATGGATTTTTGAAACTGACGAAGATGAAAGTCCCAGACTTGGAAGATCGGTCAACTGTTGTTGAAGAACATTGTAGAAACCAATGCTTGGAGAAATGTTCTTGTACTGCTTACGCTTATGATTCTGACATTCGTTGTATGTCATGGACAAGAAGCTTAATTGACCTACAGAAATTCCCGAGTGGCGGAGTTGATCTTTATGTTCGTGTGGCCTATTCAGAACTTGGTGGGTTGTTGTGGTTTTCTGTCAATGTTTATCTAATGCTTCAAATCATCCACTGATGGTGCAGTCGTTTGGCTAATTTATGTTGCAAAATTGATAAAAATGAATTTCAAGCCAACCACCATCACTCCCCAACTTCCGAAGCTAATTAAGGAAGTCATTGTAAAAAATAAATCTGTTTTACCAAAAAAAGGTACATATTCTCTAGCCTATTTTGGATGAATGAGTTTGATGTTTTCTTTGATTTACAGATAAAAAGGAAAATGTGAAAGTAATCATCACAGTCACAGTGATCATAGGAGTAGTATTCACTGGCATCTGCACTTACTTATTGTGGCATTGGATGGCTAAGCAAAAAGGTAATATGCAAATTCCTCTTTATAGCAGGATGGAGCCTCCAGTTCCTCTCTATATCTTCTTTTCTCTCCTCTTTCATTACTACTTACCACCAAAAAAAAAAAACGAAAGCTGATATGCACATTCCTATTAGCTTAGTGGACTAAGAAAAGTTACAATATTTGTACATAGAGATTACTAACTACTATTGTATAAATATCCAACAAGGAAGAAGAAAACCAAGGAGATGCTATTGTTGAACATAAGGGAAGCATATCCAAAATTTCCTGGTGAAGACAAGCATGGAGACAGTTTGAACCAAGTTAAACTCCAAGATCTACCGTTATTCAATCTTCAAGAGCTAGCAAGTGCAACAAACAACTTCCATCTATCAAATAAGCTTGGGCAGGGTGGATTTGGTCCTGTATACAGGGTAATGGTTGTTCTTGTATAGGGTTATTGACTAACAATTTGAATATATAGTCACTTGGTTGTTGTTTGTTTATAGGGAAAATTGTTGGATGGACAAGAAATTGCAGTAAAAAGACTTTCAAAAGCCTCTGGACAAGGGCTAGAAGAATTTATGAATGAGGTGGTGGTGATTTCTAAACTTCAACACCGGAATCTTGTTAGACTCCTTGGCTGCTGTGTTGAAGGGGAAGAAAAGATGTTGGTCTATGAATACATGCCAAACAAAAGTTTGGATGCATTTCTCTTTGGTTAGTTCATGCTTATGCCTTTATTAGTATCTTCCAATATTAAAATCTAAAATGATCTACATCAGAGACAAAAGTGAATGGTATTCTTGGTTGTGGTATTTAGTCTAAATAAAATTATACTATTTTTATGTGACTTCACAAATTTACTTTTATTTCAAACATGATGTTCATTCACCTTTCAAGTTTTATTTCTTTTTTCTAATTTGTTTAGAATAATTTCATTAGATTCAATCAAATCAAAAGTACTAGATTGGAGAAGACGCTTCAACATTATTGAGGAATTGGTGAGGTCTACTATACCTTCATAGGGATTCAGATTAAAGATTATTCATAGAGATTTAAAGCAAGTAACATCTTGTTAGATGAAGAGCTAAATCCAAAAATATCGATTTTGGCATGGCTAAGATTTTTGGGAGTAATGTAGATCAGGCCAATACTACAAGGGTTGTTGGAACATAGTAAGTACCTTAGTTTTAAATTCATTACCATACAAATCTTAATATTTGAGATAACTAGATTTGTATGTGTTTTATTGTTAAAATTCAAAGGTTACATGTCCCCTAATATGCAATGGAAGGCGCTTTTCAGAGAAATCGGATGTCTTCGACTTTGGAGTATTGTTACTTGGAGATAGTTAGTGGAGAAGAAACAATAGCTTTTATGATGATGAGGAGGACATGAACCTTCTAGGATTTGTAAGTCTCCCTCTTGTTGCCTCATTTTTTTTAGAATTTTCAATTGCATGTTTCTTATGAGTTTTAGTATTGATGCTAAGAATTTGAAATCCTGTTTCATGTTTCAGGCATGGAAAATGTGGAATTTAGACAACATTGTGGCATTAATAGACCGATGATATGTGAACCTTGCTTTAAATGGAAATTTTGAGATGCATACATGTCGGGCTGTGTGTGCAAGAATTTGCTAATGATAGGCCAACTGTATCCATGGTTATTTCCATGCTTAAAAATGCTAGCTCCTCTATTAACAATGTTACTGTTACAATGGTTCATGGATAGCTAATATGATTTGACATGTTGAAAGTCCTATTAGAATCAAAATATTTGTGAAAGATATATGCTAATGAATCTTTTGGTTATTCAAAGTTAGCATATAGTATTTCCAAACTCTATTAAGTAGTAGGTTCTGATTTTCAACTTTAATTATATGATTTACGTAGTAGGAACAGTTTTATCAGAAATTGCAATTTTTTTTTTCAATTCTAATTCAAATCATTCAAGAATCATAAAAAGCTTACCCTTGAGTTCTCTTTGAAGCTTTTACTTCTACACAAGACTTTCTCTCCTTCCTTAGCTTTCTCTCTGTTTTCTCCACGGCCTTTCGAAGACATTGAAGAGAACAAAACAATCCAGTTGAGCAATATTCAAGATGACCAGTGGGGTTCATTAGATTCCCTTGTTGGATCCATTCCAAGTAGATAGGGCAAATACAGGGCATTATAGCGGTCCAACGTAGCTCCCTCTGAGGTGACTTTAACCTCTGTTTTTCTAGGTTGTTGATTCTGCAATCAGTTGAGACCTGTTTTGTTTCACGTGGAGAATTCAACGTCTTCTTTATGAACTCTATCAAGTTCTCGGTTAGATAGCTAGAAAACAAGGAAGGAAGAAGACGACTGAAAACAGAGTAGTTGGGAGAAGGAAATGATTCTCTGAGATTATTGAATAACATGTAATAACACGTGGATCAAATACAATCAACAAATTTAACTAACTGCCAACTCAGCTAACTTCGACTAATCTAACTGTCAACAACTCAAAAGAACAAGGTGGAGTGGAGGGGGATCTCCACCCCATTGCAGAGGTGGTGGGCCCTCACCCGTCACCTCTGCTTTTGTTTTTATCTTGTTAAACAAAATTGAAATTTCTTATAAACTAGTTTATGAGTATTATGTGTCTACTTTATTACGTAACTGTAGGTGACTTAATAAAATTGTTTGAGTATTATGTATTTTCATAGCTGGGTCTCCCCGAAAGTTTATTGATTTACCAGTTTTAGAGTATATTCTTTAGCAAAATTGGTCGCTTCCAATTTTGTTTTTTGAAGCAATTCCCACATGATCTCACATTCTCTCTTCCATCCAAATCCAAAGTGAAAAAAAAAAAAAAATCCTTTCTTGTAGCCCTTTTCTCGCATTTAATTAGGAAAAAAAAACCTTGGTAATGTGGCAAAAACTCTATAAATAATTTGGATGAAAAACTAATAGAATGAATATTTTTTGAAGTGATTAAATCATAGGAAGTGATTTAAGAAAAAAAAAAAACCTTATGCAGTAATTTTTAAGAAAGTTAATATATATATACACACATTTATTTTCCCTATAATTTTTATCATGTTCGCCGTAAATTTTAATGCAAACTATCAATTATTTAAGCATGTAATATTGTGAATTTTATATTAAACCAACATGGAGATCTTACCTAAATCTTACCATAATAGACAACTTCAAATCCTCTAACACAAAATGGTAAATGACATTATAGCCTTGGTTATAACTTTTGGGGGAAACTACATTTAATTTATGCAATGTCTCCTCCAATGTTAATAATCGGACTGTAATGTACATATGGTAAAGATCAGCAGTCTTGTACTTTTTAAAGTCAATGTAATCAAGATAGCAGTCTAGTATGTGCTTGGAAATTAAACTCGTTTCTTTATTCCTTCCTTCGCGTTTGGCGGCAAGTATCACCTCTTCTACATCACATGGCTAAAGAGGATCCTACAATTTAACTTGATATCGTATAAAGATTACCTCGATTACAAGAAAAACGTGAGATTCAGATTCCGCCACAAGCCTTTAAATTTCCAAATCTTAATCAATATGTATTTTGATTCAAATGTACTATAGATCTAATTATTTATTCCTTATATATATATTGGAGAGACATTACAAAACAGATAATAGCTAGAAAATGACAAATATAATTAACCCAAACTTTTGTCTATACTATGCTCATTAATTGGACTGTGCATGGGAAGAACCAGCTGTAAAGATCTTTTTAGCAGTCTTCTTAACGACATATGCATGATAAAGATAAAGTTCACATAAGTGGGCTATTTACTGGACCACTTTCTCTTTATTCCTTCCCATTTATTTAAGTATCACCCTTTCTACATCACATGGCTAAGGCGGGTTCTACACTTCAATTTTGTTGAGTATATTTGTGTGAGCGTAAAAAAGATAGAGTACTATATATGTTGGAGAAATGTAAGAAATATGATCGAGTAGTTAATATAGTATGGTTGGGTCCAAACCCATAAGCTTAAACTTTTGGATTTAATGGTGTATAACATGCTATATTATATGTTCATTAAAAGATTCCCCAAGTATCAATATCGTATAAAGGTCACCTTGATTACAAGAAGCATTATCATTTGTGATTCAAATTAATGTGTTGAGCTTAGAAATCCCATGATTCCTTTCGTGGATAATGGCATGATCCATTGTAAAGAGGGACAATTTCTTTGTAAGCTAATGCTTTTTTTTTTCCCCCATCAGCTTGATTACCAAGTGCTCCATTTGCTTCTAGAACAATTATCAAGGTAGGAAATAGAGACAACTTTGGGACCCAATATAGCTAATATTGTCGGTGAACTCGTGAGCCTATATAAGTATGACTGAGGGAATTATACAAGTATGTGGCTGAGTTGAGATATATACATGCAACTTTCTCAAACTTCAAATTAAATGTTGAACGACAAAACTTGAGATTCAAAATTCACTTCCCTAGCCATTCTTTGCATTTGTTTTCTCACCAACCCACAAGAGGTATGTGGTTTATCCTTTTTAATGTTCTATAAGAGGTACCATGCACCTGCCATCAATGTATTTATGCAATCCTTGTGTATGTGTTTATAGTTTGTCCATAAAGTTCGTCTTCACCATTCTCATTTTTATTAAAAATTATTTAGTCTTTGTGTGGATACAATTATTCTAATAGAAAAGCTATTAATAAACTTTGCTTTACATATATATTGAGCCGCTAGATTAACAATTTATTAGTGACGTGTGAATCTTCACACATCACTAATTAATGATGTGTTACTGTTCACACGTCACTAATTAGTAACATGCAAATGTTAACATGTCACTATTTTTTTTTAAGTGACGTTTTACTCTTTGACACGTCACTATTTGGTGACGTTTTGAAAATCAGGGTACTATAGAAATGTCACTCAAATCCTGAATTTTTTGTAGTGAACTCTAGTTAATTACCAACTATTAATAATTATATTGAGTGTATTTATGTTTAAGTATCATAAATTGTCGTTCAAAATAGCAGAATATCTATACACTTAAAAACTAACACTTACAAGTTCTGATGTTGAACAAGCTGAAAGAAAGGAGAAAGAAAATTAAGCAATCAAAGGAAGGATATGTCGTTTAGCCACATCTTTACCGTACTGAATGAGAAATATGATGAATGGAACATCCAGTTTTTTGTTCTATTGAGTCTCCTACTACAGGCCATTCTAATTCTGGTTGCACCATTCAGAAAGAGAACAGAAAGTGCGATGGTACAATTGTTGATCTGGTCAGCCTACATACTGGCCATTTGGACCAGTAACTTTACAGTGGGACTTATTTCCAACGGTAAAAAAAATCCAGAATATTCTCTGGCATTCTGGCGTTTTGGGCTCCATTTCTTTTGTTACACCTCGGTGGTCCAGATACCATAACTGCTGTTTCTTTGGAGGATAATGCCCTCTGGCTAAGGCAGCTGGTTGGGCTCCTAGGCCAATTTGTTCTCTTCGGCGAATCCTTCAGCCAATACCGTCCCACAAACAAGTTATGGCTCCCTACTTTCCTTCTGTTTCTTGCTGGAACCATCAAGTATGGTGAGCGAACACGTGCTTTATATCTCGCAAACCTGAAAAACTTCCGGAAATTGAATCTTTCAGCAGCGGACCCAGGGCCTAACTATGCAAAGCTCATGGAGGAATACGCTTCGAAGAAAGAGGCCAGACTCCCAACACAAATAGAGAAGATACGAGAACCTAATCAAGAATCCAAGACTTCACGTTATGTAGTAGAAGAAGGCAAGCTGGATGATGATCTTGCGGCGGTGAAACATGCTTATCGCTTCTTCAGTATCTTCCAGGGTCTCATTGTGGATATCATCTTTAGTTTCCGGGAGCGCGAAGAGAGCCGGCAGTTTTTCCAGAAGAGAAACTCAGAGGATGCCTTTAAAGTGCTAGCGATTGAACTCAACTTCTTCTACGAACTTCTCTATACCAAGGTTATCGTACTGTATTCAATGTTGGGATACTCTGCCCGATGTATATCGTGGTGTGCGGTTGTGGCAGCCATTTCAACCTTCTATTCTATAGATAAGAATGATTTTCGCAAGATTGACGTTAAAATTACATATACGTTGCTCTTTGGTGCCATATTCTTGGATACAATTGCTCTCTTTATGATGGTTTTCTCTGATTAGGTTGCTGCTTCCCTCGAGGAGTCATCGATCGAGGCAAAATAATTGCATAGAAGCTGTAAAGGAACAGTTCCGCTTTCTCCTCAGAAATTATCTCAAGCTCAAGAGGATAAACTGGCCGACAGATACTCTAAGTCGCTATGGACGGGCTAGACAAATCCTATTCCAGAGGTGGTCTGAATCTCTACGTCAATACAACTTGATACACTATTGTTTGAAAGAACATCGTCGAAACATTCATTATTGTTTGAAAGAAAGTTGTCCAAAGATTCATTCTTTTGTCCGTAAATTGATTGAGTTCTTTAAGCGATGGGACCCTGAGGATTTCTTTAAGAATATGTATGAAAAGAGGACGTATGTGTCCACGAAACCATTTACAAAACCGCTATGGGATTTCATCTTTAACGAGCTGAAAAAAAAATCTTATTTTCTAGAAGATCCTGAGTCTGACAATACAAAGAGGATATATTCAGCTCGAGGAGAATGGGTTCTAAAGAATGCTGATCTTGAGAGTAGCAAGTTGATTGATGCATTATATTGTTGACGTAAAATTTGATCAGAGCCTTATATTATGGCATATTGCTACAGAACTCTGCATCCAGGAGAAGGAGGAGATTCATGAAGACAGTAGTATCGATCATCGTCAATTTTGTAAAGAAATGTCTAATTATATGTTATATCTTCTAGTTATGGAGCCCACAACGATGTCTGCTGAAGCACGTATTAGCGAAGTAAGATTCCGCGATACCTGTGCCGAGGCCACAGACTTCTTCGAGAGAAAGCTCACCGACCTTGGAAAAGAGCAATCTCAGGTGCATGAAGAGGCGTGCAAAAAGATCCTTGCAGTAAATACTGAGGTGGAACCTGTTGCAGTGAAGGGAGACAAAAGCAAATCTGTGTTGTTTGATGCATGTATTCTCGCAAAAGAGCTATTAACTTTGGATACCAAGAAGAGATGGGGTCTAATGAGTGAAGTGTGGGTGGAAATGTTGTCTTATGCTGCAGGCCATTGCAAGCCCAATGTTCATGCTGCTCAACTAAACAGAGGAGGAGAGCTTCTCACCTTTGTTTGGTTATTAATTAATGGCTCATTTTGGCTTAGGAGATCAGTTCCAAAGAAATGCCGACGATGTAAGAGCAAAATTGATTGTGGATATATAAATTGAATAAGTTAGTCAATCCAATGGTTTAGCAAGGCAGTTATCGGGATGGTGGCTCCTGAGAATAAATTAAAAGTTAAAGATGAGCTACCAGAAATAGTTGGTCTTATCAATAAGGATCGTTTAGAAATAGCAAGATTCATTGTCTGTCAGCATGTAGTTATGAATTTATTCTTCAACATTCTGGAAGAATTTGGTGCATGTAACTATTATTAATCGAATATTTTATTTTGCATTGATGTTTAATTACATTTTATTTATTTATTTAAGAACTCGTGCAATACTATTTTTAGATGGTTAAGATGTTTGGAAGCTTCAAGTGATTTTGTGATTTTTTTTCAAAAAAATAAAATAAAATAATTATTGAGTATTATGAGACAAGATGTTTTTTTTATTTTCTTTTTTCTTTTTTATAGATATGAGACAAGATGTTTTTTTATTTTCTTTTTTCTTTTTTATAGATATGAGACAAGATGTTAGTTGATATGCTTTTGAAGCAATTTGGTGAACACGGCGAAAATGGTCGCCCCGCCGCAATACTATTAGTCGGGCAGCCGCAGTTTCACTGGAAATTGCTCATTTTCTTGCACCAATAGCTAGCTCTAGCAGACAACCGCCGGCATTTGACATGATGATGGCGATAGTATGTCTCTACAAAACTCAGAAGGTTAGAGCTACCAAAATGTACTCTCACTTGAAAGTTGACTTCCATGATGCCAATCAAGAAACAATGGAGATTGTGCAATGTATTTGTTTAATTTCCTTCATCTTCATCACCTAATACTTAAATTAAGGGAGTGTTTGGCAAAGTCTTTTTGCTTTTGTTACTCTAGCCAACAAAAGTGATTTATGTCCTATAAAGTTTTGAATTTTTTATATTAAAATTAGATAAAAAAAAAAAAATTAGTGAATTTTATATTTAAATAGCAATAAAAAGTTAATCATATGATATAAAATGTGAAAAAAAAATGTTTTGATATTATTATTTTTTTTTTGAAAAATAATGCATGAATAGTATTTAGGTATAGCTATTCATTTGTTTGATTACACTCTATTCCTGAGAATAGTCTATTCTCATGGGGCAACTAATCTCATACACACAGAGTTAACTAAGCCACTCATTTAGGTAATCATTTCTTATGGGATTAAATTAAGGGAAAATGTATAATAAGCCCCTAAGTCAACTCTCCAAAATTAAAAACTCCCTAAGTTTTTGTTATAAAATTTACTCCTTGAGTCAATAAAAAATACAATAAACTCTTTGTCATCAAAATTTTTTAACAGTCATTAGTTTGGGTCAAAACGTACCGTTTTAACTCATTAATATATTAAATTTTTTAATTTAATTTAAATTTTTTTTTTTTTAAAAAAAGGGAAGGGGTGGCCGAACCACCTTATGGTCTATGGGGGTGGTTTGGCCACCTTGCTCCTTTTTTTTATTTTAAATTTAAATTAAAAAAATTAATATTTTAATGAGGTAAAACAGTGTGTTTTGACCCAGACTAATGGCTGTTAAAAAATTTTGACAGCAAGGAGTTTTTTGTGATTTTGATTGACTTATTGAGTAAATTTTCGAAAAAAAAAACTTGGAGTTTTTAATTTTGGAGGATTGACTCAATTACTTATTATACATTTTTCCTTAAATTAATAGTGTAAGTTGACACAAAAAAAAACCTCACCCTCCTACATCCACGCCGTCTCTCAAACCGCAACTCTCTCTCTTCCTCTCTTAGATCTCTCTTCTCTGTTTCTTCTCTATTTCGTTCTTTATCTCTCTGTTTCTCTACAAAGCAACGATTTAACTCTTAGAGACAAGAGTCGCTCTTTAAGTCTTTAATTATTTCCTTCCTGTTGTATTTCCCAATCCATTGGCATCTCAATTCCACCACATAAAGTTGAAAACAGCAGCCAACCCACATGTGAGCCTCCCTTGAACTTGATATCAAATTTAATCTTCACCATTTTTTATTACTTGTAAAACAGGTAGAAGAAAGCAACTCGGTTTTATGTTGCCGTTTTCCATCACTAGAACCCTCAATAGCTTATATCATTCTCATCCCGCTTTCTAAATTTACTCTTTATTTTATCTAAAAAATTATATATTTTAAGCTATCAACTTTTAAAAAAGTACCTATATTCGACTCTTCAAATTAAAAATTTACTTTTACTCTTCCATTTCAATTTTTCTTTTCAAGGATTTATTTATTCTTGTGAGGAGCCAAGATGTCAAACTTTTATTTTTTATTTTTTTATTTTTTTATGATTTGAGAAATAAACAGTACTCCCTAGTCCCTACTTAGTGGAAAGCGCCGTTTATGCTCCCCAAATTTTTCCTCAAAAGGAGCCCGATGAAGAGTAAAAGATGAGCATTTTAGTATTTTAATTAGCTTCCTAAACTTAAAAAATGAAGAGCTGGATGAGAATGGTTTTACACCAACTTTGCCAATTCTTCAATTATTAATCAAAGAAATTGACACCCAAAAAGAGAAAATAGCTTCGAAGAAATAGTAGTGTGAATCCCCCAACCAAACCCATTTTCTTTCTTCTCTTGGACTCTAGCGCGTTCGGCTAAGCCTTCTTCAGTGCACGGCCGTTCGAAGAAATTGAAGGGATGAAAACAACCCAGTTGGCAGTTGAGCAATATTCTAGATGGAACACGATGACCGGTGGGGTCCCTAAGATTCCCTTACTGGGTCCATTCCAAGAAGACAAGGCAAATACAGAGCATTACAGTGCTCCAACGTAGCTCTCTCTGAGGTGACTTTAACCTCTGATTTCCTAGGTTTGTTAATTCCGCAATCAGTTGAGGCCTGTTCTGTTTCACGTGGAGATTTCGACGTCTCCTTTAATGAACTCAGAAAAACAACATCATTATTTCAACTCTCACATGGGGTTGGCTGGTGGGGTCTAAACCCGTCAACTTTTGTGTTCAGACTCAGAGCAGCCAAGCTGTGTTGCGTTGCTTGCCGTGGAGAATCACTTCAATATATATGCCTTCACTATATTTGTTTATCAATGAAAGATAAACCATTTTTTGGTATAAAAATTGCCTTACAACTGATTTATTAGTTTTTTCTTTGTTCTTGTATATATACATATAGATGGAACAAAAGAACAAGTTTAATTAGTTGAATGGAGTTGTCACTATTTTTGTAAAAATCTGGAGAAAATGTATAATCACATCTATGCTATCACTCCAAAATGACTAATCAAATTGAGGTTTTTTATAATCCCTTATAAAAATACAGTTTCACCTAGTAATTAAACAACGTAAAATGTGACACCCATGACTATGTTTATAAACCATCAATCCTGTGGTCTTCTTTTCATTTTCTCAATGTAAAACCAGGTGTTAAAATTTTGTTGGTTTTGAGGTGAGCAATGAATCTCAGTCTTCCTATATTACTAAGAAGGGATTACGTGCCTAACATATCTTTTGTGCAAAAGTTGTGATTCCGCTCCATCTGGCAAACTTGAGCTCAATATCTCACCGACATACTTGATGACTTGATGTCCAGCAATAGGGACAGGATCCTGTTCAATAGGACTGTCTAATGTGAGAGTTTGTTTGTATTTCAACCTGTTCAGACAACCAAGTAGGGGCTCAAAAAGTCTTTCACATGAATTGCCGTGTTGCAGTGCAATAGAACAACCCGGAATCTAAATCCAAATAATAGAAATGGGAAACGAAAAAAAAAAGTATACTACAAGTAACAATCACACTGTTATAAATCATAATTAAGTTGAAAAGGCTCCATATTGCAGAAAAGATTAATCTTGAAAAGCAATTATGTATATAAGCTTAAAAATGGGGTGGAACTTTCCTGTTGCCTGGTGCAGTGGCTTTTGGTGGGTGCCAAATGACCAATGGGTCAATTAACATCATGTCATTACCTACGTAAAAATGCAGAAAAGAAAATTCCTACCTATTAAGAAGTTGTTTTGGAAGCGCGTGTCAATGGCGTGTAGGATAGAAAATGTGAAAACTTTGTGGGTGTCACCTAACCGATATTCTTCCACTAATTTGCATTTTCTGCATAAAACTGCGGTAGATCACCAACTAGAGTTGGTCAATGTATATTTTTCAAATGCAACTTTCTCAAGTCCAACTTCTCCGTCTCAGATGATCAAGATAGCAAATATTGGCGGCCATTAATGAAGAGATCTCTTTGATATCAGACACCATTAATATTACTACCTCTATATCTCTTTCTGCTGGTGAATCTCGACAATCCTCTCACCTACTGTGAGATGGGCATCCCTCTGTTCTCGTTCTTTTTCATTTCCTGCTTTCTTTCATTGTTTTGCCGTGCAGCCAATACAATCACACAAGGCCAATCCTTTAGCGACGGCCAGACTCTGATTTCAGAGGGTCAGAACTTCGAGCTGGGATTCTTTAGCCCCGGAAATTCATCGTTACGATACGTTGGAATATTTTATTACAACATTACGGACCGATCGGTCATATGGGTTGCGAACAGAGAAAATCCAATCTCAGATAAATCCGGCTTCTTTAGGATTGGAGATGACGGTAATTTGATGGTTTTCGATGGAAATAACATTTCAGTGTGGTCAAGTAAAGCTTCAATCCCATCAAGAAACACAACAGCAAGTCTTGATAGTGCCGGAAATCTCATCCTCTCTGGCAGTGGCAATCAGATGCCCAGTTGGCAGAGCTTCAATGATCCGACAGACACATATTTGCCCGGGATGAAAGTGGAAGTGAATGCTCAAATGGGTGAGAACCGTGCTTTCACTTCATGGAAATCTGCTAATGATTCTTCAACAGGAAGCTACTCCATGGGGGTTGATCCTCGTGGCTCACCACAGATAGTGATATGGGAGGGAGATAATAGGCGGTGGAGAAGTGGGCATTGGGATGGAAGAATTTTCTTAGGCCTTCCAAATATGACAGCAAACTATATGTATGGTTTTGCACTTTCTGATCCGATGAATGGAAGCAGGTATTTTACTTATACCCCACACAACAGTGGGGATAAGTTGAGGTTTCGGATAGGTTGGGATGGATATGAAGAGCAGTTAATTTGGGAAAAAGATAAGGGAAAGTGGGGAGTTATACAAAGGCAGCCGGCTAATGAATGCGAGCTCTATAACAAGTGTGGTGATTTTGGGGTTTGTACTGTATCGGATTCACCTATGTGTAGTTGTATGAAAGGGTTTGATCCAAGGTACCCAGATCAATGGAATATGGGGAATTGGTCTGGTGGGTGTGTGAGGAGGACTCAATTGCAGTGTCAGAGGAATATTACAGTGGGAAATGATGGAAAAGATGGCTTCTTTGATATGAAGTGCATGAAGTTGCCAGATTTTACAGATTTGACACAGATGGGTTTCAATGAGAGTTGTGAGGATAAGTGTCTGCAGAATTGTTCTTGTGCTGCATATGCAGATGTTGATGAGATTGGGTGCATGATATGGAATGGGAGCTTGATTGATGTTCAGCATTTTTCAACAGGTGGGAATACATTACATATCCGTCTTGCATATGCTGACTTAGGAGGTATGTTCAAATCCCATTGTCATTGTTATTGTTCTTGACTTGGAAGTTTATCATAATTATTCAAAAAGCAGAACCATTAAATATGGGAATTTTTCTAAGATGTCACTGAGATAATTGCAAAAATAATGTGCTAGATTGCAGCTCCATTTGCCCAGATCTGTAATGGAAATTCCTTTATTCCCTTTGGTTGTGTAGAAGATGCCAGAAAAGCAGACAGTATATGCATTCTTGCATATCATGACATTCTTGTCTCTTTGTATATGTAGGTGGCAAGAGCAAATTATCCACCCATGTGATAATAATAATTGCTGTAGCGGGAGTAGTCCTCCTAGGTGTATTCATATTCCTACTCTGGAGGTTCAAAACAAAACTGAAAGGTAATGCCTTAATTTTTCTGTTAAGCTGATGAAATTAATAATTTTCAAGTAAGCTTAAGAAAAATGTAATTATTCATGATTTTAACTTCTCACTTCTATCTATTTTTTTGCCCACGGTATGTATATCCTCAGTTGCATGTAGCAAGAACAGCCATGACATACCAATTCTAGAAGTGAGCAAAAGTGGAGACCTTTCTGCAGATCTTTCAGGATCAATTGTTGATCTTACCATTGAAGGAGATCAAGGAAATAGACCAGAATTACCATTGTTCAATTTCAGTTGTGTGGTCATCGCTACAAACAACTTTTCTGAAGAAAACAAGCTTGGGGAGGGCGGATTTGGTCGTGTCTATAAGGTGAATATTTTTTCTAAGCTTGTCTTCTAAAGTTCAAAGAAGGGAAGTTAAAAACTGTCCTAAAGATATTACTACTTTTTTCCATTACCAGGGGAAGCTTCCAGGGGGACAAGAAATTGCTGTAAAGAGGCTTTCAAGAAGATCTACTCAAGGTTTGGAGGAATTTAAGAATGAGATTATACTGATTGCCAAATTACAACATAGAAATCTTGTCAGACTATTAGGATGCTGCATTCAAGGGGAAGAAAAGATGCTGCTTTATGAATACATGCCAAACAAAAGCTTGGATTGCTTTATTTTTGGTATGTTCCCTTTTCCCAATTTACAGTTTGCTAGTGTCCTAGCAAGAAGGTTCTTTCTATAATTGTTTCTGTTTTCTATTGAACTTATGCAGAACAAACCAAGAGGTCACTGCTAGATTGGAGGAAACGTGTCACGATTATTGAAGGGATTGCTAGAGGACTCCTTTATCTCCATCGAGATTCAAGGTTGCGAATAATTCATCGGGATCTAAAGGCGAGCAACATTTTGTTGGATGAAGACATGAACCCAAAGATTTCAGACTTTGGCATGGCTAGGATATTTGGAGGAAACCAACATGAAGCCAATACAAACAGAGTTGTTGGCACCTAGTAAGTATGCCATGTCTATGCATGTACACTATATGTCTGCCTTTCATCTGTTGTCTACATCTTATTAATCTGGATTTCACAATCCTTGCTCAAATGTAGCGGCTACATGTCTCCTGAATATGCTATGGAAGGCTTATTCTCAGTGAAATCAGATGTCTATAGTTTTGGGGTGTTACTCCTAGAGATTGTAAGTGGCCAGAGGAACACTAGCTTTCGCTTATCTGAACACTTGAGCCTTATCGGATATGTAAGTACATTTATTCTTCTTCTGGTTTACTGTGAGATTAAATACTAAGCCTCTAATCATTGATTAGATGTTGTAATGACATAGTGTCTTGGAATGGTATTAGGTATGGCATCTTTGGAATCAAGAAAAAGCAAACGAGCTCATTGATCCTTCTATTCGGGATGCGTGTTCTCGAGATGAAGCATTGAGATACAAGTAGGGATGCTGTGTGTCCAAGATTCTGCAGCTCAGAGACCAACTATGTCAAATGTTGTGTTAATGCTAGAGAGTGAAAGTGTAAGTCTTCCTTTGCCAAGACCACCTACTTTTACTTCGATGAGGGGCAGCTTTGTCGAGACGGAATCCTATACAGATGGCCCTGACATCGTATCCTCAAACGATATGACTGTTACAATGATTTTAGGAAGATAGTAATTTTTTTCCCTTTCTTTTGCTTCTAGCAGTGTGTATACATTTTCTTTTTTTAGCACACAATATTCATTAAACGAACTATATTCCATATTCCATTAATTATGATTTTGCTTAGAAAATTTTCCTTCATGATCAATTGGCTCGGGAACAGCTTATGCCTAAAAATTGTATTCTAAAAGATGATCTCCCTGTGCTTGTGAGGTTTGAAAAGCTGTAAGCTTGTATACAGAGTTTTGAATTTGCAGCCATGTAGTGTTTTATCTTTAGAATGGTTGAGAGTATTTACAAAACTATCAAATGTTTTACAATAGTCTCTGATTTTTCCAATCAATATCCAAAAGAAAAGAATAGCAGGGTCAGAAGTAATCAAAGATGCATCTAGAATTGAATTATTGTCAGAGAGGACTCCTCAGAGACTGAAAAGAAACATAGGAGGTGGAGGTGGAGGTGGGGAATCTAAAAATTTTCCCTATGGAAGAGGGAGGAAAAAAAAATTAAAAAATGTAAAAGGGTGACAAAATCATGGGTTGATCAAATGATGAAGCACAGTCTAGTAGCGAGGTAGAAAGGCTCGGTCACACCCGCCCGAACAGAAAGTGACCAAACCCTTCGAGTTGAAGGACCAAACCACTCGCTTGCACTCCCGTTCGGACTAGGTGCGAATGAGCCTCTCAGGATCATACTATTGTATTATTTAAGTTATAGTCTGTAATGTGGAGGACAAGTTCAATCTAGAATCAATTTCAGCCTTGTCAAAGTTTGAGTTCTTCGGGTTTTTTTTTTCGTTCAAAAGACGTAGAAGCTTCTGCATTTTTTTTTTTCTTTCACTATCCGATGGGTCATCAAGTTGGGGATTATATATGAAAAATGGATTCTTTCTTTTGTATTTGTTACTGAAAAAGATACTTTACCTATTATGTGCTTTGAATCCTCTGCATGATTGACTTAGGAAAAATCCTTGATGATAGTCCAAGGATTACAATCCATTAATATTGTATCAATAAAAGCACGTGGAAGGCCTAAATGAATTGTATAATGCCAGTGGTAGAAGAAAATATATTCTATAAGATTTGGTTGATTGTTTACTTGGTCTGAATAACATTAGTCAATTGGTTTCCATGAAGCCAAACTTGAAGTTTTGGACATATTTATTTAACGTTATTATGCTTTGTAATATGTCTTGTTTCGCTGCAAAGGTTGTAGCTTGAACAAGTTAAAACAGCTACTTTTAAAGGAGGCCTATTTATGCCGATTAATGCCTACAACCAGGCATTTCTATATCATGAGACCAACTTCTCGATCCCTCATGAGGCTGTCTGTCTACGAATCTTCACCAAAGGCCATCATGCAGTGGCATAGGACGTGACACAATGAGGGATTTTATTCCTTGGCAATGATATTAAGATCTGATATATACGTGGCTTTTGGTATCAGTGATTATTTGGTGCAATAAATTAATTAATGGGCTCATTTCATTGCTTTCTATGCTTCCTGCATGCAGCCAAATTTATAATTTTCTTTTGGTGAAAGTCTACCTGCCTACTCAACCGTCAAACTATCATTCAATTGACAATGTCTCATTCGAACTTTTAATCAGGACAATATTTTTTCCTAAACTACCAATAATTGTAAATGTTCTCCAAGATTGGCAAAAAGACAAAAATGCCCTTCTCGTTTCTTTTGTTGCTGATAGTTAACCTTGGGAGTCGCACATCATATATATATATATATATATATATATATATATGTGTGCTAACGAAGAGACTAAACTTCAGTTTGAGTGAACCATGGTTTGGTTTTCCAATCAACTATCCTCTCCCTTCTCTCTACGCCACTTCTGCCCTTGAATCATCTAGCTCTAGCTTTAGTCATGTCACCAATGATCACACCCATAACAAGTAATCACCCCTTAAATTGCACTGGATATCTTAAAAATTCTCAAAATATTCCTTTTAACCCTTATAAATTTTATAGATTTTATAGGGATATAAGGGTCATTTCACATATTCGCTGTTTAATTTAACCCTTATAAATTTTATAGATTTTATAGGGATATAAGGGTCATTTCACGTATTCACTGTTTAATTGAACCCTAAACCCTATCTAGTGGGGTGACATTGCAATTTTTTTTAAAAAAAATGGATACATTAAATTGAGAAATTTTGAAATTTGAGGAATAATTGCAAAAATAATAAATTAAATAAAGTTTTATTAAACTATTATGATTTCTCCTACCAATTAAAAACAAACTCTCTCTGTTTGAATGTCGTTGTTCTGTGATTTGTTGCTTTCAACAATTGAAAACAACACTAAAGTCAAAGATAGTTAAGCACGACCCACCCACCCTATGCTTGTCGCTGCAGCATATCGCCAACTACACTTTATTTTGTATGAATCTGAAGTCTAGCTAGCAAACCAATTTTGAAAAAGTAACACCAATTGATGTTTTTGACACCAAAAAGGACAAGAGTATAGGACAGCCGACATATGTCTTCATTTGCATGTCTTTTAAGCCGTGTCTTAATACCCATTAATTCATTTTTTCTATCAGTTTCTAGTAAATGTATGGAGATTTAGTCAAACAACTCTTGTTTAAAAGTTTCATGATCTCATAACATAGTCCTACATCCATCAAAAGATAAGAGCGGTTTTCAACAAGGTTGTCTTCATTGGAAATTATTATTCTGTGTCTACTTGCAACTAGTTTGAATCATGTTTTAAGCCGTATTTAAATGTTGTGGCGCGACTTCGGGCATTAATTAAAGAATCAAATTTATTGATCATTATCATTTCTTAGATTGACTATGATGAGAATATATGTGATATTGATGTCAAGTGGTAGTTTAATCGGCTAGAGACCACATCTTATAAAGCATAAATCACTCATTCGAATCTTCCTCCCTACTTTTTCTCCCCTTATGTGGATATAAAAGCCATTCATGGTTGGTAAGGAGGCGCCATGCAGGGTGGCTCGATAGATTTTGAGACTAAAAGATATATATAATCTTTAAATTGAATGAGAAGGTGACCAAGTAAGCTTATTAGCAAATGGAAGGGCCAAACAGAGGAAGGGCTTAACTGCAATAGAAGTTCCCATCCATGGTTGGCAAGGAGGAGGCATAAAAGCAGGGCGGCTCGATATATTTTGAGACTAAAAGACGGTAAATTTAAGTGAGACACTTTTTTTATATTTAAATATTAAATAAATATTTTTTTTAAAAAATAAAATTTATTTAAAAATCGTTCTAGATTTTGAAGCCTAAGATGCCAAACGATGTAATGTTGGAGACTTTTCATCTTTTGAGTGTTTAATTATTTCAATCTGTTTTTAACAATGCAACTTTTAAAATTGATGCTTGAGAAGAATTTATAGACATTGGAGACTTTTCAAGAATGTGAACATTGAATTTGAGGCTTTCAAAAGGGAAACAAAATGCTATCAAATTGAACACATTCTAAATTGACTTTCTATCCTTTTTTTTTTTTTCTAAAATCTTAATATCTTGGGTATTAAATAATTGGGGACCTAGAAAATTTACAAATTTTTTTAGGAAAAGTCCACATACCTCCTCGAACTATCACATAATTGGCAATGTCTTCCCAAACTATCAAAATATTGTCAATGCCTCCCAATGACGAAGCTACCCTTAGTAAAATAAAAAGTTAAAAACAAAAAATATTAAAACTTCTAGAAAAACCTAAAATTGAAAGAAGAAAAAAATACTTTTTACAAGGAAAAAAATTAAAAATTTTAGATTTTTTAATTAAAAATTTTCGTTTTGAAAAAATATTAAGAAAATCGTTTAAAAAAAAAGAATTCTTTTTCTTTAATTAAAATTTTTGTTTTAAAAAAATTAATTAATTTTTTTCTTGAATTTAGTGGGGTATTTTTATCTTATTGAGAAATATATAAGAATATTTCTATCTCTTTGTTAGTCTTGGAGGATATTGACAATGTTTTAGTAGTTTGAAAAATATTGTTACAATTGAAAAGTTTAGAGAATATATTATCAATTAGATAGTAGTTTAAGAGAGTATATAAACTTTACCTTTATATCATAATCGAGGGTGGAATATTTACTACCATAATTGGAAGCTTAATTTTTAATGGAAAGAACTTTTATTACAATTATTGTTTGGGCCTTATTTTATTGGGGAATCGCCTACTTTGTGCATAAAAGTAAGAGGCCAAATGCTCAACACGCAAGCAAAATCCTTTGAATTGATCAGCGTAGTCTTCCATCATACGCCTACCCTTTTTTTTTTGGTGTGATCTTGGCAACTCTTTACAGCGATATTCCTTCTTTCTCAAATGGTTTTCTTAGCATGTATGAATTCATAAGCTCCGATCTAGTCCAACTTCTTTCACCAAAAAATAAATAAAAAAATCTCTAATAAACATTTACATGAAGAATTCATTGGTAAAATGTTTTAAAAATATTAAATTATTTATTATTAGTTGATAGTTTCGAATGGTTGGCATTTGATATATTGGACAGTTTATGATTAATGAATACAGACTTATTTCGTTATGCATGGTTGAGTGAAAGTGTAAAAGTAAGGATGGGTATGGGTTTGGGTTCAGTCGGTATTGGTAGGAACATTTTCGCCTACCGATTCATGAAAGTCGATTAATTAGCCGATTTTATACTAACAATGAGTAGTTTCAACTTTTTTTCAAATGGATGAATACAATAAGAAAACCTACCAAATAAAATTCAAAATTCATTTGAAAAATTGGTTAAGACAGTTAATTGTTAGTTAACCGACAAAAAAAAAAAAAATTACCACCTACCAAACCATGTCGAAACAATATTTTATTTTGTCTACCAATCGTTGAAAGTTGGTTGTCAATTGATGACAATTTAATAGCAATAGGTAAGCGATAAATGATTACTTTGCTTACCCCTAAGTAAAAGGATGAAGCAAACTCATGAAATAAACAATAATTTGAGCTACCAAACGTGAATGCTCATTACATTGTGGTTAGTCTTCTACTTTGTCAGGCGATTCTATCTTGTAGTGGACTAAAAAGAGTACAAATTAATAAGCCTTCATTGGAATTTGGAACACATGCCCACAAAGTCTATGGCTGAAATAGACCTCCAAGTGGAAAGAAAGGTAAAAAGCCTTATGCATGACCAACTAAATTTATAATTCGATAATGTTGTTCATATGTTTTTATGTATATTTCTTTGTGCATATATTTCATCTATATCTATTTATTTTAATTAAAAAATCAATGATAATTATGATATAGAGAAAAAAAACAAAAGAAAAGAAAGAAAAAGGTCATCTTCCCATTATAAGCCTGCAAAGCCCATGTGCAAGCCCAAGTTGAAGTTTGGGTTTTTTAGAGCCCATCCAACACAAAATGTCATAATTTTATGTTGTCACATTTTGAAATGGGTACATTCAAAGAAGAAACAACGCAGACCACGGAAATAAAGAAGGCAAAAGGTCAACAACATGCTCTGCTTTCCTCTCTACCTATCAGACAAAACCAAATGGCTTCAACAACATACAAGAAAACAAATACCCTCAGATGCTTACACAGAGAAGCCTCCAAGTGAACAATGGGTGACATCTCTAAGCTCCATTGTTTCACCATTTTCTGCCTCACTTTCTTCCCTTCAAGTACACCCATCTCTTTGGACTCCTTGACTGCAACGCAGTCACTCTCGAATGACCAGACCCTTGTGTCCGCCGGCCAGGTGTTTGAACTGGGGTTCTTCAATCCGGGCAACTCACAGTGGTACCTGGGAATATGGTACTAGAAAATCCTTGGCAAAACAGTTGTTTGGGTCGCAAACAGAGACACCCCACTTTCAAACTCATCCGGCACCTTCAAGATCGGCGACCATGGAAACATCGTTGTTCTCGATCAAGCTGGGAACATATCGTGGTCTTCGAATGAAACGCATGCCGCTAATCCAGTTGTGCTGCTTTTGGATTCAGGAAATCTTGTTGTCAAAGAGATGAACGAGAACGATCCGGAGAAATATCTGTGGCAGAGCTTTGATTATCCCACAGACACTCTGTTACCAGGTATGAAGCTAGGATGGGATTTAGACCCCGATTTCGACCGCTACTTAACGTCGTGGAAGAGCTCGGTGGACCCTTCAACCGGAGACTACTCATTAAAGCTAGATTTCCGTGGATTCCCAGGAATTTTCTTGCGGAACAAACAGGGGGTAGAATATCGAAGCAGGCCTTGGAACGGGTTAAGGTTCAGTGGGGTACCGGAAATGGCGCCTTTAAACGGTCTCGGCTTTGATTTTGTAATGGAAGAACATGAGGTATATTATTCATATTCGATAACAAATGCGTCTCTCATTTCCCGGTTGGTTGTGAACGCAACGAACTGCGATCTTCAACGATTTACGTGCATTGAAAGCAGCGGGGGGTGGAACTTACATTGGTATGCTCCGAAAGATCGGTGTGACAGCTACAGAGAGTGCGGTCCATACGGTATATGCGACACAAATGCGTCGCCGGTGTATGAAAGGCTTTGCACCCAAGAATCTACAGGCGTGGAATTTGAGAGATGGGTCTGATGGGTGTGTGAGGAATACGACGCTGGGTTGCAAAAGCGACAAATTCTTGCCGTTGAAGAATATGAAATTGCCGGAGACGACGACTGCATTTGTGGACAAGACCATGAATCTCAAGGAATGTGAAGAGATGTGCTTGAAGAATTGCTCTTGTACTGCCTATGCTGATTATCAGATTAGCAATGGAGGATCAGGGTGCGTGACATGGACTGGTGAGCTTCTAGACGTGAGGTATTTCAAACTCTAAACGAAAGCATGATAGCAAGACAAGAAGAGCTGACAAGCTGGTATTTCGAACAAGTCCCATAGTTTCAAAGCTGCTCGTTTGTGAGAATGCAGATTTTGGATTCCAGGAGGCAGAATTAAGAAGAAGAAGAAGAAGAAGAAGAAGAAAGAATAGAGATATCTTATAGTCCTTCTAGGAATCTCCTACAAATAACAACTTTCAACTAAAAAAGCAAAAAGCTCAAATTATGGCTCAAGAATACCTAAGAAATAAACAAAAACCAAGACAACAATAAAATGAAATAAGAAATAAGATTTATAGAAACAAGAACAGTTTCAAATTATTCAAATTTATCAAAAGGAGCAGATATGTGCAATCTAAGAGGAGAAGCTAAGGTTCAAGTACATGCAGATGGCAAATGAAGTGAACAGGGTGTCAATAGGGCGGATATTAAGCAAAGAAGAGAAAATACAAAAAAGAGAAGTTTTTTGAGATTTTAACATCTGCCTCTGTTCCCACTTTTCATGCACTTTAAGAAGATACTTCACCTACTGCAAGTCTGCAACAATACAAGTCATTCCAGTAATCCCCGTTAATACGAGTCACCAAAGTTCCAAACTCATGCCACATGTGCGCTAATAACCTCAGAGTTATCTGTTGTGGCTCCTTTTCAAGGAATATTGCGTCACTTCTCCTTTGTATTTGGTGCTTCTTGATACTCCATGATGCACAGCCTCTTCAATATCTATTGCAAAGGCTGCAGCTCCTTGACCAAGAGCATATCTAAATTTTAACACCTTTTTGTATTCTATTGATTTAGTGCTTCTCGTCTGCATACTATTCATGGACAGATATTTCTATCAAGAGTTTAATGTTCAGACTTTCTGTCATTCAAACGAGAATATCTTCACTTCGGTCATGGCAAAAAGGGAGGGTTTTTTGCCCACCAATAAAAAAAATGCCAAATCAGCTTAGAACAAGAAAATGAAATGAGCTCAAAGTCTTTGATTTTATCCCCTCACAGCCAATGAGCCATCATCTCCGCCAACCTCCGCCATATGCTGCCGCTGCCTCTCTCTGCCAGCCACGTGGTGTGGCTAGAGTGCCACCCAACAACATCTGGGGGTGGTGCGGACCACCCCCAACCACCCCCAAGACAAGATCACCGCCACCCTAGAACTAGGTTAGGTACGTGGCATCTTCTTATTGGCTGCAAAAAACCCACACTTTTTGCCATGACCGAACAACAGCAACTCTCCATTCAAAGACGCCCTTTTAGACTAAAGCTTTTGAGATATATGGATACAAACATATCCGCATATGTTTATGAATGACTTCTTAGCATAATGGTGCGTTTGATTTTGGCATTTTGTAGGTTTTATCAAATCGTAGATTTTATCAAATGCTTGATTGCATTTTTTAAAATCGCATTTTTTTAAATGCTTATTCTTTAATGTGACAGTGAAAATATCTCTTGAATGCTATATGTACTTTCATTTTTTTTGAAAACGTGTAAATGCCTTAGCAATGCTTAACTTGTAAGATTAACAATGTAAAATATGGGTAAGAAGTTTTCAAGGAAAGTGAGTTTCCAAGACAAAAATCATACCAAATAAAATAAAAAATAAAAAATTCAATTTTTTTTTTTTAAAAAAATAATTAATATTTAAAATCAGTAATCAGGTGTAGTTGGATTTATTTTGAAAACTTAAGTTTTGTAGAACTAGGTTAGGTGGCATCTTCTTATTGGCTACAAAAGGCCCACACTTTTTGCCATGACCGAACAACAGTAGCTCTCCATTCAAAGACGCCCTTTTAGACTAAAGCTTTTGAGATATATGGATACAAACATATCCACATATGTTTGTGAATGACTTCTTAGCATAATGGTGCATTTGATTTTGGCATTTTGTAGGTTTTATCAAATCGTAGATTTTATCAAATGCTTGATTGCAATTTTTAAAATCGTATTTTTTTAAATACTCATTCTCTAACGTGATAGTGAAAATATCTCTTGAATGCTATATATACTTTCATTTTTTTAAAAAAAGTGTAAATCCCTTAGCAATGCTTAACTTGTAAGACTAACAATGTAAAATATGGGTAAGAAGTTTTCAAGGAAAGTGAGTTTCCAAGACAAAAATCATACCAAATAAAATAAAAAATAAAAAATTGTCATCCATTGTAGCTTTCCTCAATCTTTGACTACGTAGCAGGGTGAATGATGGTGGAAGCCCAACAAAGTGGAAGACGGTAACCCCTTTGACTATTGGAACATGGACAACAAGATCACAAAGCAAAGTAAATGATGGATCCCTCCAAGGACTCAAACAGATGGTAGCTATCGGCCTTGAACCATTGTAATAGTAACGTTGTTAACAGAGGATTTACTTAGGTTGTGTTGAGAGGAGCCTGCATCTGAGGCAATCTGCCTTTCAGTGAATGCAGGTTGCTTTGGAAGAGGCAGATTATTAATCTCACTTTTAAGCATGGAAATAACAATGGATACACTTGGTCTATCATTAGCAAATTCTTGCACACACATAGCAGCCCGACATGTATGCATCTCAAAATTTCCATTTCAAAGCATGATTCACGTATTATTGGGTCTGTTAATGCCACAATGTTGTCTGCATTCCACATTTTCCATGCCTAAAAAAATGAAAACACGGTTGAAATTCTTAACATCAATACTAAAACTCATAAGAAACATGCAAGTTCTTAAAAAATGAGGCAATGATATAAGGAAGACTTACAAATCCTATAAGGCTCATGGCTTGCTCATCATCATAAAAGCTAGAATTTCTTCTTCCACTAATTATCTCGAGCAACAACACTCCGAAGCTGAAGACATCTGATTTCTCTGAAAATCGCCCTTCCATTGCATATTCAGGGACATGTAACCACTGAATGTAACAATGAGACATTGAATCTTGTTATCACAAACATTAGGGTTATTATCTTAGTTAATTTAGCCAACAAAGGTACTTACTATGTTCCAACGACCCTTGTGGTATTGGCCTGATCCTCATTGATCCCAAAAATCCTAGCCATGCCAAAATCTGATATTTTTGGATTTAGCTCTTCATCCAACAAGATGTTACTTGCTTTTAGATCTCTATGAATAATTTTTAATCTAGAATCCCTATAAAGGTACAATAGGCCTTGACCGATTCCTTCAATAATGTTGAAGCGTCTTCTCCAATCTAGTAGTTTTTGTTTCATTGAATCTAATGAGATTATTCAAACCAAATATGAAAAAGAAAGTGCAGTCAGATTAAACCTGTAAGGTGAACTTCGATCATGTTTGAAATAGAAGTTAACTTGGTGAAGTCATATAAGAAAAGTAAGCATTTACCACTAAGATACAACAACCTAGAATATCATTCCATTTTTGTCTATCCATATAGGTAATTTTAGATTGTAGTATTGGAAATTGCAAACAAAGGCCATCAGAATGAACTAACCAAAGACAAATGCATCCAAACTTTTGTTTCCCATGTATTCATAGACCAACATCTTTTCTTCCCCTTCAATACAGCAACCAAGGAGTCTAACAAGATTCCGATGTTGGAGTTTAGATATCACCACCACCTCATTCATAAATTCTTCTAACCCTTGTCTAGATTCTTTTGAAAGTCTTTTTACTGCAATTTCTTGTCCGTCTGACAATTTTCCCTGTAAACAAACAACAACTTTACTACATATTCAAATTGTTAGGCAATAACCCTCTACAAGATTAACCATTACCTTGTATACAGGACCAAATCCACCATGTCCGAGCTCATTTGATTGATTGAAGTTGTTTGTTGCACTTGCCAACTCCTGAAGATTGAATATTGGTAGCTCTTCGAGTTTAGCTTGGTTCACGTTGTCTCCATGCTTGTCTTCACCCATGTTTAACAATATAATCTCCTTCGATTTCTTCTTCCCTGCTGAGTGTTTATACAATAATAGTTAGCAATCTGTAGAAATGTGGTAACTTTTATTTGTCCACTGAGCTAATAGGAATGTGCATACAAAGAAGAGAGAAGAGAAGAGAGTGGATCAAGAGGGTCCTTCTTACTACAAAGAGGAATGTGCATATTACCTTTTTGTTTATCCATCCAACGCCGCAATAAGTAAATGCAGATGCCAATGAATATTATTCCTATGATCACTGTGACTGTGACGATTACTTTCACATTTCCCTCTTTATCTGTAAATCAAAGAAAACATCAAAATAATTCATTCCAAATAGGCTAGAGAATATGTACCTTTTTTTTTTTTTTTGGTAAAACAGAATTGTCTTTTACAATGAATTCCTAAGCTCGCAAGTTGGGGGGTTGAATTGGGTTGGTTGAAATACAATTTTAAGAAACTACCTTTTGCCTCGTGAACTATAATGCCTTTGCACTTTCCCCCCCATTAACTACCAATTGTGTTACTTTGCCCCCATGAACTACCATTTTGTGCCCAAAACCCCCTTCCACCAATCAAAGCGGTTAACTCAAACAGTCAACCCGTCACTTTGCATCATTTTGTCCCCAAAACTACAACATATTCTCATTTTTCCTCCATAAACTACAACGCATTATCACTTTGACCATTTGAGTTAACGGCTTTGATTGACGAAAGGGGATTTTGGGCAAAAAATGGCAATTCATATGAGCAAAGTAGGACAGTTGGCAATTCATAGAGAAAGTATCAAAGCGTTATAGTTTATGGAGGCCAAAGGTGATAAACCCTAAACAATTTTATCTATTTTTTAACATAAAAGTAGCCTAACAACTGCACCGGTAGTGGATGATTTGAAGCATAAGATAAATTTTGACAGAAAACAGAAACGACTCACCAAGTTCTGAATAGGCCAAACGAACATAAAGATCAATTCCGCCACTCGAGAATTTCTGAATGTCAATTAAGCTTCTTGTCCATGGCATACAGCCAATGCCAGAATCATATGCGTAAGCCATACAAGAACAATTCTCCAAGCATAGGCTTCTACAATGTTCTTCAAGAGCAGATGACCAATCTTCCAAGTCTGGCACTTTCATCATCGTCAGTTTCAAAAATCCATCTTTTTTGCCCCCTTCACTGCCATTGTTCACCCTCTCACACTGCAAGGGTGTCCTCCTCACACATCCACTAGTCCAATTTCCTCTGTTCCATTCTTGTGTATTCTTTGGCTCAAACCCCCGTAAACAGCTGCAAATTGGTGAATTCTGTGAATTACAGCTTCCAAATGCCCCACACTTGCCATAAACATCGCATTCAGTCTCCAAAGCAGACCACTTGACCTTCCAATCCTTCCCATCGTTGGAATATTTTCGCAGTAGATTTCCTTGCGCATTCAAGACAAAATTTACTGGGAAAAACTCTTTCGAAAAGGCATAACTGAAATAGAATGTTCCTTCTTCATCATCTACAAGACTAAATCCATCAAGATATACAGAATTCATGTCCCGTACTCCAATAAAGACCCGGCTGTTCCACGGACCACTCCGCCAATATGTGCTACTGCCATTCCGAATAAAAAATTCAGGAAGATTACGAACTTCAATAACAGCGGAGAAGTTTCCAATGGATGGATCAGAAGGATTTTTCCATGACGTCAGCTGCACTTTCTTACCTGATGTAACATTAGTACTAATTTTCATATTTTCCATGAATGTATCAGAAGGATGTTGGAAACTCTCCCATAAGAATGTCCCTGTAGTGTTTCCTTGCAAAACAAGGTTTCCCGAATCTAAAAGCTGGGCACTCGAATTGACAACAGAATTTGTTAAATTTGATGACCAAAGAACCTTGTTTTGGCCATCTAATACTACAAGATTGCCATCTTCGGATATGGTAAGAGTCCCAGAGGAACTCTTGAGTGGCTTGTTTCTGTTAGCAACCCATATGACAGTGGACACAGAAATTTCAGCATACCATATCCCAACGTAGCGAAAGGTAGAATTTGGAGGGCTGAAAAATCCCAGATTGAAGTCACCGCCACTGGAGGTTATGGTTTCAGGGTCGCTGATAAATTTAGCTGCTGTGATGGTGTCTGTGGCAGAGACAAACTGTAAACAAAAGCAAGATAGCATGACAAGAATAGCTGACAAGTTGGTATTTGGAAAAAGTTCCATAAGTTCAGCGCTTCTTGTTTGTGGGAATGCTGATTTTGGATGGCAGGAGGCAGGAGCATCATTGATTCATATATTGATTCTTGTAGTCGTACCTATTTCTTCGACAGTTTTTTTTGGTCATTGGTTTAGATTTTCTATCATTCAAAGCTGAAAGCTTCACGTTTAGACTACAGCTTGTAATATTTGGACAATTGTACACGAACTACGACACTCCAGCTGTCCGCTTGACCATGAGTGCAGTACGTGGTTTTACTATATAAAAACTTCTAGTTGTATATGCAAAACCAAGAAACCTCTTACAAAGGCAAACTAATAAAAATAAGGGTTAAATACTCCATAATTTTTTAGGATTTGAAAATTTTAATTTGTTTTTTCTTAGAGTTTAGAAAGTAATCAAATTAATCATTGTAGTTTTAAAAAGTGGCTAAATTAGTATTTTTATCAGTTGATTGTTATTTGACTTAACAGACTAACACGTGGACCAATTAAAAGTTGACACGTAATCACCTAATTAAATTTTTTATTTAAAAAAAATGGAAAAAAAGAGAAAAAAAAACTCGTGGCCACCCCCTTGGGCACCAAGCCACCACAAGTTTTTTTTTTTCTCTTTATACTTTTTTTTTTAAAAAAAAAATCTAAATATTTTTAAAAAATAAAAAGTTTAATTAAGTGGCCACGTGTCAACTTCTAATTAGTCCACGTGTCAGTCAGTTAAGTCAAATAACCGTCAACTAACGGAATGACTAATTTAATCACTTTTCAAAACTACAATGACTAATTTAGTTACTTTCCAAACCTTAAGGAGAAAAAAATAAAGTTTCCAAACCCTATGGACTAATCTAGTATTTAAACTTAAAAATAATCATAAGATTTTCTTCTCTTTTTTTTTTTTAACATAAGATTGAGCCTACTTTGGGGGTATAAGCTTTTTTCATTCTTATGATATTCTCTACGATCGTTGAGAGATTAATTTTGGGCCGATGAATATGTTGACTAAGCCAATTTCGGTTCTTAGGGGGTACTCTTTTGGTCCGGTGAGAAATCCTCGAAAACCTAGCTGTGTTTGATTGAGCCCTTTTACTCATCTGAAAACCGACTTTAAAAATTGGCCATTTCAATGTTTTAGTTTCATCAAAACACTGTCCAGAGTTCTAAAGCTATTGCGGTAGAAACAAATGGATCGTTTGTTCGGGGTACACATAAAGTTTTGTTACAAAATTTTGAGAAATATAAATTGTGTGCAACTTAATTCTTCTATAATTAATGAGTTTTCTGGTTTGGCTGTCATATAGTGGTTTTACTTTCAAATAGTTCTTAAAAAAGTTTTCACTTATTTACCAAAACCTGCTTTGCTTATGCTCTAGCCAATTTTGGTGATTTTATTGTGATTGGCCTAAAAACACATTTTCCTCCTCTAGGTATTATTTGGAGCTGCTAGGAGATTTTCAAAATCCATTTCTCCTATATATGTAACAACATGGGTAAGGAGTTTTCTCGGAAAGTGACTTTCCAAGACACAAGTCATACCAAATCCAAAGAAAATATTATTTTACCAATATTTTATTTTCAAGTACTGTATTAGGTTGAAACTCACAAGCATAATTTTCTAACTTTAAAGAGACCCCAACATATTATATTACCATTTCACTTATCTTTTAGACCAAGAATTTCAAAAGACTTCGTGATTGGAAGGCGGCAGGCCTAGTTAAAAGTAGGCTCCAGATTCATGTTCTATTGACAATCCAAGTTCCTATTGATCATTATTTCATGGTGGAGTACTGCTAAGTCTTCATTCTCCATTACTTATTCACTAGCGTGTTAACAAAAATTATTATTTGATAAAATAAGAAATTAATGTACATGTAAAATCTAATAGTGACTTTTACTGCCACGTCAAGAAGTGAGCACTTGAGAATATGTATAGCATTTCTTTTATTTCAATAGTCTTGCTACTATCTAGCAGTAGAAGTTAGCGCTCTTGTTAATCTTAGTAGCTATGATTAATTATTTGTAAACAATTCCAATGTGTTAGTCAACAAATGAAGCTGACAATTATAAACATGGATCATCCTGCTGATCGATTGACTTTCATGAGCCCTTCCAATAAACCATGCATGTTCCAGCCTGGCCGGTTGGCTCATATCACTTTTCTGGGTGGAAAGTCTTGCATTCGTCGTGAATGATTTTGAAGGTCTAATGCACACTTTCGAATAAAATTGAAACACGTGACTCATTAAGAGAATGTTTGAAAAAGATGGTCAT
Organism: Carpinus viminea; assembly: GCA_013348765.1. NCBI lineage: Eukaryota > Viridiplantae > Streptophyta > Magnoliopsida > Fagales > Betulaceae > Carpinus > Carpinus viminea. The sequence goes on from CP054667.1 coordinate 64,784,074, forward strand.
TTGAAAATGTGAAAACTTTTTACATAGCAAGTGAAGGTGGAGAAATGCTAGAGGTCAATAAGTTGTTCATATTTGACTTATATTCTTTTACAATTAACTATTAGATTTATGGGGTTTAGCATTCACTTATGTGGGATTTACATAAGTCTACAAATCCAATGGTTGATTATAAGAGAATATGAGCCAAATATGATGAATTTATTGACCTCTAACATTTCTGGTGGAGAAATCGTGTTTTTTATTAGAAATGTTGAATATATTATCGAGCGGAAGAATGAAGCAGAGAAGAGAGAGAGTGGAAGCATATGTAAGGACTACATTGTATTAAGTAGTGAGATATATTGAGAGATTACATGAGGGCTCCTTATATAGGAGGCTAGAGGGGAGAAGACTCATCTTAGCAATGTGGGACAAGAGTCACACATATACACTAACAAGAAAAAATGTTACACATACTCTCAAATGCTAGATTACATGAAGGCTCTCCAATCTTAGCAATGTGGGACAAGAGTCACACATATACACTAACATCCCCTTTCAAACTCAATGTATCTAAACATTAAGGTTGGGAAATAAAAGCAGGGATAAAAAACACATTAAAAAAATATATACATGATTTTTTTTTTTTGTTCACCAGAAAAGTTGCTGCCGGTGGCCAGAGTTGGGCGGTTGGAGGCGGTAGACGGTGGCAGAGGAGCAAGTGGCACCACCCCATTCTAACCCGTAGGGCTAAAAGATCTTGAATATGATTTTCTTCACAAATACTTCAAACATCCACCATCAAACTCTATGTTTGGAAAAAAGGAAGGGATTTTTATTTTTTTATTTTTTTTGAAGTCATGAAAAAGTCGCCGAGGTGGCTGAGTTAGGCAATCGGAGGCGGATGAGTCAGCAACAACTTGACTTGGTGACCCGGTTTGGAAACCGATATTGGACCGGGCTAAGAATTTGACTTGAACCCAAATGACTTGATTGGAACTGGTTTTGGATCGGGTTGGAGCAGCTTGCATGGATTCGGTTTGAACCCTAATGACCTGATTAGAAACCGGTATTAGATCGGGTTGAGGATCCAAACCCAATGACCTGGTTTAGAAAACCGGTATTGGATTGGGTCAAAGAGATTCGATTTGATAAATTTGGTTCAGGTTTCGGCAACCCAATGGGAATCGGATTTGAGATGCACTGGGTCAAGTCGATGAGTGGGTCGGTTTAAATGGGCCTAAAAGACCGAAAACACATGGACCAAAAGAGGATGGTTTGACCCGTTTGAGAAGATCCTGTTCTAACTTGTTGGATCAGGCCGAAAATATTGGATCCGAATTTTTTTTATTTTTGGAGCTTGACACATGGCAGAGGCTAAGACTAACATGGCGAGCACTCTGAGGGACACATGGCAATTGGAGAATGAAAAGGAACGTCTGCACGTGTGGTACACACGCGTGGGCATGCGGCACCAGAGCGCGTGAATCCCACGCGCAGTATCTTCTATTGGCGCGTCCGTTGGCTTACAGTAGTGTGCTTTGCTAAGATCTAAGATGCGTCACTGGATCTACAGAATGGATCAACAACCTTGCTAATCGACATGGTAGCATGTGGTCACACGGACAGAAACAAATAGAGGCGCGTGGCATCGCAATTGGCTCAGGCCAGAGTTAGGCAGCCGCTGAAAAGAGCACTAGAGGAAGAGTAGGAATACTGCTTAGTGTGTTGACAACTAGAAGGTCGCCGGAAGGAACACCGAAAAATTTTGCGGAAATCCCACTAGGTGTGCCGACAACTAGAAAGTCACCAGAATAAGCATCAGAAAACGTCTTTAACGTTTATTGGCAGCCATTTGGAAATGGCTCTAATACCATGTTGAATATATTATCGAGCGGAAGAATGAAGCAAAGTAGAGAGAGAGAGAGAAAGAGAGCGGAAGCATATGTAAGGACTACATTGTATTAAGTAGTGAGATATATTGAGAGATTACATGAGGGTTCCTTATGTAGGAGGCTAGAGGGGAGAAGGCTCTCCAATCTTAACAATGTGGGACAAGAGTCACACACACATAGGGGTGTTCAAGCGAAGCGGTTATAACCGCTTCACCAATCGCTAACCGCTCATAACCGCTTTTTTATAACCGTTAACCGCTAACCGCTTTGTAAAGCGGTTATTAAAAACCGCTAACCGCTTAGGGCGGTTGCGGTTAGCGGTTTTAGAGGTATGAAAAAGCGGTTATAACCGCTAACCGCTTTTATTTATATATAATTATATAAATATATATTAATTATTTATATTAATTAAATATAAAAACAAAACAAAACAACGCCATATCCCCTCTCTCACTCGTTATATATTATTTATATTATATAAGTCTATAAGATGAAACCCTATCTTATTCTCCCAGACATTCACATTTCACAGAAGTCGCTGCCTCTCTCTCACAGAGTCTCACTCGTTAGGTTTCATCTTAACTTTGAGTTCTCCCGAAGCCGCAGCCCCTCTCTCACTCGCCTCCGTCTCTGTCTCACTTTCGTCTCTCAGACTCTCACTCGTTAGGTTTTGGTTGTAGTATGTTTTGATCTTGGTTTCAAACTTTCAATGAGTGGTTTGTAGTGTGAAATAAACCCAAAATATATGAAAAATGAAGGCCCAAAATATAAAAAAAGTCCAAAAGCCCATTTTTTAAAAAGCGGTTATAACCGCTTGTTAGCGATTTGAATAACGTTAACCACCTAGGCAGAGGCGGTTGCGGTTATTAAAAATCCAATAACCGCCTAAAGCGGAGGCGGTTGCGGTTATTGTAAATAACCGCCGGTTATAACCGCTTGAACACCGACTCTCAAATGCTCACTCTCAAGTATTTACTCCTTAACATGGCCATAAAAGCCTCTATTAAATACTACATATATGTTCATTTGTTATATTATCCCAGGGTCATTGTCACCGCCTTCACGACAAAGAGTAAGCACTTAAGAATATATATATATATATATATATATATAAAATGTTAAATGCACAACATACACCCAACAAAAACCCAACTTTTTTCTTTAAGTGCTAACTTTTTTTAAAAAAAAAAAACTGTTAGTGGAGGAGAGAGAAAGCTTTAAATTATAAAATAGGAGAGAAGTTGGGTCTTTGTTGGATCTTTGTTGTGGCAGTATCACATCTCTATATATATATATATAATACTTTTCTTTTTATTAATTGCGTTTAGAAATCACAATTTTTTTTATTTTTTTTTCAAATTGCACATTTTATTACTTACGTAGTGAACATGATTTGGCCTATGAAAAAAGAAAAGCAATTTTTTTTTTTTTTTACACTAATATAAAAAATATTAGTGTAAACGCTTTAGCAATGCTTAACTTGTAAGATTGGGATCCGTTTGGCAAAATTGACAAAATCACAGGTGTCATTTCAACATGATATTAAAATATGCGACTTGAAATTGCAATTTTAAGTTCAATCTAGAATCAATTTCAGCCTTGTCAAAGTTTGAGTTCTTCAGATTTTTTTTTTTTTTTTTTCAAAAGACATAGAAGCTTCTGCATTTTTTTGTCTTTTGCTATCCAATGGGTCATCAAGTTGGGGATTATATATGAAAAATGAATTCTTTCTTTTTTGTATTTCTTACTGAAAAAGACAATTCACCTATTATGTGCTTTGAATCCTCTGCATGATTGACATAGGAAAAATCCTTGATGATAGTCCAAGGATTACAATTCATTAATATTGTATCAATAAAAGCACGTACGTGGAAGGCCTAAATGAATTGTATAATGCCAATGGTAGAAGAAAATATATTCTATAAGATTTGGTTGATCTGGTCCCATTGTTTACTTGGTCTGAATAACATTAGTCAATTGGTTTCCATGAAGCCAAACTTGAAGTTTTGGACATATTTATTTAATGTTATTATGCTTTGTAATATGTCTTGTTTTGCTGCAAAGGTTGTAGCTTGAACAAGTCAAAACAGCTACTTTTAAAGGAGGCCCATTTATGCCAATTGCCCACAACCAGGCATTTCTATATCGTGAGACCAACTTCTCGATCCCTTGAGGGTGTCTGTCTACGAATCTTCACCAAAGGCCATCATGCAGTGGCATAGGACGTGACACAATGAGGGATTTTATTCCTTGGCAATGATATTAAGGTCTGATATATGCGTGCTTTTGGTATCAGTGATTATTTAGTGCAATAAATTAATTAATGGTCTCATTTCATTGCTTTCTATGCTTCGTGCATGCACCCAAGTTTATAATTTTCTTTTGGGGAAAGTCTACCAGCCTACCTGTCAAATTATCATTTAATTGACAATGTCTTCGTCAAGCTTTTAATCGAGACAATGTTTTACCCTAAACTACAAAGAATCATAAATGTTCTCCAAGATTAGCAAAAAAGCAAAAACGCCATTCTGGATTCTTTTGTTGCAGATAGTTAACCTTGGGAGTTTCACATCATATGCTACGAAGAGACTAACTTCAGTTTGAGTGAGCCATGGTTTGGTCTTTGTCATATATCTCATAGAGGGCTGAGTTGTAATAAATAAAGATTGTTAGTAGTTGGGCCTCTAGCTGAAATAGAGCTAAGCCTGTTAGTGGGTTTGTTAATTAGTTAGAGAGCTAGTTAGGCTGATTGCACAGTATATAAGACAATCAGCATAACTAGAAGAGTTTATGAAATTAGTTTTGAAGCTTTTGCTTGTAATCTTGTAACCATGGACACTATTGAGTGTCTTGAAAACTCAATGCATCATTTGGTTTAGACCAATTCATTTCCATTTCCATCAATTTCTCTTATCCCTTCATTCTTCTACACAAAAATCCATCTATTCTCAATATAGAAAATATACAAAGATAGAAAATTCTTTACAGTCTTCTGAATCAACTTTCCTCTTCCTTCTCTCTACGTACGCGGTACTGCACTTATGCCCTTGAATCATCTAGCTCCAGCCTCAGCCGTGTCATCAATGATCACATCCATAACAAGTAATCACCCCCTAAATTGCACCAGATATCTTAAAAATTCTCAAAATATTCCTTTTAACCCTTATAAATTTTATAGATTTTATAGGGGTATAAGGGTCATTTCACATATTCACTGTTTGATTTAACCCTAAACCCTAACTAGAGGGGTGACATTGCAATTTTTTTATTTTATTTTTAAAAAAAATGGATACATTAAATTAAGAAATTTTGAAATTTGAGGAATAATTGCAAAAATAATAAAATTGATAAATTGAATAAAGTTTTATTAAACTATTATGATTTCTCCTACAAGAAACAAATTCATTCTTTTTTTTTTTTAATTGAATAAGGAAAGAGCTACAGGCAGAGACGGAGGGAAGGGGGGACCGGGGGGAGCCTTGGTCCCCCCCAACTCTGAAAATAATAATAAAAATAAAAATAAAAATTTGCCTGTAAAAAAAAAAAAATGTATATTGGTCCCCCCCATAAAAAAATACAAAGGCTAGTCCCTCCATTTGTTCTTCTAGATCCATCCTTGGCCAGGGACGGATCCTTTCAATTTCTAATATGAACGGAAGAAGAAGAAGTTAGTGAAGTATAATTAAATAAGGAAACTCTTTCAGTTTGAATGTCGTTGTTCTGTGATTTGTTGCTTTCAACAATTGAAAACAACACTAAAGTCTAAAGATGGTTACCCCCGAACCACCCACCCCATGCTTGTGGCTGCAGCATATCCCCAACGACACTTCATTTTGTATGAATCTGAAGCCTAGCTAGCAAACCAATTTTGAAAAAGTAACACCAATTGATGTTTTTGACCCCAAAAAAGACAATAGTATGGGACAGCCGACGTATGTCTTCATTTGCATATCTTTTAAGGCATGTTTTGATACCCATTAATTAATTTTTCTATCAGTTTCTAGTAATGTCCCGAGATTTAGTCAAACAACTCTTGTTTAGTCAACAAGGTTGTCTTCATTATGAATAATTATTCTGTGCCTACTTGCAACTAGTTTGAATCATGTTTAGGCATTAATCAAATTTATTCATCATTATCATTTCTTAGATTGACTATGATTAGAATACATATGATTTTGATCTCAAATGATAGTTTAATCGACTAAAGATCACATTTCATAAAATGTAAGTCACTCATTCAAATCTTCCTCCCTTCTTTTTCTTCCCTTTAGTGGATATAGAAGTCATTCATGGTTGGTAAGGAAGCGCCATGCAGGGTGACTCTATGGATTTTGAGACTAAAAGATATATATAATCTTTAAATTGAATGAGAAAGTGACCAAGTGAGCTTAATAGCAAATAGAAGGGCCAACTGAGGAAGGGCTTAACTGTAATAGAAGTTACCATCCATGGTTGGTAAGGAGGAGCCATAAAAGCAGGGCGGCTCGATATATTTTGAGACTAAAAGACGGTAAGTTTAAGTGCACTTTTTTTATATTTAAATATTAAATAAATAATTTTTTTATTATTTTTTATATAAAAATCGTTCTAGATTTTGAGGCTTAAGATGCCAAACGATGTAATGTTGGAGACTTTTCATCTTTCGAGTATTTAATTGTTTCAATCTGTTTTTAACAATGCAACTTTGATGTTGATGTTTGAGAAGAATTTATAGACATTAGAGACTTTTCAAGAATGTGAACATTAAATTTGAGGCTTTCAAAAGGGGAAAAAAATGTTATCAAATTGAACACATTCTGAATTGACTTTCTATCTTTTTCTTTTTTGCTTTCTAAAATCTATATCTTGGGTATTAAATAATTGGGGACCTAGAAAATTTACCAACCTTTTTTTAGAGAAAAGTTCATGTACCCTCCAAACTACGACTTAATTAACAATGTTCTCACCCCATAAAATTTTAATTGTGACAATATCTCCCTAAACTACTAAAATATTATCAATTTCCCCCCAATGATGAAACTATCCTTAGTAAAAAAAAAAAAAAACTAAAACTTATAGAAAAACCAAAAATTGAAAGAAGAAAAAAATCATTATCAATGTCCCCCAATGACGAAAATACCCTTAATAAAAAATAAAGGGGGTTAAATACCTAATACCCCTTTAGGGTTTCACAACTTTATTTTTTCTCCCTTATAGTTTAATTTTTATCATAGGAAATTCATGTAGTTTTGATAAATGATCAAATTGATCCTTCTGTCAATTGACCGTTAATTGACTTAACGGATTGACAAGTGGACGAATGAAAATTTGACACTTGGCATAAGTGACCATGTCATTAGTGATGACATGGCCACCTAAATAAATTTTTTTATTTAAAAAATTAAAAAAAGAAAAAGAAAAGACCAAAAAAAAGCCCCCCCTTTTTTTTTGGGTCTTTTTGTCTTTTATTTTTTTGAAATTTTTTTAAAAATAAAAAATTTAATTAGCTGGATGACATGGCCACTTATGCTCGGTGTCAAATTTTCATTCATCCACATAGACTTCTGTTAAATCAACTAATCTAACTAACCGGAGGACCAATTTTGTCCTTTATCAAAACCACAGAAATCTCCTGTGATAAAAATCAAACCCTAGGGAGAAAAAAATAAAGTTGTGAAACCCTAGGGAGGTATTAGGTATTTAACCAAAAAAAAAAATACTAAAAATTCTAGAAAAACCTAAAATTGAAGGGAAAAAAAAATCATTTTTAACAAAAAAATAAATTTAAGATTTTTTTTTATATATATAAAAATTGAAAAAAATTTCTTTTTATTTTATTTAAATAAAATATCCGTTTTTCAAAAAAAAAAAATGTTTTAAAAAAATTAAAATTTTCGTTTATAAAAAAAAAAAATTTTTTTAAAAAATTCTGTTTAAAAAAAAAATCGTTTTAAAAAATATTAAAAAAAATCGTTTTTAAAAATATAAAAAATGAATTCTTTTTCTTTAAAAAAAATTGAATTTATAGGAATATTTTTGTTTTATTGAGAAATATATAAGGTTATTTTTATCTTTTTGCTAGTCTTGGAAAAACGTTAATAATGTTTAATAGTTTAGGAGGAACATTGTCAATATTGAATATTTGAGGGATACATTATCAATTGTGTGATAATTTAATAGGTTTGTAAACTGTACCTTATATTATAATCAAAGGCAGAATATTTCTACCATAACTGGAACCTGAATTTTTAATGGAAAGAACTTTTCTTACAATTATTGTTTGGGCCTTATTTTATTGGGAAACCGCCTAATTTGGCTCGGGCAAGCAAAATTAAAAGTAATAGACCAAATGCTCAACACGACCTGCCTTTTATAGTGCAAGCAAAATCCTTTGACTTGATCAGCATAATCTTCCATCATAGGCCTACCTTCTTTTTTTTTTTTTTTTGGGTGTGATCTTGGCAACTCTTTACAGCAATATTCCTTCTTTCCCAAATGGTTTTCATAGCATGTATGAATTCATAAGCTCCGATCTAGTCCAACTTCTTTAAAAAAATAAAAAACTATAATAAACATTCATGAAGAATTCATTGGTAAAATGTTTTAAAAAATATTAAATTATTTATTTTAAGTTGATATTTTCGAATGGTTGGCATGTGACATATTGACAGTTTTATTTTATGAATAATTAATATAGACTTATTTCTTTAAGCATGGTTGAGTGGAAGTGTAAAAGTAAGTATGGGTATGGGTTCAATCGGTATTGATAGGAACATTTTCGTCTACTGATTCGTGAAAGTCGGTTAATTAACCGATTTTATATTAACAATGAATAGTTTTGACTTTTTCAGTTAATCATAGTCAGTAAATAGGTAGTTACTTATGTCAATTAATTGTCGATTATAAGTTTTTATGTTAAGATTTATCAACTTCTTTGTAACTATAGAATTAGTAATGCATATGTTTTTATTAATGAAAAGAAAAAGTAAATTCATGGAACATGGACCCAAAAGATACTTACAAATTAGTTTGATGAACGCAATAAGAAAACTTACCAAATAAAATTTAAAATTCATTTGAAAAAATTGGTCAAGTCTGTTAATTGTTGGTTAACCAACCAAAAAAAAAAAATCTACCCCTAACCGAACCGATGTTGAAATAGTATTTTATTTCGCCTACCGATCGCTAAAAGTCGATTGTTGGTTGATGACAGTTTGGTAGCGATTAGTAGGCGATGGACAATTAATGTGCTCACCCCTAGGCAAAAGGATGAAATCCTTCAAAATAAAACATGTTATAGATAAACTTTTAAGGTAAGTGGTGATTTAAGCCGCCGAATGTGAATCCTCGTTACATTGAGGTTAGTCTTCTAGATTGACAGGCGATTTTATCTTATAGTGGACTAAAAAGAGAACATTAAGCCCTCATTGGAATTTGGAACACATGCCCACAACAAAGTCCATGGCTGAAATTGACCTCCAAGTGGAAAGGTAATAAGCCTTATGGCTTATGCATGCCCAACTAAATTTATAATTCGCTAATGTTGTTCATATGCTTTTATGTATATTTCTTTGTACTTATATTTCATCTATATCTATTTATTTTAATTAAAAATAGAGAAAAAAAAAAGGTTATCTTCCCATTATAAGCCTGCAAAACCCATGTGCAAGCCCAAGTTGAAGTTGTGCTTTTTAGAGCCCATCCAACACAAAATGTCATAATTTTATGTTGTCACATTTTTGAAATGGGTACATTCAAAGAAGAAACAACGCAGACCACGGAAATAAAGAAGGCAAAAGGTCAACAACATGCTCTGCTTTCCTCTCTACCTATCAGACAAAACCAAATGGCTTCAACAACATACAAGAAAACAAATACCCTCAGATGCTTACACAGAGAAGCCTCCAAGTGAACAATGGGTGACATCTCTAAGCTCCATTGTTTCACCATTTTCTGCCTCACTTTCTTCCCTTCAAGTACACCCATCTCTTTGGACTCCTTGACTGCAACGCAGTCACTCTCGAATGACCAGACCCTTGTGTCCGCCGGCCAGGTGTTTGAACTGGGGTTCTTCAATCCGGGCAACTCACAGTGGTACCTGGGAATATGGTACAAGAAAATCCTTGGCAAAACAGTTGTTTGGGTCGCAAACAGAGACACCCCACTTTCAAACTCAACCGGCACCTTCAAGATCGGCGACCATGGAAACATCGTTGTTCTCGATCAAGCTGGGAACATATCGTGGTCTTCGAATGGAACGCAGGCCGCTATTCCAGTTGTGCTGCTTTTAGATTCAGGAAATCTTGTTGTCAAAGAGATGAACGAGAACGATCCGGAGAAATATCTGTGGCAGAGCTTTGATTATCCCACAGACACTCTGTTACCAGGTATGAAGCTAGGATGGGATTTAGACCCCGATTTCGACCGGTACTTAACGTCGTGGAAGAGCTCGGTGGACCCTTCAAGCGGAGACTACTCATTCAAGCTAGATTTCCGTGGATTCCCAGAAATTTTCTTGCGGAACAAACAGGGGGTAGAATATCGAAGCGGGCCTTGGAACGGGCTAAGGTTCAGTGGGGTACCGGAAATGGAGCCTTTAAACGGTATCGGCTTTGATTTTGTTATGGATGAACATGAGGTATATTATTCATATTCGATAACAAATGCGTCTCTCATTTCCCGGTTGGTTGTGAATGCAACGAACGGCGATCTTCAACGATTTACGTGGATTGAAAGCAGCGGGGAGTGGAACCTATATTGGTATGCTCCGAAAGATCAGTGTGACAGCTACAAAGAGTGCGGTCCATACGGTATATGCGACACAAATGCGTCGCCGGTGTGCCGGTGTATGGAAGGCTTTGCACCCAAGAATCTACAGGCGTGGAATTTGAGAGATGGGTCTGATGGGTGTGTGAGGAATACGACGCTGGGTTGCGAGAGCGACAAATTCTTGCCGTTGAAGAATATGAAATTGCCGGAGACGACGACTGCTTTTGTGGACAAGACCATGAATCTCAAGGAATGTGAAGAGATGTGCTTGAAGAATTGCTCCTGTACTGCCTATGCTGACTATCAGGTTAACAATGGAGGATCAGGGTGCGTGACATGGACCGGTGAGCTTCTAGACGTGAGGGTGTATACAGAAGGCGGTGGTCAAGATCTCTATGTTCGATTGGCAGCTTCTGAATTAGGTATGTTCAAATTTTCCTTCTTCTCCTCTTTAATTCTTCTTTTTTCCTGGTCCTTTGCCTCAATTAATTTCCATTGCAATCAAGTTAGAAAGTGCACATGCTCTGAAATTTCCCACAAGTATTTTCTGCCTTTACAACAATGATTTTTTTTTTTTTAAAAAAAAAAATTAGAGATTGTCAGCTCGTTCAAGTTAATTAGGATTATCAATAGATGCATGAATAGTTATATCCATTTGTTCATAGTGTATCATCAGTGGTGACAGGAAAATTTTCAAGTGGTTGGTCATATATTTGAATTTTAGTGTTGGTTGTATTGAATTTAAGTTTCACCGATATTTTGATATGTTAGATTAAGATATGAATCGATTAGACATTTTTTACCGCCCCTAGATTCTATTATGATTACGTTTAAATAAAAGTAGGGCACAATAAGTAACCCCTCTACCCTTTTTGAATTAAAAAAAATAGAAGAGATCTATTGAATAGACCCAAGCCGGTAGAGTAGTAGCATTTTCCGCTCACCTACAAAAGCTCTTTCAAATACACTAGCATTTTTCATGTGAGTCGCAAAGAAATCGTACGTCACAGTCAATGTGACAGAGGGAGTGAGTCATCACACTCGCACCACGTGTTCTTGGGCGTGCGGGTCCCATCTGCTTGAAACATGTTTGGGAGGTTCTTGATGGTGCTTTTCACATGAATCATCCATGAGATGATGATGATGATGATGATGATCCACCGGTGATCAACGTGTCTGTGATGGCCTGCACTTGTCGGTCACTGTTATGATAAATTCAAAACCTACATCCCTCCTGGGGTTTTCCTTGACTAATTGCGCGACTTGATAAAAAGCATTTCTTTGGTTTCTGGGGGGCGGCCCATGTGGCCCCTCCCAACATAAATGCATGGCACGAAACGGCACCGTAGTTTCTGACTCCGGTTAAAAGTTTATTGGGGCCTACACCCGCCAGTCCTTTTCCTTCTTTTGCTTTTGCGAAATTATGAGACACCGAATACTTTGTTAAGAAAGTTAAAAATCTCATAGGCGCGACAATAATCAATAATTCTGTGGGGACTACTGTGAATATGATGTTTATTACCAAAAGAAAATTAAACATGAACCGTCGGATTAAACATGATGTAACATGCTCGTTCAGCTTGTGGAAATAGATATTTCAGTAGAAAAAGGGAATATGTATCAAAGCATTCACATTGATTTTTGTTTTTGTTTTTTTTTTAATGTAAAATAGCAAATCAAAATTCACTTTATCTCGTTTAGTTAATGAATTTTAAAAGACACCATACATCAATTATTTATTTTTTTTATTTATATCATTTAAATTTTATTTTTTTTATAATGATCGATTTTTTTTTTAAGATTCTATTTTTCAACTTTTTAGAAAAAAAGAGATGTATAGAGAGAAATAATATATTAATGAGATGATTTGTAGAGGTGCCTGTTCACAAATACAAAAAAAAAAAAAAGAAAAGTAATTTATATTTGAGATGCATAATTCAATGTAGAGGATTTTAGTGTTTTGTTTATCTATTTTAGATAAAAATAAGAAATGACTAAGCTATTGTGAGTGCTTGCTGAGAATAGAAGATATTAGAAAGAAATAATTATTCTAAGTAATGGTGGGACTAAGCAAAGCCCCACCTCCACTGGTTTTTTGGTCTGAACTTATCCACCTTTCAATCCCCCACTCTTTCATTTGCTTTTGCTTTTCTCTTTGATCTTTTTTTACTGTGAAAGAACAGAAGAAACCAAGTTGTCAGAACCTCGTTTTGGTACCACAATCATCTTAGAGTTCTTCCTGTGGGTTGAAATTTCTTTCTGCCTAACAATATGGGAGAGAAATTTGCTGAACTGTTGTTGTGACTAGATTTGCTTACCTTTTCTATATCCAGGCACAAATTCCATTGTGCTTTAGTTCCTATCACTTACCTAACTAAAGTTGGTTAGGTATCTGCCATTTCTGAAAGTCACCCTCAAACGACTATTTACATCTGTTATCATTTCTAATGGACTATGTGTTTTGCTATAATAATTTGGGTTGAGATTTTTTTAAATTTTTTTGTCGACATGGTATAGAGAGGGAATCCCAGGTCCTGACTCTTGAGGTACCAGGTGGCCTTTGCACCTCGGCACTTTAAGACCCAAGATTTATCTCTTTTATTTTCTGCCTCAATTCCCTATAACTCATAGAATTTGTCCATTGGAAAATGTAGCATCATTCTACCATAGTTTAAGATATAACCATTTTCAATTTTACATGCCTTTTCATTACATTTTTTATATATATAATATTATGTTTTAAGTGAACCCCCCTTTTTTTTATTTTTTATAAAATAATTAGAAGTAGAACAGAATTTAAGACATTCAATAAGAAAAATATTACACACACTCAACTCTCACATTTACCGGTGTGACACTAAAAATCACTATTAAATATAGAAATGAGAGTCATAAGGAATGCGTAAGGCCAGTCCAAATGAGTATAAATCATTGTCTTTACTCACAAGACCAAAGTTGGTTAAAGCAAGGAAAAGGATCCTCTCATTTTCCCTATATATGACTCTTGTTCTTCTGGGTGGTCCTTATGGATCAAGATCCCCAGCAATTTTGGAAAATTACTAACCAGTTTTTTTGAAAATCTCAGCCATTGAAAAAATCTAATGGCTTAAAATTAAACACACATTTAATACAGGAGAGATAAACTTAAAATTTTGAATTTTGAAATTCAACCTCGAAATCTATGCTATCCATTAAAAAAATAGAGTGTTTTATTTTGAGCCATTAGATTACTTCAATGGTTGAGATTTTCAAAAAAACTGACTGACAATTTTAGAAAAATTGCTGGGAATCTTGATCCGGTCCTTATGTAGTTATTGCGCTGTCCTTCCGTCTTCAAGATCCTAACCAACAATTTGCAATTGCAATAGAATTTGAAGGGTCCGTACAAACGTACTAATTTATATTGGTAGTTGTGTTTAACAACTTGCAGTGTAATATTTATGTGGAATCATTCACGTGAAAAATTTATTGAACTGGACAACATAGGGCCATTAAATGACACAAAATCATATGTGGTAGGTTATATGTAGCTTCACTTTTATGGAGCATGGATTGAGATTCGGTGCAATACTGTACTATATAGTTAACTTTTCGTTATTTTAAATGAATGGTCCAAATCATGACTTTAAATACCAAAAAAAACAAGAGATAACTTGGGTGGCTGGTGGGCTCAACCACCCTTGGCCATCCTTGATAACTAGTTTTGGAGTGGCCGAATTCCACGCCTTTGGCTAAAAGGGGTGGTCAGGCCATTTCTAATGCTGGTTTAGGAGTGGTTGAACCACCCCCAAGGGTCAGGGTGATTTAGGCACCTCCAATAATTGGTTTGAGAGTGGTCAAATTACCTCATTTGGCTGTGAGGTAGTCAAGTTTGGGTCAATCCCCTTGGCAACCCCATGGTCGGGGTTGGGGTGGTTAAATCACCCTTGTGGTCCAAGGGAATGATTGTCATTGGGGGTGACGAAACTACCACTTTCAACCGTAGGATCGGCTACCCCAACAGCTATTTTTCATTTTTTATTTTTATTTATTTACTTGGGATCATTCATTTAAAATAACTATCTAAATAAAATGTATTGCACCTGGTGCCTGTGGTATTTAACCGGATCTCAATCCATGTAGCAATAATGGGCCTGATTAATGTACTGCAATTTGTAGCACTAGCCATTTGAGGCTCCATGTTCACTTTGGTATAATGGGGCCTGACAATTTTCACTAGGTTTCAAGGTTTGAGTTCACATTTTGTCACTGAATGGTCAGCAAATTTCTTAATGGGAAGCATAGTAATAGTTGGCCTCATCCAAAATCTTGTCATGACCTTAGTCTAACATTCTCTTCTACGTTCCTGAGGGGTGGCTCAATTAGTTAGGGACTATGGCTCATGAAGCAGAGGCCCTTCCCCTGTGCGGACATGTCAAAAAAAAAAAAAAAAAAATCTCTTCTATGATGGTGTCACTTTTGTTTGGTTGAAGTTCTTGATTTGCTCCACTCGAAGGAAAAAAATTCATGTAAATTTTGCACTAATGTTGTGTTGGGAGATAAAGCGGTTATGGAGTTTTTATCAAAAGTATATTAATATACATAATTGAACACAACTCAAGCTCAAAAGCCTAAGCTAATGGGCTAAGGTCCATTTAGGTATATTACGCACTTTTTTTTTTCCTCAATGTGGACACAACACTCACAAGTACACTCGCAACATACAACATTTTTTTTTTTGTAACTTATGAAATCAAGAATGTAGAAATTCCCTCTATTGTGCCTAAATAACATTTAACATAAATCATACCAATCTGTTTGTTTCAGATAATGCTGGAAGTGTAGGCTCTGGAGGTGGTTCTGGCAAGACAAAAAAAATTATCATGGTTTTAGGAATTACTGTTGGTATTGTCATTCTCCTATCAGGATTGACAGTATACTATGTGCGGAGGAGGAAGGGATTGCAAGCAATATTGCAAGGAAGGACACGGCAAAAAGGTAAGAAAATTCATCATCCGTTAGAGAAATGTGTGTGAAGTGAAATCACAAACCCTCATGAATTTTATTTTTACTGTCTCTAAACCAGGTCTTCGTGAAAGAAGCCAGGATTTGTTGTTAAATGAAGTGGTCATTTCAAGTAAGAAAGAGTACTCGACTGAGAGTAACTTGGATGATGTAGAATTGCCATTGTTTGATTTTAGTACCTTAGCAATGGCAACAAACAACTTTTCTGATGAAAATAAACTAGGACAAGGTGGTTTTGGCTCTGTTTACAAGGTAATTTCTTTGTTAATAAACGCTACCATAATATAAATCAATATTACAAAGGCACTCAATATATAATGCTGACAGTAATATATGGGTGGCATTGCCAGGGTAGGGTTGTAGAAGATCAAGAAATAGCAGTAAAGAGGCTCTCAAAGACCTCTGGGCAAGGAATCGAAGAATTCAAGAATGAGCTTAGATTGATCGCAAAGCTTCAGCACAGAAATCTTGTTCGATTGCTGGGTTGCTCCGTTGATATGGACGAAAAGATGCTCATTTATGAGTACATGGAAAACAAAAGCCTGGATGCTGTCTTATTCAGTAAGTCTCCTCCTTGAATTTTATGAGTTTGGCTTGATAAAACCCAGTAGAGGTAAGATATAAATTCACAGTATTTATAACGTTGAGAACAAAACAATTGGTTTCAGGTAAAGAAAAACGCTCCTTATTGAACTGGCCAAGGCGCTTCAACATTGTATGCGGGATTGCTCGGGGACTTCTTTATCTTCATCAAGATTCTAGATTTAGAATTATCCATAGGGATCTAAAGGCAAGTAACATTTTACTAGATGGAGAAATGAACCCAAAAATATCGGACTTTGGCATGGCTAGAATTTTTGGTAAGGATCAGACAGAAGCAAATACAAGGAGAGTTGTTGGAACATAGTGAGTACCAAAATAAGATTTCTCTGCAGTCTTTCATGGACTAAACTCCAGCTTCTTCATAATTCTTATTTCATTATATTGATTTTTGTGCAGTGGCTACATGTCTCCTGAATATGCAATGGACGGACTTTTTTCAGTGAAATCTGATGTTTTTAGTTTTGGTGTTCTAGTTTTGGAGATTATAAGTGGTAAAAAGAACCGAGGATTTTATTACGCAAACAATGAACTAAATCTTCTTGGACATGTAAGTGAAGTAGTGATTTTTCTTCAAACCCATTTCATCTCACTGTATCACTGACACTGACCAAAAATCACAACTTACATTTGCTGCAGGCATGGAAGCTTTGGAAAGCAGGAGATGCTTTGGGGTTAATTGATCCATCTCTGTGTGATTTATATTCCCCGTCTGAAGTGATGAGATGCATACAGGTTGGCCTCTTGTGTGTCCAGGAGCGTGCAGAAGACAGGCCTACAATGGCGTCTGTGGTCTTGATGTTGAGTAGTGAAACTGCAACAATGCCCCAGCCTAAGCAGCCTGGTTTCTGCCTAGGAAGGAATCCTGCTGAAACTAGTTCTTCATCTAGTAAGCAAGAAGAATCATGCACCGTAAACCAAGTTACAGTTACAATGTTAGATGCTAGGTAGTGAAAGTGAAAGGTAGGGCCTCATCTTGCATGTTAGTATATTTTCGAACTTCTGAAATTTTGTGTAAATCTTCGTCTGTGATTTTTGCCATAGATTTAGTTTTTGGTTGATCTTCTTCGTGTAACCAGTAAGAGAATTCCTGATCAATTTATATCACATGATACAGCGTACATCATACATTTTGAAATTTATTTTCTCATAAGCTTAATAGAAACAGGAAAAATGTAAAATCAATTCTTACAGTTTCCTGATTTATGTGGAGTGATAAAATTTTATTGAAAAATTCTTGTGCTAAGCAAAATTAACAAATTAATCTTTGCTCTCAACCTACATCTGAAATTTTGATGAAAATCTTTATAGTGCAACACCGGCACCAATAATATTATGACAAGTGTCCTCTATAAAAAAAATAAATAAAAAAAACTATAGCAAAACAAATAAAAGGAAAAAAAAAATAAAAATATATATAAATGTATAAATTTAATAAATAAAAGAATATATGATCTAACAACTTCGAAATTGGCTAGGGTGGTTCGGCGGCCCCTTTAGCCAATTTGAGGATGGCTAGGGCTATCTAGTGCTTTCATAATACTCAATAAAGTAGATGGTTTATCAACCATATAATCATTTTAGAAGTCAAAATGGCTATATTTCTTTACCCAACCCAACCTCCTCCACAAAAAAACCCCCTTGTCCTTGTATACTTATAGTCAAGGTTGTACAAGCACCGGTGGTTAGCAGTATTGCCTCTAATTGTCAATCGTGTTTAGGGTGGTCAGCAACTGTCTTCATTGCATGGTTTTTTAAGACGATTTTAAGAAGATTTTGAAACTATATATTATGAGTCTGTTTTAGTGTTTTGGTATGAAACCTTGAATTGAAATAAGGAGTGTTGATTTCAGAACAAAGAAATAAAGCACTTTTAAGATATGGAGAATGCTAGGGGTTCTCCTTATAGTGTTCTCCTGACATTTTTCCAGTCTTACGTAAAACATGATTTAAAAAAAAAAAAAAAAAATTGTAGTGGCCTCCACTACCGATTTTTTTAAGTGTTAGCACCAAAATTGAGGCATTAGCACCAAATTTAGGATGATCAAATCCATTTTGGGTGATACCATTCCTAAAGGATTAACATTCCACCCTTAAATTTTAATTTTGAATAAAAAAACAAGTTTTAAAGCATTAGAACATAACTATTAATTCATAAAAATTAATATATTGGCAAAAAAACGGTACTACAATTTTATATTTTCTTAAATAATGTTTTACGTAAGATTGGGAAAACAACAGGAGAACACTATGGAGAGAATCCCTAGCAAATCCCTTAAGATATTGCCTCAGTAATGATAGACTAATCATGATTAATTAACTATTTTGGGACGATAACGGTTAAATACATTATTCAACAGATGTTCCTCCGAGGGTGACTTTGTTCCACGCAATTGCAGACATGGAGACTAATTGTCAAAAGTGAAAGTGATTACGAGATTTGAACGGCCCAGGCGTATAAAATATATGATCTTTAATCTTTAATATAAAATATGAAGAGGCCAACAAAAAGCTATAAATCACTGTAAGGTGACCGGCAGTGGATGCCATGACGTTTTGAGAGGTTGAAGCCTAGTTTGTCAAACGGTCTCTGTAACTCCCGGTCTCATATTAGAAAAATGAGGAGTAGAATAGTCACAGGCTGAAGGTTTAGACCATGACTTTGTTTTTGTTAAGTGTTAATTTCTACCAGAACTCCTCCACTTTCTAATAAGGTAGCTGTCACAATTTTAGATGGGGCGATAGAAAAATTGTTGTGGTTACAGATACAGCTTGCATATTATAAAATTCTCCGCAGTGGAATTAAAGACATTACAAACACAGAACATTGGCAGGTATGGAAGTGTAAAATAACGAAATTACAAACATAAGAAAGTTACAACAGTGCGTATTGGATAACCTTATCTCCAGGCTCTAGCTAGCTTAGCTATTTACAGTTACAGCCAAGAACTAAGAAAATGAACAACAGCAAGATATTCTGTCATGACTGAGGATAAGCTATAGCACTGAAGATTCTAGATGAATCATTCTGATGTTGATCATCTTGACCATCTTGATCTTTGTCATATCTTCCTTGATCAATATCTGCGGAGAGGAAGTTTGAAGTTGTTGCTACTTCAGTGGAGTTGATAATCATTGCTTGTGCTTGAGCTGACACTCAGGACACTGCTCGAGTGGCGGTAGAGGAGGTCGAGCGGTCCCCTACCCGAGGACACCGCTTAACAGAAGTTAGATGTTAGATTTAACGAGTTGCCTTAACATACTGGGTTTTTTTGGCCAAAAAATTGTAGTTTAAAGCAGTTGAGTATGATATGTGGTAATTCGTGGGGCAACATATTAATGAGTGCTAGTTTAGTGGGATTAAGTATAATTAACCCTATAATTAGGTTCGTTAGAGTCAATCAATTTAGAGAACTTAATTCTACTTGGTATACAACTAATATGGAACTTAATTAGTAGTTTAGTACCCATAGAACATTATTAAAATCTACCCGTCCAATATGGGACTTAATAGTCATCCATGACAATTCGGGCTATCACAATGAATGATAACATATCTTATTTTTTCCTGTGAGTTTGCTATACAATTAAAGTTCCTCTTTGAATGGGCCAGTATAAAGGTACCATTATACTCAAAGTTATGACAGAAGCCTATAGAGATCCTCAAAGATAAATTTATGCAGCCCACTTGCAACATGACACAAAAAGCCTCAAAAGATTCATTTCCCATAAGAATTCCCCGCAAATTCGATTCTAAAATTATGTATTTCAGGCCGTTCTTTTCTTGAAAAATGTCACTTATCAAAAAAAAAAAAAAGGTCCAGTTACTGATGAGAATTGATCGAGTATATTATCATCAATTTTAATATACGCAATTTTGGTTCATGCTCTTAAAGTTGCAAAAATACTTTAAGCCAAAAGTAAATTTTTTACAAAGAAAAAGTGTCATTGGAAAGTAAAAAAGAAGGGTTTTGGCAAGAAAATTCTTTTTACCTGCTTTTGTAATATGCCACATTTTCAATAGGTGATATTTTTCAAGCCATTTGATGCAATAAACTAGTTGAGTTACAAAGAAATTGCAGAGAATCCTAATCCATTAATTTTATATCATTAGTTTCAAATTCAGCCAACATTGTCCAATACTCTTGGGGCCAGATTCTTATCACAGTCACAACCAAAGGGGCAAAAAGAAATGCTTGAGCTTCTATGATCAAACCAACCAAGCACCGGCCAATACCTACCCATAGTCTTTGTCTGCTCTGCCAAATGACTTTGACACACAGAAGAAAAATCCTTCGCACGTGCAGAGGACAAGCAACAGAACTCCAAAGATTTATAAACCAAATTTTTTCTTCCAGGACAAACCATTGACTTTCAGGGTCCATAGCGCCGGCCAGTATATATAATTGTCATCATAGTCTACTTTCCTCTACCTTTCGTCTTCATGTTCAACGAGTCACTTATCTCCCATATCTTGTTTCTGTTGATTCATGGATGCAGATAAAACATAGTAAGCGTATTTGAGTTTTTCTTACATAACCCATGAAGCTCCTTCTTTCCATTTTCTTCTGCTTCACTTCTATTTCCATTAATGCATTAGACACCATAGCTCCAGGCCAAGCTCTCAAAGACCACAATGGCGAAACTCTCGTTTCCACAGGCGAAGCATTCGAATTGGGTTTCTTTAGTCCCTGGAATTCCACCAACCGTTACGCCGGAATATGGTTCAAGAATGTCCCGCAGCAAACTGTCGTTTGGGTTGCCAACCAAAACAGGCCACTAACGGAATCGTCCGGCGTCCTCACTATCAATTCCACAGGAAACATAGACATCCTCGACCGCCATTCCGACATTGTAATCTGGTCTTCGAATTCATTAGCGAAAAATCCAGTCTTGCAGCTCTTAAACACCGGAAACCTTGTGGTTAAAGATGGCGCTAATGGAAACTATGCTTGGCAGAGCTTTGATCTCCCATGCGATACGTTGCTACCAGGTATTGTTAAATCATCACCCCAAATGGTTTAAACTCTGTATTTATGTTTTGATATGAATTTAATGGTTTAATCAATACTTTTAACAGGAATGAAGCTCGGATGGAACCTAAGGAATAACCAGAGCTGGTTCCTGACTTCATGGAAGTCTCCTCAAGATCCATCGACGGGAGAATTCACCTACAAACTAGACCCTCGTGGGCTTCCACAGTTGGTTCTCCGCCAAGGAAGTGATATTAAATATAGAAGCGGGCCTTGGGATGGGGTTCGTTTTGGCGGAGGTCCGCCGCTCCAAGAAAACCCTGTCTTTAAACCAATCTTCGTTTTCAACCAAAGCTATGTCTACTACACCTTCGAAAACAACGACAATTCTATAATCTCAAGGTTCGTGGTGAACCACTCGGGCTCGATTGATCACCTCACATGGAGCCAGCGCGGCGAGTGGGTGACTATATTAACTATTCAGGAAGATGAATGTGACAAGTACAAAAACTGTGGACCTTACGGGATTTGCAACATTAACAAGCAACCATCTTGCGATTGCCCAACTGGGTTCGCTCCAAAATCACCACAAGAATGGAATGTGTTGGATTGGTCCAGCGGATGCACCATAAAAACTCCGTTGAACTGTAGTGAAAACGTGGGGTTTAGGAAGTTTTCCAGGCTGAAGTTGCCGGATAATTCAAATATCTTGGTTAACAGGACGGCGATGAGGTCGGAGGAGTGTAGGGTGGCCTGCTTGAGAAACTGCTCGTGTGTGGCTTATGCTGAAACTGACGGGAGTGGGTGTGTGGCTTGGTTCGGGGAGTTGCTTGATATTAGAGAGTACAATGAAGGTGGGCAAGATTTGTTTGTTCGGATGGCTACTTCTGAACTTGGTAAGTCTCTTTGCCATGATTCAGTTCTACTGAAATTGCATATCTTCCTTGCAATTGGGGTAATTGTTTCAGCATTCACTTTGAACATTTTTGCTTCGGTTTCCAATTTCAAGAATACGGTACTTAGTTTTTGTCCAAGTTTAAAATAAGTTTTTATATCACTTTATCTTCAAAATTAGCCATTTGCATATATATCTTATTTGGCCTCCATCTATCTCAACACCCTAATGCAATGCCATGTCAACCGAACCAAAATATTTTATTAGTGTGGGTTTGTTCTTTAGGCTCTCATGTTTTGTGTTTCACTTAATTTTATGAATGACTTAACACTTGTTGATGTAGCATTGTATTGAAGTATTCATAACGTGTCGATTAGTTTTGGGTTTGAAATGTAATACTTCATTTGTGATGCTTATAACCTCGTAGCTTTAGCTATAGTTACTTGTAAGAGTTTTATGCTCATAATTTCTATGAATAAAACTTGTTTGTAAGAGTTTTTATGCTCATAATTTTTATGAATGAAATTGATATAGATTCTGTTTTTTTTTTTTTAAAAGTATTCATAATTAAGAGTGACATATGACAAACCATTCATTTTGACAATTTGGCTCATTGAAAGTGATGATCGAGGAGCCCTTGAAAAGTACAGGTTCTACGCTCCCAGCTAGCATTTATAGTGGCTGGGGGATTAGGTGTGGAAAATAGGAAACTGGAATCTCGTGCGTTGAAAGCTCTAGTCCAGGACAAGTGTGGTAGGCCCGTAAAACAGATTAAAACTTATTCTAACATTATTTTCCTCTTTACTGGATATATGTCGGACGTGGATGCTTGAAGAGTCCAATGACAACGACAAACGAACGGTGGTGATCGTTTCGGTATCAGTAGCTTTTGTGGTCCTTCTGTCGGTTTCAGTCAGCTGGCTTTTCATCCGGGAGAAGATGATTAGCAGAAGCAAAGGTAATTATTATACGTTAACTACTACTGCTTCTTTTATCATCTCTATCCATGCTCTCTAAATTATTGCTTAAGATTAAGAAAATGTTTTGTTGACGAAAAACCCACCAACTACGTGATTCCTGATTTTACGTTGTTCACTAGTCTCATTATCATCGACTTGGACGTGACAAAAAGTCGTTCCAAAATTTTTGAACCACTTTGGACCACGCAATCATGTTGGAAAAGTTCAAACCCAATCTTTTTTTTTGCTATATTTTGTCTTTTCTTTTTTTGGGCCCTATTCACTTGTTAAAATTTAATGACTTAACATTATGTTTATGCATAATACTAAGACATCGTACCTAACAAGCTTGTTTTTAGAGCGGCCACAAGGAACAATATTGTGTCCCAACAATCTCTCGCTTTAAATGACACTCTCACAATCAATCCAGTTAAGCGACTCCTTTACTTTATCAAGCAACCTATCCACATTGGCCTTCATTTACGACGTTGTTCTTCCACATACACAACTTTAGGCCTTTTCGAATGCATATTGTAATGTTCAATGAATTATTTAATGAATAAAAATAAATTGGGTTAATGCCACTATTGCTCGTTCAAGCACCGAAGCGGAATACAAATCCCTTGCAAATGCTGTTGCCAATATCACTTGGTTGAAGTCTCGATCTTCTATGTGAGCTCGACATCGCCATGTCCAACCTCCCATTCTTTGGTGTGATAACATTGGTGCTACATACCTTTCCTCCAACCCCATCATCCACGCCCCGCACCAAGCATGTGGGGATAAGACTTTTATTTTGTTCATGGCATGGTTGCCAATCGTTCTCTTGACCTCTGGTTCTTATGTAGCTGCGGTCAATTGGCTAATATCTTCACTAAGCCTCTCTCTACATCTCGGGTCTAGCCTCTCTCTCTTATCCTTGTGACTGAATACTCTATAAATACAAAGCCTTCACCTTGATTAAGGTACGGTAGTCACAAAAAATAGATTCTCAGTGTGAAACTTTTACACTTTGTGACTCAAATATGTGACATGTCGCCCACTTTGATACTAGTTGTTTAATGGCCTAACTATTGATTCAAAAGCTCTAAGATGGTTGGATACTGGTTTGGTTAAAACTCTTAACCCTTAGGATTTTAAGAGATTACATTCAAGAACTTTTCCATATATTACTTCTGGTTGTTTTACATTTTGGAACTTTTTCCATAAATCAAACGAAACTGCTTCTGTAATGTGTAATCGAATATCTCATTTGGTTTGTCAACCTTGAATTTATATGCATGCGTTAGCAAACCTCTTCATGTGTGTATTTTCCCTAATGATTTTCCTAATTTGGCAGCTCAGAAGCTGAGAATAAATAATCCAAATCAAGATTATAAGCCAAGTGCTTCAGAGGAAGACGTAGAGCTGCCACTTTTTGATTTCCATACTATTGCATCTGCTACTAACAACTTCTCTTTCACAAATAAGATTGGTGAAGGAGGCTTTGGTCCTGTTTACAAGGTAATTTCACAGTACATCTAGGAACTTGTTTGTAGTGTGAAAAGAAAGAAATTCAATTCTTATTAGCTGTTTCATTTTAGTGATGATGAGCTGCACACCTATATCTCTTGTTGGCTGAACTACATCCTTGCTTAACTACAGGGTACGCTCTCAACTGGGCAACATATAGCTGTGAAAAGGCTCTCCAAAGACTCAAGACAAGGTCTCAAAGAGTTCAAGAATGAGGTTATCTTGATAGCAAAACTTCAGCACCGAAATCTTGTTAGCCTCTTGGGATGTTATATTCATGGAGAAGATAGGATGTTGATCTATGAATACGTGCCTAAAAGAAGTTTAAATTTATACATATTCGGTTAGCCACTCTTAACCTTTTACATCCCTCATACCTTCTGCCTTAAAAATATCAAAGTTAATTTCACATAAATTGGACCAGATCAAACAAAAGGTAC
This sequence comes from Carpinus viminea, assembly GCA_013348765.1. NCBI lineage: Eukaryota > Viridiplantae > Streptophyta > Magnoliopsida > Fagales > Betulaceae > Carpinus > Carpinus viminea. The sequence continues at coordinate 64,809,079 of CP054667.1, forward strand.
TGCACTGGATTGGGGGAAGCGTTTCAACATTATAGTAGGGATCGCTCGAGGACTTCTTTATCTTCACCGTGATTCAAGGCTAAGAATCATTCATAGGGATCTTAAAGCTAGTAACATTCTCTTAGACAATAAGATGAATCCCAAGATATCAGACTTTGGATTGGCAAGAACGTTTGGAGGTGACCAAACTGAAGCAAATACAACTAGGGTCATTGGAACATAGTATGTACAACAACATTACCTCTCTCCAGCTCTCTCTCGCTCTCAAATATTGCAACCTTATGTTAATTTCATTTATTTTTGTTGATTGCATGTAGTGGCTATATGTCTCCGGAATATGCAATAGATGGGCTCTTTTCCTTGAAGTCTGATGTCTTTAGCTTCGGTGTACTGGTTTTAGAGATAGTGAGTGGAAAGAAGAATAGAGGATTTTATCATCCTGATCATGACTACAACCTTTTAGGACATGTGAGTTTGGAGCAGAAAACTTTCCTCCTTCAGATTCTTAAACTAGTTATTTTTCGTATTAGCTTCTTTCTTCTTCTTTTTTTGGCCCTCTATCCTACTGAATTTCTAAGTTGGAATTTCTCTAGGCATGGAAGTTATGGAATGAAGACAGGATCATGGAACTAATGGATGCTTTGATGGAGAAGCCGGTTCTTGAATCAGAAATTTTACGAAGTATTCAAGTTGGCCTGTTGTGTGTTGCACAACGCCCTGAAGACAGGCCTACAATGTCGTCTGCTCTTTTGATGTTAGACAGTGAGGATCCTTCACTACCCGAACCTCAACAACCTGGATTTTACACAGAAAGGTTTCCTGCAGAGCCTAATTCATCATCAACAGGGAAAAGACAATATGCTTCGAATGAAGTAACTATAACAATGTTACAAGGTAGATAGAAGTGTGATTAAGACTCTGTACATGTTTGTAGCAAAGCATTTGTGGCTCTCTACATTCAGTATTTTCCACCAGACACAAAAGGGCATCTGTAATATCTTCATCGTTAGTTTGAGGTTGAAAATAATTTTGAAATCAATGAAGAGGAGCACATACCAAAGTAAACCTGTTTACTTTCAAGTTTTTGAGTCAAGTAATATATCAAGATGTTATAGTAAAGCCTCATTTGAAACTCTTGAGGTATTTACCTCCTTGGTAGAGACTTAGGTTCAGTAAACCTGTCGATTTTTAAGTGTTTAAGTAGTATACCAAAATTTTATAATCAATAGTGTACTCAGCCAATGCGATATGCTCAATCTACCCTTAGATAATCTTAATTAAAAAGGAAAAATTCAAATGTGGATGGAGTATGCCACGTCAGTTGAGTATATTGAGACAAAGTTGGAAAATGCAAAATAGCATTTTTCTATAGCAATGCCTCATTTGAAAACTCGAGGTATTTATCTCCTCTTAAGAGACTTAGGAGTTTTCAAATTTAGTATATATGGTTTGGGAATATTTTGAAATGGAAGGGTTTTAAAGAGTTTTGGAAGAAGAGTCCCACATGGGAAAAAGAGTAATTAAAGTTGGCTTGTGTGTATGTCCCTAGCAGGCCAGTGGGCATGTGCATGTGCATGTGCATTCGGTGCCCGGCACCGCACTAGAGTATACAACAAAGTATTGTATGTTTTTTGGATAGTCATCATCATACAATTTGGTATGGATTGTAAGACGCTTTAATGTTAAATTGAAACTATATATAGTCCAAAACTAGTTTAAAATAAAATAAAATAAATCTCTCTTTTGTCTCTGAAAACATTTTTAGTTTGGTTTTGTTTTGCACAAAATGCAACCAAGTTACAAAAGATTTCTGGGCTCCATTGTATTCTGGATAAGTGTTTGTTGCATACCAATTGATCAGAATTGGTGGGAACAAACAACTTTCTAAGAAAAGTGAAAACGTATAGTTGGATATTTTCTAGCCAAATTAGCTGTGTAGTTGGAATTTATTATCATAGGGTAGGACGAAGTTGGTAGAGGCTGAAAACAGCGACTTTGGTCAAATTGTTCTTCAAGATTGTGCTAACAATTAATTGGGTGGGTCGACAGGACTGTACTTATTATTTTATAGCCAAGTAGAATATTATTTGTTATAAGTACAGGTGAGTGTGAATGTAGAAAGGTAAGTTACACATTAAAATGCGTCACACACACACACGAGTGATTGATTAATATAGCATAATTGAGTCAAATTCATAGGCTTAAGCTTCTCAGCATGTCACTCATTAGATGTCTCAAGGTATTAATCTTCCTAAGAAGATACATCTGATGCCATTGGTTGTAAGAATGATGTCATCTACACATTACAGTATACATGTGAAAGCAGAGGTGGTCCGTACTAATCATTTTTCAATATAAAAATTTCAGAGAATTGCAGGGCAAGTGGTAGACTTGATGGGTGATTAAGACCTTTCAATATTAATCAATTTCTGTAATCAGATGGTGATATACTTAATCCTTGTTTAATTCTTTCCACCAGTCATACAGCATTGAGAAAGTGATTTTTTATTGGATAATGGGCAATTACCAGTGTCTTCAAAGTCATGAAATAAGAAGGAAAGCTTGCCACAGGTCCATATTTTCAAACTTTGATCCTTCTCTGCTCCTTCCTGGTTTCCATATGCACAACTGTCACTGAACTATGAACTTTTCTTATGAGCTGTTGGGTTGGTGAAAAGACTCGAGGAGAAATGAAGATGGTATTTATAAACAGAACTCAAAGCTTTTTTTAGTTGTCTTCTTCACATTTAAAGAGGTATTTAGTCTTCTAGCAGAGGGCTGGGCCCAAGAGCTCCAACTACTCCCCATTTTGGCGAAGTCTTTGGCCTTCCTTTTCAGGTCAATTGCATAGGCCTTCAAGTCTTCAACTTCACACTTCGCAAAAGTATTGAGGACTGGGTTTTATTCGGGCAAGTAAATGAAAGATCAGGAAACATATGGGGATACTGAGAGATAGCATTTTGTTTCTGGGTGTTTGCTGCTCTTTGATATCTTCATTTTTAGAAGTTTCAAAAGCAGGGGACACCTTAGCTGCCACACAGTCCTTGAAAGATAACCAAACATTAGTTTCATCTGATCAGAAGTTTGAACTAGGTTTCTTCAGCCCCGGAAGTTCCAGTGATCGATATCTAGGAATATGGTACAAGAATATCCCAGGTAAGGCGGTAGTTTGGGTGGCAAACAGAGACTATCCTCTTCAGAATTCTGAAGGTTCCTTCACATTAAAAAGTGATGGAAAGCTTCTTCTTATCAACGAAACTGGAAGCGTCGTGTGGCATTCAAATACGTCACGAGCACCAAGAAGTCCAGGTGCACAGCTTTTAGACTCTGGAAATTTTATTGTGAAAGATGTGGGGGGTGAATATGGTCATGACAACTCTGAGAACTACTTATGGCAGAGCTTTGATTATCCATCTAATACTTTGTTGCCTGGCATGAAGCTTGGGTGGAACTTGAAAGCTGGTTTGAATCGATATTTGAGCTCATGGAAAAGCTCAGATGATCCCTCTACTGGAGACTACACCTATAGTGTGGATCCCCGTGGGCTTCCTCAGCTAGTTCTTCGAAAAGGATCAACTAAGCAGTTTAGAAGTGGTCCTTGGTATGGGGAACAATTTAGTGGTGATCGAGTTCTGACAGCAAACACTGTTTTCAAGCCCATTTTTGTCTCTAATGCTGATGAAGTATATTATACATATGAAACCATGGACAACATTACCTCAAGGTTTGTGTTGGATCAATCTGGTTTAGTTCAGCATTTCTCATGGAATGATGGGCACCCTAGTTGGAATCTGCTGTTCACAGTTCAAGGAGACCGCTGTGACATCTATGGCCTGTGTGGTAGTTATGGAAGTTGCAATGCTACAGATACTGTAAATTGTGAGTGCTTGAAGGGATTTAGCCCCAGATCACCCCAGGAGTGGAAAATGCTTGATTGGAGAAGTGGATGTGTTCCAGATGATCCACATATTTGCAAAAACAGAGAGGGCTTTATTAAGTTGACAGGATTGAAACTGCCGGATGCATCACAATTTTCTGTAAACGTCAGTATGAGCATCAAAGATTGTGAGGCAGAATGCTTGAAGAACTGCTCTTGTGTGGCTTATGCTAAAATGGACATCAGAGGCACCGGAAATGGCTGTGTGACCTGGTTTGGAGAATTGATCGATACAAGAGAGGTTGCTAACTATGGGCAAGATCTCTATGTAAGAGTGGCAGCTTCAGAATTAGGTATGATGCTTGAGCTCCTCACCACCCTTGCTTCTCAGTAGTCAGGCATGGTTGTTTGGGTTTACAATCTCAAAACGTGTGACTTCAAAAAATACGATTTCAAAACACAATTTTTATTAACACAGTAAGGCGTTGGGTAAAATCGTGGCTTAGCCGTTAAAACTGCAAAAATGCCCTCTTAAACAATACATTTTCCACGATCTAGTTTAAAATCACACTTTTTATCTTTGATATCGCAATGCCAATGAACATACTTTCTCTTACCCAAGCTGCCATGGTAGAACAATAGACCAAAGCATCGTGTTTGCCCAAGAAAGGCTCCAAAACAGCCCTGCTCTGGCGTTATCTGGAGCTGGGATGGAGATCTTGTCTTGTGACCATTTGTGTTTTAGTACTTAAATAGACAATGAATCAAATATTCCGTACCATTTTTCATTTCTTGTTGTTAGTGTCAAATGCTCATAGGAGTAAGGAGAAGAAGCGTATGGTAGTTGCTGTGGCTGTACCAGTAGCTTTGGCAATGATCCTCTTGGCTTCAATTGGCGGGTTCTTTATTTGGAAAAGAATAAACAGAGGTAAATCCACAACACAAATTTGATAGTCCAATTGTAGTATTTTCATGACAATTCCAGTCACTTATCATTTTTATTAAGTTATCTGCATTCTTGTAAATAGCCAGCAAGCCAAATAATCAAGTAAGCATTAGTGAAGCTCGAAATGAACACAATGACCTTGAGCTCCCGTTCCTTGAAATAGCCACCGTTGAAGCTGCCACTAACAACTTCTCTGCTACCAATAAGATTGGAGAAGGAGGATTTGGCCCTGTATACAAGGTAAGATATTATTTTGCAGCAAGCTTAAAGTCAATGTAAGCACTTTCCATGGCACATTACTTTGAGTTTCCAAATCGGTCATATAGGGCAGAGACTTCATTCCTTGTATGGATAGCTTGATGGATTATGATTCGACTATCATTTATCAGAGCAAGACAACCCTATGGCTCACCTGACTCTCACTGTCTTCTCTACGAAGATGGGATTTAGGTGACAATCTTATAACGTGCATCCTTGTTATGATTGTAGGGTGAGCTACCATCAGGGCAAGAAATAGCAGTAAAGATGCTTGGAGAGAATTCTGGACAAGGCCTACAAGAGTTTAAGAGTGAGGTCATCTTGGTCTCCCAACTTCAGCATCGGAATCTTGTCCAGCTTCTAGGTTGTTGCATTCGAGGGGAACAAAGAATGCTAATCTATGAGTACATGCAGAACAGAAGTTTAGACTCCTTAATATTTGGTTGGTATCTCAAACATACACACCGTCACACACACTCATGCATATATATATATATATATATATATATATATATGATAAAATTAATGTAGGATTGTGTTCACTTATTCTCTTTTATTTCTTTTCTTGTCCGATGAGTTTTATTTACAAGCTAGTTGTAAAGCCATTACATTTAAGACATTGGAAGTCAAATTGTATCTGACGTAATGATTAAGGCAGATGAAGCAAGGAGTTCTTCACTCAATTGGCAAAAGAGATTAGACATTATTGTTGGGATAGCTCGAGGACTTCTTTATCTTCATAGAGATTCAAGACTGAGAGTAATCCATAGGGATCTAAAAGCCAGCAATATTCTGCTGGACAGTGATATGAATGCCAAAATTTCAGATTTTGGACTGGCAAGGATCTTTGGTGGAGAGCAAACTGAAGCAAAAACCAAAAGAGTAGTTGGAACCTAGTAAGTAAATAGACACTTGCCTTAGATATATCTTTTTGGTATGAATGTTGCTGCTAATATCAATCTCTTTGGCAACCGATGTAGTGGCTATATGTCTCCAGAATATGCCATAGATGGACAATATTCTTTGAAATCTGATGTCTTTAGCTTTGGTGTCATACTGTTGGAAATAGTCAGTGGCAAGAAAAACCGGGGGTTTTTTCATCCAGGCCACAAACTAAATCTCATTGGACATGTGAGTACAAGAAAAATATGATTCTCTCCAATTTTTTAGAAGTGATTTTGACTAAACATAGAAATCTTGTTGTTGTTCTTTGCAATAACTATGAAGATTTAACTTGTTTTAGGCATGGAAACTTTGGAATGAAGGAAAGACCTTGGAATTGATGGATGTGGTGCTGGAGAATCAATTCCCTGCCTCTGAAGCGCTAAGATGTATTCAAGTGGGTCTTTTGTGTGTTCAGCAGTGCCCAGAAGATAGGCTGACAATGTCATCTGTGCTTTTGATTCTGGATAGCGAAACTGCGTTGTTACCTCAACCTGGACGACCTGGATTTTATGCAGAAAGGTGCCTTCCAGAGACAGATTCATCAGCAATGGGAAGAATGAATTCTGATTCAAATGAGTTATCTGTTAAATTGGTAGAGGGCCGTTAGTGATATGCTTTGTGCTACTACTCTGTCCTAGAAGTTGGAAATACTTTTTGTCTCTTTGACATAACAAAGTAACAGATATACCAACCTAAGCTTAGTTTAGGCGGCTTGTTAACATTGGCTATGATTTCCAAGAAAGCAACTCAAATTTTGACAAAAAAACAGAGTGATTATTCAGTCTTTTATGTTCACTTTCTAATTCCACTAGGCAATGCTATGCTTTTGTTCTGATACTTAATTTGAATTACTTTAGCATATCACAATTGCTGTTTACAAAAATTTCTTGCTCATGATTGTTTCCAGTCTGCTGATTTAACTAGGAAGTCAGTAGATGATTTCAATCAAAGCGAATATTGCAACATTTGAGGAGAGTAATACACACAATTTGAAAATAAATACACAAAATTGAGACTTTTTTAAGTTTAGGAGAATAATTATAAATGTGGTGAAAGTTCAGCGGAGTTAAATAAAGTTTCCGGTTATTCTTTGTTTAGCATTTTATGTATGTGGTGTTTAGTGTTGCATCTCCTCTAGAATTGGGTGTGTTTTGGGAGTACATTGTCGCTTTAGATGCCGAATATCGTGGACACATTAGGGGGGTATTTGGCAAAGTGGTTGACTTAAACATTGTAGTTGATATAGATTGATGTGAAAAAAAAAAAAAAAAGTAAAAATATTTGGCATAAAAAAATGAAAAAGTTGTATAAAAAAGTAAAAAAAAAAAATTGTTTTGTAGTGATTTTTTTATTTAAATAATAGAAGTAAATTACATGATATAAAAAGTGAAAAAGTTAGAATGGTTTGATGTTAATTTTTTTGGGAAATTGTGATGAATAGTGTCTAACCCAACCCCAACCCTTTTACCAAACAAACCCCAATCAAGTGGGCTGGACGACATGTCTGACTCACATCATAGAAAGTCCACAAACGCAATTGGTCAAGTCCTAAAAGAAAAAGAGAGAGCTTAAACGTGGATGCTGAGAAAATGTTCAAGTCTTTGATTCTGTCCATTCTCTTCTTCCCATTTTGCACGTCCATTGACACCTTGAAAGAAAGAGCTTAAACATGGATGCTGATAAAATGTTCAAGTCTTTGATTCTGTTCATTCCCTTCTTCTTCCCATTTTGCACGTCCATTGAAACCTTGAAACCAAACCAATCTATCAAGGATGGCCAATATTTGATGTCAAAAGAAAAAAACTTCGCCTTTGGCTTCTTCAACCCGGGAAACTCTAGCTATTGGTATCTGGGTGTTTGGTATTTTAAAGTGACAGTAAAAACTGTGGTGTGGGTTGCAAACAGGAACAATCATATCAATGGCTCCTCTGGAGTTCTCTCAATAAACCAGTATGGAAACCTTGTCCTCCACGACGGTTCTAACCATCTTCTATGGACTACAAATGTTTCTGTCCAAGGGACAACCTCCACCGTAGCTCAGCTTCAAGATTCAGGCAACCTTGTATTGGTCCAGGACAATAACAAGAACGCGCTATGGCAGAGCTTTGACTATCCTACAAGATACTTTGCTTCCAGTTAAAGACATGAAGGTTGGGTTGAATTGGAGAACAGGGATGCACTGGTTCCTAACATCATGGAAGTCACAAGATGACCCTGGAGCTGGGGACTACGTGTATAAGCTAGATCCTGCTCGCTCTCCACAGTTCTTCTTGTATAAGAGTTCGACCCCATTATGGCGGGCTGGCCCATGGCCATGGATCTTAGTAACAGAAAAAACCTCGTCTGATTATGAAGCCAATTTTGTTAGCAATCAAGAGGAGATATCTTTCTCCTACTATCTTGATGACCCTTCAGTCCTTACAAGATTAGTGGTGGACAGCTCTGGATTGCTCCAGCAACTTATGTGGAATGACGGTGATCATCAATGGAAGGAACTCTGGTCAGCGCCTAAATACCGGCGTGACAAGTATGGGCAGTGTGGTACGAATAGTATATGCAGTGCTGACAATATGAATAGGTTCGAGTGTACTTGTTTGCCAGGGTATGAACCCACGTCTCCGAGGGATTGGAGTCTCAGAAATGGTTCTGAGGGGTGTGTGAGACAGCAGCCGAGGTTGTCGATGTGTAGGAATAGGGAAGGGTTTGTGAACGTGGGGCGTGTGAAGATTCCTGATTCACCAGATGCATCTCAGCACGACACAAGTATGAGTGGCGAAGAGTGCGAGAAGGGGTGCTTGAGGAATTGTTCTTGCATGGCTTTTATCACCATAGGAAGGGGATTGGTTGCTGGACATGGTATGGTGAATTGGTGGACATTGCAGGGTATACAAATGGAGGGTTTGATCTAAATGTTCGTGTGAATGCGAGTGAATTAGGTATCCTTCTTTGCTTGCTTGAATTTTCAGTAATTTTCATTTGTCTTTTCACTTTCTGGATCATGGTTTACTTTGTTCTCTTCAGCCAATAATACAAAGAAGTCCAAAGATTTTCTTGGCAAAAAGTGGGGGCGGGCTATTGCAGTATCATCTGCTGCAGTGGCATTGTTTCTGTTATCCTTACTAGCCTATATGTGGCTAATGAAGAAGAGGAAAGCAAAAGGTAAATAACGTCACCAGCATTGTATTTATTATTCAGGAGTCTTTTTGTTGTTAGGTACATTAATGGTCGATTTCAAACTTGTATTAAGCAATTTCTCTCAATATGTTTAACGATAGAGAAGAGAAAATCACACAATCAATAATTAAACTTTACTGCTACTAAAGGCTCTTTGCAGGCCAATGAACTCAGAGATAGTAGTAGGCATCCTGATTTACTGCTTTTCGATCTAAGATGTATAGTGGAAGCCACTGACAATTTCTCTCCGACCACCAAACTTGGTCAAGGTGGTTTAGGCTCTGTTTTTAAGGTACAGTTTCAACTATTTTCTAACATTGTCAATATCTTGCACATTTTTGTTTCTCTTTCGCATTCAAATGTTGTGTGTGAATGGGGTATTGAGGCACAGCTAACCGATACACACAAGGAGTCCCTCCTATCTACAACGTTATCTCAATCAGCAATCAATGATTCTGATGCAGATAAATAGTGTTTGAATTTGTATTTCAAAGAGTTTTATCTCAGCATTACCTGTTATCTTGTAAAGTGTATTTATACACGTGAAGCAGTGAAATCCTATAATCTCGAACACTACTTCTGGGTCGAGCTCGTATTCTTCAAATATGAACTCATCTTGCCACTTTGCACAGAGGCAATGCATCCATCTCAGAGTATTTTCAACGTATCAAAATCTTATGCAGCACGCTTGCTGCTGCAGGACAGTCTCTAACTGATGATGAATCAATTTCATTTTACTTGCTGGTTTAGGGTCATATTTTGATCCCTTTGTGACTTCTATCATAACTAGACTCAATACCATGAATACAGAAGAGCCCTACAATCATCTTCTTACTCATGAAATGGGGATTGATCATCAAGTTTGAATCATGATTTCAGGATCAATTATCCAATGGATAAGAGCTAGCTGTAAAAAGGCTGTCCAAAAGTTCAGGACAAGGAATAGAAGAATTCAAAAATGAAGTAATGTTGATTGCAAAACTTCAACACATGAATCTTGTCAAAATTTTAGGTTGTTGCATTCAGGGAGAAGAAATGATGTTGATTTATGAGTACATGCCCAACAAAAGCTTGGACTTCTTTATTTTTGGTAACTTTACGTTTAAATAATGCCTTCATTTGGTGCATGTTCTGTTGTTGTATATATATATATATATATATATATATATATATATATATATGAGTGTGAAAAACAATACAGTTGAACTACATAAAGCCACATTCTTTAACATGATTTCAATCATATTTTGAGTAGCTAGAGCAAATTTTTGTTGTAGATCATACAAGAAGTTCATCCCTGAATTGGAGTAAACGCTTTGAAATCATCATTGGGATTACTCGTGGGATTTTGTATCTTCATCAAGACTCAAGATTAAGAATTATTCATAGGGATCTTAAAACAAGCAATAATCTACTAGATGCTGAAATGAACCCCAAAATTTCAGATTTTGGTGTAGCCCGTATATTCAAAAGGGATCAAATTCAAGACAAGACAAGCAGAGTTGTAGGAACATAGTAAGTATCAAATACAAACACACGCAGTTGTAAGAAAAGCATACTTTGCACACAGATAAAAGAGAATTTAAGCACAACACAAACTTTAAGATTACCTTTCACACTATTCACATAAACTGATGTCAAGACTATCTTTGATGTTGTTCACGTGCAGTGGTTACATGCCTCCGGAATATGCAGTATTTGGAAGATTTTCAACAAAATCTGATGTCTTTAGTTTTGGTGTCATATTATATTATTGGAGATAGTTAGCGGCTGGAAGAATAGAAGTTCTTACCAAGAGCACCCTTCCCAAACTTTGATAGGGCATGTAAGCAACAGAAAACAACAGCCTTTACCATTTTCATTTATACTATAGTCCTTTATATATAATGCTACGGGCCACACAGGTCTGGGAACTGTGGAGAGAAGACAGAGCCCTGGATATAGTTGATTCGTCAATATATGAGTCCTATGTTTCCCACGAAGTCTTGAGATGCATTCAAGTTCGGCTCCTATTTGTGCAAGAAGATGCAATGGATCGACCAATTATGTCGACAGTTCTTCTCATGCTTAGTAGTGAAACAGCTACTCTTCCTTCTCCTAAACAACCTGCTTTCATTTTCAGAAGACCTTCCAATGATTTGGATTCACTCGTAGGTGGAGGACCTTATTCTATAAATGAGGTGACAATAACTTATTTTGAAGGTCGCTGAAGGTAAATATTCTAGTTAGTTTCGTTTAAATTGCTTCATTTTCAGTTATTACTGCTGCTAACACTGTTACTAAAATGTTTCCAGGTAGGTACAAGCACCCTGACTTGGTCGCTTATCAAAAGATGCGGAAATTGAAGCTCCTGCTGCCTCTGTTCAGCTCCTCAGTGTTAAGTGTACATAATATTATATCATTTTATTTGAAACACAAGAAATAAAAACGTTGAACTTTCCTGGTATCACATCAATACAAGAAGTTTTGGTCATCTCAAGTGTTTGAAAACAATCACATACAAGTTATTGTTAACTGAACTGGTCAAAGGCATGAATCATCATCATAAATGAACCCCAATCATTTGTAGCTTTTGTTGACTGGCTGTGCTTAGTGAAATACATTTTATGCAATATCTGGTCTTCTTCTTGTGCAACTTATAATCAAATATTTAGACTAAAGGGCACATAATTGTTAACCAAACGAGAACCCAATTATATAAAAGTCAAAAGTCCAGCATGGTAGACAGGGTTGAATTAGAGGACCAAGATGGAACAGTTTTAAAACTCAATTATGGAATTATACGGACCGTATAATGTTACTCTTTACTGATGTAACCTGTTTTAAATAACTTTTTACATCAGTTACTTTAAAATAAAATAAAAAATGTCACGTGAACCAATATAAAATGAGTGTAAAAGACAACATTACTCGTGCTGATTGATCCTACAAGTTCAACTCTACTGGCTGCCCACCCTTATTCCTTAACATAGTTAAATCACCGGGCTAAGATATGAGAACAACAGCGCTTCGTTAAATTGATTCAGTCTCACATACCCAGCAATCATAGCAGTAGAAGAATCAAAGCTTCTATTAGGGATTTCATCAAACGTACGTGACACTAACTTCGCCAAAAAAAACTTGCTTGACTTGTAACCGAACTGGCTGCAGTTGTTAATTACATCTAAAACCGATCGCATTGAGAACTCGATAGGGCAGTAATGACCCTATTTGACCAATACATTCAATAAAAAAGAAAAAATGTTACAAACACGTTGAAATTGTTGTTGGATTAGATTGACCGTTGCAAAGAAACAGAGTGTGATGGAAAGAGAGAAGTTGGAGGAGTCAAACGTCCTAATTCTTAGCGTGCATTATTATAGTTGTTAGTTTGAAGTATTGGCTAATGTTCGTGAGCAAAATGGAAAGAAAAGAGCCAAGCGTTCGGACGGGATTCATAGATGTCCGGACGTGACGCAGTTAAGAACTCCAGTACTAAAACCCGAGTGCTCCGTTCGCAGTCCGTTCGAAGTCCGTTCGCAACCCCGGACGCCTCAAACGCGCGAAAAGAAAGGAGAAAGTGCATTTGCCCTAACCGTCCGGACGGCCGGTGTTACCGTGACGGCCCATTAATGAACTCATGTTCCCCGTGTTTTTTATAGCCCGTCCGGACGAGCCCACTTACCGTCTGGACGGCCCGTAGCTTCTAGGTCTAAAATACATTGTATTTGAGTTCTATTGAGACTAGAAGTCTTTAGGTGTTATAAATAGATCTCTACAGATCTGTTTAGGTTACGGATTCTACATCTAGAATTTGCCGTCGTGTGCCAAGAGAGCCTTTGATATTGAGAGTTTAAGTTCTCTTTTTTGGAGTGTTTAGTTTAATGTTCATCATTGTTCGTCGTCTGTTGAAGTGAAGTCAACCGGAGTTTCGGTGAAAGGAAATCACGTAGAAGGATTGTGCCAGCTGTCTTTGGAAAGGGCTACTGCGGTAGAAGACGAGTGGGTCACTTGTCTTATACAAGATCGTGTCATAGCAAAGGTTTTGTAAGTATGAACATCTTGTAATCCTTTTTCTTTTCTTGATTTAGTTGATTTCTGGTTTGGCTGCCGGAGAGGTTTACAATTAGAGAAGTGCTCTAATTGGTTTCCTCTTCGTAACCAAAATATCTGTTCCGCTTCTTTATTGCTTTTGATATTTTGTTGATTAAATTGTTTATTGCTTCATAGTTTAATTCGCATAAATTGTGATAAACAATTGTTTTGAGTCTGCTTAGCGTTTTCAATTGGTATCGAGCGGGTTCACTCTGTAGGGATTAATTTCTTGAGTGTGATCCTAGACTCCTCAAAATGTCTTATACTGTGCACCTAATTCTCTTCCGTCTTTGACGGATCAAACTATACGCTTTGGAAAATTCGTATGAGGGCATATCTTAAATTTGTGGATGTTTGGCATATTGTTGAACTGGATGGTCTATTCGGATAAAACAATGGCTGAATGGACAACTCTTGAAAATCGTGCCTCCTCGCAAATGACAAAGCATTAATTCCATCTTCACAATGTCTCTATGGAAGAATTCTCAAGAATTTCTCGATGTGTAATAGCTAAAGAAGCATGGGAAACCTTAGAAATAACTCATGAAGGAACCGAGGTTGTTAGAGCTTCAAAACTTCAGATGTTAGTCTCAAAGTTTGAAGAGATTAGGATGCAAGAGGATGAGACTTTTGATGAATTCTATTCTAAGCTCAGTAGTATTAGAAACAATACTATAAATCTCGGAAAGAAAATGTCTGATGCAAAAATAATCAAGAAAATTTTGAGATCCTTACCCACTAGGTTTTTGCCCCAAATTGCTGCCATAAACCAGAGAAATGACTTGGATACTATGAGAGTAGAGGAACTTGTAGGGTCAATTCAGACTTTTGAGCTCTTGTTGCCTCAACCAAAGAACTCAAAAAATATTGCTCTTAAGACCAAAACTGCTGGTAAGGAGAAATCTGGAGGTTCAACAGATGAGGATTCAGGAGATGAGGAGGAAATTGCCATGATAGTCAGGAAATTTCGAAAATTCTTCAAACCGAAAAATGGAAATTTTAAGGGTAGAAATTCAAGAAATCCTGAAAATTCTAGGCATGATGGTAGAGATAACCTCCAAGATAGGAATACAGTTGATCAGAAGGATAAATTTCCTAGTGGTCCTAAGTGTCATGAATGTGGGGGTATTGGACACATCCGGGCAAATTGTGGAAATTTGAGAAACTCAAACGGTAAGGCTTTTAATGTGACTCAAAGTGATGAGTCAGACAATGAAGAAAAAGCTGAAAATGTTGCTAATTATGTAGCTTTTGGGGTTTCTTATGAGAGTGAGCATGAGGCTAGTGAGTGTAACTCTAGATAGTGATTATGGTATTTGTGACAATGAATCAAGAGGAAGGTGATCTACAAAATGCTTATAATGCTCTATTTTTGGAATACAAAATTTGAAGAAGTTGAATAAGCAAACCTTGCAGAAAACTTAAAGAAGTTAATCTTGAAAAGGATAAACTGCCTAGTACCTTGAATGATTCACATGCTATTCATGATACCTTGAAATCTGAAAATGATAGTTTGATTGCCAAAGTGAAATCCTTAGAGAATGATCTTAATGATTCAAGAAATCATCTGAACACGTTCTCTAATGAGAAACTTAATCACATGTTGCATAATCAGAAACATTCATTTGATAGAACTGGATTGGGTTTTGATAAATCTGCTGTTTCTTCTACTAATGTTGTTTCTCCTTCAAAGTTGATTTTTGTGAAACCTGTGTGTAAAGAAGAAAACTTGGCTAAGAAGAAGGAAATGCTTCCTCCAGTTTCAAGAGGTAAGAAAGGTAAGGAAATTCTAATTGATTCCTATGTGTCTCGTTCTACACCGAGACGTGCTCATATGCCAAGGAACCAACCTACTCAAAGGTTCATTCCTACATGTCATCATTGTGGTAAGATTGGGCATATTCGCCCGAATTGTTTTCAGTTGAATAATCATGAGTCAAAAAGAGACTATCTTCGTTTTGGAAATAGTCATGATGAATTATTTAACATGGTGAAGGGTGTTATCACCCAGTTAAATGACTTGGCTAAGAGTCACACTTCTGTTCCCAAAACGAAGAAAATTTGGGTTAAGAAGGAAAATACCATTCACCCCTTGAGGGGGAGTGGTGGTGATCTCACCTTGGATTAGGTGAGTCACCCACATGCCTAGGATTGGTTGTCTTGTTTTATTTTGAATATCCTAGAGCATGTTTTGTTTTGTTTTGTTTTGTTTTGTTTTGTTTTTTGTTTAATTTGTCTTTCTTTTTTTTTTTGTGTGTGTGCATTTTATTTTTGAAAAATTTCAAAAAGACAAAAATATTCTAATTTGGTTATTTTTATTTCTTCCTTCTCTTGTCTAATGCACCTTGAGTGTCCATTATGTGCTCATGTTTCTTCCATGGATTTAATTCCTTGTGTTTTAAAAAGTTTTCAATATGCATGAGTTGTCATATTATTTCAATGGACATTTTTCTGTGGTTACCTAAAGCTTAAGCTTAAATTATGCTTTGTTCATGCTTTAAACTTTTGTGCACACTTAAGCTTAAATTGAGTTTTTTAATATGAGTTGTGTGAGGTAACTATATGAGGGTTTTGACTAGTTGTATCTATCAAATTGACCATACGCTAGTTGAACCTAGGGCTTATAAATTCCTGCATTTCTCAAAGCATTAAATGTTTCAAGACACCTTCTCATGAAAAAAAATGTGAAATAAAATATTCAAAGAATACATTCCAAAGGAATTAAATTCACAGTGTCAAGCTTGCTTTGTTTCAAAAGAGGAATGCATTGGATGAGAGTGGCTAGGCCCTAGTATGATAAGGTTTGACTTTTGATTTGATTTGCTTGTTAAAACCTTTATCGTAGTGAAACCTCCTACTCAACTTATAAATTTGTTTTATTTCAATGGTTGGCTTACACACACAACACAAGCATGGGTTGAATGGAATTCTTGGCATTGCTTGGGTTAAACAAAAAGTGTTCGTGCTTTATATAACTCTCATGTATATTTTAATTTTTTTTGATAAATTGGAATATTCATTGCTTGAAATCATGAGTTTGTGATGTATGCATCCTGTGTGTTTTCTTGACTTTTGAGGGGGAGAAATTTTTTTTAAAAAAATGGTTCTTGTTGATTGTTTGGTATTTTTTTAGAGGGAGTTTCTGTTCTTCATGATCTTGTGTTATAACATGCAATTCTTCATCGGTTAATCATGAATTTTATTTTTTTATTTTTTTTTTTGTTTTTTGTTTCCTTTCCACATATACCTTGATGTTTTTTGTTAAGTGTTTCAGGAAATTTGAAATATTTTGTCAATTTGTGACAAAAGGGGAATTTGTTGGGGAGATGATTTTGTTCGAAATTGCCAAAGGGGAGTTTGTTAGTTTGAAGTATTGGCTAATGTTCGTGAGCAAAATGGAAACGGGATTCATAGGCGTCCGGACGTGATCGATTAAGAACTCGATTAAAACCCGAAGTGTTCGCGATGCATTGAGAAGTCCGTTCGCAACCCGTCCGAACGCCTCCGAACGCGCCGCGCGAAAAGA
Source organism: Carpinus viminea (assembly GCA_013348765.1). Lineage (NCBI taxonomy): Eukaryota > Viridiplantae > Streptophyta > Magnoliopsida > Fagales > Betulaceae > Carpinus > Carpinus viminea. The sequence continues at coordinate 64,825,879 of CP054667.1, forward strand.
AAGGAGAAAGTGCATTTGCCCTAGCACCGTCCGGACGGCCAGTGTTACCGTCTCGAACGCCCATTAATGAACTCATGTTCCCCGTGTTTTTATAGCCCGTCCGGACGAGCCCACTTACCGTCCGGACGGCCCGTAGCTTCTAGGTCTAAAATACATTGTATTTGAGTTCTATTGAGACTAGAAGTCTTTAGGTGTTATAAATAGATCTCTACAGATTTGTTTAGGTTACGGATTCTACATCTAGAATTTGCCGTCGTGCCAAGAGAGCCTTTGATATTGAGAGTTTAAGTTCTCTTTCTTGGAGTGTTTAGTTTAATGTTCATCATTGTTCGTCATTGAAGTGAAGTCAACCGGAGTTCGGTGAAAGGAAATCACGAGAAGGATTGTGCCATTTGTCTTTGGAAAGGGCTACTTGCGGTAGAAGACGAGTGGGTCACTTGTCTTATACAAGATCGTGTCATAGCAAAGGTTTTGTGAGTATGAACATCTTGTAATCCTTTTCTTTTCTTGATTTAGTTGATTTCGGGTTTGGCTGCCGGAGAGGTTTTACAATTAGAGAAGTGCTCTAATTGGTCTTCGTAACAAAAATATCTGTCGCTTCTTTTATTGCTTTTGATATTTTGTTGATTAAATTGTTTATTGCTTCATAGTTTAATTCCGCATAAATTGTGATAAACAATTGTTTGGAGTCTGCTTAGCGTTTTTCAATAGTCATCATTTAAAAAAATCTAAATGATTTAGCATTAAATGTATATTGTTTTAAATGCAATAAGTAAAATATCAACCCCAAATTAAATCATTTTTGTTTCACTTGAAATGAAGATTTTAGAAGGTTTATTTGTGTTTTACTAAAAATGATGCGATTACTAAAATTACTATTAGACTTTTAATTGATCATTATTAAATTTTGATCAAATTATGATACAAGTAAGACATAAATAAGCCTTATAGAATTACTCAAGACGATCATCATGATCCGGTACTTGCATGGCTTTTTGGGTTTGAGAAAAACATGGGTAAAACATGGGCCCTTAGACCAATGCCATCATGAGAATTCTTCTGGAGCTGGAAGCTGGGAAAAGGACCTGCTACCAATTGCTGCAAAGGATGGACTTGTTTTGTTGTTTGTCTTGTTTTCGAGATTTTGTATGATTTTCTTGTTTGGCTTTTCTACTTTTCTTTGTTCTACTTTTCAACTTGTCAAACTGGCTTCTTCTACAACTTGTCGCATGAAAGTCCACGCACGCAGTCTTTGTTTGACTGGTGATGCTTAATGGAACGCCACATTCGTGAAGAAAAAAGAGAGAAACGTGTAAAAGAACTTCATGGATGTCAAGTCAACCAGATATCATTGTTTTTTTTCTCTACCACTTCAAATACTTTTTTAAGATCACTGCCTCGGAACTCGATGCAGAGAAAAATGTTCAATTCTTTGGTTCTGTTCATTCTTTTCTTCTTCCCGTTTTGCGGGGCCATTGACAGCTTAACACCAAACCAATCCATCAAGGACGGCCAATATTTGGTGTCCAAAGAAAAGAATTTCGAATTAGGCTTCTTCAGCCCCGGCAACTCTAGCAATCGGTATCTGGGTATTCGATTTTTCAAAGTGAAAGAACAAACGCTGGTGTGGGTAGCGAACAGGAATGATCCGATCAATGGCTCCGCCGGATCAGTTCTCTCAATCGACCAGCGCGGAAACCTTGTCCTCTACGACAATTATAATCGTTCTCGATGGTCAACAAATGTTTCTATCCGAGGTACAACCTCCACTGTAGCTCAGCTTCTAGACACGGGAAACCTGGTATTGGTCGACCGGGACGATAACAAGACGATCTTATGGCAAAGCTTCGACTATCCGACAGATACTTCGCTTCAAGGCATGAAGCTTGGGTTGAATCGGAAAACCGGACTGGACCGGTTCCTAATATCTTGGAACTCAGAAAATGACCCCGGAACAGGGGATTACCTCTACAAGGTAAATCCCACCGGCTCTCCACAGTTCTTCTTGTATAATGATTCGACGCCGTATCGGCGGAGTTGGCCATGGCCATGGCCGTGCTCATTAGCAAAAACAAAATCGTTGGATTATAAGACCAATCTTGTTTACAATCAAGACGAGATATCTTACACTTACTCTCTTGATGACCCCTCGTTCATTACCAGATTAGTCCTGCAAAGCTCTGGTATACTCCAGCTACTTAAGTGGGATGATGGCGATCTTAAATGGAAGGAACTCTGGTCAGCACCCAGATACCGGTGTGAGGAGTACGGACTCTGCGGTCCATACAGTACATGTAGTCCTGACAATTTTAACAAATTCGAGTGTACATGTTTGCCAGGATACGAACCAAAATCTCCAAGGACTTGGTATCTCAGAAATGGTTCTGATGGGTGTGTGAGGAAGCAGATGGGGTTACCGATGTGCGGGAATGGAGAAGGGTTCGTGAACGTGGGGCGTTTGAAGGTTCCTGATACCACCGACGCCGTTTGGGTGGGCATGAGCATGAGCAGCGCAGAGTGCGAGAAGGCGTGCTCGATGAATTGCTCTTGCACAGCTTATGTCAGTTTGGATATTAATGGGACAGGGACTGGTTGCTTAGCATATTATGGTAAATTGGTAGACGGTTCAGTGAATATAGATGAAGGGTGGGATCTAAATGTTCGTGTGGATGCTGCTGAGTTAGGTACCCTTCTTTTCTTCCATTTTCTTAAATTTTCAGTTCTGTTTTTTTCATTTCTTGGATCAAGGTTTACTTTTTTCTCTTCAGCGATGTACAAAAGGAAGTCCAAAGATTTTCTTGGCAAGAACAGGAAGCCGGTCATTGCAGTATTATCTGTTGCTGTGCCATTCTTTCTGGTTTCTTTATTTGCCTGCATGTGGTTGCTGAAGAAGAGGAAAACAAAAGGTAATTAAAGAAACTCACTTGCATCGTATTCTGCTGAGTCTTGGTAAATTAAGTGCTCAATTACGAACTTCTTGTAAGCAAATATTTTCCAATGTGTTTTACGACAGAGAAGAGAAAATCGAACAATAAATCATTTAGCTTTATTAGTACCAAAAGCTCTTTGAGGGGAGATCAGCTCGCAGAAAGTAATAGACATCCGGATATACTTGTTTTCGATCTAAGCTGTATAGTTGCTGCCACCGACAATTTCTCTCCACCAACAAACTTGGGGAAGGGGTTTTGGCTCTGTTTTTAAGGTACAGCCACATTTCATCTATGACAGTTTCAATATCTAGCACGTTTTTGTTTATTGTGGGGGTGTAAAAAAGGTTCACTCATAGCTACAAGTAGAGCTCAAGTTTGTATGATCATTTCAATTTTCAGGGTCAATTACCTAATGGACAACAGCTAGCTGTGAAAAGGCTGTCGAGGAGTTCAGGGCAAGGAATAGAAGAATTCAAGAATGAAGTTATGTTGATTGCAAAACTTCAACATAGAAATCTTGTCAAAATTTTAGGTTATTGCATTCAAGAAGAAGAAAAGATGTTGATTTACGAGTACATGCCCAACAAAAGCTTGGACTTCTTTATCTTTGGTATGTCAAATAATTTCTCTTACTCTATTGCCTTTCATTGTTGTATGGTGTTTTTCATCAACACTAGAGCAAAATTTTTTGCAGATGATACAAGGAGTTCATCCCTAAATTGGAGTAAACGCTTTGAAATCATTATGGGGATTGCACGCGGAGTTTTGTATCTTCATCAAGACTCAAGATTAAGAATAATCCATAGGGATCTTAAATCAAGCAATATTCTCCTAGATGTTGAGATGAACCCCAAAATTTCAGATTTCAGAGTTGCCCGTATATTTGATGGGGACCAAATTCAAGATAAGACGACCAGAATTGTTGGAACATAGTAAGTATCATACACAAACATAGACATAAGTTTAAGGTTACCTTTTATGCTATTCACATCTGACATTGTTCATGTGCAGTGGTTATATGCCACCGGAGTATGCAGTATTTGGGAAGTTCTCAACAAAAACAGATGTCTTTAGTTTTGGTGTCATATTATTGGAGATCGTAAGTGGCAAGAAAAACAACGGCTCATATCAGAAACATCCTTCCCTAACATTGATCGGGCATGTAAGTAACAGAAAACAACAATCTTCAGCATTTGCATGATTGTTTAAGACAGTCAAATCACTTATAGATAATGCCATGAACCACACAGGTCTGGGAGCTGTGGAGAGAAGACAGAGCCCTGGACATAGCTGATTCATCAATAAATGAGTCATGTGTTTCCCATGAAGTCTTGAGATGCATTCAAGTTGGGCTCCTATGTGTGCAAGAAAATGTAATGGATAGACCAACTATGTCGGCAGTTCTTCTCATGCTGAGTAGTGAAGCAGCTGCTCTTCCTTCTCCTAAACACCCTGCTTTCATTTTCAGAAGAGCTTCCAGTGATTTGGATCCAGTCGAAGGTGGAGGACTTTATTCTGTAAATGAGGTGACAATAACCAATCTTGAAGCTCGCTGAAGGCAAAAGCATTTTGGGATTGCCTTCAAAAAAAAAAAACTTTCGCCTACAGAAAAAGTTGAAATAGTTTTCTAGGATAAGCGTTATTTTAGAGCAATAAATGTTTTACCAAACGGATTAATTTTTTCTCTTAACACAATCTCAAACAGACTCTAATAGTTCTAGGTAGCAACATTTGAATTTTTTTTTTTTCTATAACTCTTTGTACGACGACTAATTAATACTTATACTCCTTTCCATTCCATAGAAAATGTAATGTCTTCTTTCTTTTGGCTGAAAATGAAAGCTATTAATATTTCAAGATCCAAGCTCCCCAACTTGGTCTGCTATCAAAAGATTCAGAAATTGAGGCACCTGCTACCACTCTAGTTAATACATTTAATTAATTTAACAAGATAGTTAAGCTCCGTTGTATATTCTATGTACATCTTCCATAATGGTTAATTTGAAGAAAAATTAAATAAATTGGATTAAGATAAATGAAAGATGTACAGCAGAAAATATGATATAGTAATCTGATTTTTTTATTTTTCGGGCAAATACAAACACAAAACAAAAACAAAGAGGAACAAGAATAGAAACTTTGAGGATCTTTGAGAATTCCATTGCATTCTAGAGAAGTGTTTTATGAACAAATAACTTCTTAAAAGCAGACTTCCGTACAGACACAAGTTATTTTCAATCATCGTCATCGTCATCATAAAGAGACCCCAAAGCACATAGTTTGTGCCAAGTCCGGTCCTCCCACGCATATTTTAGTTGAAAATCCAAACTTACGACCTCATGATTGTTAACCAAACGGGGATACGACTTATCAAATGTCCACGCCAGCAAGAGTGGACAGAAATGGCATGGTTGAATTCCAAAGGGATAAAGATCCACAGTCCAAATTGCTAACTAACAATTTGAAAAGGTAATACGAGAGCTTTCATATGTGATTAGGGCCGGGCCAATGTATTTGGAGGCCTTTAGAAGAAATTTTGGAGTTGAGCCTTATTTTTTTTAATATTTAAATAATATTTATTTTTATAATATTATTATTATTTTCATTCATGTTAGTAATATGATCATTGTTGTTTCATGACTTTTAAGTTCCTTTATTAGCTAATTACATTCTATTGCATTTTATTAAGGTCATAAATATTTGTAACAATAGAATTAGAAATATCAATAATATTTTCATTATCTTCTAATTCGATAATTCTTTTTAATGAATTTATTATTCATTTATGAATTTTTCTTCTAAATTATCCTCAATATTTTGTTTATTGCTAATAACAAATTTATTTAAGGCCCTATTTGAGATTCAATCAATTTTTCTATTTTTCTCTTCTTTTAAGTATTGCATATCAAAATGCATATTTTCTAGTATACATGTTTGATTAAAAATATTAACAAAATAAACAAATATGATTTAAAAAATATATATATTTGGATTATAATAAAATAAATTACAAAAATAGAACAATAAAACATGTTTGAAAATTGAAGGATGTACGATGAAGGAGGGGAGAGGAAGAAAAGGAAGAAGAGGAAGGAGAGAGAGTGAGAGAGCAAAGGGCGACAGAGAGGAGATAAGCTAGTATTCCTCCTTTTATGAGAAAAAGGAATAATGTTCTCTCTCCTTTGCCTACAGAGGAGAGAGAGAAGGATTAAAAAGAAGAAAAAAAAAATTGATGCGGCATATTTGTTTTTTTGGGGTTAACTGGTCTTATTTTACAATGAACTTATTATATTATGGGCTTTATTTTAGAGGCTTTAAGTTTGATGAGAAAAAATTTTGGGCCTTTTTTAAAAAATTGGCCTTAAGTTTAAAAAATATATATATAAAAAAAAAAAGGCCTTATTAAAATTCTTTTTGGGTCTTATTAAACAAAATTTTGGATCTTATTAATTGGGAGCCCTAGGCGACGGCTTTAGTGGCCTAGCCATTGGGCCGGCCCTGTATGCGATCCACCTTTCCGAGTAAATGGTCAGACAGCTCAAAATTTATTTAGCCATGCGGGTCTATATAAGTTCTCTCACACTACTTGTCCCAATTATTAACAATTCGCACAGATAATTCCTTAAAACAGGGGTGGACCGGTTTTAAGGAACTTTCTACTTAATCTGTAAACTAGCTAGGGAGTGCTCCCACAGGCTCAACTTTACTGACTCCCACCCTTAACATAGTTAATCACTGAGCCCAATAAACTGATTTAGTCTCGCATAACCAGCAATCATAACAATGCAAGAAGAAACAAACCTTCTTTTAGACGTTTCGTCAAACGTGCTCCACGCTAACCTTTTTGGACAAGGAAAAGGCAACCCAACTAGCTGCAGTTATTACATCTAGAACCCATCCCATCAGAGAACTCGAGGGAGCCGTATTTGACCTGTACATCTCAATAAAGTATTTTTCTTACAAAGACATTGAAACTGTTCAATTTGATTGATCATCGCAATGAAAGTGAGAGGTTGGCTTGCTGTAAAGACTAATGAGCTTTTACATGTCCGTTTCTTATAATTATATAATCACAGGTCAATATCGTTGACCGACGAATAACGTTTATCGGATTAGCCTCAGTGGTGACCGAAGATTTGGTAAAAGTTCAACGTGGGCCTATTTATTCTCCAAGTGTGTTCAGACATTGGTGGACGACTTTTGCAGGCATATCCAATTCTGGGAAATGTTTGACTCGTTCTAATTCATAGCATGCATGCATTTTAATTGTCTAACAGTGGTTGGCTCAGAATATGCCTTTATATATTAACTTATCAAACGAACTTCTTTCATAATTGTCAATTAAACCAAAAAAACAATGTTGAAGTCTTTGATTATACTCATTCTTTTCTTCTTCCCATTTTGCACGTCGATTGACACCATAACATTAAATCAATCCATCAAGGATGGGCCGATGGCCAATCTCTGGTGTCAAAAGAAGAGAATTTTGCATTAGGCTTCTTCAGCCCCGGCAACTCTAGCTATCGGTATCTGGGTATTTGGTATGTTAAAGTAACAGTAAAAACTGTTGTGTGGGTTGCAAACAGGAACAATCCTATCAATGGTTCCTCCGGAGTTCTCTCAATCAACCAGTACGGAAACCTTGTCCTCTACGACAGTTACAACCGTTCTCTATGGTCTACAAATGTTTCTGTTCCAGAGACAACCTCCTCTGTAGCTCAGCTTCTAGATTCAGGAAACCTGGTATTGGTCCAGGAAGGTGACAACAGTGTGTTATGGCAAAGCTCTGACGATCCTACAGATACTTTGCTGCCACGCATACCGTTTGGATTGAATCGGAGAACTGGGGTGGACACAATTTTAACATCTTGGAAATCACAAGATGACCCCGGAACAGGGGATTGCTTCTATCAGTTAAATCCCAACGGCTCTCCACAGTTCTATTTGTATAAGGACTCGACCCTGCATCGGCGGAGTTGGCCATGGCCATGGTGTTCATCAGTAGATACAAGATCGGTTGATTATAACATCAACTTTGTTTACGATCAAGAAGAGATATCATACTCCTACTTTTTTGATGACCCCTCCATCATTACGAGATTGTTCCTGAACAACTCTGGATCGATCCAGCTACTTAGGTGGAACGATGGTGATGGTCAATGGACTGAAATCTGGTCAGCACCCAGATACCGGTGTGAGAAGTATGGACTATGCGGTCCATATAGTATATGTAGTGCTGACAATATAAATACGTTTGAGTGTTCATGTTTGCCAGGATATGAACCCAAGAATCAAAGAGATTGGTATCTCAGAAATGGTTCTGAGGGGTGTGTGAGGAAGCAGACGGGGTTGTCGATGTGCGGGAATGGAGAAGGGTTTGTGAAGGTGGCAGGTTTGAAGGTTCCTGATACATCCTATGCCGTTTGGGTTGGCATGAGCATGAGCAGGGCAGAGTGCGAGAAGGAGTGCTTGAGGAATTGCAACTGCACAGCTTATGTCAGCGTGGAGCTTAATTACACGGGGACTGGTTGCTTGGCATATCATGGTGAATTGATGGACAGTACAGGGGATGAAGATGAAGGGTGGGAGCTAAATGTTCGTGCTGATGCGACTGAGATAGGTATTCTTCTTTGTTTTCTCATTCCCTGCATTTTCCTAAATTTTGATTTCTGTCTTTTCACTTCTTGGATCAAGCCATACTTTTGTTTCCTTTCAGCCAAGTATAAAACGAACTCCAAAGGTTTTCTTGCCAAGAACCGGAAGCTGGTTATTGCAGTATTATCTGTTGCTGTGCTCTTGTTTCTGGGATCTTTACTAGCCTGTATATGGTTACTGAGGAGGAGGAAACCAAAAGGTAAATAAAGTCACTTCCATGGCATTCAACACGTGTATGTCATTGTGTGTGTATTAGTGCTCAATTACGAATTTCTAGTAAGCAATATTTTCCCAATTTGTTTTACAACAGAGAAGAGAAAAATGAACACTCGATCATTTAATTTTACTGGTACCAAAAGCTCTTTAGAGGGAAATCAGCTGGAGGGAAGTGAGAGACATCCTGATGCACTTGTTTTCGATCTGAGCTCTATAGTTGTTGCCACTGACAATTTCTCTCCCACCAACAAACTTGGGGAAGGTGGCTTTGGCTCTGTCTTTAAGGTACAGTCACAACAATTCATTTACGAAATTGTTGATATCTTGGACATTTTTGTTCCTTACTCATATTCCATTATGGTGAAGTGTTGTGAATGGAGAAAGAGTATTTTATTGCTTAATAGTTGCGTGTAAGCTTAAGTTTGGATGATGATTTCAGGGTCAATTACCTAATGGAAGACAGATTGCAGTAAAAAGGTTCTCAAAGAGTTCAGGGCAAGGCATAGAAGAATTCAAAAATGAAGTCATGCTAATTGCAAAACTTCAACACAGGAATCTTGTTAAAATTTTAGGCTGTTGCATTGAGGGGGAAGAAAAGATGCTCATTTATGAGTACATGCCCAACAAAAGCTTGGACTTCTTTATCTTTGGTATGTCTACTTTCTATAAATCTATTGCCTTACTGCATTTTTCAACACTTGTTAAATCACATGCTGAGTACACTGGAGCAAAATTCTGTTGCAGAACATACAAGAAGTTCATCCCTGAGTTGGAGGAAACGCTTTGAAATCATCATTGAGATTGCTCGTGGGATTTTGTATCTTCATCAAGACTCAAGATTAAGAATTATCCATAGGGACCTCAAACCAAGCAACATTCTATTAGATGCTGAGATGCACCCCAAAATTTCAGATTTCGGCATGGCTCGCATATTCAAGACAGACCAAATTGGAGACAAGACAACTAGAGTTGTTGGAACATAGTGAGTACCATGCATAATCACGCATACACAGACTATAAGATTACCATTGATGATGTTCCATCTTATGCATTGAATTTTAAGATTACCTTGATCATGTTTCACTTGCAGTGGTTATATGTCACCCGAATATGCAGCATTTGGGGAATTCTCAACAAAATCAGATGTTTTTAGCTTCGGTGTCATATTATTGGAGATTGTAAGCGGCAAGAAGAATAACCATTCTTATCAAGAACATCCTTCCTTGACATTGATAGGGCATGTAAGTAATAGAAAGCAACAAATCTTTCTCATTTGCATTTTATGAAACACCCTTTACAGATAATGATATATATGATCGAACCACACAGGTCTGGGAGCTATGGAGAGAAGATAAAGTGATGGGTATAGTTGATTCATGCATAGATACTGAGTCATATGTTTCCCATGAAGCATTGAGATGCATACAAATAGGGCTATTATGCGTGCAAGAAGAAGTGACGGATCGACCAACAATGTCTGAAGTTGTTCTCATGCTGAGTAGTGAAACAGCTCTTCCTTCTCCTAAACAACCTGCTTTCATTTTTAAAAGAGCTTCCAAGGATTTGGACCCAGTAGCAGAGGAAGGACCTCATTCTGTAAATGAGGTGACAATAACTAAGGTTGAAGCTCGGTAAATGTGAAACTGAATTTCTTCTATACAAATTTGTGGGACTAATTAACATTTCTGTTCCAATTTCTATAAAAAATTGTAATTTATTCTTCTTTTCAGTTACTACTACTAATAATAATAATGTTAAACATTTTATCTAACTAGGGGATTTGTAATTTTTGACACAACCGTGAATTTGACACTAAATTAAAACAGTTAAAATTTAGTAAAATAGAATTCAGGTAAAATTGGGTTAATCCGATTAGACTCAATTAATAAACAGGAAACCAACATAATATGTTGTTACGTTACACAATAATAATGAATAATATATAATCGAAAAGAGAGAGAGTAAGAGAGAGTCGAGACACAGATTTAACATAGTTTGACAATGTGCCTACGTCCACATAGAGTGCAGCTGTATTTTGCAATTAATGATTTAGGGTTACAATATATATAACCCTAATTGTACGAACGTACTTTGGAAATCCCCAAAATTAATACCCCACTCCATGAACGACGCTTTACTTTGTTTATTTGACCAACCACTGGTATTTTAATATGAGACACTAGTTCTAAGATAATCCATCTAAATTAAAACTTTTTTTTTATTTTTACCATTAAAAAATTTAAACTCTAAAGTCTAAGGCAAAAAAATTACCTTCCGTTGCATCCCTAGTTATAAAGATAGAACATTGGTAGTATAATTTATTTTCATGTTCAATGATTAAGAATTATTCTGCCAATATCTTTGTACAAAATGGCATTTTCATGCTTAATAATTAAGAATTTTATTAATTAAACAAGTTATTCAAGTTGGGTCGGATCAGATCAACCCAACATGTAAAGCATGTTTATTGTATGATTTATTATACAAGTTGGGTTAGGTTGGTTCACCCGACTATTTAAATGGTGTCAAAGTTGATGAAATTGGTCCATTTAACTAAATGTGTCAGGCAGTTAACCCATATAATTTAATACTCATGCCTCGCTCAATATGATCCAAATCTAACACACGAATACCAACTACCACCTAAATCTCCATTATGCTTGTATCCCAATATCAATACCAATTGGTGCCTACATTATTACACCCCACATAATTATCATCGTCGAAAAATAGACCCCATGCACATCCTTCTGTTGCTGACCAGTTGTGCCTAATGAAATATATTTTACGCAGTGTCCGTCTTCTTACGCAACTAATTAATTTAGTTGAAAATCCAGGCCAAAGACTTGGTAATAGTCAATCAAACACTATATATCAATGGGTGGTAGCCTGCAGGCTGCTGGGGCGGTTCCCAAGCCTTCTAGAATTCTCTTTACTAAACATCAACTTGATTCAAAACTTGGACATTCAAATGGCTGCAACTTAATTTTGACAAACGAATTTGCTGTCAGAGACCATTCCTCAATCAGCTGCACAAGTCACTCCTAAAGATCCTCTCCTAAAGATCCTGAAGATCATGCTGCCACACCCAAGGATCAAATATTATGTACTCCCTTGTGAATAATACACAATAATCTTTTACCACAATACAAGTTCTTGCATTTGCAAAAATTCATGTGATTCGTGTTAGAGTATATCATGGAGTTCAAGAATAATAGTCATAGTATAAGATTATTACTGACTTACAGTTGAAGAATATTATTGAGTCACATTTGAAGACTATCACTGGAATTATTGGTGAATAGTTAAAGATTATCATCTAGCTAACCTAGTTAGACTAGAAGTCTATTTGTATTCAACATAATTCTCCTATAAATAGGAGCATGTTATATTGTAAATATTACTTAGAGAAATTAATAAGAGTTTAATGCAGCCTTAGGGCTTGAGCTTATGGATTTAGGTCATAGACCAAACCACGTATATCTCTGTCATCTTTATATTATTATTCCGTTTTATTATTTTCGCATTTTGAATTCTTATATGATATCAAAGCCACTGGCTTACACTAGTATTTGATCCAAAGGGTCCTGTGGAGTTCCTTTTATTTCTCCCTTTAAAAAAAAATCAAAAATCAAAAGAGGCCATAGTTGCCCACGTCTTCTTCTCTCTTTTTTTTTCCTATATTTTACATATTTTCCAATAAACAGCACCATCAACAAACATCTCCACAAACACACCTCCAGTTGGCACCAAAGATCCAATTGGTTCAACTCCAGAAGTTCCGGAGTACCTTGTGCGGCCCTCATCTCCATCGGATGTTCCCAAACTACCAATTGTGTCGGCATCCTTCCCTCAAGCCATCTCCATCAGACATTCCTAGAGCACCTTGTGCCGGCATCCTCTCCTCCACCAGACGTTCCGGTAGTACCTTGTGCCGGCGTCCTTCTATCCACCATACATTCTGAAATACCTTGTGCCGGCGTCCTTCCTCCAAGCCATCATGTTGCAGCAAAATATGTAGAAAGAAAGAGAATCTTGGGTAGTAAAAATAAATAAATAAATAAAAATCAAAAGAGGCTAAAGTTGCCCACAAAATGAGGCCCAAGATGCCAATTTTCTTTTTCTCTTACCCCATAGTTGGCTTTCCCTTCTCAAAAGAGGCCATAGTTGCCCATTTATTTTCCCTTAACCTGAATATAGTTGGCTCTCCCTTCTTTAAAAGTGGTCATAGTTACCCATCTTATTTCTATCTTAGCCCATAGTTGACTCTTTCTTCTCTAAAAGAGGCCATAGTTCCCCCCCTTTTTTTTCTTTCTCTTAGACTATTGTTGGCTCTCCCTTCTTTAAAAGAAGCCATAGTTGCCCATCTCCTTTCTCTTTTAGCCCATAGTTGGCTCTTTCTTCTCTAAAAGAGACCAAACGTTGCCGAAGTTCAAGTTCAGGAGCAGCTAATGTTTCAATTCTGGTACCATCAACTCCACTCAACTACCTCGGCCGCCACCAACTCCAACGAGTTTTTGGTCACCATCTCGGCCTCCGTTGCCGACTAAAAACAAACTCAAGCTTTCACAAGTTTACACTTTGAGTTTGAGGGGGAATGTTAAAGTATATCATGGAGTTCAAGAATAATAATCATAGTATAAGACTATTATTGACTTACAGTTGAAGAATATTATTAAATCACATTTGAAGACTATCACTGTAATTATTGGTGAATAGTTAAAGATTATCATCTACCTAACCTAGTTAAAGTAGAAGTCTATTTGTATTCAACATAATTCTCCTATAAATAAAAGTATGTTATATTATAAATATTACTTAGAGAAATAAGAGCTTAATGCAGCCTTAAGGCTTGATCTTGTGGATGTAGGTCATAAACCGAACCACGTATATCTCTGTATCATCTCTATCTTATTATTCCGTTTTATTATTTTTGCATTCTGAATTCTTATAATTCGGCTTAATATTACCAGTAATTTTCCCTCCCCCACCCCTCTTAATTTTGTCGCTCCTAGTCTTAAAAGAAGAAAGAAATGGGGAATTATTAAGAATACTACCAAACATCAAGTGGGAAGTGGCCCATTTAGCAACCGAGCATGCCCTAAAATTATCACCTCCAGAGACTTTAGAAGCAATTTAAAAATGAAAACAAAAGAGTTGTTGTTTGCAGTCAACAATGATCGGAGCACACAGTCAATCCAAGAAGATATGACCTTTGTTAAGAGCTAAAATGACGAGAAAGTAATCACCTTCAAGCAAAACAGAAGAGCAGCCATGAAACAAATCAAGTCAAATACCAAAGAGGGCAACAGAAGCTTCACAGAGGAGGCATTCAAATGTGGCAACCTAAGAGCAGGGCTTCCACAATCTAGCTTTCATGGTTATTAAGGACAGCCAAAGCCACACTGAAGCGAGGACAGACTGCAACATCAAAATTAACTTTGAAAGACCCAATAGGAAGGGGAACCCAGGAAGCCGGCAGGGAGCTAGGACCAGGTTGAATTGCAAGCTTGTTTTTTCAACAAATTTAATTTCGGGGTTAGGGCCTATGGCTGATGATGATGGCTCTCCTTGGTCCATCCATACATGAAGAGGGAAGTGTTAGAAAACAAGCACATCCATCACACCCCGTGCCATCAACCCCATTTCATAATTGTCTGCCAATGCCCTAGCTATCTCATCTTTCTGATAAATGTTAGAGCACTTTCACTTCTACATTTTTAGATGCATACTTTCTAATGTGATGTTAAAAATTATCATTAAATCTAAAATTTAATAATAATTCATTCAAAATCTGATAGTAATTTTAGTATCACATTTGGGAATGTGGGAGTGTATGTAATATTTCTCCATCGTTTCATCAATTCACTAGAATCCTCTGCATTTCATTTAAAACTGATTGTATCTATTTAATTGTTAGGATTTAAAGCTTGTACATCGAACAATATATACATGTCATATTATTTAAAAAAATTTAAAAAACATGTTAATATTACTTCATGTACACCGTTAAATAGATAAACTTTAAATATTAGCTAAGAATGGATACTATCAATTTTATTTAAAATGGAAAAGATTTTGTCCTTGATTCTAAGACCCCTGTTTTCTTCTCCATGAAGATCGATCATGTTATGGAATGCAAAGAGCGAAGGTGGTAACTGAAATATTGTTAGAAACCACAGTACTTTTAATTATCTCATCAGTATATCATTTTGCTATCATGATAGTATCAATTAATCTTTGGATTGGACTTGTTAAAACATCAAGACTTTATTAACACTACCATTACATTACACTACTAGTAATATTGTGAAGGAATTCGTTAGTTCTCATGACAATAAATATAAGTAAACGCATATTATCTTAATTAGTTGACGATATACATTCATGACATTTAACCACAAGATTAAAGTAGTCATTCTATAATAAATATGGTCGATGTCTTGACTTATCTTTAGTCAATTAAGGACAAATTTTTTAAAATGCATATCTATAATAAATATGTTGTTGCTCGCTTGATGTTTGATTAATTGGTTGTGTGATTTTTTTCTTCCAGCTACTTATGTCTTGGTGCATGTTTTATTGCCAAGTGGGCTGGACCACATGTACAACAACATAACTGAAAGTCTACACGATACCGGTATATATTAGAAGGACAGAAATTTCCTCCAAACTCTGTCCATATGTTAATCAACTTTTCTGTTCCAGTCAATGGAGGGAGGCCAAGTCGTAAAAGAAAAGAAAGTGCAAACATGGATGCTGAGAAAATGTTCAAGCCTTTGATTCTGTTCATTCTCTTCTTCTTCCCATTTTGCACGCTGAAGGCAAAAGCATTTTGGGATTGCCTTTAAAAAATAAAGCTTTTGTCTAAAAAAAAAAAATTAAAAAAGTTGAAAGATTTTTGTAGGATAAGCATTATTTTAGAGCAATAAATATTTTACAAACTGGACCTATTTTTGCCCTTAACGTAATTCCAAACAAGCTAAAAGTTCTAGGTAGCAAAATTTGAATTTTTTTTTTTTTTTTTCTGTAAGTCTTTGTAAGTTGATTAAGAGTTTGTTTAGGATTACGTTAAGAAATTAAGGTAAAAAGTACTTTTAATACCTAGAAAGATATGTCAAACAAAAAGTTGCAAGTTTGGTAAAAAATTTTGAAAGTGTTTTTTTTACTTTTTACTTCAACATTACTTATGGGAAAAAAATGATAAAATTGCAGCTTTTATAAAAGTTCTTTCTAACTTTAAAAGCTCTGCTTCCTAATGCAATCGCCAACAAGTTCTAAATAGGTACTATCACATTCCATCTATACCAACTACGAGCTATTCCTCACCTACTTCACGCATCTTCTCGTCTTCTTCCACAAGTTCATCTTACCACTTGCCGTACTCACGAATACTTATATTATATCATATCAATCTTATTATCTTTAAGAAAAAAATCAAATATGTCGAACACACCAAATGATATGTGGATAATAAAATAAGTCTAAAAGTTTATTTGAGATTGCATTAGAAAATGTAAAAAATTCTTTTAATATCTTGAAAGTTATATGTCAAACAAAAAGTTGGCATATTCAGTAAAAAAAATTAAAAGTAATTTTTACTCTAATAATGGCTAAAGCATACTTTTGAAAAAAAACTTAATATATATATTTTTTAACTTTAAAAGCTCTACTTGCTAACATAATTCCAAACATGTTGTAAAAGTCTGAAGCTTACTGTGCATGACTTGCACGGTACGTTGTCCGTGACTTGGTAAATAAAAGTCACTACTCGACACAAGGCAACCACTCCTAAATAACCACAGCTCTAATTCATCTTGGCAAGTTATTGTGTGTTGCTCGCTCGATATTTGATTAATTGGTTGTGTGATCTTTTTCTTCTATTTTTTCTTCTTCTACCTATGTCTTGGTGCATGTTTTTTTGTCAAGTGGGCTGCGCCACATGTACAACGACATAACTGGAAAGTCTACACACACGATACCAATATATATTAGAAGGACAAAAATTTTCACCAAACTCTGTCCATATGCTAATCAACTTTTCGGTTCCAATCAACGGAGGGAGGCCAAGTCCTAAAAGAAAAGAGAGTGCAAACATGGATGCTGAGAAAATGTTCAAGTCTTTGTTTCTGTTCATTCTCTTCTTCTTCTTACCATTTTGGGCGTCCATTGACACCTTGAAACCAAAGCAATCCATCAAGTGTGGCCAATATTTGATGTCCAAAGAAAAGAACTTCGCCTTAGGCCTCTTCAACCCAGGCAACTCTAGCTCTTGGTATCTGGGTATATGGTATTTTAAAGTGACAGTAAAAACTGTGGTGTGGGTTGCAAACAGGAACGATCCTGTCAATGGCTCCTCTGGAGTTCTCTCAATCAACCAGTATGGAAACCTTGTCCTCCGTAGCGGTTCTAACCATCTTCTATGGACTACAAATGTTTCTGTCCAAGGGACAACCTCCACCGTGGCTCAGCTTCAAGATTCAGGCAACCTTGTATTGGTCCAGGACAATAACAAGAACGTGTTATGGCAGAGCTTTGACTATCCTACAGATACTTTGCTTCCAGTTAAAGACATGAAGCTTGGGTTGAATCGGAGAACAGGGATGCACTGGTTCCTAACATCTTGGAAGTCACAAGATAACCCTGGAGCAGGGGACTACTTCTATAAGCTAGATCCTGGTCACCCTCCACAGTTCTTCTTGTATAAGGGCTCGACCCCATTATGGCGGACTAATCCATGGCTATGGATCTCATCAGCAGCAGAAACCAATTTTGTTAAAACCAATTTTGTTTACAATCAAGATGAGATATCTTACTCCTACTTTGTTGATGAACCTTCAGTCATCACAAGATTAGTGGTGGACAGCTCTGGATTGTTCCAGCTACTTATGTGGAATGACGGTGATCATCAATGGAAGGAACTCTGGTCAGCGCCTAGATACCGATGTGACAAGTATGGGCAGTGTGGTAAGAATAGTATATGCAGTGATGAGGATGAGTATAGTAATAGGTTCGAGTGTTCGTGTTTGCCAGGGTATGAACCCAAGTCTCCGAGGGATTGGAGTCTCAGAAATGGTTCTGAAGGGTGTGTGAGGAAGCAGTTAGGGTTGTCGGTGTGTCGGAATGGAGAAGGGTTTGTGAACGTGGGGCGTGTGAAGATTCCTGATTCACCAGACGCAGCTCAACTGGACAGGAGTATGAGTGGCGCAGAGTGCGAGACGGGGTGCTTGAGGAATTGTTCTTGCACGGCTTTTATGAGCTTAAATGTTGATGGGAAGGGGATTGGTTGCTGGACATGGTATGGTGACTTGATGGACGTTGAAGGGTATACAAATGGAGGGTTTGATCTAAATGTTCGTGTGAATGCAAGTGAATTAGGTATCGTTCTATGCTTGCTTGAAATTTCAGTAGTTTTCATTTGTCTTTTCACTTTCTGGATCATGGTTTACGTTTTTTCCTTCAGCTAAGGCTACAAAGAAGTCCAAAGTTTCTCTTGGCAAAAAGGGGGAGCGGGCTATTGCAGTATCATCTGCTGCAGTACTGGCATTGTTTCTATTATCCTTACTAGCCTATATGTGGCTAATGAAGAAGAAGAAAGCAAAAGGTAAATAAAATCACTAGCATTGTATTATTCTGATATATCTGTTTTCTGCTTAATGTGAGGTACATTAATGCTCGATTTCAAATTTTTATCAAGCAATTTCTGCCAATAAGTTTAATGAAAGTGAAAATCACCTTGTATTACTACTCAATATAATTGCTTAAAACGATGTGCTTGCATGATTGGACAGGGAGCAGAAGACAAGTCTCGTTGTTTGATGATGGTACAAATGGCTCACAATCCTTTCTTCAAGATTCTGCGAAGCTTGATGAAACTAGACGAAAATCAGATGTGCAATTTTATGATTTGAGCACCATAATTGCTGCCACAGATAATTTCTCCCCATCTAAAACGCTTGGACAAGGTGGTTTTGGCCCGGTCTATAAGGTTAGTTTCTTGCACGCATTAAATGTAAATATTATTCCTATTTCACTACAAGTTGAGAAATGCTAGAGTGTCTATCTCGAAGGGATCGACGCTTACACGCTAATGTGGCGAGAGCCATATATGTACTTAGAACAATTCACACTCATATTTGACTAAGAAATAATAAAATTTATTCTTTCAACCATTTTCTATTTTTCATATAATAAATAAATGAATCTACCATTGAATGTATCTGAGACCCATAATGATTTGTGAATTTGCCACCATTATAATTATAGGATCAACTAGCCAATGGACAAGAAATAGCAGTGAAAACACTCTCAAGAAGTTCAAAACAAGGCACTGAAGAATTTAAGAATGAAGTTAAGCTGATAGCAAAACTCCAGCATAGGAATCTTGTGAGGCTTTTTGGTTGTTGCATTTACAAAGAAGAGAAGATGTTGATCTATGAATACATGCCAAACAAAAGCCTTGACTTTTTCATCTTTGGTATGCATTCTCTTCAATCACCACTCATATTCAACTATATAAAATGTGAGAGCAAAATTTTATATATTTTTGGCATGTAAGTACTATTTTCAATAGCTATGTATTATTGATGGAAGCTTAATTTTGTGTTGTGGGTAAGACGAAATAAGAAGGAAATTGTTAGATTGGAGAAAGCGATTCGACATTATTTCTGGAATTGCTCGATGAGTCTTATATCTTCACCAAGATTCAAGGCTAAAAATCATCCACAGAGACCTCAAAGCAAGTAACGTTCTACTGGATGAGGCAATGAATCCTAAAATTTTAGATTTTGGGTTGGCTAGAATGTTTGGTGATGAACAAGATGAAGCAAATACCAAAAAAGTTGTTGGCACATAGTATCTCTCTCTCTCTCTCTCACTATCTCTCTCTCTCATGGACCGACAATATATACTACTAAAAGCAAAACTTAGACAAGCTTTTTTTTTTTTTTTTTTTGTGGGTGCAATTGCAGTGGATATATGTCTCCGGAGTATGCAATGGAAGGGTTATATTCTATAAAATTAGATGTCTTTAGTTATGGTGTCTTGACACTAGAGATAATCAGTGGCAAGAGAAACAATTATCATCATGTCGGAAGTCTCTCCCTAAATTTGATCGGATATGTAAGCAAAAGCCTATATTTGATTGAAAATTCACCCCAAGTGGCAATTGCCCTAAAGATAAAAACTCTTAAATTTATTGTAGGTATGAGACCTATGGATGGATGGCAAAGCCATGGATGTAGTCGATCCATCATTGGGTAAGGAATATCCTACTCATGAAGTTCTAAGATGCATTCAAATTGGGCTTTTATGTGTGCAAGAACAAGCCACAGATAGGCCAACCATGCCTGAAATTGTCTTCATGCTTGCTGGAAATGAAGCAACTGTTCCATCTCCTAACAAGCCAGCATTTATCAACAGAACCATAAATTCTGGTCAGGATTCCTCAGGTTCTAAAGGACCACCTACTTCCTTAAATGAGCTGACCATCACCTTGCCTGAAGGTCGTTAAACTTGTGTACAACATTTTGATCTCTACATTTGTAAAAGTTGGTCTGTAAAACTATGAATGTTGATTAACAGAATTAAGGCTTCTCATAAGCTTTATCCTTCAAGTCAACCTTATTTCTTTTGTTGGTTTAATGACCGAAATTTGGCGGTCGATAACAAGTCAACTATTCAGCTTCCTTAAAAGCTCAGAATTTCTTTTTAGACACCATTAGTTTTACTTTCTGTAAATGTAGCTGGAAACAATAAAAATGATTCACACTCGTCAATACCATGATCCTATGTACTTAAAATAGTCTTTATCACTTGTACAAATGAGGATACAAATGCATACTTATGGAAGGATATGGGTTTTTTGGGGAAGAAAAATGAAGGATATAGAAATTGGGTGGTGATGTAGACTGAGAGAGAGCTACAACATGCACTCCTGCCCCATAATTTTAAAAATCTCTTCAAAAATTATAAGTTTTTTGTTCTAATTTTTCAAAAATTATAAGTTGTTATCAAATAAATCCTCTAAAATTTTATTTTTACCCCTTAAAAAGTTTGTGTTAGTTTTGCCCACCTTATTGATATTCGGGTTTCACCCCTAAATGTAAACCAGATTGCCCACAACTTTAGGGGTTGTTTGATAACCCGGTTGAGGTTCTGTACAGTGCAATTGCACTGTACAACATGATATATTTAACTGTTCTCATTTGAAAAACACAGATCAGTTGATAAAATTACATTTTTACCCTTATTTTTTTGGTTTTCCTTCTCAGCACGGTTTGTTAGGATGAAGATGTACAGTTTGAACAAGCTCCTGCATCGCTTCTTATTGTAAGCACTCACCCATTCCAAACTTCCACCCAAACCCATATCTGTAATTATATGAAATGAAAACCCACTTCCTCTTCTGCAAAATACAGGCTTCTGCAAGGTTGAGACTTGAGAGAAAAAAAAAAAAAGAGAGAGAAACAAAGCAGGTTCCAATGTGTTGTTATGGTGCATAGCTTGGAACAAGAATGCTTTAAAAGGCGAGTACCAAAGAAGGGAAAGGAAATTGGAAAGCAAGAAAAACCCCAAAGATTGTGTGGAAGCAGAGTAGGAGATTACAGAGATCTCCTCCTCGCAAGGAGCCAGAGGTTATCGATGCTTGGGGACTCATGGAGGGTCTTGAAGAAGGAATGCCCATTTCGAATCAAGCCAAGAAGAGCCCCAAGCCGCACTCCGGTGACCACGACTCGTCGAGCACCGCCGCTCTCACCACTCTCTTGAGGAAGTGAATCATCTCCGCCCCGGAATGTGACCAACGCGTCTAACGGCTTGCTCGGCGATTCGCGACACCCGGATGCATTATGGTCGAGCCACAGGCGGCAATCATCTAACCGTGGCTGCGGTGGTCTTGATCTCATGCAACGGTTGGCGAGAAGTTAAAGATCGACCACCCATTGGAGGCGCAAAGCTTCACGGAGGATGGATTTTTTTTTTTTTTGTAATGAGGATGGATTTTGAAGAGGGAAATAATGGGTTTAGGAATTTTGGTGGTGGTGGAGGTGAAGAAGAAAGGAGGGGATAAAGGAGAGAAGGAGGTGAAGAAGAAAGGAGGGGTATTTCGGTGATGTTAAAAGATTTATTAAGAAAAAGACAAAAAAAAATGAACAGTAGAAACTCAAACAGTAACAACACATCCGGGTTTTCAAACACCACCTTAGAGACGACATGGCCTCCCAATAAGAATTGCGTGACCTCCCAATCGGTATTGTTTATCAGTTTTATCATTAAGAAACATTCTTGAAAGAATTTTTCCCTTATTTTTCATAGTTCTTAAAAAGTTTAGGATTTATAGAAAAGTGAATTATTTGCATGTTTTTGTTCTCACCACACCACATTTCAGCAAATGGGATTTTTTTTTTTTTTTTTTCAAGCCTGTTGCCTATACTACAAACTCCTTTCTCTAAATGGAGCTAAAGAAATTTGTGGCTAAATTATCTCATAAAACTGGTTTAATAAGAAAAAGTTGCTCATTCCTTATAAACATGCCCAAGATTTTGTCCACAAGAAATGTGGGATTATTCCTCAACACTCTCCATCACGTGCAGGCCAGTATTTTCTGGGTACTTGTCACAAAGTAAATAGTGTGAGCCACATTCATTTTGTAATAGGCTCTGATACCATGAAAAAATTTGTAGGCCTTATTCATCTCATAAAATTGGTCCAGTAAGAAATTGTTACCTACTCATTATAAATATGCCTAAGGTCTTATCTATACACCACGTGAGATAATTCCTCAACAGTAGCCACCTGATCACCTACCCATCTCTTATCAATCTAACCATCACCATGTAATTAATGTTTCCACCAACTCTATGGACTTTAACAATTCCACATTTCGGCCCTCTACCTCAACATCCATGCTAAACAAACACTGAAATCTCACAAACTAGCAACACTTCAAAAACTACAAAAAGAGGCGAGGAAAGACCGGAAGACAAGGGCAAGCCAAGAAGAGAAAGGAGACAGGAAGAAAAAGTAGGAGGAGAAGGAAGAAGAAGAAGAGGCTATGTCCTAAACAAAATTAAAAAACTGCCTTCTACAAAAAAAGGGAAAAAAAAAAATCAAATTCTTTGTAGGGGTGCCCCCACCCCACCCCTATGTAGATCCGCCATTGCTTAGCTGGTCGGGGCATTTTCTTAATTTAGAGTTTAATATGATTTAATGAATATATATATATAACTGTGATTTTCCTTACGCGCCAAATACCATAAAATGTTTTAAAGGAAATTACTTTTTAGGAAAATATTTTCTAAGAAAGGATTTTTCGTCGAAACAAACAAGCCGGGCCTAAATAAGTTATGCAAATTGGGTCAAATCAACTCAACACAACATGGTTTTTAAATAAGTTGTACCAGCTCATGTCAAGTTTATGAAACTGGTCCATTTAAGTTAAATGTGTCCGGTTTTAGTTAACCCATAAAAATTTCATGTCTCGCTCAATACAATCAAAATCCAACACACGAACACCAAAATAGACCATTGTAACTAAAACCTCTCCATACGATTTTAGTTAACACATAATTAACCATTGTATCATCGTCAAAAATAGACCCATCACTACAAAAAAAAAAACAGTTCTTGTTGGCATTTTTTAAGTGCCAACAAACTGGTTTTAAATGCCAAGAAAATTCATATTGGCGTTTATTACCAACACATAAGGTATGCGTCGGCAACCCCAGTGTCAGAAAATTTTTCTGGCACATAAACTAAATGCAATAAATTTTAATGGCACATAATATATGTGCAACAAAGTCAAAAAATTATTTTCCGCACATAATTTATGTGGCAAGAAAATTGAATTTCTTGCACATAGGCTATGGGCCAAGAAAATGATTTCTTGCACATATCCTATGTGCCAATAAACTTAAATTTTATGTGTCAAGAAAACTTGAATTTATTGGCACATAGGCTATGTGCCAAGAAACTTGAATTTATATGCCAAGAAACTTAGAATTGCGGATGTTTTCTTTAATGGGGCCAAAGTACATTATGGCTAACTGTTGCCGGCGGTCAATAATGATTGGAGCACACGGTCAGTCTGAGAAAATATAACCTTTATTAAGAGCTAAAATGGTGAGAAGGGAATCACCTTCAAGCAAGACCGAAGAGCAGCCATAGAACAAAGTCAGTCAAATAACAAAGAGGGAAACAGAAGCTTCACCAAAGGTGGCATTCAAAGGCGGCGGCCTAAAATATTAATCGGGGCTGTCACAATATAGCCTTCATGGTTACTAAGGACAGCCAACGCCACCTTAAAGCGAGAACGGACTGCAACATCAAAATTAACTTTGAAAGACCCAAAAGGAAGGTAAACCCAGGAAGCCGGCAGGGAGGGCCAGGTCGAATTGCAAGCTTTTTATTTTTTTTCAACAAATTTTGGGGATTAGGGCCCATGGCTGAAGATGATATATGGACCTCCTTGGTCCATCCATACATGAAGAGGGAAGTGTTAAAAAACAACCACAGCCATCACACCCCGTACTATCATTCCCATTTCATAATTGTCTGCCAATGCCCTATCTCATCTTTCTGATAAATTCACTTCTATATTTGTAATTTGTAAATGCACCGCTAAAAATTATTATTAAATCTAAAATTTAATAATAATTAATTTAGAATCTAATAATTTTTTTTTTTTACATGTCCACACGTACAAGGGAAAGAGGAGGAGGGATTCAAACTAATAACCCTTACTTCATGAGGTGTGATCCACAGCCAATTGAACAACACCTTGTGGAATGAATCTAATGGTAATTTTAGTATCACATTTGGGAGTATAGGAGTAGGAGTGAGAGTATGTGTAATATTTCATTAGTATCTATTTCATTTTTATAATTTAAAGTTAGTGCATCAAACAATATATATGCCACATTATTTAAATTTTTAAAAAAAGTATGCCAACATTGACTTCATGTACACAGTTAGATACGCAAACTTTAAATCTTAACTATAAATGGATACTATAAATTTCATTTAAAATTGAGAAGATTTTTGTTCTTGATTCTAAGACCCCCATTTTCTTCTCCATGAAGATCAATCATGTTATGGAATGCAAAGGGTAAAGGTGGTAGCTGAAAATTGTTAAAACCCACATTTTTATCTTATCACTATTTTACTTAGTAACGTGACAATGTCAATTAATCTTTGAATTGGACTTGTCCAAGCATCGGACTTTTTTTTTTTTTCTAATTTAATAAAGAAATGGTTACAGGGAATGATCATTTTCACTCCTAATCCAAAAGAAAAACCCTAAAAGCATTAGACTTTATTAGCATTAATACATTACCCTGCTAGTAATTGAAAGAATTCCTGGCTTTCATGACAATAAATATAAGTAAATGCATATTGTCTTTTTTTTTTTTTTTTTTTTGACATAATGCATATTGTCTTATTTGACGATATACGCTGACATTTAACCACAAAATTAAAGTAGTCGTTTTAAAATGAAGCCATAATTGATGTTTCAGTTCTCGAACTTGTGGACAAAAGAATAGGGGTTAGATATGGTCGATGTCTTGATTTATCTTTAGTCAATTAAGGACAAAGTTTTTTAAAATGCATATCAAAATCACGTCTTTTAATAACAAATGTCAGATATATTCTTGGCTAATTTTATTAAAAATGTATACGTGAATTACATATATTAAGAATAAATATTAATTTAATAGATGAGTTATAAAAATTTATTCTAAATCCAATTTTTAAAAATAAAAAATAAAATAAAAAATAAAATAAAATAAAATAAAAACTTTGCGTCCGTACTACTCAAGAAGCTTTTGAGATGAACAAAATTTTGGCTCTAGTTGTGCAAGGACACTCGACAACTAGACCAATCTCTTACAAGTTGTAATCACGTGGCCAAGAAACGAAACCAATTATGAAGTGTTAGGACTACATATTGTATTGACGTATATATATATATATATATATTACAATTATTTCTATTTATAAAGAGCCTGTGAATGGTGAACAATTAAGTAAAGTAATACTAAACAACAACTTGTTTAATAAATGGGTTATGTAATAAATTGTGTTGGGATTAAAGAATTTAACCCATTTAGCTAAATAAATCGTGTCAAGATTGGCTATTAACCAATAATATTCAATCATATGGCCGGGTAGATGCATTTAATAATTGTTCTACTAAATCGAAGGTGGGGTTTTCCTCAAGATAAGAAGCACAATCTCTCTTTTCTTTCTTGGGAAAATATATGTCTTCCAAAAGCTTTGGGGGGTCTTGGAATTTGCTCCATGGAATTTATTAACAGCTCGCTCCTCGCTCGTTTGGGCTGGAAAATGCTCTCAAATGAACCCTTGCTTTGGGTTGAGGCCTTGAGAGGCAAGTACTTGAAGCATGGTATTTCTTTTTTGGATGCTCCCTCCATTCCTTCTGCATCTTGGATCTGGAAAGGGCTTATCAAGAATAGAAAAGTTGTTGAAAAAGGAGCTTGTTGGTCTATTTCGGATGGTTCCAATATTAATATTTGGGATTCTCCTTGGATTCCCTCTATGCCTAGTTTTAAGCCTAGGCCTAATGTGAATTTGGTTGGTTTTCCAAATTTTTCAGTTGCTGATCTCTTGTTGGTAGGTTCTAGTTTGTGGAATGTGGATCTTCTTGGTGACCTTTTTGACCCCCCCACTGTTAGGAATATCTTAAGCATTCATATTCCAAGGTCAAGGGGTATTGATAAATGGTTTTGGGCCCCCTCCCCTACAGGTCTTTTCTCTGTCAAATCAACTCGGGATATCTCCTTGTTACCTGCCCGCAGGGGCTCTCCTTTGCCTCCGGTTGATTGGCAGACCCTTTGAGGTCTTAAGTTCCAAGCCAGACTAAAACATCTCCTATGGAAAATTGCATGAAACATCTTACCGTGTAGAGCTAATATAGGCAGATTTGTGAACTCTGAAGATGTCAATGCTTGGGTCTGTCCCTTTTGTAATGGCCCTCTTGAGACTTTAAATCATATTTTTTTGGATTGTGATTTGGCAAGGATTTTGTGGAGGACTTCTCCTTGGCCCTTATTGGTCTCTTCTTTTGCAGCTAGGCCTATTTCTGATTGGATAATTGCCATTATTTATCCTTCTATCAAGCTTGATATTCCCACTGCTGATACTCAGAATTTTCAGATCTATGCAGCTCTTGTTATGGATGTTATTTGGTTCTCAAGGAATAAACTGATCCATGAAGCTATTCAGCCGGATATTCCAAGAATTTTGCAGCAGCTCAAGATTTCTCATAATTATCATATCTTGGCGTGGCAAGCTTCTTCTTTATCCTCTTTTTGGTCTCCTCCTCAGCAAGGAAGTGTCAAAGGTAATTTTGATGTTGCGGTTCGGGGAAATTTTGTTGTTGCAATTGCTGTCCTCAGTGACCACTCAGGAGAAATTATTTATGCTTGCACTCAAAAGCTTTTCTCCACCGATGTTCTTTCAGGAGAAGCCTCAGCTGCCCTTCTTGCCTTTCGACTTGCTGTCTCTTCAGGATCTAGTAATTTTACTCTTGAAGGGGATGCCCTTTTGGTTATTTTAGTTGTAAATAAGCCTCATCTTTTTGCTACTTGGCAGTTTGCTTCTATTATTTCTGACATGAGACTTGAGCTCTCATCCTTTCAAAGTTGGAATGCTTCGAAAGTTTCTAGATGTGCCGCATTAGTAATGGGCCACCCACCTTGTGTTTCTAGGTTCCCCATTCTCTCTTCCATCAGGATCAAGAATGGGAAGGATCCTCCTTTGTAGTCCCTCTTCTTCTTCGCTTAGAAAAAAAAAAAAAAAAAAAAAAAGAAGAAATTATAGTTGATACTAAACTGCCACAATGGGACTTATAAGATACTTCGTCAAGGGGTTCACGATGAAACCTAGTACATATATACATAGTAGTACAGATGTATATGAATCAGAATATCATTATACACTTGCATCCATCACCGGAGTCTGGACATGATCATGTATTTTGCAAAGCGGTTTCTCTTTCTGCAAACGTTGCTTCATTTCCTCCTCCGGTTTGGCACGTCATCACTGGACGCCATAACTACCAGCCAAAACATCAGAGATGGTGGTGCCTGGTGAGGTTCTAGTCTCTACCGGAAAAACCTTTGCATTTGGTTTCTTTACTCCCGGCGAGTCCACCCACCGCTATGTTGGGATTTGGTATTACAGCGCTCCAGGAAATACGGTGGTGGGTTGCAAACAGAGACAATCCTATTAAAGACAAGACTGGAGTTCTCTCAGTAGATATTCATGGAAACCTCGTACTCCACGCCGACAATCGGAGCAGCACACCCATCTGGTCCACAAATCATGTTTTGAAACCAAGCCGCAACAACAATACTCTCGCTCAGCTCGAGGATTCAGGAAATCTAGTCTTGATGAGTGAGAATGGAACAGGGGAGGAGGTACTATGGGAGAGCTTTGACTATCCAACACACATCCAGCTTCCAAAAATGAAAATTGGGATTGACCGAAAGACGGGCCTGAACCGTTTCCTAACATCTTGGAAGTTCA
Organism: Carpinus viminea; assembly: GCA_013348765.1. Classification (NCBI taxonomy): domain Eukaryota; kingdom Viridiplantae; phylum Streptophyta; class Magnoliopsida; order Fagales; family Betulaceae; genus Carpinus; species Carpinus viminea. The sequence continues at coordinate 64,854,228 of CP054667.1, forward strand.
GAGATGACCCGGGAAGTGGGAATTGGTCGTACAAGATCCACACCAATGGCTCCCCTCAGCTGTTCTTGTACAACGGCGACGTTCCCCGGTGGCGCTCCGGTCACTGGACTGGCGATGGATGGAGCGACGTACCCACCTTGGCAGGTAATCTGTTCTTCAGTTTTAGTTTGGTGGACAACCAGAGAGAAACTACCACGACCTGGAGTGTGAATGGGCGCAATCAAGTTATCTTATCAACGGCAGTCTTAAACGAGTCCGGGTCGATCCAACGGTCTGTGTTGATTGAGGGACAGAATAAATGGACTATTCTTGGCTCAGTACCTTATGCGGATGCCCATGGGTGCGACACATACGGCGAGTGCGGTGCGTTTGGCAACTGTGATATCAACGTTGCTATTGATTCCAAATGTTCGTGTCTTCCGGGTTTCCAGAGAAATGAGTCAGGTGGGTGCGCGAGGAAGAGCGGAGAGGCATCCCTCTGCCGGAGCAGAGAAGGTTTCAAGAAGGTGGTCGGCGTGAAGGTTCCGGATACTTCAGTGGCAAGAGTAAACGCGAGTGTAAGTTTTGGAGCGTGTGAAGAAGTGTGCTTGCAGAATTGTTCTTGCTTGGCTTATGCCAGCGTGGATGTGAAACAGAAAGGCGGGTGCATAACGTGGCACGGTGATTTGGTAGATACACGTGTACGCGCGTGTGGATGGACCGGAGTTAGGTACTATGCAATAATTTTCCTACCATTTTTTTATTATATGGTAATAACTAATAGCATATAAAAAAAAAATTCTTAAATTAGTAATTATAGAATTAAAGAAACCAAAAAGATTAATTAAGTGATGCATGATTATTTGTTGCATGACAATTGACAGGGGAAGTAAAGAAATCAGAGGGGTTATTTGCAAATAAGAGGAGGCTGGCAAGTGTGGTGGTGGCCATACTTTTTACTTCATTTCTTCTCCTCCTCTTTGCAAGCTGGTTGATAAAGATAAAGATAAAAGGTAAGCAGATTTTTATACTGATTTTTCTTTTTATTTTATTTTTAGTTTTAATTTATCCTTATCCTTCTCTTATAGGTGGTGGCGGCCACATTTATATATAACTTTTAAAATCATTTCATTAACATCACAAATTTAATGTATATAACTGCTTAAATTTTTTTACAACAATGATTTGTAACCATGTGCTTGCAAGATTGGAGAGGGAGCAGAAGACAAGTCACTTTGTTTGATGATGGTACAAATGGGTCACAATCTTTTCTTCGGGATTCTACAAAGCTTGATGAAACTAGAAGAAAACCAGACGTGCAATTTTTCGATCTGAGCACCATAAATGCTGCCACGGACAATTTCTCTTCTAAAAGGCTAGACAAGGGTTAGTTTCTTGCACACATTAAATGCATGTAAATATTACTATTCCTATTTCACTACAAGTTATTGAGAAATATTGCTAGAGCATCTATCCCATGCCATCGTTCTTCTGAATTCGAGAATTAAAAGCAAAACTGAGAGACAATTTGAAAGAGCAAAGAGAAGAACCCGAAGAAAACAGAGTCAAAGAGGGACGAATTAAGCTCCAATGAGGAACAAAGAAAACTGAGCCAAAGAGACAAATGCTCAATGACAAATTATTTTTCTACAAAAAGGATTTCTTGTTCAGACCTACGAAGGATTTCTTGTTGCAGATGTTCAGACCCACAAATTTCAAAGCTTGAACCACAATTAAAGCTGACGTTTTTCAAAGAAATTTGTCCAATCATTTCAAGTAGGGCGGTTTTCAATCAACCTAGCCTTATAAAAAAATCATATCTCTACTTTCTAACATGGGATATAGACATGCTTGGTGGTGGGTCAAAATGAGATCTAAAGAGAAGATTAAAATTTTGCAAAGTGTTTATCGTTTGAAGTTATGTTTGAACGAGTTACTTGTTTGCAAGCCGGTTCGAACAAGTGTTTGGTATGTTTGAACGAGGATTTTATAGAAGCACTTCTTTGAAGTCTTGTCTGAAGTTAGGTTCAAACAAGCCACTATCTGAATTTAAATAATACTTTACCATGCACCTAGAGCAATATTTGATGGAGGGATTTACATGGTGCTTTACATGCATGGCTACATCATACATGCATACTATATATAATGTAATTTTTTTTTTTTTTTAAAAAGCATAGATAATATATGTTAATTAATTGGTGTAAGTCTTCATTATAATTGCAGGGTCAACTAGCCAATGGACAGGAAATAGTAGTGAAAACACTCTCAAGAAGTTCAAAACAGGGCATTGAAGAATTTAAGAATAAAGTTAAGCTGATAGCAAAACTCCAACATAGGAATGTTGTGAGGCTTTTTGGTTGTTGCATTCACAAAGAAGAAAAGATGTTGATCTATGAATACATGCCAAACAAAAGTCTTGACTTTTTCATCTTTGGTATGCATTCTCTTCAATCACCACCCATTTTCAACTATATAAATAAATGTGAGAGTAAAATTTTAAGTATTGTTTTCACTATGTATTATTGATGAAAGCTTAATTTCATGTTTGGGGTCAGATGAAATAAGAAGGAAATTGTTAGATTGGAGAAAGTGATTTGACATTATTTCTAGAATTGCTCGAGGAGTCTTATATCTTCACCAAGATTCAAGGCTAAAAATAATCCACCGAGACCTAAAAGCAAGTAACGTTCTTCTGGATGCGACAATGAATCCAAAAATTTCAGATTTTGGATTGGTTAGAATGTTTGGTGATGATCAAGATGAAGCAAATACAAAAAAAGTTGTTGGCACATAGTATGTCTCTCTCTCTCTCTCACACACACTCACACGGACCTACAATGCTACTAAAAGCAAAATTTAGATGGCCATCTTTTTATTTTTTATTTTTGGTGCAATTGCGGTGGATATATGTCTCCAGAGTATGCAATGGAATGATTATATTCTATAAAATCAGATGTCTTCAGCTATGGCATCTTGGCACTAGAGATAATCAGTGGCAAGAAAAACAATTATTATCTTGTTGGAAGTCCCTCCCCAAATTTGATTGGATATGTAAGAAAAAGCCTAAAGCCTAAATTTGATTGAACTTCACCCTAAGTGATAATTACTCTAAAGACAAAAGCTCTTAAATTTATTGCAGGTATGGGACCTTGGATGGATGGCAAAGCCATGGATGTGGTCGATCCATTATTGGGTCAAGAATATCCTACTCATGAAGTTCTGAGATGCATTCAAATTGGGCTCTTATTGTGCAAGAACAAGCCACAGATCGGCCAACCATGCTTGAAATTGTCTTCATGCTTGGAAATGAAACAACTATTACATCTCCTAACAAGCCAGCATTTATCAAGAGAACCATAAATTCTGGTCAGGATTCCTCAGGTTCTAAAGTACCACCTACTTCCTTAAATGAGCTAACCATCAGCATGCCTGAAGGTCGTTAAACTTGTGTACAACTACTTGATCTCTAGATTTCTAAAAGTTGGTCTGTAAAACTATGAATGTTGAGTACCATAATGCTTCTTAGTTCTATCCTTCAACTCAACTTTATTTCTTTTGTTGGTTTAATGACCGACATTGGCTGTCAATAACGGGTCAATTATTCAGTTTCCTTAAAAGCTCAGAATTTCTTTTTAGATACCATGAGTTTTATTTTTAGTAAATGTAGAAACAATAAAAATGATTCACACTCATTAATACCATCCCATATATGTACTTAAATAGCTGAGGATACAAATGCATTGTCATGAAAGGATATGGGTATTTTTTCAGGAAGAAAAATGAAGGATATGGAAATTGGGTGGTGATGTAGACTGGGAGAGAACCACGTACAACCCTATTGACCCCATAATTTTAAAAATCTCTTCCAAAATTATAAGCTGTTATCAAATAAATCCTTTGAAATTTTATTTTTATCCCTTAAAGAATTTTTGTGTTTGTTTGGCCCACCAGTTAGTTGGTTGGGATATTTTCGTAATTTAGAGTTTAATATTATTTAATAAATATATGTATATATATAAAATTATAATTTTCTGTACACGCCAAACACTGTAAAATATTTTTCAAGAAAATATTGTCCAACAAAAATCATTTTATATCGAAACAAACGGAGCCTAAATAGGTTATGGAAGTTGGGTCGGATAAACTCAACACAACATGTTTATTATATAAGTTATATATAAAATTGTGATTTTCCATACGCTTCAAACACCATAAAATGTTTTTCAGGAAAATATTTTCTATTGAAAATATTTTCTGACAAAAAGCGTTAGGGCAATGTTCATTGATGTTCATGGCGAAACATAGTACATATATAGATAGATAATAGATGATATGAATCTATCAGATTCACTTGCATCTACTTTCTCACTCAACAGAAAGCATTTTATGTCAAAAAATATTGATTAAATTTATCAAATTTTTTTAAAAAAAAATAATTAATTAATTAATTGATAATTTAACATATGATCAAAATTGAAATATTAAGTTAATTTGAACAATATAACTTCACTTTATACCCTGCCATTTAAGTTTAATCTTTCAAGTCTTAGGTTACATTTTGAATAACTGATAATTTAACTTGTGATCAAATAGAAATCTTAAATTTGTGTTCTAACTCCACTTTATACTCTCCCATTTAAGTCCAATCTTTTAAGTCTTAGGTTACTTATTGAAGGGAAGTTAAAGCATGCAGGGGAGACCAAAATAAAAATCTAATTTTGGGAGGGCCAGTTCTTTTTTTTTAATTCAAATGAGAGAAAAGGGGAAAGAACAAACAAAAGGCAAGTTACAAAGGTGGGTTCTTAATCCTAAAAGAAGAAAGGAAGGGGAAATTGTTGGGAATACTTCTAAACATTGAGTGGAAAGTGGCTCATTTAGCAACAAAGTGTGCCTAAAAATTGTCACGTCCAAATTACTTTAGAAGCAGTTTAAAAAGGAAAAGAAAAGAGTTGATGTCAGCAATCAACAATGATTGGAGCACACGGCCAGTTCGAGAAGATGTGAACTTTGTTAAGAGCTAAAATAATGAGAAGGGAATCACCTTCAAACAAGATGAAAGAGCAGCTATGAACAAAGCCAGTCAAATACCAAAGAGGGTAACAAAGCTTCACCAAAGAAGGCATTCAAAGGCGGCAGCCTAGGAGCGGGGTTGCCACAATGAAGCGATGCCGGACTCCAATATCAAAATTAACTTTGAAAGACCCAATAGGAAGGGGAACCCAGGAAGCCGGCAGGGTGGGCCTGGTTGAATGGCAAGCTTTTTATTTTTTTCAACAAATTTTGGTGATCAGGGCCCATGGCTGATGATGATGGCCCTCCTAGGTTCATCCATTCATGAAGAGGGAAGTGTTAGAAAACAAGCAGGGGTAGCTATCACACCCCGTACCATCAACCCCATTTCATAATTAATTGTCTGCCAATGCCCTATCTCATCTTTCTGATAAGTGTTATACATACAACTTTCGCTTCTATATTTTTAAATGTACTATTAAAAATTAGGAAAAATATTATTGAAAACTCTTAAATTTTTGTCCATTTTGAAATATTTCCTAAACTTTAAAAACTCTTAATTTAATTCATTGAACTTTCAATTGCTCTTCATTTGAACCTCTTCGTCAATTTTAACAGTTAAAAATACAAAAAAAATCAAAATATCCCTAATTTTCATTTTAAAAAAATAAAATAAAAAACGTTTTAAAAGTTCAAATTTTATACAAAAATTAGGGTTATAAACGTCATATAATGTTTAAAATCTAACAAAGAGGTCTACATTGAGAGCAATTGAAACTTTAAGGAACTAAATTGAGAGTTTTTAAGTTTACGGGCATTTCAAAACAGGTAGAAGTTCAAGGGTCTTCATTTAAGTTTTCTCTAAAAATTATCATTCAAAATTTAGTAGTAATTTTAGTACCACATTTGGGAGTGTAGGAGTGGGAGTAGGAGATCAAAGTGTATGTAATATTTCTCCATCGTTTAATCAATTCACTAGAATACTTTGCATTGCATTTGATATTGATAGTATCTATTTCATTGTTAAGATTTAAAGTTGGTGCATTGAACAATATATATATATATGTCATATTATTTAAATTTTTTTAAAAGACATGTCACATTGACTTCACCTTAGATACACAAATTTTAAATATTAACTATAAATTGATAGTATCAATTTCATTTAAAATTGAGAAAATTCTTGTCCTTAATTTTAAGACCCCCGTTTTCTTCTCCATGAAGATTGACCATATATGTTATGGAATGCAAAAGGTAAAGGTGGTAGTTGGAATATTGTTAGAAACCATATTTTATTTCATCACTATTTCACTTCGCTAACATGACCGTGTCAATTATTCTTTGGATCGGACCTATCAAAACATCTAAGACTTTATTAACATTACCACATTAATAGAGTAATATAGTAGCATTACATTACACTACTAGCTAGTAATGTGATGCTTATAAAAAAAAAAAAAAAGCTAGTAATGTGAAGGAATTCGCTAGGTCTCATGACAATAAATATAAGTAAATGCATATTGTACGTCTTATTTGACGATATACACCGACATTTACCACAAAATTAAAATAGTCATTCTATATATATTGAAGCCATATTTAATGTTTTAGATCTAGAACTTGTGGACATAAGAAAAGGGGTTCGATATGGTCGATGTCTTGACTAATCTTTAGTCAATTAAGGACGGTTTTTTAAAATGCATATCAATATCACATCTCTTAAGAACAAATGTCACATATATTATTGGTCAATTTTATTAAAAATGTATGAAAATTACATATTTTAAGAATAAATATTAGTTTTTAATAGACTAAATTGTAAGAATTTTTTCTTAATCCAATTTAAAGAAAAACTTTGCGCCGGTACAACTCAAGAAGCTAGGTGTGCAAGGACACTCGACAAGTAGACCAATACAAGTTGTAATCATCCTGAGAAACGAAAGCAACAAGAACGTATTGATGAACTGATAGGGCTACATATTATATTGGAGTATATATATTACAATTATTTTTATTTATAAAGAGGCTGTGAATGGTGAACAAGTAAACCTATACTAAATAAGAAAATAGAATAAATTAAGCATAATTTAGATAATGACCTTAATTAGAATTTATTATCTTAATTAGAACAAGTGACTTATTTATCAAATGGGTTATACGGGGTGAGAGTCATATCAGGTTGAGTCGGTTGAATTCGGTTATTTAAATGGGTTGTATTAGGATTAAATAATCTAACTCATTTAGCTGAATAAATAGTGTCAAGATTGACTATTAACAGATTGGTGGGTTAACCTGTATTCAATCATATGGGTAGATGCATTTAATATTTGATCTACTCAACCGAAATTATAGTTGATAATTGACTCCCCATGGGAGTCATAGGAGACTTCGTCAGGGAGGGTGGGGGCAATGTTCATTAATTGGTTCACGACGAAACATATTACATATATTGCAGTAGATATGAATCAGAATATCATACACTTGCTTCTACTCTCTCCCTCGATATGATCATCTACTTTACAAAGCGGTTTCTCTTTCTGCAAACGTTGCTTCATTTCCTCCTCTGGTTTGGCACATCATCACTGGACGCCATAACTACCGGCCAAAATATCAGAGATGGTGGTGATCACCAGCCAAAACTTCATGAGGTTCTAGTCTCTAACGGAAAAACCTTTGCGTTTGGTTTCTTTACTCCCGGCGAGTCCACCCACCGTTATGTTGGAATTTGGTATTACAGCGCTCCAGGAAATACGGTGGTGTGGGTTGCAAACAGAGACACTCCTCTTAAAGACAAGACTGGAGTTCTCTCAATTGATGTTCATGGAAACCTCGTACTCCACGCCAACAATCGGAGCACCACACCCATCTGGTCCACAAATCATGTTTCGAAACCAAGCCGCAACAACAATACTCTCGCCCAGCTCGAGGATTCAGGAAATCTTGTCTTGAAGAGTGAGAATGGAACAGGGGAGGTACTATGGGAGAGCTTTGACTATCCAACACATATCCAGCTTCCAAATATGAAAATTGGGATAGACCGAAAGACGGGCCTGAACCGAATCCTAACATCTTGGAAGTCCAGAGATGACCCGGGAACCGGGAATTGGTCTTACAAGATCCACACCAATGGCTCCCCTCAGTTGTTCTTGTACAACGGCAACGTTCTGCGGTGGCGCTCCGGTCACTGGACTGGCGTTGGATGGAGCGGCGTGTTAGGAAATTAATCCTATTTCCCAAGACCTGTGAGATGAAAAATTAAGAAGAATGCGGAATAACAAAGATTAGGCAATCACACACACATAAAGATTTAAGTGGTTCGCTAACAAGCCTACATCCACTGGCGGAGATTTAAAATTCACTATCAAAAGGTGAGTGAGTACAAGAAAGTAACAGGGTGAAAACCACTCAAACCCAAAGCCCCAATTACACCCAATTCTCACTTTACCCAAAGGAGAATAAAAACAAAAAGAAAAAATACTCTCTTTCTTGCTCTCACTTTTCTCTCAATTGTTGGCACACTCAATTGAAAATACAAAGGGCTCATGCCTTTATATAATTGTCAGAGTCTGTTGTACTAGAGGAATCCAAGTCCCATGTAAACAAGGATTCCTACTCCAATCCGTCAACAATTCTACTCCAATTCTTAGAAGGACTTCAAGTCCAATTCATACTCTAAGGAAAAACCAATTCCAAGAGCAACTAGGAGTAAAAAAACGTGAGCCAAAAGAAAAGGACCTCCTTTAATATTGTTGGGTCCCACTAACTTTGTGGTAAAAGTCACAAAACTCTAACAATCTCCCACTTGACTTGAATCCCATCAAGTTGCAACAAAGTGAATCTCCTCCGGATGTCTCCTCCACCTGTCTTCAAGCTAGAATACCAACTGAAGCTGCGCACAACTTCAATTTCTCAATAGTCACTCCTTTTGTCAGCATGTCTGCCGGATTCTCAGTTCCAGGAATCTTCTCAAGTAACAATTGTTCACTTTCAAGAAGAGATCGAATGAAGTGATACCTCAACTGTATATGCTTTGTTCTTGAATGATATGCCGGGTTCTTTGCAAGAAAAATGGCACTCTGACTATCACTATGTAGAATGCCCTTCTCATTCTTCTTTCCCAACTCATCCAAAAAACCTTGTAGCCAAACCATCTCCTTTCCAGCTTCTGTCACGGCCACATACTCCGCCTCCGTAGTGGAAAGGGCTACAATTTTCTGTAACCTTGAGGTCCAACACACAGCAGTACCTCCCAGAGTATATACAAACCCTGTAGTACTTTTCCTACTATCAACATCACCCGCTAGATCAGCATCCACATAGCCCTGCAGCTTTAAATCTGCACCTATGAAGCAAAGGGACATATCTGAAGTTCCTCTCAAATATCGCAAAATCCACTTGACTGCCTCCCAATGCTGCTTCCCTGGATTACTCATGTACCGCCACAACTCCCCAGCATGTGCAATATCCGGTCTAGTACAAACCATTGCATACATCAGACTTCCGATAGCTGAGGCGTAAGGTACCTTGCTCATGTATACTTTCTCTTTATCTGTCTTTGGTGACTGATCCTTGGTTAGTTTGAAGTGACTCCCCAAGGGTGTGCTTACTGACTTAGCTCCATCCATGCTAAATCTGCTGAGAATCTTCTTCACATACTCTGCCTGTGAAATCTTCAGTGTACTATTGGCCCTGTCCCTGATGATTCTCATCCCAAGGATTTGTTTAGCAGCACCCAAATCCTTCATTGCAAACTGCTTTGACAGCTGGTTCTTCAACTTATTGATTTCTTCCATACTGGCCCCTGCAATGAGCATATCATCTACGTACAAGAGTAGAATAATGTAAGAGTTCTTAAAACTCTTGACATAGCAACAGTGATCTGCATTGCACCTTGTAAACCCAGTACTACACATGAAGCTATCAAACTTCTTGTACCATTGTCTTGGAGCTTGTTTCAGGCCATACAAGCTTCTTCTTAGTTTGCACACTAAACTCTCTTTTCCCTGCACTGTGAATCCCTGTGGCTGCTGCATATAAATTTCTTCCTCCAACTCACCATGAAGGAACGCCGTCTTTACATCTAACTGCTCTAGATGTAAGTCCTCTGCCGCCACAATACTCAAAGGCAATTCTTATGGTTGTCATCTTCACCTTGAGAGAATATGTCTGTGTAGTCAATTCCTTCTTTCTGTTGGAATCCCTTGACTACCAATCTTGCCTTGTAGCGTTTGCTACCATCATGTTCACCCTTTATTCTAAACACCCATTTGTTGTGCAAAGCCTTTTTACCTGCTGGCAACTTTGTCAGCTCCCAAGTCTGGTTAGTCAATAATGAGTCCATCTCATCCTTCATGGCTAACTCCCACTTGATTGAATCTTCAACCTCCAAGGCTTCAACAAACATCTTTAGCTCGCCGCCATCCGTCAACAAAATATGAAACAAGGAAGGTGAAAAACGCCGTGGAGATCTAATGGTTCTGGTAGATCTGCGGACAGCCACCGCTGCTCAATATGTTGATCTACTATTTCTTCAACTTCGACCCTCTTCATCTCAATCCTTATCAACTTCTGAATTCCTTCTCTGTACTTTTAGAAATTCCATCTAGGTTGATAAATTCAGCTTCTCCCTCTAACTAACTCAGACTTAATGGTTCTGCACTTGAATTATTCTTATACACAACCATCTCATTAAAAGTAACATTCCTACTTAATGATCTTCCGGTTTTGATCATCCCAAAACCTATACAATGCCTCATCCCCATAGCCAATGAAATAACATTTTCTAGACTTAGCATCTAGCTTGCTACGAGCATCGATTCAATATAGACATACAAATACAACCAAAAACTTTCAAGTGAAAAAGATTTACCTTTTTTCCACCTGCACTTCTTCAGTAGTCTATGACCCAAAGGAACCGATGGTCCTCTGTTATCAAGTAAGCGCAGATTTCATCGTGATCCGCCCGAAAGTTTTCGTAGTCCAAGATGCAACCTCATACTTCTTGCACGCTCATTGAGGGTCCCGTTTATGCGCCACCACGCCATTCTCATTGTATGCTCTCGAATAGTTTTCCATTTTAATCCCATTTGCCGCACAAACTGCTTTGAAAACCCCATCTTCAGATTCTCCCCATTGTCCGATCTTAGGCACTTCAATTTCGCATCAGGTTTCTACCATGACCCTCCACTTCTTAAAAACTTCAAATACATCGATTTAAGTTTTAAGAAGTAAACCCATACCTTTCTCGCTTGAATCATCAATGAATGTGATATAATACCGAGCCTCAAGAGATGCCATAAAGGGACCCCACAAGTCCGTGTGTACCAATTCCATTTTTTCCGCTTTGCTCTTTTGCAACTTTTGCAAAACTCACCTTCTTCGCTTCCTAGGATGCAGCCTTCACATAAATCGACTCAATCGACTTTAACTCGTAGTTTCTTGATGTAAGTACCTTCATCCCTTTCTCGCCATGTGCCCAAGCCTTAGGTGCCATAATTTTGAGTCAAGACTTATCTCGCACACAGCAATTGTATCTCTACTATTTGTCATATAGAGAGTACTGTTTTATAACCATGAGCCAAAATCCTAGCTCCTTTGCTCACCTTCCACTTTCCACCGTGGAAATGAATTGAATGCCCTTCATCATCGTTGTCCCCCACGAAATCGGGTTCTTTTTCAGCCGGGATATGCACGACCTTTTGCACTTCCATCTTGAGTCACGTGAACTTTGATGCGAACATCGCTGTGCCCACAACATCCAGTCTTCCGTCGACCAAATATACCTTCCCAAATTTCCAGCCACATAATTTTCGAGAATTTCACGAATTGGTGTGGTATGGAAAAAACTCTGAGTCCAAGACCCAAGAATCAGAGAGGACTGTCGAGATAGAAGTAGGGCATCATATACTTCTTCCGTTGCCACGACATTTGCACGTCATTGTCGTCTTCTTCTTTAGTTCTCTCAGTTCTTCTTGTAGTAGCTGTCTTGCCACAATTCCAACACTCAAAGGTTGTCGTCCAAACTTGGATTTGCTCCTACCCTTCACTGGATTTAGATCGCCCTTCACGAGTTCCTCTCTTGACCTCTGCCCCTTGCTTCAAGGTTTAAGGCTGCACCAGAGCAGGAGGTTTCACCAGAATCCTTCCTGCGGACCTCCTCACTAAGAACTAAATCCCTGACATCTTCATAGCTTAATTTACTCTTCCCTGCAGAGTTACTCACAGCCATCCTTACGGCTTCCCAGCTATTTGGCAAAGACGCCAAGGCGATCAAGCAGCAATTTCATCATCAAAATCAATTTCAACTCAAGACAATTGATTTGTGATAGTGTTGAACTCATTGAGATGTTGTGCCACTGACGCCCCTTCCACCATCTTTAGGTTGAACAATTTCTTCATCAGGTGCACCTTGTTGTTAGCCGAATGACTTCTCATACATGCTTGACAAAGCCGCCATTAGACTCGTTGTGGTCTTCTCCTTTACAACGTTGTGTGCAACTGATTTTGACAATGATAACCTGATAACTGCCAGGGCTTTACGATCAAGCAGAGCCCACTCGCTATCATACATGTCGTCAGGTTGTTCTCCCAAAGAGGTTGATGAAGATCCTTCCCATAAAGGATATCTTCAATCGCATCTTCAATATCTTGAAATCTGTGCCGTCGAACTTCTCGATTCCTATCTTTCCTTCTTCTCTTGCCATCGCTCCCACTTGAACCAAAGGCTCGATACGGTTGTTGGAAATTAATCCTATTTCCCAAGACACGTGAGATGAAAAATTAAGAAGAATCTTGAATAACAAAGATTAGGCAATCACACACGACACAAAGATTTAAGTGGTTCGACAACAAGCCTACATCCCTTGGCGGAGACACCGGAGAAAATTCACTATCAAAAGGTGAGTACAAGAAAGTAGTGAAAACCACTCAAACCCAAAGCCCCAATTACACCCAATTCTCACTTTACCCAAAGGAGAATAAAAACAAAAAAAAAAAAATACTCTCTTTCTTGCTCTCACTTTTTCTCTCAATTGTTGGCACACTCAATTGAAAATACAAAGGGCTCATGCCTTTATATAATTGTCAGAGTCTGTTGTACTAGAGGAATCCAAGTCCCATGTAAACAAGGATTCCTACTCCAATCCGGTCAACAATTCTACTCCAATTCTTAGAAGGACTTCAAGTCCAATTCATACTCTAAGGAAAAACCAATTCCAAGAGTAATTAGGAATAGAAACGTGAGCCAAAATAAAAGACCTCCTTAAATGATGTTGGGTCCCACCATCTTTATGGTGAAAGTCACAAAACTCCAACACGGCGTACCCACCTTGCAAAGTTCTCAATTCTTCAATTTTAGTTTGGTGGACAACCAGAACGAGACTACCACGACCTGGAGTTTCAATGCGCGCTATCAAGTAGTCTTATCAACGTCAGTCTTAAACGAGTCCGGGTCAATCCAGCGGTATGTGTTTGTGCAGGGAGAGAATAAATGGACTATTCTTGGCTCAGTACCTTATGCGGATGCCCATGGGTGCGACATATACGGCGAGTGCGGTGCGTTTGGCAACTGTGATATCAACGTTGCTATTGATTCCAAGTGTTTGTGTCTGCCGGGGTTCCCAAGAAATGCGTCAGGCAGGTGCGCGAGGAAGAGCGGACAGGCATCCCTTTGCCGGAGCGGTGAAGGTTTCAAGAAGGTGGTCGGCGTGAAGGTTCCGGATACTTCAGTGGCAAGAGTAAACACGAGTGTAAGTTTTGGAGCGTGTGGAGAAGTGTGCTTGCAGGATTGTTCTTGCTTGGCTTATGCCAGCGTGGATGTGAAACAGGAAGGCGGGTGCATAACGTGGCACGGTGATTTGGTAGATACACGTGTGTTTAAGGAAGGGGGCCAAGACTTGTACGTGCGTGTGGATGCGCTCGACTTAGGTACAATGCAATAATTTTCTTACCATTTTTTTATTATATAGTAATAACTAATAACATATAAAATTAATTCTTAAATTAGTAATTATAGAATTAAAGAAACCAAAAAGATTAATTAAGTAATGCATGATTATTTGTTTCATGACAATTGACAGGGAAAGTAATTTCCGGCTCTACAGTAAAGAAATCAGAGGGGTTCTTTGCAAATAAGAGGAGGCTGGCGAGTGTGGTGGTGGCCATACTTCTTACTTCATTTCTTTTTCTCCTCTTTGCAAGCTGGTTGATAAAGAGGAAGAGAAAAGGTAAGCAGATTTTTAGACTGATTTTTCTTTTTATTTTATTTTTAATTTTTATTTATGAGAAGGAATATCTTCCTTATCCTTCTCTTATAGGTGGTGGCGCATAAACATCACAAATTTAATGTATATAACTGCTTAAATTTTTTTACAACAATGATTTGTAACCATGTGCTTTCAAGATTGGAGAGGGAGCAGAAGACAAGTCACTTTGTTTGATGATGGTACAAATGGGTCACAATCTTTTCTTCGGGATTCTACAAAGCTTGATGAAACTAGAAGAAAACCAGATGTGCAATTTTTCGATCTGAGCACCATAAATGCTGCCACAGACAATTTCTCTCCATCTAGAAGGCTTGGACAAGGTGGTTTTGGCCCAGTCTATAAGGTTAGTTTCTTGCACACATTAAATGTAAATATTACTATTCCTATTTCACTACAAGTTATTGAGAAATGCTAGAGCATCTATCCCATGCCATCATTCTTTTGAATTCGAGAATTAAAAGCAAAACTGAGAGACAATTTGAAAGAGCAAAGAGAAGAACCAGAAGAAAACAGAGTCAAAGAGGGACGAATTAAGCTCCAATGAGGAACAAAGAAAGCTGAGCCAAAGAGACAAATGCTCAATGACATGATTTTTCTACAAAAAGGATTTCTTGTTCAGACCCATGAAGGATTTCTTGTTGTAGACGTTCAGACCCACAAATTTCAAAGCTTGAACCACAATTAAAGCTGACGTTTTTCAAAGAAATTTGTCCAATCATTTCAAGTAGGGCGGTTTTCAATCAAACTAGCCTTATAAAAAAATCATATCTCTAGTTTCTAACATGGGAAGTAGGCATGCTTGGTGGCGTTAAAAAGCTAATTCAAATGATGTTTATTGGGTCAAAACGAGATTTAAAGAGAAGATTAAAATTTCCTAATTCAAATTATGTTTATTGGGTCAAAACGAGATCTAAAGAGAAGATTAAAATTTTGGAAAGTGTTTGTCATTTGAAGTTACTTTTGAATGAGTTACTTGTTTGCAAGCCAGTTCAAACAAGTGATAGGTTTGAATGAGGATTCTATAGAAATACTCATTTGAAGTCTCGTCTGAAGTTAGGTTTGAACGAGCTACTACCTGAATTTAAATAATACTTTAACATGCACCTAGAGCAATATTTGATGGAGGGATTTACATGGTGGTTTACATGCATGGCTACATCATAACGCATACCATATATAATGTAAAAATGAAAAATAAAAAAAATAGATAATATATGTAAATTAATTGGTGTAAGTCCTCATTATAATTGCAGGGTCAACTAGCCAATGGACAGGAAATAGCAGTGAAAACACTCTCAAGAAGTTCAAAACAGGGCACTGAAGAATTTAAGAACGAAGTTAAGCTGATAGCAAAACTCCAACATAGGAATCTTGTGAGGCTTTTTGGTTGTTGCATTCACAAAGAAGAAAAGATGTTGATCTATGAATACATGTCAAACAAAAGTCTTGACTTTTTCATCTTTGGTATGCATTCTCTTCAATCACCACTCATTTTCAACTATATAAATAAATGTGAGAGTAAAATTTTATATTTTTTTGGCATGTAAGTATTGTTTTTACTATGAATTATTGATGAAAGCTTAAATTCATGTTTTGGGTCAGATGAAATAAGAAGGAAATTGTTAGATTGGAGAAAGCGATTTGACATTATTTCTGGAATTGCTCGAGGAGTCTTATATCTTCACCAAGATTCAAGGCTAAAAATAATCCACCGAGACCTAAAAGCAAGTAACGTTCTTCTGGATGCGGCAATGAATCCAAAAATTTCAGATTTTGGGTTGGCTAGAATGTTTGGTGATGATCAAGACGAAGCAAATACAAGAAAAGTTGTTGGCACATAGTATGTCTCTCTCTCTCTCTCTCATTGACCTACAATGCTACTAAAAGTAAAACTTAGACGACCATCATTTTTTTGATTTTTGGTGCAATTGCAGTGGATATATGTCTCCAGAGTATGCAATGGAAGGATTATATTCTATAAAATCAGATGTCTTCAGCTATGGCGTCTTGGTACTAGAGATAATCAGTGGCAAGAAAAACAATTATTGTCATGCTGGAAGTCCCTCTCTAAATTTGATTGGATATGTAAGAAAAAAGCCTAAATTTGATTGAACTTCACCCCAAGTGGCAATTACTCTAAAGATAAAAACTCTTAAAATTATTGCAGGTATGGGACCTGTGGATGGATGGCAAAGCCATGGATGTAGTCGATCCATCACTGGGTCAGGAATATCCTACTCATGAAGTTCTGAGATGCGTTCAAATTGGGCTCTTATGTGTGCAAGAACAAGCTACAGATCGGCCAACCATGCTTGAAATTGTCTTCATGCTTGGAAATGAAGCAACTGTTCCATCTCCTAACAAGCCAGCATTTATCAACAGAACCATAAATTTTGGTCAGGATTCCTCAGGTTCTAAAGGACCACCTGCTTCCTTAAATGAGCTAACCATCACCATGCCTGAAGGTCGTTAAACTTGTGTACAACTAGTTGATCTCTAGATTTCTAAAAGTTGGTCTGTAAAACTGAGTACCATAATGCTTCTAAGTTTTATCCTTCAACTCAACCTTATTTCTTTTGTTGGTTTAATGACTGATAACGAGTCAACTATTCAATTTCCTTAAAAGCTCTAAACTTATTTTCAGACAACATGAGTTTTATTTTCAGTAAATGTAGAAACAATAAAAATGATTCGCACTCATTAATACCATCTCATGTACTTAAATAGTTTTATCCCTCGTAAAAATGATTGCCCACTATAGATGGCATGACCTCCCAATTGGTCTTATATATTTATAGAAAAGTAAGTTATTTGCAAGTTTTTTTTCTTTCAGCAAAAAATTGGTGTAATATGATCAAGTCCAAAGAAACTCATACTTTTAGCATCAGCAGCAACTGGTGATGGGTAATGCCATCGACTTTCTAAAAGGCAACCAACTGCCTTCTAGGCCACGGGCCATTGGGCCCCTTTAACCCTCGTCTCACAGGCGTTGATCCGTGGGGAAGATTGAGTGTCCTCTCAAGTTCCACACGGACCACACTAGCCGATGGGTGTTCTACCGAGCAATAACGACCCTTAAGAAAACCATCAATTAATTATTAATTATTAATGGCCCCATGATTTGAGCATCAAATTGGGCCATTGGCCCATGGCTTTAGCTTCGGCCGATCTACCTACATGGTGGGTTAACCTTAATGGGCCAGTTATTGACTACTTCGCCCAATATGAGTCCTCGAGGATTCTAGAAAGGAAAGGCATCCTCATGAATCAACCACTTTTCCATTTAAGCTCCCGCTCTCTGTACTTTCTTTGTTGGGCCACAAACCCTAGGTCAAACGTGAGCTCAATACATCCTCTCACCATTACATTCAGCCCTACTTATATATATATATGGAAAAATTCTACTTTACCCCTTTAAAGTTTGAGGTGATTTTCAATTTGATCCCCAATATTTTAATATTTGCAATACACCCTACCCAAATTCAATATTTTTGCAATTCAACCTATCCGTTAGTCAAATCTGTTTTGATTGATGGAAAAGTGATCACATGACTCGCACGTGGTCATTGTTGTCATTTTGTTCCCCAAAATGCCCCCCCACCCACCCACACGCATGCCTAGAGTTCCTAGAGAGCTTTCTTCTTAGAGGACTTCGTCGTCATTTGTCACATTTCCTCTTTTAGGAGATGTGCGCCCCAAATATTTATTTGCCACCACCTAGATTTCAATGCTTTCCGCAATCTCATAAGGTTAGCCAAGACCTATATATCTAATCTTTCATTAGGAAAACCATGTTTCTTGCTAAAGGGGTATTGATTATAGAATTAAAGGATCTTACAAGTAATCGGGGTAGGGCAACGTTCATTAATTGGTTCACCACGAAACCTAGTACATATATAGATATATAGTAGATATGAATCAGAATATCATACACTTGCATCCATCACTCCACATGATCATGTACTTTGCAAAGAGGTTTCTCTTTCTGCAAACGTTGCTTCATTTCCTCCTCCGGTTCGGCACATCACTGGACGCCATTACTACCAGCCAAAACATCAAAGATGCTGGTGATCACCAGCCGAAACTTCATGAGGTTCTAGTCTCTACCGGAAAAACCTTTGCGTTTGGTTTCTTCACTCCCGGTGAGTTCACCCACCGCTATGTTGGGATTTGGATTGAATCGGAGAACTGGGGTGGACACAATTTTAACATCTTGGAAATCACAAGATGACCCCAAAACAGGGGATTGCCTCTATCAGTTAAATCCCAACGGCTCTCCACAGTTCTATTTGTATAAGGACCCGACCCTGCATCGGCGGAGTTGGCCATGGCCATGGTGTTTATCAGTAGATACAAGATCGGTTGATTATAACATCAACTTTGTTTACGATCAAGAAGAGATATCATACTCCTACTTTTTTGATGACCCCTCGATCATTACGAGATTGTTCCTGAACAACTCTGGATCAATCCAGCTACTTAGGTGGAACGATGGTGATGGTTAATGGACTGAAATCTGGTCAGCACCCAGATACCGGTGTGAGAAGTATGGACTATGCGGTCCATATAGTATATGTAGTGCTGACAATATAAATAGGTTTGAGTGTTCATGTTTGCCAGGATATGAACCCAAGAATCAAAGAGATTGGTATCTCAGAAATGGTTCTGAGGGGTGTGTAAGGAAGCAGACGGGGTTGTCGATGTGCGGGAATGGAGAAGGGTTTGTGAAGGTGGCAGGTTTGAAGGTTCCTGATACATCCTATGCCGTTTGGGTTGGCATGAGCATGAGCAGCGCAGAGTGCGAGAAGGAGTGCTTGAGGAATTGCAATTGCACAGCTTATGTCAGCGTGGAGCTTAATCACACGGGGACTGGTTGCTTGGCATATCATGGTGAATTGATGGACAGTACAGGGGATGAAGATGAAGGGTGGGAGCTAAATGTTCGTGCTGATGCGACTGAGATAGGTATTCTTCTTTGGTTTCTCATTCCCTGCATTTTCCTAAATTTCCATTTCTGTCTTTTCACTTCTTGGACCAAGCCATACTTTTGTTTCCCTTCAGCCAAGTATAAAACGAACCCCAAAGGTTTTCTTGCCAAGAATCGGAAGCTGGTTATTGCAGTATTATCTGTTGTTGTGCTCTTGTTTCTGGGATCTTTACTAGCCTGTATATGGTTACTGAGGAGGAGGAAACCAAAAGGTAAATAAAGTCACTTCCATGGCATTCAACACGTGTATGTCATTGTGTGTGTATTAGTGCTCAATTACTAATTTCTAGTAAGCAATATTTTCCCAATTTGTTTTACAATAGAGAAGAGAAAAATGAACACTCGATCATTTAAGTTTACTGGTACGAAAAGCTCTTTAGATGAAATCAGCTGGAGGGAAGTGACAGACAACCGGATGCACTTGTTTTCGATCTAAGCTCTATAGTTGTTGCCATTGACAATTTCTCTCCCACCAACAACCTTGGGGAAGGTGGTTTTGGCTCTGTTTTTAAGGTACAGTCACAACAATTCATTTATGAAATTGTTGATATCTTGGACATTTTTGTTCCTTGCTTATCATATATATATATATATATATAAAAGTCGAGTTTTGACTTAAGGAATGCTTAAAATTGCGACACATATCTATACTTTTTAATATATAAACCGGGTTTTTTTTTTTTAATATCTAATACAATAAGGAAAGACTTGATTACTCTATTGAAGACTTTAATGAATATTTTATTCCAACAAATCAAATAATCCAACAATCAAATATATTTTATTATTTACATTATTTAAATTAGGATTTTATTTAATTGTAATTTTTTCTTTATTATTCAAGAAATTTCCATAATAAGCTTAGGTTTACTTTTGCTCCAAGTTTGCTTATTGTTATAAATACAGCAGACCTAATATGTAAGAGGCAAATTTTATAGAGTTTTCGATTGTTGTTTCTGAATTAAAAAATACATTTCAATTCTTTTTTTTTTTTTTTTTGCTAGAACAGTTATTTTTCAATTATATTAGTGTTTCCATTTTTTTTCTTTATATCTTTCTTTTGATTTTTGTTTTTCGTTTTTGCTAGACCAGTTCTTTTTCAATTATAATTGACAAGATAGATCAATGAAAGATATAATACTTAAACATGAGTGACAATGACAGAGGGAGGGGGGCACTAGCTGGGGCCATGATCCCCCAGATTTCCTCAAAAATATTTTTTTAAGGAGTAAAAAAAATAATAATAAATTGGTCTCCCCTCCAAAATAAATTGATAGGTCCCAGTCCCTCCCCAAAAAAAATTTATGTGTTTTTTGTTGTTATTTTGATGGGTTTTTATAACTAATGCCATTTCTCTTTGAGTTTTTGTTCTACCCATTGAATTTTAAGTTTAAAATCATAATGATTTAAATAATTTTTTATTAGGTCTGAATTTGGGGAAATTTTAGTAAGAAGTTAAATTCCTAAAATTAATTTGGGGCTTTTGTGTGTAGTGGATTTTTATACATGATTTAAGATTTGGATTGTTAGATTAATGTGTTGAAAGCTTCAATTTCACTATTGTTAATAGTAGAGATATAAATCCTAATTTGTATAATATGAATTAAATTAGGGTTTTTGGTATGTGAACACTAGGATTACTAATAGGATGTGTTAATTACATTTAAAATGTTAATTAACCCTAGACTTTTATAGGTTTAATGGAAATTGATGCATGTAGAGTTTAAGTTCTAATATGTCATATTAGAATCATATTGATTATTGTATGTGAATATGACTATTATAAATTGGGGGTAAGTTGTTAGATTAATGGAATAGAAAGAGAATAATAATTATAGGGTTAAAGTGTAATGTTTAACTAAGAGTCTCTATGTGATGATTATGTTATTCATGTGAGTTCGTTCATTGTTAACCTACGCATATTTTTTTTTTATTTTTTAAAAACACAAAATGATCATATAAATTTATTTGTAAATGATAGGAAAATTAAATACAATACTTAACTATTTCAAAAGAAAAAATGCACAAAGTTCATTGGAGTTTGATCCTCGATTGGGAATATGATATTAATCAACGAGGTGCAAAATAACTCAATGCAAGTCGTACTTTTTGAGGTTTGTACTCTAAGCTCAGTTCCTAATCTAAGTAGTCTTGTAATTTGAATATTATGATTCTTCAATATTGAGAATATTATTTGTTAAAATTTAAACATTTAATTGGAGAATATGACACAATTTTAAGCTCAGTTCCTCATTGTATTTAAGTACAGAAAAAGAAGAAGAAAAATAGAAAAAAAAAAAAAAAGTATAAGTTCATTACACGTTAAAAAAAATAAAATTGCTTTGGTCTCCTCCTATAAAACTTCCCAACTCCGTCCCTGGTTTGAAGGAATGTGAGCAGGAGTGCTTGAGGAACTGTTCTTGTTCGGCTTACAGTTACAGCAATGCAGAGGAGACAAGGGGAGGGATTGGGTGCTTGTCATGGATTTACTGGATTCCTCAGGTTCTAAAGGACCACCTATTTCCATAAATGAGCTGACCATCACCATGCCTGAAGGTCATTAAACTTGTGTACAACTATTTGATCTCTAGATTTATAGAAGTTGGTTTGTAAAACTATGAATGTTGAGTGACATTAATGCTTCTGATTTCTATCATCCAAGTCAACCTTATTTCTTTTGTTGGTTTAATGACCTACATTAGCTATTGATAACGAGTCAACTATCTAGTTTCCTTAAAATTAAACTCAGAATTTCTTTTAAGACGCCATGAGTTTTATTAATAAAAATGGATCCAGCTTGTATATTGTAGTTAAAACTATAATATATATGTTGTTAAAAAATTAGATGGTGATAATTTAATTAAGTAATTGAATGGTTTAGATCTATCATAATAAATACAAATTTTGTCTTTCATCCATTATTTCATCTATTTATTAGTATTTATTCTGATAAATATAAACCTTTCAATTACTTTAATTATTTATTATGATAAATATAAACCATTCAATTTATAACAACATATACTAACACAAATAGTTTTATTCTCAAAATTTCTGTACTTGAATAGTTTTATCCGGTGTACAAATGAGGATACAAATGCATCGTCATGAAAGGAAATGGGTATTTTTTTTCAGGAAGAAAATTAAAGGATATCGAAATTGGGTGGTGATGTAGACTGGTAGAGAACTACAACCCTACTGACCCCATAATTTTAAAAATATCTTCAAAAATTATAAGTTCTTATCAAATAAATCCTCTAAAATTTTATTTTCACCCTTAAAATTTTAAACCATTCAATTTATAACAGCACATACTAACACAAATAGTTTTATTCTCAAAATTTCTGTACTTGAATAGTTTTATCCGTTGTACAAACGAGGATACAAATGCATCGTCATGAAAGGAAATGGGTATTTTTTTTCAGGAAGAAAATTAAAGGATATCGAAATTGGGTGGTGATGTAGACTGGTAGAGAACTACAACCCTACTGACCCCATAATTTTAAAAATATCTTCAAAAATTATAAGTTCTTATCAAATAAATCCTCTAAAATTTTATTTTCACCCTTAAAATTTTTTAGTTTTGCCCACCTTATTGATATTCAGGATTCACCCCATTGCCCACAGCTTTATAGACAACATGATCTCCCAATAAGAATGGCTTGACCTCTCAATCGGTGTTATTTGTCAGTTTCATTCCCCATAATTCTTAAAATAAAAAAAAAAAAGGATTTATAGAAAAGTAAGTTATTTGCAAGTTTTTGTTTTCACCACAAGACATTTCAGAAAATGGGATTTTTTTTTTTTTTTGTCAATGTAAATTAGTCCAAATTTAACTGCACCATTAAATCGCTATGATCAAGTGCAAATAAATTAACTCATACTTATAGCATCAGCAATTGGTGATGGGTAATACCATCGACTTTCTAAAAGGCAACCAACTGCCTTTTACCCACAGACCATCGGGCCCCTTTAACCTTCAGCCCACAAGCCTTGATCCGTGGGGAAGATTGAGTGACCTCTCAAGTTCCACAATAGCCGATGGGTGTTCTACCGAGAAATGACCCTTAAGAAAACCATCATGTAATGGCCCCACGATTTGAGCATCGATTTGGGCTGTTGGCCCATGGCTGTGGCTTCGGCCGATCTAGCGTCTTTGTTAGGCACACTTGTCTGACTGGTAATGTCATGTTAAGAGAGCCACAAACCCTAGGTTTAAGGCATCAAAATGTTTCTGTTAATATTTCTAGCGAGTCACCCTGATTCTTATTTCTTTATTTACAAGACGCAGTCTAGAGGTATTTACAAGACAAGTCAAGGAGAATGTAGCGGTCAAGCGTCAAAATGTTTCTGTTGATATCTCTAGTGAGTCACCCTGATCCTTACTTCTTTATTTACAAGACGTAATCTAAGGGTATTTACAAGACAAGTCAAGGGGCATGTAGCGGTCAAGCGTATCAACCGCAACTAAATTTAACCTCAAAATCTCCTTGAAAGAAAATTAAGATATCCCACAAGAATCAAAAGGCCATTTTCTGGTTGCAACAAATTGGATTAATAGAAGTCCCCCATCAACTATAGTTATGATAGTGGCGGGAGTAGTTCAAATAATGTGGCCAATATTAGACAAGTCATGAAGACACTCTGTTCCAACAAGAAATTGATACATCAATGCACCATATCATATTCAAAGCAATTAATATCCAGCTCCAATATTTGTGTGGCTAAAGCTGCTCCTGCGTCGCCATTTAATCAATTATAGGTACAACTAAGAAGCAACTTTCTGGCTTGCCCACGATCATATTCCTTGCCAGTGTAATAAAATAAAGGTTTATTTATTTATTTATTTATTTACATGTGGTCAGGAGAAAGAAGTAAAAAAGAGATTTGAACTAATAATTTTCATTTTACGAAGTATAATCTTTGTTTTATGAAGCATGTTTCACAGTCAACTAAATTACCCCTTTAAAGATTTCTTAATTTCATTTACATACGTCACTCTCATTGACATAAATGGATAAGGATCCTGTCCAGTTCATAATGGACTGGACAAGATCCAGTTAAAGATTGGGATTTTTCTATGTAAATCTAAGAGTCACGAGAAAAAAGCCATTATTTTTGTAAAAGGTTCTTAGTTTGGCTTCTTGGCTCACACAATGAGGAGAAGTTATTTTATTAAAAAAATGATGTGTCTTTTTCTACACCCTTAGATTTGCATAGAAAAATCACAACCTTTAACTGGATCTTGTCCAGTCCATTATAAACTGGACAGGATCCTTATACGACATGACATAAATTGTCACATTTCTTCTATTAGAGATTTGGGCCCCAAGTATTTAATTGCCACCACCTAGATTTCAATGCATTTCCGCAACCTCATATGATTGGCAGGACCTATATATCTAATCTTCATTAGGAAAACCATGTTTCTTGCTAAAGCCCAAAGGGGTATTGATTATTGAATTAAAGGATCTTACAAGTAATCGTACATATGAAATATGTTATTTAACCCTAACGGATGTGATTCATTTTTGGAAAATATTTGAGGTTGTACACGTCTTTTACCATAATTTTAATACAAATTGGCATAACAATTCATAATTGATGAATTGATTAAAGATATATAAACCATCACAACATTTTATTGAGAAGTTTGTAGTGAAGTCTATTAAGTCACTCTTATTTTTATGGTACGATTGAGTTTGCAATTTTAAAATATGCGAATTCACAAAATCGTATTTTAATATTTAAAATCTAAAATTAATATTAAAAATTGTAATTTTTTAAAAATTCATTTAAACGGTCTTTACGTCATAAGACATCATTTCTAATCGATTGATGTACTCCCAGGACGTGCCAAACTTGCTTTAAAGAGGTGAAATTGACAAGAGAGATGAAAGTCGTTTATTATCCTCTAGAGTAATTCCTACACACGTTATCACAGTCCTGCACTTTCTCTTTCGCACTCTCTCATACGTGGCATTACTCCATCCTTAAACATACGATAACCGTTGAAGTAGCTTCTAGAAAAACCATTCTCATGGTGGTTTCTATTTCCTCCATTGTACGTGCACCCTACTTTTTAAATATCTCACCTACTTCCCGGACTTCAGTCATTCTGGATCCTGTGAGTTCTGTTACCCCTATATTTTCAAGTTTGAGTTTCATCGTTAATCTTAACCCAATCCCACCTAACACAGCAATCTTGTTGGCCAACCTATAAACTTCATCGGAAAAACCACCATGAATCCTGCTCAAGAGTTATTGAATACGTCGTTGCTTCTCTCCCTACTTGTTTTCCGATTTTGCATTTCCCTTGACACCATTTCCCCCAAACAGCCCGTTAAAGACGGTGACATCCTGGTTTCGAAAGGAAAAACCTTCGCACTTGGGTTTTTCAGCCCGGGAAACTCTGGCCGACACTACGTCGGAATATGGTATAACAAAGTTCCTGAACGAACCGTTGTGTGGGTGGCAAACAGAGACAGCCCTCTCAATGACACCTCCGGAGTCCTCTCCATCAACGGCCATGGAAACCTCGTCCTTAACGGCCAAAACCGAAGCGCTCCAATCTGGTCTACAAACGCTTCAGTCTCATCCGCAAACAATTCCATGGCTCAGCTCTTAGATTCTGGGAATCTTGTTTTGGTTCTACTAGACAGCCAAAGATTTACATGGCAGAGCTTCGACTATCCCACCAATACTATGCTTCCGTACATGAAAATCGGCCTGGACCGGCGGACCGGGTTTAGCCGATACCTAACTTCTTGGAAGTCCGAAGATGACCCAGGAACCGGAAACTGCTCATACGAGATTGACCCAATTGGGTACCCACAATTGTTCCTAATCAAGGGCGGAACTCCATCGTGGCGGGCCGGACCTTGGACCGGCCAAAGATGGAGCGGTGTACCCGAAATGATTAATAATTTTATTTTCAACGTCAGTTATGTGAACAATCAAGATGAGGTCACAATTGTGTATGGTGTAACTGACCCTAGAATTTTTACTAGAATGGTGTTGAATGAATCAGGAATCGTTGTTCGGTCCACATGGCGCGAGGGTAGATGGTTCGAGTTTTGGTTTGCTCCGAAAGAGCCGTGTGATAAGTATAAAGAGTGCGGTCCAAATAGTTACTGCGACCCATACAATCCGGACAAGTTCCAGTGCACATGCTTCCCCGGGTTTGAACCCAATTTGACCCGTGATTGGTACTTGAGAGACGGGTCAGGCGGGTGTGTGAGGAGGCGGGGAGTATCCGCATGCCGCAGTGGAGAGGGGTTTGTGAAGTTGGTACGTGTGAAGGTGCCGGATACTTCAATAGCACGTGCGGACATGAATCTGAGTTTGGAAGAGTGCAAGCAGGAGTGCTTGAGGAATTGTTCTTGTACGGCTTACACCAGTGCAGACGAGACAAGGGGAGGGATTGGGTGCTTGTCATGGTACGGGGACTTGGTGGACACTAGAGTCTACTCCAATGCAGGACAAGAATTATACATACGTGTGGATGCGGTTGTGCTAGGTAATTTTCCATTTTATATCTTTTTCTTTCTCACTGCTTTTTGAATTGGAAAACGTGTCTCTTATATTTTTTTTTTATCTTACTTGAATTCTAACCCATCAGCAACAAGTTGATTTTTGTAAGATTTCCTAAACTTGTATTAAAATACTCCTTATTTTTTATGTCCTTATATGTCACGCATGGCCCATCTGAATCTTGATTTTATGAGGATAGTTTCATGCATTTGCCTTAGGATGAGGATCATGTTATTAGATTTCCTCAATTTTATTAAAATTTGGATAAAATGGACTACATAGTTCACCTGTACCGAGCAATTTAAGATGCAGGATTCACTTGTTCGGATCAATTTAGTTTGCAATTTCATATGTTAGGCTGTTCAAATTCAAAGATCCTAATAATAAGGGATCCCAATCATTCCCCTTAAACCCATTCCTTTCTCCCTCTCCCTTTTTTCTTGCAATTGTAATCAATATTTACTTGTTATGTTTAATTACCATTTATGCTAAAAGATATAAGAATAAGAAAACGTAAATTTAATTATTTAATTAATATTGAACACTCTCCTTATATGGGAGTTCATACTTTCCTATACTCAAAATAGTTGCTTTGGTAGCGTATTAAATTATTATTTATCTTAAAAAGTTTAATCGATAAAAAAAGAAGTAAATTTAATAATATTTTAACAGTTTCTTTCTTTTCTTTTTAGCTCAATATTCAAAGAAAAAAGGCCTTCTTAAGAGCAAGAAGATGTTGGCAGTTCTTGTAGTTTGCGTTGCTGTGATGTTGCTTCTTTTGGTCTCCATTGGATATTGGCTGGTAATGAAGAACAAAAGAGGTAAGTAGACTATTTTCACTACTTTATTTGAAGCAGTTTTTATTTCTTTATTTCTAAGGCTGGTAATTAATGAATGTTGTTCTGTTCTGTTCCTCTGTTTCATTTTATTTTCTTTTAATGCATTTCTTTTTGTGTTGGAATTCATAATTGCAAAAACATTGCCTCCTGAAATATTTGTAACTGCGTTTGATGACAGGAAGAGGAATCAGGGAAAGCAAAAGTCTGTTTAGTCTTACCACAAGTTCAACATACCATCAAGAATCTCCACGTAGTATAAGGGAGCTCGATGAAAGTACAAGAAGTTCAGATTTACCATTCTTTGATCTAAGTATCATAGTTGCAGCCACGAATGATTTCTCTGATGCTAACAAGCTTGGAGAAGGAGGTTTTGGCTCAGTTTATAAGGTACAACCCTCCTTGAAAGAGTTTTGAAATTTGCATAATTTCAATTCTTGTGTTTTAATGCACCAAATTTTTATCCTTGATGTTTCCATGCATCATGACCGAATAAAATTTGTACTTTAATTTCAGGGCCTCTTAGATAATCAGAAAGAAATTGCAGTAAAAAGACTTTCAAAGTATTCCGGACAAGGAGTAGAAGAGTTCAAAAATGAAGTTTCAATAATTGCTAAACTCCAACACAGGAACCTTGTGAGAATTCTAGGTTATTGCGTTCATCAAGAAGAGAAGATGTTAATCTATGAATACTTGCCAAATAAAAGCTTGGACTTTTTCATTTTTCGTATGTCTGCCTTTCACATAAACTTCTTGCAAAATGATCTCCCATTACAAATAGAAGCATATATTCTAAGTTCTTATCTCTTCATTCAGATGACACAAAAAGGTCATTGATAGATTGGGAAAGACGCTTCGAAATTATTTGTGGGGTTGCTCGAGGGCTCTTATATCTTCATCAAGACTCAAGATTAAGAATTATTCACAGAGACTTAAAGGCTAGCAATGTTCTACTTGACAATGCATTGAATCCAAAAATTGCGGATTTTGGTATGGCTAGAATCGTTGGAGGGGACCAAATTGAAGCAAATACAAATCGTGTCGTTGGAACATAGTAAGTGTGTTGCAAAATAAAGATATACATGTTACAGATTTCATCATATTAGGTGACTTTCATTCTTATATGTCTTAAAAGTACAAATTCAAAGGGTTTTAAAAAAAAAAAACTTCGTAATTCTTTTTTCTATTAGGTGACTTGCATTCTTATACCGTATAAGTTAATGCCCAAACATAGAGCTATCTTTGATAACTCATTTTGCTATTACAGTGGTTATATGTCTCCAGAATATGCAATGCACGGTTTATTTTCAGTGAAGTCTGATGTATATAGCTTTGGGGTTTTGTTGCTGGAGATCATTACTGGCAAAAAGAATAGTGCTTATTATAATGACGGTCCCTCTTCAAATTTGATTGGGCATGTAAGAACACGTGCAAATTAATAATGGTTTTTCAAATTATCCTACTATTTGTTTTAACGGAATATGATGATTACGTTGTTTGCAGGTTTGGGACCTATGGAGAGAAGATAAAGCCATGGAAATGGTTGATTCATCACTGGGTGAGCAACATGCTAATGAAATTTTGAGATGTATCCAAATTGGGCTTTTGTGCGTGCAAGAACACGCAACAGATAGGCCGACCATGTCAACAGTTGTTTTCATGTTGGGTAATGAGATAGCTCTTGCTTATCCTAAACAACCTGCGTTTATCCTAAAGAGCACTTACAATAGTAGAGATAGATTAGTAAGTGAAGGAGGTAGTTCTGTAAATGAAGTAACAATTACTATGATTAATGCTCGCTAACCATATATAGGCTGTTAGCTAGGTTCAGTGTACCAATTATTTGCTTTTAGCCTATTACAGCACAAGATTAAATTCCTGTAAATCTATTGTACAATGATATTTTTCTTGTATGAATATAGTATAATAATATAAGATCATTACCTAGAAAATATAAGGATAACATTGCTACTCATTGAGTACTGGCATGGTCCATGTCATCTACATAGGATCGATGCTTAATGTGATGTCATGGGGTTGTAATAAAATTTAGACAGCAAGAGTTGGATGCTTATCTTTTGTTGGGATATCTTCATTGGTTTGCCACCCGAGATCATGTTGCTTTGGTTATGTAGTTTAAACATAAAAAAAAAACATTCGAGTATTTTTTGTAAGATTCAGATTTGGGCTTATTTCTCGTAGAAAAAGTAGAATGAGAAAATGAGGATCAGAGTCACAGTTCATGCTACATGCCTCTTACTCTATATAGTACAGTTGGAAGCATTAGATGCTATTGTACGTGTGCACTCACCTAGATGTTTCACAAGCAATAATTAGTGTCGTTAGTTTGTCGCATGGCCAATCCTATATTGCTTTATATTGTTTGCCCTAAAAGAACTACAACACCTAAGCTAAATCCAAATTTCACATTTAATTTTCCTTCTATCGATCTCTTTCTCATAAAATATTAAAAATTGAATCAAAGCCCTTAAAAGAACTTTAAAAGAACTATAGTATATGTGCTGTAAAAAATATTTTACAGCGTATTTATTATTTTTTTTTTGGAGAATCCTAAACACAATAATATGCATATTAAAGTGAGTAAATGTATTAATATATAATAATTTAATTTGTATTATTTATTTCCTTATTTAATTTAAACATTGATAATACTTAATATTGTACATTAAATTTTTGAACTTAATGAAATCATATAAAAAAAATTCATGAAATATAATTAAACTAATTTAATGATCAACTTTTAACTTAAATAATGGGTTCATATAGTTTATGGGCAAATTAATCACATCGATTAACCGACCGATTACCGAAGCATTAACAGCCGATATAACCGTTACGATAATTATCGGTAATCGGTTAAAAATTTATACCAGAAACCTTATCAATTGATCGTCGGTTAAAATTTTATTATCGGTTAACCGATATGACTGATAAATATTTTTAATTTTTATATATTTTTTTAATTTTTTAATTTTATACTTTTTACTCTTTTAATTTTTATTTTATAATATAAAAAAGATATAATGGATCAATATAAAAAAAATTCAATAAACATTTTTAGCCATATATATATTTAGGCCCCCAAAAGGGGCAAAACAATTAATTTTTAATAAGTTATTTTAGGCTTTAGCCAAATAAAAAGTATTTGAACTCTCAAAATAATTAATTTTTTGCTCAATTAGCAACTAGTAAAAAAATCAATAAAAAGTTAACAAAAACCGGTTAACCGATTAACCGGCTAGTTTAACCGATTACCGATATGACCGATTAACCGATAGCTTATCGGATTATCGTCAAAATCGATTAACCGATAGCTTATCGGTTAATAACCGATAACTCCATTAACCGGACCGATATGACCGATACCCAACCCTACATATGGTTGATGCACGTGAAAAAAGGTAATTACCTAATATATATATGAGGGATGATAGAGACTTAACTTTTTTGTTCAACTTTTGCCTTCTTTATTTATTTATTTTTTAAAGTAAAAAAAAAAAAAAGTGTTTGAATCAATAATTTTTTTTTTTTTGTTCTTCTTTTTACTGGTGTTTTTAAAAAAATAAAAATTCCATTTTTATGAAGAAAAATGCAATTTTCATTTTTTAAAAAACACCAATAAAAAGAAGGACAAGAAAAATATATTATTGCTTCAAACACTTTTTTTAATTTTTTACTTTGTTTTTTTTTTAAAATAAAAATAAAAAAAATAAAAATTGGACAAAAAATTGAGCGTTTAATATTTTCCATATGTCAACACGTCCGAGAGATTTGTCTTGGCAGCAATCATATATATATATATATATATATATGAAGAGAAGGAAAGAGAGTGCCAAAAAGTTTTTGGCAGGAAGGCCATTGGGCTTAATATATATATATATATATAAATTTGGTTGTAGCATGATATGATAACATTGGCGTAGCCTTCGGAATAATGAACAGGTTCAAATTAATATATATATACATATATTAAGCCCAATGGCCCTTCCCTGCCAAAAAAACTTTTTGACCCACTCCCCCTCTTTCCCTTCTCTTCATATATATATATATATATATATATATATATATATATATATATATATATATTATTGCTTCAAATCTCTCGGACGTGTTGACTAAGCCAGGTAGAAAAAGTGGGTTTTCCCTTGGAAACTTTCAGCTTTGAACTTTGACAGAAATTGCGTGTCAATCAAAATACATTTTTTTTTTATTCGCAAGTAAGGTGTCACATTTGATTGCATTTACCTTGTCAAGGATCAATTTTGTGTGCAGGTTGAAATTTGGTTGTAGCATGATATGATAACATTGGCGTAGCCTTCGGAATAATGAACAGGTTCAAATTAATGCTCTGGTCCCATGCTCAACTCATCTCTCTTTTTTAAACTACTTTTCTAATATTTAAAGGGATAATTTCACTTAATCCTTTTAAGTTTCATATTTTTTGCAAATATCTCTTTAAAGTTTAAATTTTTTGACTTTAGTATATTGAATTTTTGTTTCAGTTTAAATTCTCCCTCTCATTATAATTTTTCGTTAAATCCTAATTGATGAGTATGAAATTACTAAAATACTTTTAATTTTTTTTTTCACTTTTTTGTTTAATTTAATTGTAATATTTAACGATAAGAAATATTTAAAATGAAACAAAAGTTTAATACATCAAAATAAAAGATTTTAAACTTTATAAGAGTGTTTACAAAAGACGTATAACTTAGGGGTTTAATAAAAGAGAGGTGCTGTTATTCAGTTATGGCAAAATACCCAACCTTTTTGCCACCAATAATAAATTGACACCTCATCATATTAAAACAAATGCACACATGTAAAATAAAATCAAAACACCCAATCATTTAATCAACCAACCAAATCAATCCAGACGCCACCACTTACCGCCGCCCACCGCCCACCTTCGACAAGTAGACACCGCCACCCACTGTCCTCTCCGACGACTTTTCTAACAGAAAAAAAAAGAGATCTGACCACCCCCAGTGGTCATTTTTGTCTCCGGTGAACCCAAAAAAAATTCGGCCAGCCTAAAAAATCGTTTCTAATGCATCAAAAATCGATTCTAATGCTACAAAACTAGTTTCTAATGCCTCAAAACTAAAACCTAGAAAGAAAAGTTAATCCTTTTGGAATTTTATCATCCTAAAACCTAAAACAAAATCAAACCCACTGGAAGGAAAAAAAAAAAAAAACCCACGACCAACGAGACCCAGCCGTGGGTCTCGACGGCTGGTCATCGACTTGCTGCGAGGTGGGTCGCCGCGAGGTGTCTAGGCTCAGAGCGACGACAAGATCCTTCCGGCAAGACCCAGCAGAGACTCTAAATCACTGGAAGGAAAAAAACCGTGGGTCTGCGAGACCCAGCGGAGATCCTTCTGGCAAAACCTAGCGGAGGGTTCTTGCAAACCCATGGTCGGCAAGATCCTTCCTTCTTCCTTCTTCTTTTCTCTTCTTTCTCTTTTCTTTCTTGCTCCATCGTGAAGTCTCCTCTTCTACATCGTGGGTCTCGTGCGGAAGGGTGTAGAATTTTTTTTTTGCATTTTTTTTCTCTTTTTGTGAGGTGTCAGCATGTGAGTGGTGGGCAAAAAATACCACCTTTTTGCCCCCCATCCAAATTGAAGTTATTTTCTTAATAAAATTACCCCTGTTTAAAGAGAAAAACATTGATCCTATTTTACTATGTCCAAAATAAAAGCAGTCAAAAACAGTACACCTTCAGTCTTTATAGTTGATTTCGATCCGTCTTTAACAAACCCCCCACCCAGAACAACAGGGTGAACAGAAACAACCCACCATGAATCCTGCTAAAAAGTTGTTGAATACATCCTTGCTTCTCTCTCTACTCGTTTTCCGAATTTGCATTTCCATTGACACCATTTCACCGAACGTGCCCGTTAAAGACGGTGACATTCTGGTTTCCAAAGGGTTTTTCAGCCCTGAAACTCTGGCCGCCGCTACGTCGGAATATGGTATTATGAAGTTCCTGAACAAACCGTTGTGTGGGTGGCAAACAGAGACAGCCCCCTCAAGGACACCTCGGGAGTCCTCTCCATCAACGGCCATGGAAACCTCGTCCTTAACAGCAAAAACCGAAGCACTCCAATCTGGTCTACAAACGCTTCAGTCTCATCATCCACAAACAATTCCATGGCTCAGCTCTTAGATTCTGGAAATCTTGTTTTGTTTCTACCAGACAGCCAAAGGGTTACATGGCAGAGCTTTGACCATCCCACCAATACTCTGCTTCCGTTAATGAAACTTGGACTGGATCGGCGGATCGGGTTGAACCGGTCTCTAACATCTTCAAAGTTCAAAGATGACCCAGGAACCGGCAATTATTCATATGGGATTCACCCAAATGGGTACCCACAATTGTTCTTATACAAGGGTACTACTCCCTTGTGGCGGGCCGGATCTTGGACCGGAAGAAGATGGAGCGGTGTACCCGTAAGGATTCGTAATTTCTTGAATTATAGTTTTGTGAACAATCAAGATGAGGTCACTACCATGTATGGCGTAACTGAGCCTAAAGTACTTTTCACAAGATTAGTGTTGAATGAATCAGGAGCTGTTGAGTGGTTCACATGGAACGATAATAAATGGGTCGGTTTTTGGTCCTTCCCAGAAGACTGTGATACGTACGGAGAGTGCGGTTCAAATAGTTACTGCGACCCATATGATCCAGACAAGTTCCAGTGCACTTGCCTACCCGGGTTTGAACCCAAGTCGACACGTGACTGGTACTTGAGAGATGGGTCGGGCGGGTGCATGAGGAGGCCAGGAGCATCCACGTGCCACAGCGGAGAAGGGTTTGTGAAGTTGGCGCGTGTGAAAGTGCCGGACACTTCAATAGCACGTGTGAACATGAGTTTGAGTTTGAAGGAATGTGAGCAGGAGTGCATGAGGAACTGTTCTTGCTCGGCTTATAGCAGTGCAGAGGAGACAAGGGGAGGGATTGGGTGCTTGTCATGGCACGGAGACTTGGTGGACATCAGAACGTATTCCAATGCAGGACAAGATTTGTTTATACGTGTGGATGCAGCTGTACTAGGTATTCTTTTATACCACTAGTTTGTTGGCACGTGCAATTCCTTTTGTTTCTAATTTTTTTTAGCCTGAAACAAAGATCAGGATTGAAGGAAAAAGTTGAAAAGAAATTCTGATTTATGGAGGAAGTGGAACAAAAATATTAATTTAAGGAGAAAATGAGAAGGAAATGGAGAATTTGAGGATGAGAAAAGACAAAGATTGAGGACAAAATAATAAATTCACAGGCCACCAAATTCTTCACTTACACTCTTATTTCATTTTCATTTTTTTATTTTTTTTATCTGTCTTTCTCTTTCCTCCCTCCATCACGCCTCCTTCCATCATTTTCTTTTCTTTTCTTTCTATTTTATTCATCTCCCCTCCCCCAACTACTAAACAATTCTAAACTGAGAAGCAAATAGGCAATACCCAATCACTAACATGAGAAAGCAATAGCCAGTCTCTTTAATTTGTTTCTCAGCTTCTCCCTCTATCTCAAAATCTCACTCTTCGCTCGTTTCTCTCATTCTTTATTTCTATTCTAGACAATCGCAAAAATAGCCTAAAAAAAATAAAACAAAACCCATCAAATTTATCAAATTTATCAAATTTCACCGATGAAAAATCAAAAACCCACCAAACTCAAGAAACCCAGAGAGCACAAGAAAATCGTAATTTCGTCTCTTAAACAAAATTGTTGTGCAGAGTCAAAACAATCTCAAAGAAAAAGTGCTGTAAAGAAAAGACAGAAATGGGTAAAATCATAATTTCGTCCCTCAAACAAAATTGTTGTGCAGGATCAAAACAGTCTCAAATAAAAAGTATTGTGCTACTTGATGCCATTGAAAGACATAAATAACCTTGCAAACGGTCCACTCAATTATATATTTAAAGAAAAGATAGAAATGGACAAAATCATAATTTTGTCTCTCAAACAAAATTATTGTGTAAGGTCAAAACAGTCTCAAAGAAAAAGTGTTGTTATGCTTGCTTGCTTATTGGCACTTTTTGAATATAAAGATTTTTTTTTCTTTTAATTTGGAAAATGTTATTTTAGAAACCAGTTATGTACAATTACCTTCTCGGATTTATGATGTCATTATTATATTTTTGTTGTCAGCTCAATATGCAAAGAAAAATGGTGTGATGCAGAGCAAGAGGATGGTGGCGATTCTTGTGGTTTGTATTGGTCTAATGTTGCTTCTTGTTGTCTCCATTGCGTATTGGTTGGTAATTAGGAAGAAAAAAGGTATGAAAAATGTTTTTCACTCTTTATTTTTAATCATGGAGAACAAATATTCACCTACTGTTACTTGGAGTTCAGCCTACTTTGAAGAATTTCCATGGGAGTTTGAAAGGAGTACAAGAAATTCAGATTTACCATTCTTTGATCTAAGTATCATAATTGCAGCAACGGATAATTTCTCTGTTGCTAATGAACTTGGACAAGGTGGTTTTGGTTTAGTTTATAAGGTAGTTTACCGAAAAGACTTCCAAAATTTGCATAACCTTAGTTCATATGTGTGTTAATGCACCATATTTTTATTCTAGAAGTTTTTGTGCATTAATTAGGTCTAAATGAAATTTGTACTTTAATTTCAGGGTGTCTTACATAATCAGAAAGAAATTGCAGTAAAAAGACTATCAAAGTACTCTGGACAAGGAATAGAAGAATTCAAAAATGAAGTATCAATTATTGCTAAACTCCAACACAGGAACCTTGTAAAGATTTTAGGTTATTGCCTTCAAGGAGAAGAGAAGATGTTAATTTATGAGTACTTGCCAAACAAAAGTTTGGACCTTTTCATTTTTGGTATGTCCACTTTTCACATAAACTTCCTTTAACACCCAAAAATGGTCCTCCAATAACCAAAAAAAAAAATTCCTAGTATGTAGCATAATTGATAGAGAAACTTATATCCTAAATTCTCTCTCCTTTTTTTTTTTTTAGATGAAACTAAAAGGTCATTGTTAGATTGGCTAAAACGCTTTGAGATTATTAGTGGGGTTGCTCGAGGGTTACTGTATCTTCATCAAGACTCAAGGTTAAGAATTATCCATAGAGATTTAAAGGCAAGCAATGTTCTACTTGACAATGCATTGAATCCAAAAATTGCAGATTTTGGTATGGCAAGAATCGTTGGAGGGGATCAAATTGAAGCAAATACAAATCGTGTAGTTGGAACATAGTAAGCGCGTTACAATATAATGATATATTGCAGTTAGGCAACTTCCATTCTTTTTCCTGTTATATTGCTAGAAAGTTTATACGCCACATTAATGCACAAACGTTGAGTTATCAATGATAGTTTTATTTTGCTACTACAGTGGTTATATGTCACCAGAGTATGCAATGCAAGGACTATTTTCAGTGAAGTCTGATGTATATAGCTTTGGGGTGTTGTTGCTAGAGATAATTACCGGCAAAAAAAATAGTGCTTATTATCATGATGGTCCCTTCTCAAATTTGATTGGGCATGTAAGCTAGAACATGTGAAATAATGATTTATCAAATTAGCTTAATATATTTTTTAGCCTAATATTATGAATATGTTTGTTTGTAGGTTTGGGACTTGTGGAGAGAAGATAAGGCCATGGAAATAGTTGATTCATCACTGGATAAACAATATGCTAATGAAGTATGGAGATGTATTCAAATTGGGCTTTTGTGCTTGCAAGAGTATGCAACAGATAGGCCGACCATGTCAGCGGTTGTTTTCATGTTGGGTAATGACACACCTCTTCCTTATCCGAAACAACCTGCATTTATTCTGAACAACACTTGCAAATCAATTATTGAAGGAGCCAGTTCTGTAAACGAAGTAACAATTAGTCTGATTAATGCACGCTAACCACAAGCAGTTAGGTTCAGTGAACTTCCTGTAAATCTACTGTAGATATGTATCATGTATGAATATAGTATAATATAAGATCAATACCAAGAGAACTTGAACTCCAAAACAAGATTAGCGATAAGGGTGGAGGAACAACGTACATACAACTTATAAATTAGTATGATAGAAATATTGGGTCATAGAAATCCTGCCAGGTCTAGCTGCTGTGTTGTGTGAACTTGGGTGAGAAGGACTTGTCTTTGTGGATGCCGGCCAAGAATAATTAAGATTTTCTCTTGTAAAGACACTTGGGAGGCCATTCGTAGGAGGCATGCTAGCTTTGTTTTTATGGCTTACTATTAAGGATAGCCTAACTACATGAAATGGGGTGTTTCGGGTGAATTCAAAGTGTTTGTTCTGTCGGAATTACATGCAAACAAGGGATCATCTATTTGTTGTGTGGTCCTAGTAAAGAGGCTTTGGCGTGCTGTCATGGCTAAGTGTCTGCAGAAACATATTTCTACTAATTGGGACTCCATCGTTAGGCAGGGTTTGAAGTTTTGGAAGGGAAAAAGACTCTCTCTGCTACTCTCTGCAGCCTGCATGAGGGGCTTGTGGTGAAATTTTGCCTTTTCTTTTGTATTGTGGCGAAAGATTGCTTAGTATTTGTTTGGCTTTGCTCAGAAGATTGAGGATTGCTGTGTTTGTTTTTCAGTGGTTTGTGCTACTGGATCAGTGAATTGTAATTGTTTGTAGTGTTATAAAAAATTTCATTCGTACGAAAAAGGAAATGGGTCATTAAAAGTAAAAATAAGGGTAAATTGCATTTCTTGCTCTATCATACTTACAAGAATGACTTCAACTAGGTTGTGGTGGTGTAAATTGAGTATTTTGCACATTCTAATAGGAAACAAACATTTTAACTTGAAAATATATATATATATATATATATATAACTCTTCATACCAAATAATTTTTTTTTCTTGACAAAATACCTCATAAATAAAATACTCATTGATAACACTATAGAAATCACAATCTCAGTTGGTTTTGGAGATTTTGGTGTTGAGGTCTCGGAGGTGGATGGTGGGGGTTGAGTTAAAACGAATGGAAAAGTTAATGTAATTGATTTGAATTAAAGATACGGTATTTTCATCTCTATTTTATTTGATATTTTTACCTAATGTATCAAATTTCTATTGAAAGCTACAGAAAAAGCATCCGAATAAAACGAACTCCCATTTAGAATTCCTTTTCAAACTTTGAAATTGGTGATCACTCTAATTTGAAGTTTGAATTCAAAAGCTCCTCTTCATTAAAATCATTTGCAATTTGAACAAAAATAAAATAAGATGTGTTCCTTTGCAAAATAAAATGGTTAAAATAACCTTGAATAGTCATTTGAATTTCCAAAAGACCCATAAACATCTCACGGATAATTGATAGAACGCATGGAATGCGTTAAGTAAAGTAAAGCACAAACATGAAACAACACATGAATATATATGGTTTAACGCAAATCATTATTATTGGTTAAATCATTATTTCTCCTAAAACCATAAATATATAAATATTTAATCAAATACTTTAACACCATTTTAAACAGCCAACCGGGTACCTAAACTTGGTTGGATTGATCCACAATATATTGAGGTTCATTGTACAGGGTACATAACATTGGCGCAGCCTTTGGAATAATGAACAGGTTCAAATTAATGCTCTGGTCCCAGGCTCAACTCATTTCTCCTTTTTAAACTACTTTTCTAATATTTAAAGAGAAAGCATTGTACCTTTTTGACTATGTCCAAAATAAAAGCAGTCAAAAAGAAAACAGTACACCTTCAGTGTTTATAGTTGATTTCGATCCGTCTTTAACAACCCCCCACCCAGAACAAAAGGGTGAACAGAACAACCCACCATGAATCCTGCTAAAAAGTTGTTGAATACATCCTTGCTTCTCTCCCTACTCGTTTTCCGATTCTGCATTTCCCTTGACACCATTTCCCCGAACGAGCCCGTCAAAGATGGTGACGTACTGGTTTCGAAAGGAGAAACTTTCGTGCTTGGGTTTTTCAGCCCAGGAAACTCTGGCCGCCGCTACGTCGGAATATGGTATCACAATCACAAAGTTTCTGAACAAACCGTCGTGTGGGTAGCAAACAGAGACAGCCCTCTCAATGACACCTCCGGAGTCCCCTCCATCAACGGCCATGGAAACCTCGTCCTTAACAGCAAAAACCAAACCACCCCTATCTGGTCTACAAACGCTTCAGTCTCATCATCCACAAACAATTCTACGGCTCAGCTCTTGGACTCTGGGAATCTTGTTTTGGTTCTACCAGACAGCCAAAGGGTTACATGGCAGAGCTTGGACTATCCCACCAATACTCTGCTCGCTTTACATTCTATTTCCAATTTATTTTAGTTTTTGGTTGTGGTTTGTTGAATATATTGTAGAATATATTATAGAGAGCGGAAGGAGAGAGAGAGAGAGATGAAACATATAATACTACATCAGTATTGAGAAAGATATTTAGAATGTATACAAGAGCCTCCTTATATAGGAGGAGAGAGCCTTAGCTTCAATCTTACCAATGGACAAGCCCCACATATACATTAGCATCCTCAAACTTAATGTGTCTAAACATTAAGGTTAGAAAACAAAAGCATGAATAAAAAAACATAAAAGAAAGGGAAAGAAAAATGAAAATAACCTAACATAAAATAATATTCTTAACATCCCCTTAAACTCAATATGTAAACTTGAGTTTGGATAAAAGAAAAGGAAAATAAAATGAATTCACCAAAAAGCTTGTGCCAAAAGAGTTGCAAGTAACGCCATAAAAGAAGAGCTTGGTTCACTTGGTTGTAATTTTGACTTGAAAACCATATACTAGTAATGAAGAAACTTGCATGCCTAAAACCCATGGACCGTCTCGCCTAGTGGGCTGAGCTAAAGTCTGACCCAAAAATTCTAACTAGTAGATTGACTCGGCCGGTTAAAAAGGCTAATCATGCCTGAAACCCATGGACCGTCTCGCCTGGTGGGCTGAGCTAAAGTCTGACCCAAAAATTCTAACTAGTAGATTGACTCGGTCGGTTGAAGAGGCTAAGCATGGAGAAAAAGGGCCGGTTAAAAAAGGCTAAACATGCCTGAAACCCTTGGACCGTCTCGCCTTGTCGGCTGAGCTAAAGTCTGACCCAAAAAATTCTCACTAGTAATGGATCAATGGCCTAGGAGAGGCTGCAGTGACCAGTGATGGCGGCATTTGACAAGGCATAAGTGGGCCAGTTGAAAGGGGCTTCTTTGGCCCAAAAAAAATCATCTGACCTGAGAGTGCCTACCGCAAGAAGAATAAACCAGATTGAACTGCGCCAAAGAGAAAAAAAAAAAAGGCCGTGGAACCGAAATGACCAATGCATGAATCACCATGAACCGCAAAAAATGCCTAAATTTGGAGAAGAGTCTTGTTTTCTGTCATATAGAGATGCCAAAAGCAAAAATAGACCAAAAATTTGAAATCAGGACGAAAAATTAAGTCGGAAACACCTGGTCAACTCTAAAAGTCAACGGTCAACGATGGAAAGTCAACGGTCAACTTTGAGATCACAGTCAAACTGGAAGTCAACGGTCAACGAATAGTCTAAACATTAAGGTTAGAAAACAAAAGCATGAATAAAAAAAAAACATAAAAGAAAGGGAAAGAAAAATGAAAAATAACCTAACATAAAATAATATTCTTAACATCCCCCCTCAAACTCAATATGTAAACTTGAGTTTGGATAAAAGAAAAGGAAAATAAAAATGAATTCACCAAAAAAGCTGCTTGTGCCAAAAGAGTTGCCGAAGTAACGCCATAAAAGAAGAGCTTGGTTCACTTGGTTGTAATTTTGACTTGAAAACCATATACTAGTAATGAAGAAACTTGAATGCCTGAAACCCATGGACCGTCTCGCCTAGTGGGCTGAGCTAAAGTCTAACCCAAAAATTCTAACTAGTAGATTGACTCGG
This sequence comes from Carpinus viminea, assembly GCA_013348765.1. Lineage (NCBI taxonomy): Eukaryota > Viridiplantae > Streptophyta > Magnoliopsida > Fagales > Betulaceae > Carpinus > Carpinus viminea. The sequence goes on from CP054667.1 coordinate 64,895,741, forward strand.
CCGGTTAAAAAGGCTAATCATGCCTGAAACCCATGGACCGTCTCGCCTGGTGGACTGAGCTAAAGTCTGACCCAAAAATTCTAACTAGTAGATTGACTCGGTCGGTTGAAGAGGCTAAGCATGAAGAAAAAGGGCCGGTTAAAAAAGGCTAAACATCAAAACCCTTGGACCGTCTCGCCTTGTCGTGAGCTAAAGTCGACCCAAAAATTCTCCTAGTAATGGATCAATGGCCTAGGAGAGTGCGGTGACCGATGATGGCGGCATTTGACAAGGCATAAGTGGGCCGGTTGAAAGGGCTTCTTTGGCCCAAAAAAAAAATCATCTGACCTGAGAGTGCCTACCGCAAGAAGAATAAACCGGATTGAATTGCGCCAAAGAGAAAAAAAAGAAGGCCGTGGAACCGAAATGACCAATGCATGAATCACCATGAACCGCAAAAAATGCCTAAATTTGGAGAAGAATCTTGTTTTCTGTCATATAGAGATGCCAAAAGCAAAAATAGACCAAAAATTTGAAATCAGGACGAAAAATTAAGTCGGAAACACCTGGTCAACTCTAAAAGTCAACGGTCAACGATGGAAAGTCAACGGTCAACTTTGAGATCACAGTCAAACTGGAAGTCAACGGTCAAAGGGCCTGATGACGTGGCACGCTAGGGCTTAAGTGGACTGATGACGTGGCCTGGTGACGTGTCCAGGTGACGTGGTACGCTAGGGCTGACGTGGTACGCTAGGGCTGATGTGGCACGCTAGGGCTGACGTGGCACGCTAGGGCTGACGTGGCGCTACAACTACTAGGGCTGACGTGGCGGCTGAAGACCCAGAGCGCGTGGTGCGTCTTGAAGAGCTAGCGGCGAGGCGCGTGGATCCCACGCGAAGCTTTCACGCACGGAGGCGTGAGGTATCCTATGGGGGCGTTCTTGGCGTGGATATGACCGCTGCCATGGATCTATAAGGTGGACCGGCAACCTTCCGATCGGGCCGATGTGGTGGCGCGTGGAGGTGTTGGAGTGGCGCGTGGGCAGAATCGCAACAACTTGGAGCCGCGCGTGGAGGAGCGTGGAGGTTCCGATAAGGCTGTGCTCGATGGATCTAGACTCTTCTGGCCGGGATCTATTGATTGGCACGACACGAGGCTTTGGCAGCAGAAATCTTGGCAAGACACTTGATGTAGGCAGAAACTAAAATTCGACAAAAAGAAAAACACTAGAAAGATGTTTATTAAAGGCCACAGAAACCTGGCTCTGATACCATGTTGAATATATTGTAGAATATATTATAGAGAGCGGAATGAGAGAGAGAAGAGAGAGAGCGGAAACATATAATAGACTACATTGTATTGAGTAGCATACTTAGAATGTATACAAGAGCCTCCTTATATAGGAGGGAGAGAGGAGCCTTAGCTTCCAATCTTACCAATGTGGGACAAGCCCCACATATACATTAACATGGTTTATGTTGTTTTTATGGGGTATTTTGATAATAATTTAGGGTTTTATTTTGTTATGGATTTGTTAAAAATACCCGATCCGATCCGACTAACCCGACCAAAAAAACCCAAGCCTAACCACCCGATACCTGCCAGTTTTTCACATTTTCATTACTGTCACGGGTTAGAAATTATCATACCCGACTAGCACGGGTCGGGTGGTCGAACGGGCCGAAACCCGCCCGAACTGACCCGTGCCCAGCCCTAATTGTAATCAAGAGGTAGTTCAATCGGCTGGGACCACGTTTATTGAAGTGGAGGTCACTAGTTTGAATCCTCTCTCCCCCTCTTGTGTGGACATGTCAAAAAAAAAAAAAAAAATTGGGGCTACTGCCCCTTCAAATTCCCCCCATGCTTTTCCAAATGGCCGAATGGTCTCCTTAAATAAGCCAAAAGTCTTCTCCCATTTTTCTTCCATATTAAGTGAGCTACCAACTAACACCATTCATCAACTTCCTCATTTAATCCTCTTGACCAAATGAGTCTTCATCTTTTTCAAATTTGTCTGCACCGAAAGAAGGAGCCACCTCACATTATTCCATCAAAGGACAAACAAGCCCACATTTTTGACTTGTTGACAACTTCACATGCCTTCTTTCTTCCAAGCTTCCACCGAAATTGCTTCACCAAAAGCCATAAAACAAAGACTCCCCATGTTTAATGGCTTGTTGTCTTCTTTTCTCTCCAAATCATCTCACTTGCAAAATGCTCCATTTAACCGGATGATTACAACAAAACAAGCATACAAATTGAGAGAGAACAAAATACATGATCGACATGATTTTGGGGCATATTTGATTTTGTGAAATACAAGGCAATATTCAACAGGTGTGACGCCATCTGCAATTGCTATTCTCAATTGTTTCTTCCATACATTGCCGTGCGCTATTCCAAGTTGAGCTTCAGCCTGCCTTCTAGTTGATTCCGACCAGTTTTTAAAAACCACCCCAGAAAAAAAAAACCCACCATGAATCGTGCTAAAGAGTTATTGAATACATCGTTGCTTCTCTCCCTACTTGTTTTCCAATTTTGCATTTCCCTCGACACCATTTCCCCGAACGAGCCCGTTAAAGACGGTGACATCCTGGTTTCCAAAGGAGAAACTTTTGCACTTGGATTTTTCAGCCTTGGAAACTCTAGCCGCCGCTACGTCGGAATATGGTATTACAAAGTTCCAGAACAAACCATCGTGTGGGTAGCAAACAGAGACAACCCTCTCAACGATACCACCGGAGTCCTCTCCATCAACGGCCGTGGAAACCTCGTCCTTAACAGCGAAAACCGAAGCACTCCAATCTGGTCTACAAACGCTTCAGTCTCATCCCCTAGCAATTCCATGGCTCAGCTCTTAGATTCTGGAAATCTTGTTTTGGTTCTACCAAACAGCCAACGGGTTTCATTTTCATGGCAGAGCTTCGACTATCCCACTAATACTCTGCTTCCATTCATGAAACTTGGGCTGGACCGGCGGTCCAGGTTGAACCGGTACCTAACATCTTGGAAGTCCCAAGATAGCCCGGAAACCGGCAACTGCACATATGGGATTGACCCAAATGGGTACCCACAATTGTTCTTATACAAGGGTGGGACTCCCTTGTGGCGGGCCGGATATTGGACCGGCCAAACATGGAGCGGTGTGCCCGGAAGGATGCCTAATTTATTGAATCTTAGTTTTGTGGACAATCAAGATGAGGTCACCACCATGTACACAGTAAGTAATCCTGAAGTATTTTTCACAAGAGTAGTGTTGGATGAATCAGGAGCCCTTGAGCGGTACACATGGCACAATAATAAATGGGTTGTGTTTTGGTCAGTTCCAAAAGAGTGTGAAATGTATGGAGAGTGTGGTTCAAATAGTTACTGTGATTCATATAATCTCAATAAATTTCGATGCACGTGCTTGCCTGGGTTCGAACCCAGGTCAACCCGTGATTGGAACATGAGAGACGGGTTGGGCGGGTGCGTCAGAAGGCATGGAGCATCCACGTGCCAAAGTAGGGAAGGATTTGTGAAGTTGGTACATGTGAAGATGCCGGATACTTCTGTGGCACGTGTGGACATGAGTCTGAGTTTGAAGGAATGTAGGCAGGAGTGCCTGAGGGACTGTTCTTGTACAGCTTACAGCAATGCAGATGAGACAAGGGGAGGGATTGGGTGCTTGTCATGGCACGGAGACTTGGTAGACATCAGAACGTATTCCAATATTGGAGGACAAGATTTGTATATACGTGTGGATGCAGCTGTTCTAGGTATTTCTATTTGCTGATTTTCCTTGTTACCTTTTAGAGTAAAGTCCTCTTTCCTTATTTGAAAAGTGTTATTTATAAACCAGTTTATGATATCAATTTTTGAAATTTTTTTGAATTTAATTTAATTTATATTTTTGTTGTCAGCTCAATATGCAAAGAAAAATGGTGTTATGCAGAGCAAGAGCATGGTGGCGATTCTTGTTGTTTGTATTGGTCTAATGTTGCTTCTTGTGGTCTCCATTGCGCGTTGGTTGGTAATGAGGAAGAAAAAAGGTAACCAAAATGTTTTTCACTCTTTCTCTAATTAGTGAATTTCCTTTCAAATATTGACCTACTCTTACCTCGACTTCAGCCTACTTTGAGGAATCTGCAAGGGAGCTAAATGGGAGTACAAGAAATTCAGATTTACCATTCTTTGATCTAAGTATCATAATTGCAGCCACAGATAATTTCTCTGATGCTAACAAGCTTGGACAAGGTGGTTTTGGCTCTGTTTATAAGGTACTACTCTCCCTTAAGGAGTTCTAAAATTTGCATAATTTTCAGTTCATGTGTGTTAATGCACCATATTTTTATCCCAAATGTTTCTTGCATTTTGACTAGATGATTTGTATTTCAAATTCAGGGCATCTTAGATAATCAGAAGAAAATTGTAGTAAAAAGACTATCAAAATACTCCGGACAAGGAATAGAAGAATTCAAAAATGAAGTTACAATAATTGCTAAACTCCAACACAGGAACCTTGTAAGGATTTTTGGTTATTGCCTTCAAGGAGTAGAGAAGATGTTAATCTATGAATACTTGCCAAACAAAAGCCTCGACTTTTTCATTTTTGGTATGTCTACTTTTCACATAAACTTCTTGCAATAACACCCCAAAAGGGTCCCCCAATTACAAACAGATGAATTCCTAGCATGTATCATAAATATTACAAAAGCATATATGCATATATAATATTCTAAGTTCTTCTTATCTTTTCATTCAGATGACACAAAAAGGTCATTGTTAGATTGGAGAAGACGCTTTGAGATTATCTGCGGGGTTGCTCGAGGGCTTTTATATCTTCATCAGGACTCATGATTAAGAATTATCCACAGAGACTTAAAGGCCAGTAATGTTCTACTTAACCATGCATTGAATCCAAAAATTGCAAATTTTGGTATGGCTAGAATTGTTGGAGGGGACCAAATTGAAGCAAACACAAATCGCGTTGTTGGAACATAGTAAGTGTGTTACAAAATAATGATATATTATAGTTTTCATCCTGTTAGGTGACTTTCATTTTTTAAATGTCTTAAAAGTGCAAATTCAAATCCTTTTTGTGAAAAAAAAAAACTTTGTAATTCTTTTTTTGGGGAAAATACACTTTACCCCCTAATGTTTTACCTCCTTTTAATTTGACCTCCAATGTTTAAAAATTGACAATGTACTCCAACAAAGTATAAAAAATTTACAATGTGACACATCCGTTAATAGAGTGATAGGGTGAAACATTAGGAGGGTAAAGTGCATTTTCCCCTTCTTTTTTCTATTGTGTTCCTGGAAAGTTTAAATGCCACGTTAATGTACAAACATAGAGTTATCTTTGATAATTTCATTTTGCTATTGCAGTGGTTATATGTCACCAGAGTATGCAATGCAAGGACTATTTTCAGTGAAGTCTGATGTATATAGTTTTGGGGTTTTATTGCTAGAGATCATTGCTGGCAAAAAGAATAGTGCTTATTATCATGATGGTCCCTCCTCAAATTTGATTGGCCATGTAAGAACATGTGAGATAATGACTTATCAAATTAGCCTAATATTGTTTTAGTCTAAAATGATGAATATGTTGTTTGTAGGTTTGGGACTTATGGAGAGAAGATAAAGCCATGGAAATAGTTGATTCATCACTGGGTGACCAATATGACAATGAAATTTCGAAATGTATTCAAATTGGGCTTTTGTGTGTACAAGAACATGCAACAAATAGGCCGACCATGTCAGCAATTGTTTTCATGTTGGGTAATGACACAAATCTTGCTTATCCAAAACAACCTGCATTTTTCCTAAAGAGTACTCACAACAGTAAAGATAGATCAATTAGCGAAGTAGCTAATTCTGTAAATGAAGTAACAATTACTATGATTGATGCTCGCTAACCACATGCTATTTAGTTCAGTCCCCCCAATATGTTCCGATTTTGTAATATCTGTTCTTTTGTGATCTTAGGGATTTAGGAATTGATTTTTTTTTTTTTTTTGGAGAAAAAAATTGATTCTTTTTTCGATGGCAGAGTCCAATATTAATGGTTGCTGAAGTTGTGGCAGTATGAGTGTTTGTGATAATATAAAAAGTTCTTTCCTCTCATTTTCATCTATTATAAATTATAAAATCACACCAGTTCAGCACTGATTTAGTTTCTTGATTTAGTTCCTTAAAGGGCAGGTTATTTTCCTGGGCAGTTATATATTGTGATGGTTGCCGTTGGCAGTTTGATTTTTTGGGTGACTTGTGGTTCTGGGGCTTTGGTCGTGGCAGTGGGTTATACCGTGTTCCTAGGCCTCTCCCCTCTCCCTGTCACTACCCTCCACATGCATACCTATCCCTTGCTCGTGGCTTCATCCTTTTACCCCTCCGCCGCCTTCCTCCACCACTACTGTTGCTTTTTGGTGTTTTGTTGTATTATTGTTTTTTGTTTTGTTATTTTGTTCGTACTGATTTATTTTGTTGGCTTTTGGGTTTAGTCTCCATGTTTCTTAGTGATTTATCCTTGTTGTGAAGACTTTTCCTACTAGATGTCGCAGTTGTCTAATGGGGGTTTGGGTGGGGTTGAGGTGCCTTTTTTATGATTCATGCATCTCACCATTTTGCTCTTTGTGGTGTTTTTTTTATTTATTATTATTTGCCTTTAATCCAACCTCTTTCGGTGCTTGTTTCATTGTTAAGCTCCTTGTAAGAGTTTAGAAAGAGTTGAGATACCTTTTGAGGACGGTGGGTGTGGGCCGGTGTGACAATAACTAACTACCAAAAAAAAGAAGTCAAATTTGTGTAGCCAACAACTAAGACCATACCTTTTACGAGTAGTAGTATCCCACTTTATGTTGACTATAACATATAACTCGTAAGAAAATTACTATCATTTACGTGAAATCGATGCTTTAAAGTCACATCATATTTGAGAGAATCCTATAAGGATTTATAAATTACTCACACACGTATATAACATGTGAATTATCTTTATATAGCAAGCCAAAGTATGACAGAATTCAATGGGTTATAAAAAGTAAAAATAAGGCTAAAATTATATTTCTTCAAATTACCATCACATTTACAAATTACAATCCGCTTTCGAACTTTGCATTTGGTCATCACTCTAATCCAAATTTTGAATTCAAAAATCTCCTCTCCATTAAAATCATACAGAAAAAATGTGCTCCTTTGCTAAATAGAATGATTAAATTAACCTTCAATAGCCATTTGAATTTCCAAAACACCCATAAAGATCAAGATCACTTTGTTTGTCGTCTTCTTCACCTAGGAACGATCATGTGTATAGCCTTTTGCTTTACTTCATGCAATATTTTTCTGTTTCTTGAAAAATGACCAATAATGATTAATAAAAATTCAACATCATTAGTAACTTTTAAAATCTTGTTTGTGTCCACTCCTTAATTTAAAGGTGAGAGCCTTTGGAATTTTCAGTAGCTCCAATGCTCAAAAGAATCTTATCCTTCTTTTAAAAAAATTAGCTGTTGAATGATTTGACATTTATTGGACCACAGATCAAATGATTAATGAATGGTTTATACACAAAACATTTCTCTAGTCAAAATTATTAGGGTACTCGTGTCCCGGCCACATGTAAAAAATGCTAGCATTTTCTGACAACAACTCCAGCGCTGGTGGTTTCTTCATTCTTAACCCAACCCCACCAACACAAAGAATTCTCATTATCCAACCTTTAATCTTCACCGGAAAAACCACCATGAATCCTGCTAAAGAGTTATTGAGTACGTCGTTGTTTCTCTCCCTACTTCTTTTCCGATTTTGCATTTCCCTTGACACCATTTTGCCGAACGAGCCCGTTAAAGACGGTGACATCCTGGTTTCGAAAGGAGAAACTTTCGCACTTGGGTTTTTCAGTCCAGGAAACTCTGGCCGCCGCTACGTCGGAATATGGTATAACAAAGTTTCTGAACAAACCGTTGTGTGGGTAGCGAACAGAGACAACCCTCTCAACGATACCTCCGGTGTCCTCTACATCAACGGCCATGGAAACCTCATCCTTAACAGCAAAAACCGAAGCACTCCAATCTGGTCTACAAACGCTTCAGTCTCATCCCCTAACAATTCCATGGCTCAGCTCTTAGATTCTGGGAATCTTGTTTTGGTTCTACCAGACAGCCAAAGGGTTTCAATTTCGTGGCAGAGCTTTGACTGTCCCACCAATACTATGCTTCCGTTCATGAAACTTGGGCAGGACCGGAGGTCCGGGTTGAACCGGTACCTAACATCTTGGAAGTCCAAAGATGACCCGGGAACCGGAAACTGCTCATACGAGCTTAACCCAACTGGGTACCCACAGTTGTTCGTATACAAGGATGGAATTCCATTGTGGCGGGGCGGACCTTGGACCGGCCAAACATGGAGCGGTGCACCCGTAAGGATACCCAATTTATTGAATCATAGTTTTGTGGACAATCAAGATGAGGTCGCTACCATGTACACTGTACGTAATCCTGAACTACTTTTCACAAGATTAGTGTTGGATGAATCAGGGGTCCTTGAGCGGCTCACATGGAACAATAATAAATGGGTCGGGTTTTGGTCCGTCCCAAAAGATCAGTGTGATACATACAAAGAGTGTGGTCCAAATAGTTACTGTAATCCATATGATATCAAAAAATTCCAGTGCACATGCTTACCCGGGTTTGAACCCAGGTCAACCCATGATTGGAACATAAGAGATGGGTCGAGCGGATGCGTGAGGAGGCAAGGAGCATCCACGTGCCAAAGCGGGGAAGGATTTGTGAAGCTGGTACGTGTGAAGATGCCGGATACTTCTGTGGCACGTGTGGACATGAGTTTGAGTTTGAAGGAATGTAGGCAGGAGTGCCTGAGGAACTGTTCTTGTTCGGCTTACAGCAGTGCAGATGAGACAAGGGGAGGGATTGGGTGCTTGTCATGGCACGGAGACTTGGTGGACATCAGAACGTATTCCAATGCAGGACAAGATTTGTTTATACGTGTGGATGCGGCTGTACTAGGTATTCTTCTTTACCATGTTTTTTTTTTTGAAAATGCTATTTTAGAAACCAGTTATTTGCAATTTGCCAATTACCTTCTCAGATATATGATGTCATTATTATATTGTTGTTGTCAGCTCAATATGCAAAGAAAAATGGTGTTATGCAGAGCAAGAGCATGGTGGCGATTCTTGTTGTTTGTATTGGCCTAGTGTTGCTTCTTGTGGCCTGCATTGCGTATTGGTTGGTAATGAGGAAGAAAAAAGGTAATCAAAATGTTTTTCACTCTTTATTTTTAAACAATTAAAAACTATATATAGACTTAAACACTTCCTGTACGTGTCTTTTCCTATGTTTCATTCTTTTCTTTGATTAGTGTATTTCATTTCATTTGTTTCATTATGGGGATTTTGTGTAGGAATATCAATTCTGTACCTTTAATTTCAGTATCTGTAACTGCGTTTGGCAACAGGAAAAAGGCAAAACAAATATTTACCTTCTCTTACCTGGAGTTCAGCCCACTTTGAAGAATCTCAACGGGGGAGCTCAATGGGAGTCCAAGAAATTCAGATTTACCATTCTTTGATCTAAGCATCATAATTACAGCCACAGATAATTTCTCTGATGCTAACAAGCTTGGGCAAGGTGGTTTTGGCTATGTTTATAAGGTACATAGTACTCTCCAAGGAGTTCTGAAATTTGCATAATTTCAATTCATGTGTGGTAATGCACCGGATGTTTCTTGCAATTTGACTAAATGAAATTTGTACTTTAACTTCAGGGTGTCATAGATAATCAGAAGGAAATTGCAGTAAAAAGACTATCAAGATACTCTGAACAAGGAATAGAAGAATTTAAAAATGAAGTTACAATAATTGCTAAACTCCAACACAGGAATCTTGTAAGAATTCTTGGTTATTGCATTCAAGGAGAAGAGAAGATGTTAATATATGAGTATTTGCCAAACAAAAGCCTCGACTTTTTCATTTTTGGTATGTCTACTTTTCACTTATACTTCTTGCAATAACACCCCACAATGGTCCTTCAATTACAAATAGATGAATTCCTATTAATTATGTAGCACAAATATTATATAAGCATATATTCTAAGTTCTTATCTTTTATTCAGATGAAACAAAAAAGTTATTGTTAGATTGGAGAAGACGCTTCGAGATTATTTATGGAGTTGCTCGAGGGCTCTTATATCTTCATCAAGACTCAAGATTAAGAATTATCCATAGAGACTTAAAGGCGAGTAATGTTCTACTTGACAATGCATTGAATCCAAAAATTGCAGATTTTGGTATGGCTAGAATCGTTGGAGGGGACCAAATTGAAGCAAATACAAAACGTGTCGTCGGAACATAGTAAGCACACTACAAAATAAAGATACATTAAGTCTCCTTCCTATTAGATGACTTCCATTCTTATATGTCACTAAAGTACAAATCAAAGGGCATTTTAAGCAAAACATCTAGCAAATTAACATTTGTAATTATTTTTTCTATTGTGTTCCTAAAAAGTTTATAAGCCACGTTAATGCACAAACATATAGCTATCTTTGATAATGAGAAAAGTAGAGCTACTTTGATAATTTCATGTTACTATTGCAGTGGTTATATGTCACCGGAATATGCAATGCAAGGTCTATTTTCAATGAAGTCTGATGTATATAGCTTTGGGATTTTGCTGCTAGAGATCATTACTGGCAAAAAGAACAGTGTATTATCATGATGGTCCATCCTCAAATTTGATTGGGCATGTAAGAACACATGCAAATAATGGCCTATCAAATTAGCGTAATATTGTTTTAACTTATTATGATCATTACTTTGCTTGTAGGTTTGGGACCTATGGAGAGAAGATAAAGCCATGGAAATAGTTGATTCATCACTAGGTGACCAATATGCTAATGAAGTTTCGCGATGTATTCAAATTGGGCTTTTGTGTGTTCAAGAACATGCAACAGATAGGCCGACCATGTCGGCAGTTGTTTTCATGTTGGGTAATGGTGCAACTCTTGCTTATCCAAAACAACCTGCGTTTATCCTAAAGAGCACTTACAATAGTAGAGAAGAAGTTAATTCTGTAAATGAAGTAACAATTACTATGATTGATGCTCGCTAACCATATATAGGCTGTTAGGTTATGTGCACCAATATGCTATTATTACAGCATATGATTAACACCCTGTAAATCTACTTCACTTTGATATTTCTCTTGTATGAATTTAATATAATGATTATTATAGAAATATAAAATGATGGGAACCCCTTAACGAAGAACAAAAATATGGATTGCAAATCACCCAATTAAAAGGTATTTCAGCTTCCAGCTTTACCAACTAGTTGGCAATGATATCCACTGAGGTTTAAGTTTTAGATTGTAAATTAAGGACCTAATTAAAACATTAATTAACCAATCAAGAGAGCTAGATAGTTGAATATTCTAATTAATATGGAACCAGCTAGCAAACCGGGTCACCAAAGTCACCGGCTTTGATTTGGAGACTTGGAAAATCTTGGTTGATCCACGCTCCTTTAAGGTGACAGAATTTGGAATTTTTGGCCAACTTCAATTAATGCACTAATTGAAGACAACCTAGGCATAATCAATTGTCCCACAATTAGTAGAAATGCAAATCTAATCTACTTGAAAAAAAAAGAAAAGAAAGAAAGAAGAAAGAAAGAAAGAAAGAAAAAAAGATGGTTAGGAGATAGGTGTGACAAAATAGCATTTCTTGCTGACATGCTGTTATATACCAAATGAAAACTCCTTATATTACTCAATTTTACTATCAGTTAAATATGTCAATCCTCCAAGCATGCAAAAGAGGGCATACAAGCATTCATATCCGATTCAATAAATTTTAACTAAATTTTAATTAAATCATAATTAAAGGTGGAACAGAAAAAAACCGTGTATTTTGGGTCTACCATTAGAGTTCACGAGAAAAATGTTAGGTTTTATTCTTTTGAGTATCTTTTTTCAAGTGGATTTAAATTCACTATTGATTTGTATGTTTACATGTGAGTCCTACATATTCAATGGTTGATTTAAAAATAATATGCAGGGAAATAATTGATAAATGGTTAGGAGAATGAGACTTAACGTTTCTCGGGTCAATGGGGCCAAATGCTTTACACGATTGGGCATGCCCATTTGACAAATTCAAGTGTTGAATAGTCTGCTGCATAGAAAAATGGGCACTAAATATGTGCCTTCTACCATGACAAGTACTCATAAACGCTGACTCATTTAGTTGTTGCCCAATTGTTCTTCAATAATGGCGGTTGGTGGTGTGGCTATTACTTCATATTAGCCTCCAACATTCAATGATGATGGAACATATTACTTACCAAATTTAGTGATGAGATGACAATATGATAGCATATTAATGCTTTGATAATTAGAATTCAAATTTTACTCTTGCTTTTATTTTATTTTTCTTTATACTTCTTTTCATTTTAAATTACTTCAACAGGAACAAAGATGTTATCATGTTTTAGTTTATATAAATTAAACTAAATTCAATGGTCTTATATTTTAATCAATCCATGGATAATTGTGTCATTAAGTGCATACTCAATACACTTAAAAAAAGAGATTACATGTTCAATAATGTACTAGTGTATGACTTTTCGTTAAAAGAGGCATGATAAATTTTTTTCACATAAAAAGTAAGATATAGATGTGTTTAAATTTTAAAATTAAATTATAAAAAAGAATCCAGCACAGAGCGCGGGTTATGTGCTAGTTTTTTTTTTTTTTTTTTAAATAACTCAATCTCTTTCTCATTCCATAGAATTCAAGAGCGAAAGCTCTTACAATTACAGGGCAAGCCCTAAAATAACCGTAGCTTAAGCTACAAAGTCACAGATCGAATCTCATACAAATCAACGAAATTCGAAAACACATCCGCTATCCCATGACTAAAACAACAGGATAAATATTCAAATCTTCTTGGCAAGTTCAAAGACTACTGAACCAAGCAGACGCCATCAGCTGCACATGAAGCGTTTATTCCACGACCCTAAGAGGTAAACCCTCTTATGCCGCTACTCATCCTCATCTACAATTAAGCCAGAATACACATTCATCCACAACATAGAAGTCTGGACCATTTTTCCTCCTCGACCCGAAAGCCAGGGTAACATACACATCCATGACACATAGGTCAAGATCAAAGGGGATCCAATCAAACCATCGAGGCCAAATCATTATTACAAGCAAATAACAAATAAAATACAGGGAAAAAAAAGCAACATAATTGAATACAAACAAAAAGAAATACAGGGAAAGAAACCGATCGCGTGTACGTTGACCCCGTACAAAGAAGAGCACGGTGGAAGCTCGCACGATGGGAAGAAGCTCAACAAGAATGGACGGAGCAACGAAACCAGCGAGACGATTGCGAACGCAAAAAACTCAAAAAAGATGTAAATGCATGTAAAAAAAAAATATAGCAAAACACCAAAACAAAAACCGGGATAGAGGAGGCGGGGGATGAGGAGAAGGGATGGGGGCATCGGTCTAGGGACATCAAGTAAACTACTAGAGCCCGATGCGAAAGCGACGTGGGGAGGAGATGGTGAGGCCATCCCTCCTCCCCTATAGTTACGGCGTTCTGGGGTGGCGGCTTGGTTGAAGCTAAGAAACCCTCCAAAAAGTACTTTCTAGTCCTAACGTTTTGAAGGTTTTTCTCGGTTATGTGCTAGTTTAATATAATATTTATTACATAAATATAAAATGATGGGAACCCCTTAACGCAAAACAAAAATATGGAATGCAAATCACGCACCCAACTAAAAGGTCGTTCAGCTTCCAGCTTTACCAACTAGTTGGCAATGATATCCACTGAGGTTTAAGTTTTAGATTGTAAATTAAGGACCTAATTAATTAATTAATTAACCAATCAAGAGAGCTAAATAGGAGAATATTCTAATTAATATGGAACCAACTAGCCAACCGGATCACCAAAGTCACCGGCTTTGATTTGGAGACTTGGAAAATCTTGGTTGATCCACACTCCTTTAAGGTGACGGGCTTTGGAATTTTTGGCCAACTTCTTTGCACTAATTGAAGACAACCTAGTCATAATCGATTATGACTAGGTTGTCTTCAATTGTCCCACAATTAGTAGAAATGCAAATACAGGCATTTTCTGTCAACTTCCCCAGTGCCAGTAGTGGATTCACATCAACCCACTTAATTTCAACACCTCTCCATCTCCTCGAGATTAAAAAAAAAACTCATTTTTTCAACCACATGCCAAAAGTATGTCATTCCACGAGTAAATGGTGGATCTTACACACTCATATGGAAGTGGAAATTATTTGGAAGCTTCAATTCCAACTTTGAATTTGGACAGAAATTGCGTGTGAAAGTTGTTTTGATTCCGAAGGTGAGCTCTTAATTATTAGCTCACCTTTAATTGCATTTATATATGCCTCCTCGTCAACGATCACTTTAGTGGTTGCGTTAGACCTTCCAAATTCAACTTCAGCCTTTTCTAGTTCATTTCCCCCTCCCGGAAAGAGCGAAAAGAGAAAAACAGACACAAAGCGAGCTGATCATTAGCCAAACCTATAATTTTCATCGGAAAAACCCACCATGAATCCTGCTAAAGAGTTCTTGAATACATCGTTGCTTCTCTCCCTACTTGTTTTCCGATTTTGCATTTCCCTTGACACCATTTCCCAAACCAGCCCGTCAAAGACGGTGACGTACTGGTTTCGAAAGGAGAAACTTTCGCGCTTGGGTTTTTCAGCCCGGGAAATTCTGGCCGCCGCTACGTCGGAATATGGTATTACAAAGTTCCTGAACAAACCGTTGTGTGGGTAGCAAACAGAGACAACCCTCTCAATGATACCTCCGGAGTCCTCTCCATCAACAGCCATGGAAATCTCGTCCTTACCAACAACTTAAGCACTCCTATCTGGTCTACAAACGCTTCAGTCTCATCCACAGACAATTCTATGGCTCATCTCTTAGATTCTGGAAATCTTGTTTTGGTTCTACGAGACAGCCAAAGGGTTATATGGCAGAGCTTCGACTATCCCACCAATACAATGCTTCCATTCGCGAAACTTGGGCTGAACCGGCGAACCGGGTTCAATCGTTACCTAACATCTTGGAAGTCCAAAGACGATCCGGGAACCGGCAACTGCTCATATGGGATTTACCCAAATGGGTACCCACAATTGTTCTTATACGAGAGTGGAACTCCCTTGTATCGGGCCGGATCTTGGACTGGCAGAAGGTGGAGCGGTGCACCCGTGAGGATAACGGATTTTGTAAGTCCTAGCTTTGTGGACAATCAAGATGAGGTCACTCTCATGCATAGCGTAACTGATCCTAAAATACTCACAAGAATAGTGATGGATGAATCAGGAGCCGTTGAGCGGTTGACATGGAACAATAATAAATGGGTCACGTTTTGGTCCGCCCCGAAAGAGTGTGATACGTACGGAGAGTGTGGTCCAAATAGTTATTGCGATCCATATGATCCCAACAAATTTCGATGCACATGCTTACCCGGACTTGAACCCAGGTCAACCCGTGATTGGAACATGAGAGACGGGTCGGGCGGGTGCGTGAGGAGGCAAGGAGTATCCACATGCCGCAGCGGAGAAGGGTTTGTGAAGTTGGCACGTGTTAAAGTGCCAGATACTTCAATAGCACGTGTGGACATGAGTTTGAGTTTGGAGGACTGTGAGCAGGAGTGCTTGAGGAACTGTTCTTGTATGGCATACAGCAGTGCACATGAGACAAGGGGAGGGATTGGGTGCTTATCATGGCACGGGGACTTGATGGACATCAGAACATTTGCCAATGGAGGACAAGATTTGTATATACGTGTGGATGCAGTTGTACTAGGTATTCTTCTTTACTTTGTTATTTTAGAAACCAGCAGTTATGTACAATTACCTTCTCAGATTTATGATGTCATTATTATATTTTTGTTGTCAGCTCAATACGCAAAGAAAAATGGTGTTATGCAGAGCAAGAGGATGGTGGCGATTCTTGTGGTTTGTATTGGTCTAATGTTGCTTCTTGTGGTCTCCATTGCGTATTGGTTGGTAATGAGGAAGAAAAAAGGTATGCAAAATGTTTTTCACTCTTTTCCTCTGTTTCATTATGGGGATTTTGTGTAGGAATCCATAGTTGCAGTAATTATACACCTTTCATTATCTGTGACTACGTTTGACAATAGGAAAAGGGCAGAGCAAACATTTATTTTCTGTTGCCTCGAGTTCAGTCTACTTTGAAGAATCTCCAAGAGAGCTCAATGGGAGTACAAGAAATTCAGATTTACCATTCTTTGGTCTAAGTGTCATAGTTGCGGCCACAAATAATTTCTATGTTGCTAACAAGCTTGGAGAAGGTGGTTTCGGCTCAGTTTATAAGGTACTTACTACTCTCCCTTAAGGATTTCCCAAATTTGCATAATTTAAGTTCATGTGTGTCAATGCACCAAATTTTAATCCTCAATGTTTCATGCATTATGACTAAATGAAATTTGTATTTTAATTTTAGGGTCTCTTAGATAATCAGAAGGAAATTGCAGTAAAAAGATTATCAAAGTACTCCGGACAAGGAATAGAAGAATTCAAAAATGAAGTTACAATAATTGCTAAACTTCAACATAGGAACCTTGTGAAGATTCTAGGTTATTGCGTTCAAGGAGAAGAAAGATGTTAATCTATGAGTACTTGCCAAACAAAAGCCTCAACTTTTTCATTTTTGGTATGTCTACTTTTCACATAAACTTCTTGCAATAACACCCCAAAAGGGTCCCCCATTTACAAAAAGAGATGAATTCCTAGTATGTAGCATAAATATTACAAACTCATATATTCTAACTTCTCATCTCTTCATTTAGATGAAACGAAAAGGTCATTGTTATATTGGGAAAAGCGCTTTGAGATTATTTGTGGAGTTGCTCGAGGACTCTTATATCTTCATCAAGACTCAAGATTAAGAATTATCCACAGGGACTTAAAGGCCAGCAATGTTCTACTTGACAATGCATTAAATCCAAAAATTGCAGATTTTGGTATGGCTAGAATCGTTGGAGGGGACCAAATTGAAGCAAATACAAATCGTGTCGTCGGAACATAGTAAGTGTGTTACAAAATAAAGATACATTAAACTCTCCATCCTATTAGATGACTTCCATTCTTATAAGTACAAATCAAAGGGGTTTTTAATTAGCATAATGTCAAGCAAATCAACCTTTGTAATTCTTTTCCTATTATGCTTTCGGAAATTTTATTCGCCACATTAATGCACAAACATAGAATTGTCTTTGATAATTTCATTTTGCTATTGCAGTGGTTATATGTCTCCGAGTATGCAATGCATGGGCTATTTTCAGTGAAGTCTGATGTATATAGCTTTGGGATTTTGCTATTGGAGATCATTACTGGCAAAAAGAACAATGCTTATTATCATGAAGGCCCCTCCACAAATTTGATTGGGCATGTAAGAACACGTGAAAAATATTGGCTTACAAAATTAGCCTGCCAATTTTTGTTAACCTAATATGATGATTACATTAATGTTTGTAGGTTTGGGACCTATGGAGAGAAGATAGAGCCATGGAAATGGTTGATTCATCATTGGGTGCCCAATATGCTAATGAAATTTCGAGATGTATTCAAATTGGGCTTTTGTGCGTGCAAGAACATGCAACAGATAGGCCAACTATGTCAACAGTTGTTTTCATGTTGGGTAATGACACACCTCTTCCTTATCCAAAACAACCTGCATTTATCTTGAAGAGCACTTACATTAGTAGAGATAGATCGATTAGTGAAGTAGCTAATTCTGTAAATGAAGTAACAATCACGATGATTGATGCTCGCTAGCCATAGGTTGTTAGGTTTAGTGCACCAATATGCTATTACAACATAGGAGCTTGTCGGAGTAGGCTAGTAGAGATAACTTTGATGCTTAAATCAACAAAATATTAAAGAAGATGAGTAAAACCTGAAAGGGGTTAGATAGGAAGGAAGAAGACAAAAATACTTTTATCTATTTTCCACCACTTTTTATAATGAATTCCTCATTAATTGCCTGGCTTGTGTCATTTTCTTATTGCAAACAAAGATGAGTGCCATGTTGATTCGTTTAAGCAAATATGGTTGAAGTTATCTATATTGAAGTATGTAACAATGTGTTACGATAGTCTCTATAAATGGAAAATTTGAAAGTGATAGATAAAAAGGAAACCTAATAATAGAGAATATAAACATATTCTAACACTTTACTAAAAAATCTCCATTTACATTTCCTTGGCGGTCGAATAAACAACTATTCTTGACATTTGTTATTAGTATTGTAAATAAAAGGAAGTCAATAAGAACAAAATATAGCCTTATCGAAATCTTTATTATTGGTTGTTCATGAGCTTCCGAAAACCAAATCATTGTTTTTGACCTAGCTAACCATATATAAACGACACCAACGGCCATACACATGGCAATTATCGTGGTTCATATTTCCTCTTTGTGTGACAAACCCCACGCACCTTGTCTTTTTTTTTAATTTAATTCAAAATGACAAGTTAGAGTGAGCGTGACCATAATAGAACCAGTCGGTTCCTTTTTTCTTTTAATTACTTCGTTAGTCTGCCAAACAAGAGGCTGAGAATTTAGAACCAGTCTCATCCATCCATCCACCCACCCGTCACTCTCCAGCTTTACTATTCGTTTCTCAATATAAATATAAGCTATCGTTTTCTGGACAGCTGCCACGTGATGACGGTACGAGGACTCTCGGGGCCTCCTCTAATCCGATCCTCTTCATTGGCCTGGTACTCTCTAGTCTCTACTCTCGGACGTTGTCATCTTCTATATATATATATATATATAAGGCAACTCAATCCACTTCAAGATGCAAAAATGGCCTCAAATTTATGATGTTGGATTAACTATTGTTGATTGAGTTAGAGAAATAATGATTTGATGGGTTGATAATCCCATCTAACAGTGTGGTTAAATATTTCAAGTGTGGGCAAAGGGAGGACAAAACAAAACAAAACAAAAAATCTTTTGGGTTTAAAAAGGAAAAAAAAAAACAAAAATTAGAAGAGTTTTTGGCCCTCCCAACCAATAATGTAGGTCTATTTTTTTTTTTGACATGTCTACATAAGAGGGGCGAAGAGGATACAAACCACAATTACCTTCACTTTATTTCTTCTAATATCTAATGTTTGAAGTTACCCTCCTAAATGTGTTCGTGATACAATTTTGCTTGAGCAAGTTGCTATTGTAGAGTGATTTTCTAATAAGAAGTCAATGATTTTTCTCAAAAAAAAAAAAAAAAAAAAAATCTATGGAACCTAATTAATTATAATCATTGCTGGATTAGGTTGAAACTTGATGTAGATTTTAGGCATTAGCTTAGTGGAAGTCAAATTAAATGGTTGGTCCTCATTCTTAATCATAATAATGATCATAATAATTAGAGAAGAAACTTGTGTAATCATCTCCATTCTTAAATTATACTCAGACCGTTGTACATCCTCAATTAATATCCATATATCTTGGGGGGATGTCTTTCCCTATTCTATAATTACCTATACAAATGAAATGTTTTTCTAAGAGGTCTCTTATATTGGTGGGCATTGGACAACCTAATGATGGCTCTACACCCTTATTCACCCACCATGTGTCCAATTAACTTGTCACTAATATCCAATCACGGTGAACTATTGCCGATTTTAGCAGTTAAATGATGTTTTTATACCAAATTGATATCACTTTATAGTTAAGTTTCGGTAGTGCATCCTGCTCGACATGTGTATAATGTAAGTTAGTTGATAGAATAATTTAAGCACATCTTCTTTTTATTTTATTGGGCACGATGTGGTCCAATGGTCACGTTATTCATCAACGTTAATAACTTAACATAAGGGAAATAGAGAGTTATTTGATAACTTACAAATTGTATGGAACGATTGGATAAAGGATGAAACCTTATAGATCAATAGAATAATAGAACAAAACACAATGAATTTTTTTTTCCAATTTCCCTCATCAGTCGGAAAAACTCCTTTCCCCATCCCCCAAAAGCCAACTGTGAGAACACTGCCCCCACCACACCGAGAAGACAGCCAACCTCTCTCTGCCGAGCATCGCCGAATGTTTGCTGACTATTTCTCCACTTGCTTCTCCATCGGTAAGTTCTAAAAAAAAAAGCACACTTACAAAGTGACGTGACACAATGTAATTGAATTTTATAAAATTTAGATTTATTTTCATCTCAATAGACACACCACTTTGTAAAAAAAAATTATAAAAATTTTATTAGTTTAGTCTGTCCAACAACTTTACTTTTTAAAAAAAAATTTAAAATGTGAGAAGAGGCAATCAGTGTAAATTTTTTTTCTTGGCATTATTATCGAGGTTTTTACCTATTATAAAAATTTGATTTAAATCATAATTATTGTCTAAAAAAACGAGTCCTTCACTACAATTCAACCAAAATTGAACAACTATACTTACTTTTACTTAAAAATAAAATTTTTGATTTTTAATTTTATGTCACAAGAATCCAATTCGTTTTTTTCTTTTTCCTCACAAAAAGTTTGACAAACACTTCAAAAAAAAAAAAAAAAGAAAAATGTTTAATTAATTATTTGTTTGGGTATGAAAAACATGTGTTTGGAGGTCACTTCGTAGGCAACACGTGTTAACTAACGTACAGGATTATCTAAACAGGCTAGCACATAAATTTGAGAAGAGATTTTCGGCAGACCTGGGTCCTCCCAGCGTCTGCCCAAATATGACGTGGCCAAGGCCACGTCAGATTTTATTTTTATTTAAAAAAAAAACATTAAAAAAAAAAACCTGTTATCATCCGCGCCTTCCCCTGTGCCGCCTTCCCTGCTTATGTTTTCTCTCTTCTCCCATTTCACCCTTTCTCCTCTCCCCTCACCCACAGCCGGCAAAGACCACAACCTCAAGCACCGCTTACGACGACCCGGCCACATCTTCCACGACTACCTGGCCACATCTCCGACGAATCCCCAAATTTCCGTTCCCCCTTGAAATGGACCTCCAAAATGGTATGTTGGGCCTTTTAATCTTCATTTAAGTCTTGTAACATACATTATTGAATGTTATTATTCATATTTACTTCATCTGATGCATGTTTTATTTTTTTATTTTTGATAAGTAAATTTGAAGCATGTTTTATTATTATTTTTTGATAAGTAAATCTGAAGCATGTTTTATTTTTTAATTTTTATATGTGAATCTGAAGCATGTTTTATTTGTTTAGATCTTGCTGAAAATGAAACTGTAACTGATTTAGTTTCGGAAGACAATGTTTTATTTTTTATTCTTTATTAATTTTGATATTTCATGTGTTAATGTTTTTCTAACATACTTTAATTCTTTATTAATTGCAGACTTGCCAAAGATCACTTCAAGATGAACTAGACACAAATGAAATTATGTTTCCTTTTGAAACTGATAGTCATCATGGAGCTCAAAATAATGTAGTGATGCAGGTATTTTATATTATTTTCTTTTATCTTTTGTAACTGATTTCATATTTTTTATGCATTGAAATATCTTTTTCAGACCCAACGGAATTCACAGTCATCAAGTCATGAAGACCATGTCCTTCCGTACATGTTTTTGTAAGTGTGGAGCTGGTTGGAAGTGTGACGAAAACCATGATTTTGAGGCATTATGTGGATTTTGAGCAATGTTACTATTACAAATGTAGGTGCCATGATTTTGAGGCATTATGGATTTTGAGTAATGTCAGTACATTATGTGGATCTTGAGCAATATTACTTTTGAATGGAATGCTTGTTTCTTGAATGTAGATTTTCTCCTTATTAATGTGTGATCATGTTCCTTAATTTTTTTTTTTTTTTTGTGATCATGTTCTGTTAATTGGGTCATTATTTTTGTAACTTAAACAAATGTAGGTGCCATTATTTTTGAGCAATGGCAAGACATTATGTGGATTTTGAGCAATGTTACTTTTGAATGGAATGCTTGTTTCTTGAATGTAAATTGGGTCCTTATTTGTTGTAACTCAAACAAATGTAGGGAGGAAATACATTATTTTCCAAAGAGGAGTAAATACATTACTTTCCATAAATTGAGTAAATACATTACTTTCAAGAATACATTACATACTTTTTTTTTTTTTTGAAAGAAAATCTGATCTCATTCAAAAAAAGAATTGAGCCTCGGCTCTACATAGCAAGAGCTAAACGCTCTAAATTGACTAAGTCAATAATACAATTAGGAGTTTCCTCTAACCACACCTTATCAGAAAAATTGTTGGAAGCCTCCTTTGCTAGCCTGTGCTGCCATATTTAATTCTCTTTTTATATGACACACCTCCCAGCCTATAAACCCCTTCAAGACTAATTTGGCATCATCAATAACCTGCCCATATATACAGCTGCTCTGCTCCTTCTCTTCAAGAGCCCGAAAACCAACTGTCTTAGTCTGGTTTGCTGCCATTAAAAATTCCATAACCTCCATAAAATTCTCTCCCTCACAGCAGCTTTTCTGAAGGACATTTTCTGAAGCTCAAAAATGTCGGTTAGGCATTTTGCCGAACACAATGTGTGCATAGAAATTTAGGCAAGAGAGAAGAGAGTATGCAAACAATGAGAAAACCAGATACAATGCAAACAAAGTTTGCAACTCAACCACAGAAGAAATTATTTGGAAAATGCAAGAAATTTGAGCTAAAAACGCAAAAAAAAATCGAAAACCCAAAGATTGCGGGTGTTGGGTGCAGCAGCTGCGCGAGAATGGTTATATGTTGCAAAAGGGGAGACGGTCGGATGTGCTAAGAGAGCTGGAGCCGGAGTAAAATCGATATTTCCCTAAAATGAGAAACCAGAGAAATCAGAACGAAAACAAAACAAGAAAATACAGATAATTTTCTAATATCACAAAAATTAGAAAATCAATTGAAGTTGGTCTCACCTGGCTGGACCAAAACCGCCGTTGTCGGAGCCCAACCGCCGGATCTGTTGAGAGAGCTGGAGCCGGAGTCAACCCCGCCGGCGTGCGTCTTCGTCGTCTGAGAAAGAAAGAGGAGCGAGAGGGAGAAAGGGAGAGAAGCAATAACCTAACATATTTTTTTAGTCTCTAATTTTTTTTTTATTATTATTTTTTTTTTAAAAAAAAGGCATGACGTGGTGTCGCGCCACGTCAGATTGGGCGGACCCTGGGCGGACCAGGGTCTGCCGTATAGCAGGACTCCATAAATTTGGACTTGGGGACAGTTGACTAACGACATCCCTTTATCGTTAAATAATAAAGGGCATTTCAGTTATTCAACCACAGCAGAAGTCCGTGATTCCAGAGGAGGGTGACTGTATCCGTAGACTTATTCCCGTGACCGCCACGCCCTTTCTCTTTGTTCTTTTCCTTTTCGTCTCGTCCATTAATGCCAAATCTGAATCCCCGAAATGCCCCTTTCACGCCATGGTAACGGAAACATGTAGCTTTCTTATCGTCATTAATGAAAAGTTAAAGGAAAATGATGACTTTTCCGGCAAAGTAACCGACAAAGTCTCCTATAAGATTGCAAAAGAACAGAATTCATACCCAATGTCTAATTTACCCTTCTTCTTTCCAACGCTAGCACTATTTTTTTTTAAATTTTTTATTTTCATTAGCTACCCACCATTAAAAAAAAAAATTCCATTTCAAATTCTATTGATTAAGCTCTCTCTTGCTCAAGATCCTTGTTATTATTGATTCTTTTTTGGCCAAGTATGTGAGAGTAGGCTCTCTTGTCTGAGGAAATATCTTAAATCTTATTAGGACAAGAATATTCGATCTAATAATTTCTACTTTTGTAATTGTGTTGCTTACCTGTTTGTTTAGGCAGATGAAAAACCGTTATAGCCTTGGTGGGCATTTAAGTGGAGTTTGAGAGTATTATGGTAATTTGATAGGCCCCATTTTTTCAATGCTCACAGGCTGAGAAGGTTCCCCACAATTGCTCTCACTAAAAACCTCACAAAACCCCTTCCCAAATTGAGCGGAGAGAGAGAGAGAGAGAGAGAGAGAGAGAGACTTGATAGACACACAAACACGAACCACGGTGCAGTGGAGGAGCGAAATGACGACTCAATTGCCGGACGATTTCAAGTGCCCGATTTCGCTCGAAATAATGTCCGACCCGGTTATCCTCCCATCGGGCCACACCTTCGACAGGTCCTCAATCCAACGGTGGCTAGACGCCGGACACCGCTCCTGCCCAGTTACCAAACTACCCCTCCCCGACAATCCCGTCCTCATCCCCAACCACGCCCTCCGTAGCCTCATTTCCAATTATACCCTCCTCTCTCCTCCCAAGCCACGGCCCTGCCCCGAGCCCCAAACCCTAGTCTACGCCCTCACCGCTACGTCATCCTCTCTCAACTCCAAGCTCGACGCGCTCGACCAGCTCGCTCGGCTCTCCAAGCGTGACTCGGCGTTTCGCCGAAAAATCACCGAGTCGGGGGCTGTATCGGCCGTTCTCGGCTGTGTTGCCTCCGACGACCCGGTCCTCCAGCAGAAATCGCTCTCTCTGCTGCTTAACCTCAGCCTCGACGACGACAACAAGGTGGGTCTCGTCGCAGAGGGCGCGATCGCCCGAGTCGTCGCCGCTCTGCAGGCCGGCTCGGCCGATTCGCGCGCGGTAGCGGCGACGATTTTGACGAGTTTGGCGGTGATGGAGGTCAACAAGGCGACGATCGGGGCGTACCCACATGCGATTCGGGTCTTGGTTTCGCTTCTTCGGGACGGGAAAGGACGAGAGAAGAAGGAGGCGGCGACGGCGCTCTACGCGCTCTGCTCGTTTCCCGATAATCGGCGGAGAGCGGTTCAGTGTGGGGCGGTGCCGATTCTGGTGAGAATCGCCGAGTCGGGGCTAGAGAGGGCGGTAGAGGTGTTGGGTCTTCTGGCGAAGAGCAAGGAAGGAAGAGAGGCCATGGAGAGGTTTAATGGGTGTGTGAAGGTTTTGGTGAGAGTTGTGAGCAGTGGGAGCTCCAGAGGGGTTGAGTACGCTTTGCTGACATTGAATTCGCTGTGTTGTTATAGCGAAGACATGTGCGTGGCGGCGAGGAGAGAAGGGGCTTTGGATTTGTGTATGGGGCTGGTGGAGGATGAGAATGAGAAGATTAGGCGAAACGCTTCGGGTTTGGTTCAGGTTCTGCGTGGGAGTCAATCCATCCGGTGATTTTGTGAAGTGGGAATGATTCGATTTTGTGATCGCTTTTGGAGGTGAGTTGGGTTTTTTGGTTCATTGGTTGAACTTTGTTGAATAGTTTCTGTACAAAGAAAAGGATTAGATTGTGGTGGTGGGTCGGCGGGTTGGGGGTGTATGGTTCTTTTGTATCTTGTACATTGTGAAATAAAGATGAAATGAAAGAGCTAACGCTCTTTCCTTAGCTATTTTATTGGAAAAGAGTTTCTAATTGATTATCTGCATTGTTGTTTGTGTTGATTTAGAAGAATTTAATTGTTGTCCAAGCCAATACATTTGGTAATTGTATTCTGCATTGTAGTTAACTAATTATATGAATTATGGCAGCTATATTTAGGCTGTTGATATAATTAGTATGGTTTACCATGAATGCGGAAACTAAATCTGAACTCTTTGACAGGGGAGGCAAGCTGTTGTCTTCGTTTTGTGAAAAAATGAGATATGATAGTCTGAGGGAAGAACAACACTAGCTTGGCTGTTGAAATGTACTGAAATACTGTTCTTTTAGGTATTTACCGTATTTTGCTTGATATCAATTTGTCCCGATGAAAAGCTGTCATTGCGAGAGCTTGTGCCTCACAGGCTGCTATATGTTCTTAAAACCCTTCTATGTTTTATTCCTCTCATGTTATTCCTCTGATATATCTTGGATGGGATTTGAACAAAATAGCAAGGATTAGGAGCTATGTTGACTCAAAAACAGGGGGCGGTTCAGATTGTATTTTGACATCCTTGTAGTAATTGAATTTTGTCTCTGCTGCTAAAATGATTGCGATGTCCTTATTTTACAGAGTTATCTTGAGAAACAAACTTTTAGCATTGAAGGTCTGTGTCTGTAAGATTTATTTAAGATGCATTTCGTTGTAGAGTTATCTACTTATTTTTGGGTTATAAGGTCACTTGGGGTATGCAACATGATATTCCTCTCGTGCTGGGTGGCTTATAATTTATTTATTTTAAAAAAAAATTGTTGCCTATATTTGTGTGAACGTGCATAATATGCTGCAAGGTTAATTGGGCATCAGATATATGAGATCACGTACATAGTAGATGATGACCATGGTTAGTCACTTGGTTGAATTGATTAGATTCAACCTAAAGTGGAGATTGTTTTTCAGATTGGCGTGCCTCTGTAGGGGGGCATCAATTATGAACAATCACCCTCACTTTATTAGTCTACCACCACAGTCTGCTTTACTTTTACAATATTGTACTGGACAGTAGCTTTGTGTATTGCATCTGACAGACGAGACTCAGATATTTGCAAAACTATTTTACAGGGCATGTGCTCTTAAAGGCCCCGTAGTGTGGACTGCCATTTATTTCCATGCTACATTGAGTTGGCTGAACTTGTGGAGGACGATATGCTCCTGGTAGTGTGTTGACTATCACTTGCTAAAAAGCATACTATGGAGATATCAAATTTGGGAAGAGCAAGAGTTATTCCAAGCTTTTAGGATGTCTGTTCTTCCCTTAACCCTTGTTTGTGATCCAGGGGACTAGGGCAGTTCTTTTCAAGGCATTTAGAGCTGTTACAAAACTTCCTGCTGCCTTTCAACTTCGATCAATTGTAACATAGCTTGTTGCTTAGTAATCCCTTGATATCGTCCAACACAATTGAAGAATGGCGTTTCACCGTTGTTAAGCTCAATCTAATGCTGCTGTCTGCATCAGCCTGCAATTAGGTACGCCAGCCAGAATGCATAAACTTGTGGTGCATATTGTTTTGATGCGAAGATTGAAAGTTTTGAGTTGGTAGGGTTTGGATGTTGTCAAAAATGTTGGTTTTATCTGACATGATATTCTTTGGTTAGTGCCCTTTTTGTTTATTAGGTTGTTTAAGGTTGACTTTTCTGCCTTGGGAAGAAGCAATGAAGCTTCTTGAGCTTTGAAATGTTTATTGTCTTTCACGTGTGGACCTTCCTTGGTGGCGGAGGTTGACCTGAATTTATATGGGCCCGCAGCTTATTAAAATTGTTTGTTTGATACTGTTTCAAGTAGTTGCTGCCATCTTATGATAGTGATATCACCATATCATCATATATATATATATATATATATATATATATATATATGATAAAACTGTGAATCATATTTCCTGCAGTATATTTTAGAAATTGAACGAATTTGGAAATGAAGAATAAGCGAAATCAAAGAGACTAGACGGCCCTTGACGAGCTTGGGTTAACAGGAGAGCTATGGCGGCCTCTGCTGCCTACAAATCACAATTCGCCCAAAATTTCCCTTATTCTTCTTCATCTAGAAAATTATCTACTAGTGCTGCCATTGTGATGAGAGATTTATTGGGGGATGTCACCTCTAGGCTCTAGAGATAGTCATCATTTTACTAAGTTGGAAATCTAGGGCTTGGGTATCACTGTTGGGCCGTATTCAACAAGGCCTCGTACCCTACTTATTCTCATTAAAGGCCTTTTTCTTCATTCTAAGGCAATAAGGGATTTAGATTAGCATTTTCCAAGTCCCAAATTTGCTTCTTTTTTTATTTTTTATTTTTTAATCCAAGTGGGAGCGGGGGAAAAAAGAAAACCCAAATTTGCATATCGGATCCTTTGTGTTGCGGATGGGTTAGGATTTAGGAGGAGGATTAGAATGTGTCAGAGTAGATTTTTATTTAGAGATCTGCTATTCATTTCTTTTATTTTCTCTATATAAGTATTTAAAATTATTTTTACATTTATGTCACATCATAATATTTTTTTTTTTAAAAAAAAAACTCTCTTTTTTAAGCATGAACAAACATAAACATAGCATATTTGTCGGGAAATAGTTCGGTTTTTGGGTGGTGAGGTTGGTAACTTGTTAGCATTAGGGTCAAAGTATATATGTTTGTTTAGGATAACATTTGATTTCATCGGATGTCCCCAAAGGGACAGCATAACATTCGTGTTTTTTTTTTTTTTTTTTTCGTTCTTTAGTTTATTGGAAGTCTATTAGTGGGCTATATGACTGAATAACTCTCTCATTTTCTTTAGGGAAGGTTCAATCATCTTGTTGAAATGTAATGTTAAATATAATTAAATTAATCCTTTTTTTTTTAATTAATTCAAGTTTTAAGAATAAGCAGTGATTTAATCAGTTGATAGAGTGACCACATGCTAGGCACCAAAGAACTTTGCAAACGGATAAAAACAATTGAGAGTAGTCCATCGGAGGTCGGACATAACTACCTCCGACGATGAAGTCATAATGGCCCAATGGGTACGTAGAGAGGAAAACAAGTGGCAAAATGATGGTGTAAGAAATGATTGCATATTTGTTAAAGGGCCGTACCCACTTTATATAGGTTAGTCATTTCCTGTTTTCTTCGTTAATTAGGGTATATATCGAGGTCGGTCTCCAGCTGAAATTTTGTTAAGAGAATCAAAGACTATTATTTCTCAAGGCCATGCGCGCAGCCAAAAGTGTGGAGATTGCCTTCCACAAATATTGCAGAGGTTTTCTAGAGCGGGGAGTCTGGGGAGACCGTAATCTAACTTGGCAGATCGATGGGGGATCGGTTGTGGTACTAGGACTAACCGTGGGCCTGGTTGGGGGGTGTTCATTTTGATATATAGCCCTGTCAGCCTTCTAGCAGACGGACCCTATAGGCAGGCCTTATAGGCCCATCGGGGCTGGTACACCGTCAACTACTCTCATTGATTCTTAAATACTCGATGAGTCTCCCCGTAAGGTTAACACCAAACAGTCTAGCAGACATAAAGTGGTGGATATCCGACAGGGCATCCTATAAATGTTGGTTGTTGACCAACAAAACCTACTTTGCGGAAAAATGAAGAGAGTTGCTACAAGAAAATGCAACCAAAGCCATGCATGTGCAGACTGCAGAGAGGTGAAGAAGCAGTCAGTAGGCACGCAAGAAGAAACTAAGAAGCATTATTCATAATGCTATCCTCTCAAACGCCAACTCAAAGCCATGATGATGGTAGAGTAGAAATTATGTTAGCTAGCTAGGCCAGGTTACCCCAAAAGAAGAGAAGGTTTTTTTTTAAGTCTTTGGTGGCCCTCCCCCAGTTGAGAGAGACTCTAGGCTAAAAACAAAAGAGAAATATATATATGGAAGATGACATTTCTGGTCTCCTCAACCTAGCTAGCAAACGACGCTCCATTGGATATGGATATGAATCATATGATCATGGCAGGCAGGAACCATTAATTGTATACGTCAAGCAACAGCTATATATATATATATATATATATATATATATATATCTTCTACCATACTCACTGCTTTTTGGAGCCACTTTTCAGTCTTCTGTGGGTCCATTGCCAGAGAAGAGAGACAAAGACAGACACTATTATTGCCATTTGCCACTACCCACCTCTCCACAGATCATATATCGAATTAGGCGTGCGTAGAAGATCAATCAACCAAAACTTGGAACAGTCGTGTGGGAATTAATTTCCTAGAAATGTGAGTGCACCCATTGAAAAAGGCCGGCCACTTTAATAATTAATTCACATGACAAGCTAGATAGATTGTGGAGGGGAAGAGAAACAGAAAATCAAATTTGAGATGAGTTCTAGGTTGATTCCAAAATTATGGAGATAGCTTAATTATGCTTTAATAAACAAGAGGCCGCTCTGATCTGCTCCTTTTTTTTTTTTTTTTTGTAGTCTCTTTTTCCTTTCCCACATCAAATAGAAAAAAAAAAAAAATAAAAAAGAAAGAAAGAGATATTTTGACTATATGGTTATGAGACTTTAATAAGGGCAAAAGTTATCATCAGTAGTGTGTAAATGGGATGAAGCGTGGAAGGTTATGGCATAATAAGAGAAGCATGCTTGAGGTTGAGGACAAAGGCCATTGATGATGCCAATGCCACCTTATATGCATACAACACAGTTACACAGATAAAGTTGCATGGCATAATTGAGCAAGTTTTGCAGAGACCAGACCCCCGGCCACGACCATGTGCCTTTTTCCACCTATTCATATCAATACTAGCTTCCTGCCCAGCATATTAAAAACGTTATAATTAAGTATTGAATGACTTGGACCTCCGGAGTGAACAAAAAAGTCACATGGGTTATAATATATATCAACACCACTGCCCCGGCCATTATAATTAAATGGATTGAGTCCTACTTTTCAATGATAATAATTCATTGCATTTGTGTATGTCTCATTGCGCCTTTGGGGGTGAAAATGTCACATAATGTGGCATTACCAACCCCACAAATTAAGTTAAGGGAAAATACATTTTAAGAGAAAGAAGGAAAAAAAGGACTAATTAAGAGACACTTTTTTCTTTTCAAGAGACCCCATCGGATCTACTCATAAACAACTCACCGCTGGAGCTAGGGCCTGGAATCCCATAAAGTCATTCTTGTTCTTGCAGTGTCTTCAAAAAACTTGAAGTTGAAATTTTGTGAACAATTGAGTTTTTGGCAATTAATTAATTACATGCTTTTGATGGAATTACTCAGTCTCCGATGAGGCCAAAAACTTTAGCAAACCTCGAACCAAAACAGCAGCAAATCAACACAATCAGTTTGTCACATGCACTAGCATTAACGCAATCAGCAATGACCCAACACAAGCAAATCAAAAAGCCCAAATGCATTCAGACCAGCACTCATTAAGACCAATCGAAAATCCCGACTGGGGAAGATCCAGTGTCAAACGTCTTAATTTTTTGTTGATAAGTTTGTTTAGTGTGTAATATCCAGTTTTTTCATCTACATTATATTTGGTGTTTTTAGCTAACATGTAAAAGATGGGTTTTACACCTTCAATAAATATGAGGTGAACTACAGAATAATAGTTCAAATTAATTTAAGAATAGGATCCTCTCCAAGAGTAATCTTATGGTCAAGATTAGATTTCACTATCTAGCTAATCATGATCCATATATATTGCCACAAGTTGAATATGTTGACACTCTATTTAAAAATTTTAAATGGCATGGCTGATGGCACCATGTAAATAGTTAGATGCAGTAAAACAAAATCTTTTACTCTCCGGCCATTTCAAGGAAGAAGATCTTAAATCTTGAACTCGGGACTTCTATAATGCTATATTAAATCACACCAATTATCTTAAGAAGTAAAAAATTAAAATAAAAAATTAATCATTTAATTAATATTCTAATATTGTTAATCAAAATAACGAGAAAGAGAAGATGATCAAAGAACAAAAGATTAAGGTTTAAAAGAAGTTTCTAGAATAGCAAGTAGCACATATATACCAGCTATTAAAAATTTGGGATCAAAAGCTAACAACTCACAACTAACTAATTTATTAGGGAAAATTATGATGAGCATGATATCAACAACTCCAGAACATGCCGTACAATTCTAGGTAGAAGAAGAGCCCACTAATGATGCAATTAACCCTCATTGATTAGGACTAATCAAAGCCGCTAAAATAAGTGACAGCATTAT
This sequence comes from Carpinus viminea, assembly GCA_013348765.1. Classification (NCBI taxonomy): domain Eukaryota; kingdom Viridiplantae; phylum Streptophyta; class Magnoliopsida; order Fagales; family Betulaceae; genus Carpinus; species Carpinus viminea. The sequence goes on from CP054667.1 coordinate 64,927,360, forward strand.
TATAAATAAGGGTCCTCATTCATCCTTCCTTAATTCACTCCATCACCTTTTCACTTCAAAGCACACAACAAAAGACACACACAGACAGATAGACAGACAGACAGACAGAGATTGAAAGAATCCATCAATGGCTACCAAACTCTACATTGTGTAAGCACCTCGATCTCTCTCTCTCTCGATGTCTGTCTCTCCCCCTCTCTTGTTCTCTTTTGTCTTGTCTTTGTACGCTATTCTTTGCTTTAATTTGGTCGTGCTTAATTGGTTTCTTCATTCGGGTTATCTTTTCTGTTAGTGCATGGAATATATAATAATGATAATTAAACCAATCATTTTCGAGCCCTTCTCTACGTCTGAATTCTGGGTTTTTCTAGTTACGTGTAAATATCATGTTTGCTTTCAGAAAACGTTGGCATGCATTTGTCCCATGATTTTCATTTTTGTTTAAACGGTTTTTTTTAGGTTATTGATCGATCGTCGTTCGGACTTTTATTTCCCTCATTAACTGATAGGTCGGATTCTCAACCAAAATTTTAAAGTAGAAAAAAAAAAAAAGGAATTGGATTCTTTCTTAGAATTTGTGTGGTGCAAGCATTTTGATTTAATGAGGGTTTTTTTTTTTTTCTCAGAGGTAATCTACCTTGAAATCCGTCCAAGTTATTTGTAGAGGTTATTTCAAATCCTATTTTGGTGATCTATTTGGTTTATTGGGAAATTTAAGGAGATACCTTTTACACTTGGGGAGAAGTTTGAGGATGTTTAATTTATATTTTAGGGAATTATTTCCTGGATTTTTAATTTTTTTTTTTTAATAATATTGGGTGTAGAAACAAATTAAGGAAGCCAAATTAAAGAATCACAATTCACGATTTCTTCTGTACAATGCCAAACCCAATTCTTTAATAGTACTTTTAATCAAAGAAAAATATTGCATGTAGTGTAATAAATTAATCACATAATTAAACACCTTGTCAAAATTAAGGACAATCACTAAATATATAATATATATATCTCTCGAAAATAACAGATTTATAGTCATGGTGGCATGTAGTTAATTTCATAGATCTTAGAGTTGGCTGCCTAAATATTATGAGATATTTGGTCTAATTTTTTGTTTTTTGTTTGTGGAAGATCCCTCTTGTTTTTCCCATATTCGGCATTCTTGGCGGATGCCAACTAAGAATATTCCATTTCTTTCTTTATATTTATGTATACAAAAGGTTATTAATTAGTAAAAGCTGGGATTCGTGTTCAATGTCAAGACATTATGGTGTGAGCCATGCCTATACATGCATCAACAAATGAAGAAAAAGTGATTGTGAAACGCGAACTAACTTTTGAAATCATCATCATCTGAAAGAGAAATGGAGGACCATGACTAGCTTTTTAGAGCTTGTGGTCCCTGGAATTCCCACCGTCGATCACTACTGAGATTAATTTGTTCATCATTATTAGAAAATTTAGTAAATTTTGTTTTACAACCGGATTAATTTTTTTCTGCGGTTGATCTAGCTAAAGGGTATACATTAATATATATATAATCTGATCAGTACTAGTAGTTTATTGAAAATTTCCTGATGCATGGTACAGTTACTATTCCACCTATGGACACGTTGAAAAGCTGGCGGAACAGATAAAGAAAGGAGCTGAATCCCTCGAAGGAGTAGAAGTAAAACTATGGCAGGTATGTGATTGTCCTTCCATCTAGTCATTGCCTTTTCTAGGTTTTTATTTTATAAAATTGTCGCAGTTTGGATGAATATTGATCGAGAATATGAAGTAAATTAATTATTGAATAATCTTTCTGTCAACTAGTGCTTTTTTTTTTTTGTTGAGATCCATAGGAAAATGGTTTTGAGTCCTGTAATTAATGTATTTGGTTCTTCTTCTACAAAGAACTAAATTGGGTTACTTGATAAAATATGTCTGGCATGGTATGAACCTTTCCAGGTACCTGAGACATTGCCTAATGAAGTTCTTGAGAAGATGAATGCACCACCAAAGAGTGATGTACCTGTAATCATCAATCCCAGTGAGCTTGCTGAAGCTGACGGACTACTTTTTGGTTTCCCCACTAGATTTGGAATGATGGCTGCGCAATTTAAAGCATTTCTAGATTCAACTGGAATGCTATGGAGAACTCAACAGCTTGCAGGCAAGCCTGCAGGCATTTTCTACAGCACTGGATCCCAAGGAGGTGGACAAGAGACCACCCCGTGAGTTTTACTTTCACCAAGTTTTTCATACTTTTCTTCTAATGAAAAATGTTATTTAGTAGACTGTCATACAATTAGAATAACATGATAGTAAAAATCAGCCAATAATATTATTGTTATATATACAGCTTCTTCTCACACATTTTTAAGAAGTTAACAAAGTGTTTTAAGTTTCCTCATTTTTCATTGGAAAACTATGCAGGTTGACAGCCATTACTCAGCTTGTTCACCATGGAATGATCTTTGTGCCCATAGGGTATACATTTGGAGCTGGCATGTTTGAGATGGAGCAGGTGAGAGGTGGCAGCCCCTATGGTGCAGGCACTTATGCTGGGGATGGATTGAGGCAGCCTTCTGAACTGGAATTGGACCTGGCTTTCCACCAGGGCAAATATTTTGCTGGTTTTGCAAAGAAGCTCAAGGGAACCGCTTGATTTTCCCTCACCATATCATATATATATATATATATATATATATATATATATAAAAGCAGAATCACTCTCAAAAGTGTCTTAATATTACGACATGTGACGTGAACCCTTTTTATTTTAATGTTGAACCGGTTTTTTAAAACATAATTTGTAAACTTGTTTTTTAATAATAAACCGATTTTTACTTAAAAAATCGGTCATTAAATTAGTGTAATTAATGAAATTTAATTATATTTGATGAGCTTTCCATCTATAAATTATGCAATAAATTAAATATTATTAATGTCAAAATCAAATAAGGAAACAAATAATACAAATCAAATTATTATGTATTATTATGTTTAATCACTTTTAATATATATATAACATAATATTATATGTTATGGTTGAATTAGATGAACTAAATGATAGGATGTAGAAATAAAATAGAAAACAAATTTCATTGCATTATTAATCAAAAATAATAAATAAATAAATAAACATGTTTTTTGTTAGGCATAACGATTAGTAATCAAAAATTTCATTGCATTATTTTTTATTTTTTAAAATATATAATTGTATATTAATGATTAATTGTATAGATTGTCGGATTTTTACTTAACATAATGATTAGTTATTTATTTTTTATTTCATTAGCAAAAATAATTTTTAATATAATTAGCATCATATAAACAATTATATATTCGTTGTCCAAATCAAAGTGTAAAATTACAACGGTCTTGGGGCTTATTTTTGCTTAGTGTCCATTAGTTTATAAAATCATTAATTGTTCGATATAATATGCTTCTTATTTGATATTTTTTCGAGGCTTATTCACCTATGAAATTTTTTGTTTATTTGTATGATTTACCCGAATTTATATGTTGAGTAATATATTGGTGTATAACCTTTAGTATGTCTTTTATTTAAAACGGCGTGATTTTTTATTTTTTATTTTATTTTTTTACAACCTATAAAGAAAAGTTCGATAAAAATATGTTTAAATTTTGAAATTAAACTATAACAAAGAATCTCGCGCGTACTTTTATTTACAACCAAAGTACTTTTTCAAACGTTCATTATTTTGAGTTTTATTTATATTGAAATCTAATAAGTATTACACTAACAATATTAGAAATTCTTTCTAATTTTATATTCATGTTTCAAGTTTTCCTCTTACAATTATGAAAAGTAAATTTTATAATACTTATAAAAGTATGATTATAATATAATCCTAAAAATTCTGCGCATTACACGGGTTATAAGCTCGTATATATAGAAACAACTCCCTTTTTTTTTTATACTTGTAACAATATTATCCATCTCAGATGGAAGCTTATATATCAGAAATACTTCCCGGTTGCTTTCTTCTAATAAAAGTATAATTATATATATATGCTTTGCTGATCATTTTGTTATCACATATTGTTCTTTCTTCAAGAAACTGGTTCTCATCATAGTTTGTCCACACTTTAAATTTTATATTAATTAGCATTAATTTATTACTGCTTAATCACCAAGAAGCTAAGAGGGATCAAGATCCTCCACAATTTCAAATAAATTGTAAAAGATCATAATCCAGCCAAGATCTAGGGACTTCTCTCATGCATAAGAATTTCCATCAAAATCTACTTGTGAAGAGATCATAGTTGTATGGCCAACATATATATATGTCATGCAATATCAATTTATTATTAAATTACCACTTATTTCAAATTTTAAATAGATAAGTATTGATGAATTTAATAATTTAATTTTTATTTTAAAACACTCATTCATGTATGGTCTCAAACACTTAAACTATCCCTTATAAGTAAAATCCAACAAGCAAAATATTTAATTGAAATATGAAGTAAATGATGGAATAGGGTTCGAACTGAAAACCTTTGCTTGATTGATGCCATATAAGTACCTAACATAAAAGAAGAAAAAATTGTAATTCCAACATTTCTTTAGGGATTTGGCCTGGACCTGTACAACAGTAGAAGCAAAAGTTCGATTATTAGACCCCAAAAAAATAAAAATAAAATGGTACGTATATAGCACAATGTGCTAGCTCCTTATGCAACAAGCTCGTATATAAGGATCTTCATCATCATCATCATGAATTGACCTGCATTAATTTTAAAACACCTGGAGATAAACATATAATGCATAAAGAAGAGATTATTTTGTTTTTCGATCTGTGTATACATTTGGCTTCTACAAATGGGAATGTGGGATTGGTTAGAATATGTGATATATACAGAAGAGTAGATGATTATCTATCCCTAATTCCCTATTATATGGTTACTTCTAACTGTAAATAAGCAAAGGCTGAAAGGCTTAGGGCCCAATTGATACTTAAAGGCTTAGTACGTACTCACTAGAAAAGTCAAAAAACTTGAGAGCCTTCACATTCAAAAGTCCACTAGATTCTAGATGACAGTTAAACAAGAAGTTCATAATAAAAGAGGAAGAGGGAGCCACAAACTAAAATAAGACAAGAACTCCTACCTTAATTAGACTCAATTTTTTTTTTTCTCTGAATTCTTTATTGACTTAAACATTTGAGGCTCTCAGGCGCTCCAGCCGGCTTTACTTAGATGATATTTTCTTGTCTTGCAAGTGATTAGTCATCAAGTTTGGCACTGTGAAAATTTACGTTGTGTAATTGGCGTCATCCCAAGGAAATGATGTTACTCATTTCTCCGAATGGGTTTCCTCCCCATTCAGATCTATATTAACCCACTAAAGATCGAAGCATATCGGTCCTCCTCCATCTAGTGCCACTCATAGTGGATCTGCATCAATCCTAGGTAGATCGGCGTTCACCACCACTGAATTTACTGGCTATATATGTTTAACTTCTATCACTTCCTAACCCCTCTATTTTTTTTTTGGGGGGGGGGGGGGGGGGGTGGTCACTTTAGAGCAAAACCCATTTCCCCTTGTTTGAGATGCAAGTTGTTCCAGCCCATATATATTCAAATCGAAGCTAATTGCCCACAGTGAGATGAATGGAATAAATAATCATCATGATGGGTCACTCACAATCCTTCATAGCAATGATGGAAACTTAAAATGGTTAAAAAAGAAGAAGTTAAATTTTTGAGCCAGGAACTAAATTAACTCACTTTCAACGAGCTTTACTTTTTTCGTGCGTTTTTTTTTTTTAATATATATATTATTATCATTTTTGTATCTTAATTACTGCAGTATTATTATGCACATATAGCGATCTAAACTATATTATAATCGTGGACAATCTTTTCAATCGCTTGACAACCCAAAAGAGAGAGAATTTGTCAAAGCTTGCCGTCCCGGCCATATAGGAATCGAAATTATTTCTCTGAAGGGCTTAATTAAGCCATGTGTTTTGGTGTACGTATGGCTTGCAACATTTGATTCTAAAGGGGCAGAAAGAAAGAACCCTTTTAATTAATTCAAGGAAAACTTGTAGCTGAAGACAAAAATAGATCAGTTGTGTTTGATTAGCCAAAACAGGAAAAAGAAAATCTGATATCAAATAAGTAGCTGCTGGAAGCATACAATATATACTTTTATATATAATTAACTTCACTACACAATGATGCTTAAATGCTTAGATGCTTTTACCCGTTGGTTCCTTTTATGTGTGTCTACTTTTTATTAAGTAACCATACTCATGGAGAAAATAAGAAATAAATTCCGTGGAGTACTCAAAGAGAGCAAGAGGTACTGATCCCGATGCTTGAAGGCCAGGGTATGGTATAATACCCATTGGCCGATCAATTCAAAAGTCACCAAAAGATGATAAAGCGGGCGCCAAGAGATACCAATCAACATGATTTCAAAAATTAAAGTACTTTTGTGATGATTAGTCACTTGTCATAGGGATTCTTCTACTTTAAGCTTCTTCGATCGGATTTTATATACTTGATTATATGTATAGGCTCTTCGATCAGCTAGCTCATCCATTTTCAATATATTTAAATATATTGTAATTATATCTTGGGTTTAGATTTAGGGTTATTTAAAAAGAGCTTAAAACATATAATAACTCATCCTATTACGGGATAGATAGTAATTTCAAAAATTTCCTTCGACCCACAATAAATGCTAAGTGTCATTTAACATATTTGAGTTTTTTCAAAAACCAATGTTTGGAGAGGAGGGAGCCTAGCTCCCCCCTTCTCCTCTCTCCCTTCCTAATCTCTCCCCTCCCCTTCTGCCTATTTTTTCATTGTTTTATGTGTTTTTTTAGATGTTTTTCGGCCCTATGCACCAACTTCAGCCAATTTCGTCCACCTGCCAAGGTGCTATGCCACCTATCTCTTCCAGAACATGCCAACACTGGTTAGTGCTCATCATCTCCTCCACTCCGATTATTATTTTTGATTATTGTGTTTCTTGTTTTGTTTGCTTTGAATAAGAGTTTTTTTTTTCTTCTTAGATTTGCTCTTGCGGGTGATCTACGAGGAGAAAGACATAGTTTCCCAATTGTTTTGGATCGATGAGGAGTAAATCTAGTCTTCACAGGAGCAAATTTATGTGGAGGTTAAGTCTTCTCTGTTTTTTTTTTTGTTTTCTGTAATTTTGTTTGAATAAGGATTTTTCAGACATTTGAGTTATGGATGTGATCTGTTTTCTGGCTCTCGGGCTTAAGAGGATGAGTTTCAGCATGAATTTTCTGCTATCAGAGCTGAGAAAGATGAGTTACATATACATTAAGATTAATCTGTTTAGAACAGATCTGATGTTACAACTGAAAATTAGTCATGGGTAGTGGATATTGTTGTCATAGATAGGATTTGAATTTTGATTTTTTTGTAAACATCTATGATTTGTAATCTCGTAATTTCGGTTATGATTTTATTAGAGCTTTTTGCTCTGTGATGTAAGAGCATTTACACTCGTGATTCTTCTTTAATGAGACTCGAATGATTTTCCTTTCCAAAAAAAAAAAAAAAAAAAACCAATGTTTGGGTCTATATATAGGTTAGTAGGAGGGGAATTAATTAATGATTGTTGATTAAGAATATTAAAGAAAACATGTCTCTCACATATTAAAAAACATTTAACATTTATGAGAGTGAGTTTGAGAAAATTTATATCCGAACATGATTCAATGTCTGCCAATAGAAGCAATGAATTATTGAAGTTGTTCTTTATAGTTGTCTCTTAACTGGCAGATAGATATATATGCTCTTCAGATTGTTGCTAACTAGAATGCTTGGGATTTAGGTGTGGATCACGTACAGCTCAAATGCTTATATTAGCATATGTAATCCAGTGATTAGCTGTCTGCATGTACAAAGTTTTTCCTAGTTATTAAAACAAATCTCTTAAATTTTTATTTTCAGGTTATCAAAATATAGTAATAATTGTTGTTTAATTCCCCATGTTGGACAAATTAGTGGAAGGAACTAGCTAGCACCGGATTCTAATTACATGAAGCATGAAATATATAAATAAAACATGCATCTGTGTGTGATAAACTGTAGAGATTATCTTTTAAAATTGTTTGAATTAGTAATATATCAAATGGCTTAATTATTTTCCCTTAAATTTGAATGGAAGATAACAAGGCAAATATGGTAAAAATTAGAGCATCGATCTATTGGATTTTTAGGAAAAATACTTAAAATTATTATTTTACACTTTATATATAATCTGTTGTTTAACAAACCTTAATCTATATATTAATTCAAGATCACAAAGTTGTTATAAAGTTTCACCAAATAAATACAAGTGAAAATGAATGAAGTCTCATCAAGATCGATGAGGCACCAACCCGTAACAGTTTCTCCCTTAGAAAATTATCCTCTAAAAATGATGAACAACTAGATTTGAATTGAAATAATTAAGGAAGTAATTAACAATACCGTTGAGTCTTTGTTTGCTATAATTGTAGGTTAATTCCTCACAAAATATACCATAGGGGGCCCTTACGAGCATAATCATGCTGGGCAAAGTTGTAACAATCTTCACATTGAAGTCATTCTGTGTATTAATTAACACACTAAACATGATAATGATTCAGAAGACCTTCCACATTGAACAAGTTTTATAAGTCAAAAGTGCCAATTTTAGCTTATTAGAAAAGAAAAGAGAGTCAACCAAAAGGGTTTGGCTTGCATCCTATTATTCAATAAATAAATAAATATCTCCCGTAAACAAATAACGTTTGGAGAAATGTTTTTTTATTGAATAAGAGAAGGCTAATCAAACTTCAACCGTCGTTCAATTTAATAATGTAACAAAAAAAATCAGCTTTTAAATTAATGTTAATTTTCAGTGTCACATTATTCTAATTATATATAACAATCGTCTAGCGGCGTAATAGATAGAATTAGATAAATTTTCTTTGAGAGAGAGATAACGCGTTCACCCCCATTGTGGCCATTCCATAGAAAGCAGAAGGCTTGCCACAAGGTTCAAACACGTATACACATGGGCACACACGCATGCAAATCTCTCTCTCTCTCTCTCTCTGTGAGAGCAAATTATCATTTATCAGAAACCCTAAAAAAGCAGGAACAGTGGGCCGCCCTTTGCCTCTCTGACTTCCACCACGACATTCCAAACATATAAACAAATGAAAAAGTTGAAGAAGAAAAAGAAAAACACCCAATCAAACAAGCTCCACTCACTCCTATTCTTGAATAAGAATTCATCAATACAATAATCTCCTTTAATTTATTTCTTCTCCTTTTTTTTTTTTTTTTTTTCTGTCTTCTTTAACATAAAATAAAAGGTGGTGCCAGCTCTACTAGACATTCAACAACAGGAACAAAAGGCCCTTTAAAGCCCCCCCTCCTGCTAAATTCAGCTCTTATCAACAACAACAGCAAATTATTATCTCTAAACTAGTGTCAACTTCCGCTGAATTTAGCAGCTGTTCCTGCTCCTAACCCACCTGAAATCTAGCTATAATTAATTAATTAATTAATTAATACTAGTACTACAACATGACCTATATTCTCTGCCAGAGGCCTTCTAATCATTTGCTAGCCTCTGCTGCTGGACCAGCACTCCCGCCTTTGAAGGGTCACTTCTCCTTTATCTTCTTTCTCTCCTTTTCACCCTTTTAGCTTTTCCTCATGACTGCTACAGCACAGCAAATGTAGCTTCTACGTTTTCCAAATTTTCTTTTCTTCTTTCTTTCTAAAATTTAAAATTATCATTTCTAACTTGGCTGAACTTGTTCATACTATATACTATTTTTTGTTTGGTATATAGAACATATTTTGCCTCCTTTCTTCTCTACCTGAATGTTCCTCCAAATGTCGGCGTCCAAAAATCAGCTGTTGTCTCGTTTGCGACAGGATATGTGCTTGAAATCGGTACCAGACACAGTCCTCGGCTTCTTAGATCTTGTTTTGGTCCTTCCGCGTCCTGCTGCAGTTTGTCAGAACCCTGCAATTAATGAATGTGAACAGAACCCTTTAACATTGTGTAACTAAGAAATGAAAAGAAAAAAGTATGAATGAAAACGTTTATTTGTACCTGCTGGTGTTGAATTTGAGGCCCATTTTTCATGTATGGAGTACTTAAAACCTGGAATCGCAAACACAAACATGTGTTAGGGTTCCTTTATATGTATATTTTGTAAAGGTGGAAGAAGAAGATAATGGAACATACACTGACTTGTTCATGGAGGAACTTGATGTAGTCAATAGCTTCGTGGAGAACGGAGGCTGTATCAGTCTGAAAGAAAGAATATATGAATCAAGGTGATGAGAAGATAGATAGCTTTCATTTATTTATTTCACAAAAGTAAAGTTGTCTTTCTGATTGTACTCTTTCACGAAGCAGTAGAGGAAAATTCCAAAAATTCACCTTTCCGAAAGGTGAAACCAATTGCTGGAGTGCGGTTATTCGGTCCCCTAGCTTCTCTTTCCGGACCTGACAGAAAACGCTATATGTTCTCAACCATTTCTTTAATCAAAGTAAAACATATATATATACACACATATGAACAATAATGAATACAAATATATATATATATATATAAAGCTCCTAAAAGCTTGATCGAATATATGTATGTCGTACCTTAAAAGTTGGTAACGGTGATGGGGTTTCAATTCTAGGCCTTTTGAATACAGGTTCATTACTGCTACTTTTCTTCACCACAGAGGCGGAGTCTTGAACATCATCAATGTTGGTCTGAAATTCCGATATACAAAAATTAGTGCCAAAGCCCTAACTTTTGTTTTAACCAAAGCTATTTAGCAGACAGTTATACGACTATACGACGATGTGACAATGAAAATTGGTCTTTTAAATCAGCAAGAACTTGTAAAAAGAACAAATAAATGACCGATTTTTACAATACTTGATCAATTGTATGGTAGCCAGATGATATGCTTTTTTTTTTTTTTTTGATATTTACCTTTGTGGTGAGGTTGGAGCACTTGGGTTTCTCTTCAAATGTTGGCTGCAGAAGATATTGTGGCTGTGATGAAGGAAAAATTCCGGCTCGAGCATTGTCATGACTTAGAGCCGCCGTGGAAGCATTCCAGAAGGGTGTTTTATTGGAGAAGTGCAACCCCCAAGGCTGCTGCTTTGACATAGAGGGAGGCAACTTAGGCCAAGAAGGCAATAATTGATCAGTAGTGTTCGTCCCAAAATTAGCGGTGGAAGAATAGTTCATGGACTGATTGTTGAATAGAGATTGCTGTGGTTGAGAGTCAGGATGATCAAATAAACTTTGTAAGACTGTTGAAGGGTACCCATAAGAAGAAGTACTTGAACCCACCGGAAAGCCGGCGGATAATCCTTGGCAAGTCACTGTACAATTGCCGGAGCTACTCTCTGTGTCCAAAGAAAAGTCTTGATTTATAGACTTAAAAGCTGCAGTACTGATGGATAAATCTTGATCTCCTCCACCGGAGAAACTCTTGGGGTTCCAATTCTTTTGGATTTGTGAAGAATCTACCCTTCTTTCTTCTTGGTAATTCAACCTTGAATTCATGTCTTCTTGCAGCATGGAATTATAATTGCTCTCAGCTCTCCCACTACCCCGGCTGCATAAAGATAAGATAAAAGAATTAATATGATTGCCATAGAATTTTTTTAAAAAATAAATAAATAAATTCCTAGATAATTAAAATCTCAGTTGATCACATATATATTTGACTTCTTTCAAATGAAAAAAAAAAAAAAAAAGGTGTACAATTACTCAACTTTTTATCCCTAAGTGAAACCTTACTGTAAGATCTTCTAGGATTTGGACTAACCATGTTAGAAAATTTTAATTTATATTCGAAAAATCTAACACCATAATAATTAATTATCATGACAGCTTGTGATACTGATCTAGATATAGCAAATTAAGCACCAAACTTACAGCAAATTAGCTGCTTGGTTCCAATCCGATGATGTTGTTGACGATGATGAAAAGCCGAAACCCATCATTTGCAAGGTGGAATCAATCAAGATGCTACTGCTTCCAGTGGCTGAATCAGCCTGCTGAGGCTTCTGCACATCTTGGAAAACCATGGAGTTATGGTCAGAAACTGAGTTCGTCTCCTCCTGATCATCACATGCCGACGACCTTCCTCCCTTCATGTCCACCATATCCGACCAAGCATACCCCCCCGTGTCATTAAGTGCCATGGAACACGGCGATGTGGTCCCCCCGAACGGGCTTCTCGATGCACTCATCCACCAATTCCCCCCGCAAACTCCGGTCTGAAATTCCTCTGCCATGGCTTGAAAAAAGGAACAACTGGGTACTATGGTAAGCCGTAAGCGTTAAATGTGTCTGTGTCTCGGTGAAGGATATCGAAATTCTTTTGTGGGGGTGTGATTTATATATGAAACGGTTGGATGGGGTACGGACCGTGGAGATTTAATTACCGGAATCCGGTTGACATTTCGATGAGATGATTGGACAAATGAGAGAAAGCATTTTGAATCGAATTCTCTTTTCTTTTTGGCTTTATTTTATTTTTATTTTTATTTTTTAAAATGCTACATGTTTTTTTTAGTGTTTTTCTTGTATCTTCCTAATTGTAACGTAACTTTCAAAATTATCGTTCTATTTGAAATTATTATTATTAACTTTTAATTCATCGGTAATTTTAAAAATTACATAACAATTAAGAAGACACTAAAAAAATACTAGAAGAACACTTAATATTTTTTTTTTTTTTTTTTTATTAGAGTAACATTTTTCTTTTTAATAAGATAAATTCGAAATAATGACTTACGTTTCACTAGAATGATATTTTTCCTTTCTCTTTCATAGTACTTTTTTGTTAATATAATTTTTTTTTTTTTTTTTTTTTGGGGGTGGGGGGAAATTCTTGTTCCTTATTTATAAAGGGATATGGTATAATGATGATGGTGTTTCATCTGACTGCCAAGTCATTGTTTTGGACGAATAACGCACCTCCTTTTTTATTTTATTTTATCATCGAACGGATGGAATTCTCTGTTGATTATTATAATGTAAAGCGTTGGATAAACGTGAATATTTAGGACCATTTGGTACTTGATGGTCCAAATGTATGATTGTAGAAGGGTATGTGGCAGTAGTAGGTTACGTTTCTATATTCTAATCGTGGGACCCCCCTCCACGCGGGGATACAAGCGCGTGCTGCCCACTTGAATTGATATTGGAATGCAACCCAAAAATAACTAGCTAGGAACATATATCTCAGTAGTAGGTAAAATAGTTAATTGAAAAAATACACATTTTATTTTTACTATATATATATTTTTTTTCATATGCATTATTTATTTTACAATCAATTTTATTTAAATATTATTTTTAATCTCTTTTATTATTTGCAATCAAATTCTCATACTCATCTCAAATCCCACTTCTTACAAAGCAACAAGAACAAAGAAAACAAAGAGCAATTAATCATCCCTCTAAAGCACACGTCAATAGCAATATTATTCAAACGTTACTATTTTGTGAATATATTTGAACAGTGAAATTCTGCATTTAGTAATGTTTTCCAAAAACATAACTAATTGGACCTTCTTTTTTTTTTTTTTTTTGTAGTGTTTGGGAGTAGAGGCAGATGATTTCCAGGTTAAGAACAAAATAATAATAATAAAATAAAACTTGAATATTCTGCTACAATGAATTGCAAGATGTTGCTATTCATAATTCAAAAAAAAAAAAGATGTTGCTATTCACTATAGCAAAACATGCATTTTAGCTCTCCTAGAGCTAATTTGTTAGAGATGAAAATGGATTAATAACATAATAATAAGTAAATGTAGTTATTATGAGCCCTTGAGCCTTTTAATTATTCTGTTGGAGTTGCTCTAATATGGCCAAACACAATGTAGAGCTCAGCACATCGAAATGAGTTTTATCTCCTTATAATTATAAATTATTGCTCATTATAATTATTTACCCAAGAGAAAAATGTTCTTATAAGAAGAAAATTTTGGACAAAACATAATCAATTTGATGAGCATTGGTTGGAGTTTCACATTTATGGGTGGTTAAGCCACTCCCTCTTCAATTTTGAAGATGTTCGAATGAATCAACCCTATAGACTAAAGGGGTTGTTCACTCACCCTGTTATTTTATATTCAATTAATGGTGGTCAAACTACTTCTATACCTTGTGGGAGTGATTTGATCATTCCCTCTTTTATTTCACCAATGGTCGTATTACCCCCACAAACTGTGGGAGACATCACATATCTAATCTTTAGGAGTGGACAAACCATCCCTGGAAGCTTTGAGATGACTCAATTACCACCTTGTTCTATTTTGGGAATAGCCAAATCACTTCAACAACATTTGAGTCGAGTAGTTTGCTCACCCCCTATTCCATATTTGAGGGTTGCCAAATTAACTACCTTCACATGCTATGGAGTTGGTTTAGGCACTTTCTAATCTCTTTCGGGGGTGGCCAAACCACTCTCTATAAATAGAGGGTGGTTTGGCCATCCCTTATTCTATATTCACAGGTTATTAAACCATCCCCACAGGTTGTGAGAGTATCCCCCACCTCCAGGTTCTAGGGGTGATTCCATCACCTTTGTTTTATTTTGATGGTGGCTAAACCACCCGTCAATAGAATTTTAGGGCTATTGTCACAATAGGGTCCCAAATTCTTTTTTTTTTTTTTTTTCATCTTTCAAAGGGGAATGAATGGAATAAAGAAGAGAAGAGGAATGAAGAAAGTGTTTCAATCGTCTTATTGTTCCTAAAGCTCTGGACCTCAAAGGCCCTATCACGATAGGCGTTTGATCGATCATGAGAAACTACCATGGAGATAAGGGTTTCCCTGATGTGCCCCGAAGGTGGATATGATGAAAGCTTTCAACTCTTCATTCCATGGAGTATACTCATTGTAAACTTGGCAGTAAATAGGAAGGCCAATGATTAATAGGAAAAATGATCTCAAATACTAATCACAACAAAATTGGAGCCTTGTATATATATATATATATATGGTGCATAAATGGCATCCATATTTCTTTGTTTGCTAACGTGTGAAATACCAACAAAAAATATAACTGATGTCTTAGGCAACAATAATAGAAGGGGGAAAAAAAGGTTGAAAGGAACACTAGAGTTGGACCAATGGAATGCAATAAGCATGCCCCTCTAACACCAAGAAATTGGCAAATTGGATAGTGGATATGGTTCAAAGTTATATGGCATATATATATGGTTCAAATTAAGTTCCTAACATGCACGCAAGACTCTTATTATTATTATTATTATTATTATTTTAATAAAAAATGGTAGGTTGGAGAGATCAATTATAGCTATCTTATCTGTGCGTAACCATAGTAGTATCTATCAGCTAAGAGTTGCACATGAGGCACCTAATCATAGTAGTATCTATCCGCTAAGAGCTACACATGAGGGGTCTAGACAGTAAGAACTGCAGGCATCAATGAAAACCAAGGTGGTTAATAGTATATTAATTAATAGGCATATGTGTAGATTATATTATTTATTGCGGATATTTGAACCCAAGTCCTAGTACATGCCTAATCACTTAAGGAATTTTTTTAGGCCATTGAACCATGCCATCACCCTTGATGGTAGCAAAAATGAAGATATTTGTTTTGTTTTTGGGGTTTTTTTTTTTTTGGTCATTTATGTTGTAAGAGGAACAAATAGATCGACATCGACATTTTCCAATCCAAAGAGGTTGGGGAAAAATGAAGACGACAACAAAACATGCCAATAGGTGGGGCCTAGTCCAATAGCTAGCGCAGTTGACTAGATGATTAGCTGCCTAATTTTTTCTGCAAAAGCATTGTGAATTTTCCAAATCAGGATATCTCATCTCTAAAACCCCAAAATACAACAAAATTTGCCGATGCTTGTGGCGATCGATGAACGACAAAAGTTGTTGACTTCTCTGTGTGCAAAATCCCTCTCATTTTCCATGTTTGATTTGTAGGCCCTTGCTTGTATAAGCTGCTTCTGACTTTTAAACTATCTTATATGTGTGAAACAGTATAACGTATGTATATGTTCTTTGGGGTCAGAGAAATGCATGCTAAATTGTTTCAAACCAGAAAAAGAGGTTTCAGGTACATTATCTTGGAGATTAATTATGTTTTGGGTTCGATCTGAAGTGAAATCATGCTCCATATCATCATTCACTCATTTTCGTATAATGAATGAATAAATTCACCATTGAATTTGTGTGAGACTTATAGGAGTTTGCAAATTCAACGGTGAATCAATAAGATTTGCAAAAATATATAGATGACTGAGAAAATAATTTATAACATGCCTCTAGCAAATAATACTACTCTTGCTGAAAAAAAAAAATGTATATTTCACTTGACTTAATATTTTATGTGCAAAGTCAAAGTCAAGTTAGGTTAGATCCACGAATTACTTGTTAATTTCCTTGAAAATGTAAGGAAAACGACTTGTTTTTTTAATAATATTACAAAGCTCACTTGACTCTAATATTCCAATTCGCCAAAGTCGACTTGTGTTTTTCAACCTTACGGATTTTTGTCAGCAACCTAGCTAGCTATGCGTCGAATATATCGGTTATGTGTATTAATCATATTAAAGTTTGGGTCAATTTTACTTCCCCAAGTATCATCACTTTGGTATTTGTACCTCCACCTTCATCTTTCTTAAGTTTTTTTTTTTTTTTTTTAAGTTGTAAAGTTGAGTTGGCATTAGAACCCCCAACAAAGTTTTGGGGGGAGGAGGGGAATACTTTACTCCCCAAGAGCATTTTGGGGCAAAAAAATTAAGGTGTAGCACAAGTGATGTAAGTTCCATATATCCGGAAATTGGATAAAAAAGGAAGTTTAAATGACATTTAATTTTAAATTCAATTGTGAATTTAACCATTTTGATTTTTTTTTAAATGCCCCATCACATTTTTTCTTTAAAAAAAAAAAACATCCGAAAAAATCCGAAAAAGCAAAAAAAATGTATAAATATATGCTGGGTGGCCAAACCACCCAATAGGTGGTGGCTGGCCACCCTGTTTGGATTTTTTTTTTTTTAAAAAAAAAAAAGTGATGAGGGCATTTTGGGAATAAAAAGGCCAAATTGGTTAAATTGTCACAATTTGAAAGTTTGGGGGGGTTAAGTGTCACTTTTTAAACTTTGGAGGTAAAAGTGCAAATTGATGGATACTTCAGGGAGGTAAAGTGTAATTTCCCCTAAAAAAAATTAATGGATTGGAGGGTGCTAAGCGTGATTCGAGTTTCACTTTTTAGACTTTGAAAATATAAATAAAAAATAATAATATTTCAAAGAATAAAATATATTTTT
The DNA here is from genome assembly GCA_013348765.1 of Carpinus viminea. Classification (NCBI taxonomy): domain Eukaryota; kingdom Viridiplantae; phylum Streptophyta; class Magnoliopsida; order Fagales; family Betulaceae; genus Carpinus; species Carpinus viminea. The sequence goes on from CP054667.1 coordinate 64,944,692, forward strand.
CCATAAAGTTGTAAATCTTAGTTGATTTTTGGTGATTCATTGTATCAATATGGACCACCACCTACTATCCATTATGTTTCCAAGGTCTAAGAGCATTCATATATTTAGCTAAACTTTAGCTAAAGAGCATATATATATATATTTAGCTACCAATTTTTTTTCAAAACATTTACATCTAAGTCAAGCATTTTAGCTATAAAATCTTCATTATTCCATTTAAAAAATATATTTTTTAAGTAGTTTCATCATTCTCAAAAAGAGAGAATTATTTTTTTTCATTATTCCATTTAAAATATATTTTTTTAAGTACTTTCATCATTCTCAAAGAAGAGAGAATTATTCTTTATTAATACAAATTATGCATCGTAAGCTACAAATTATGCATTGTTAACTCAACAAATTCGCTGATCGAACCTAGCGGTGAGTGCTCTAATTAGGTGAATGATCAAACCTAGCCAAGATTTCTCTTTTCTTTTTTAATTTTTTTTTTTTTAAAAAGCTATATATTGACAATCACTTTTGGTTTTTTTCTTTTTTCAATTAAATTGAGAAATGGGTACAGGAATATAGACAGTCAACTTGACTTTGCCATAAAAGTTTTATGTTGATGAAAACATAAGCCATCGAGCAAAAGATTGTTGTGGTTCAATCTTATTTGTCTTTTTTCGGAATAGTCATTACCAAACCAGTTAGTCAAAAAAAAAAAAAAATGTATGCTCATTTATTGGCAAATGTTCACAAAGGATAAAACACTGACACTTAATTTATCACATAAACTCCTATATGTTTTACAGATTTTATTCATGAATATATTACAATAAAATATTATACTAATTTAATAGACTTAATTAAAACTATTTATTCTTCTGACCCAATAGCAATATCATATATATATATATATACACATATATATAATTTTTATTTTTATTTTTTTAAGAAAAAAAAAAGGTTGAGCTTCATTATTCGGGTTCAACTTTTCAATCGGCCAATGCTTTTAAGAGAGGGAGAGGGCAGAAACGTCATGCTCTTACGACCAATGTGCAAAAGAGATGAGTCAACGTAGGACCCACACAGCACGCGCGCGTGGGAGGCACGTTGGACCCCCATAGCTGCGCAAGAGTCAAAGGGCGAGTGTGACATGTTCTTTCTCCAAATCATTTGGCGTAGCAGAGACGTACGCATCTTCTTCTTGCATTCTCAGCCGTCCATGACCTAGTGGGGCCAGATGCTGACATGGAAGGCTGAGATTCAACTGGACCTTTGAAAGGACAACCTCCTTTTGGAATTTAAAACCCCCCAACCTCAAAATAAATAAATAAAAAGCTAAAAAAAAAAGAAGAAAAAAACAAAATGGGAAGAAATTTTCTGCAGTCTACTTTGGATTTTTGTTACATTTTCCAAATTCAACGACTCAATGATAATAAAGGGTGACCAATTCATGTTTTTATCAACATATATATTCAAGCTCTTCAACAAAGACTTGAATTCAAATTTCTTATGCCGCATCCAAGTGGATTAACATATTCATTTCAACTATCAAGATGAGAATGTTTATTTCATGATTTAGATTAAATTTTATAAATTCTAAAATCTATACACGTCCCTAAATATATAAATTTTTCCTCAGCTATAAAATTTATATTTAGGCGCAATATTTGGTGTTATTTTGAAATTTTCAAATGGTATCTTTCAACTTCTTATTTTACAGAACATATATAGTTCTGCAATATCTTTTGCTCCCCTGCATAATGAATTATGCTTTGTCATTCACTGTTCTGAATATTTTTCTAAATAAATAAAGTATGTAACATCTAATTAAGCCCGTCATGAACATCTTTTCAATAAAGTACCATTGAAAATCATGTTTTTATTTCATAATTATCCTATAATATTAACGTAACTTTATATTTTGTATGTAACAACATATTAGAGTGTTCTATATATGTTTTGGTTAATTAGTGACTAAATTTAAAATAATGCTATTTAGTAGATTATATACAACTATGATAATATGGCAGTAAAAATTAACTTTTGAATCTATAAAAAAGTTTGTAAAAATAAAAATCAATGACTTATATTATTTATAGCCGTATCATTATAAATTTATAGTTGTATATTATATGAAAATCGTATGATAATCTATTAAATATTTTATTATATATATTTTTCAATTTCTGTATAGTGGCTACCTAACTAATTAAGACAGACTTAATTACACTTTTAGTATTTGAAGCTAGCAAAGACACCCAAGTGGCAAGTGGTCGCTTTCTCTCTTACTGTCGACCGAAAAAACGGAGATTAGGTCACCCCTTGGATTATCTCCTTGTCTTCTTATGCTGTCAGAATGTTCCTTCTTGGCAAAAATGACCTCTTTGGTCCCTAACCCCGCCCCCGTGTCATGTCTTTTGACCCCCTACCGTAACCCACGAGTTGTTCAAGAACGTCATTATGTTAAATATCCACATCAATCTAGAGCTGATAAAAACGTTTCGCCCTTAAAAACTACCTGACCGACGTCTACGGCGATACACTTAATTAATATTGACTTGATAGTGGTTTTATTTATTTATTAATATTCCATAACTTAACATTATGTCCGTATATAATATCAAAACATTTTAATCATTTTATACGTCTTCAAACTCTTTTATTTATTTATTAATATTCCATAAATTAACATTATATCTGTATAATATCAAAACATTTTAATCATTTTATACATCCTCAAACTCGTTTGTGACTCAATTACAAAACTACGACCCCGTTTAAGCCATATATATGGGACATTAATTAGGAGTAGGTCCCCTCCTCCTGTTGATTCCTTCAAGATAAATTTTGACACTGCTATAAGGAAGTAGTTCTCCTCTCAGGTAGCAGTATGTAGGGAACTCCAAGGGGCTCATCATCAAAGCAATCTCCCGGATCAGTCCTCCATGTGATGCTAACTATGAAGAGGCTCTGGCTGCCCAGCTTGCACTTCTCTGGCAGTTACTTTGAAGCTAAAAAACTTCTCCTTAGAAGGTGACTCAGTTGTGATCATAGCAGTTCTATAGACTCCAGCTCTCTCACAAGATTGGCACATTAATTCAATCATAGCCTCCACTTTATCCACGCTTCCGCTTCTTTGGGTAGTTAGGAAAGTTCACAAAAGTGTAAACTTAATCGCCTATCATGTAGCATTTTGGATTGCGGCAAGAGTCTTCTCGGGCTGCATTCCTACTTATTTTGCTTCCCCTCCTTCTTAACCCATTTGTAATGGAAAAGATCCATCTTCTTTGATTGACTCTACTTGTAAAACTTTTGGTTCCTTGGTTTGTTAATGCACTGTTGTTACCCAAAAAAAAAAATTAGGAGTACAACGCAAACAAATGTTTTCTCACAAACCCCGGCCACCTGCATCTACCTATAATGTTTGCTTTCGCGACAATGACAGGGCGTAACATCTGATCATTTAGGATACAAATACAATCCCATTTCGAAGCTGCAGGTTTATAGAACATTATATAATTAACAAAAGCAAGCTATTAATTAAAGAGCTGCTTGGGAGATTGCTACGTACAAGTACAGCTATACGTAGAGGGTACGTACGTACGACTGTACAAGCTAGTAGCTACGCTGTATGTTGACGTCATCCTTATGCAATATTGAGGTGTGCAAGAGGACAAAATGGAAACACCCAGTTAGGGTTTCGACAGGGTTCGACACAAAAGAGAGTAACAACAGTGATCACGTGGCAGTCTGGAACACGTGCAGGTGACCCACAAGGCACAAGCTGTTTGTTTCAGAAAGAAAAAGAGAGTGAGAAAACAAAAAAAAAGGACAAAGGGAAAGGAGTTTGTGGCCATGGGTTGACCATGTGTGGTTTGCATATATTTTGGAATGTAAAATTGTACATGTGAATCCGGCGTGCGAGCATTGGCATCTTAGTCAACCCCAAACTCAGTAAAACGTGCACCATAGAGAGCCGCCCACTATTTTCTTATCATTTTCCTAGCCATACAAAAGTATATACAATTATATAATCTTATGTGTATATATTTATATATATATATATAATATATGCAAGTGATTGGTGAGGAATTAAAGAACGGTATGTTTCGGGTAGGTGTACGTGCTTTTTCCTCGAAATGTTCATCAAAGGCAGGAAAAATCATTTTTATTTGTCGTGGTGGCTGGTGATATGGTTAAAGAAATTACGAGCGTCCACACTCAATGAATTTTTTTAACATTTTCTTTAACCTTTACTTTTTTTTTTTGGTCTATTTTAATGAATCGCTCTGGAAAAACACTACTTCTATTCTTCTTTATGTGGAAATTTATTATATAATTAATAATATATTAAGAGAAAGTAAAAGAGCGGAAACAGAAAGAGAAGGAGACAGATGATGACTGTAATTAGGACTACATCTTGAGTCTTGACTATTAAAATATGATAAGATTGTATTACAGTAAATAGTATTTATAAAGAGATTTAGATAGGATGGTGTAGTGACTTAAATAATGGAAAATGCTATGAGTTCTTTTTCTAATGTTTTTCTAGTATTCTCTCAATCTTACGTAAAACATAACTTAAGAAAAAAATAAAATTGTAGTGGCTTCCCCACCACCTTTTTTTTTTAGGTATTAGCACCAAATTTAAGGTATTAGCACCAAAATTGAAGCATTAGCACTAAATTTAAGATGATCAAATCCATTTTGGGTGATACCATCCCTAAATGATTAACCTTTCATCCTTAGATTTTAGTTTTGAATCCAAAAACAAGTTTTAAAGCATTAGAAACTAAATATTAACTCATAAAAATTAATCTATTGGCAAAAAAAGGTACTACAATTTTATTTTTTTCTTAAATCATGTTCTATGTGAGACTAGGAGAACGTTAGGAGAATACTATAAAGAGAACCCTAGCAAACCCTTTAAATAATTAACTAACTATAAGTAACTTAGTTAAGGGAGTTAATTTGGGCATTAGATCACTACAGGTACAAGTTGGACAATTTGAACAGAGACGCTAGGTTAAGCAGACGTATGCTCCTATTTTTTGTGCGGACGTACACGAGAACACTAGACGTACACTGGCATTCTATCTTAAAACACCGGTCGCATAGATGGAGAGGAAAATTAAGACATTGTCTTTTAAAATTTGAAAATAATGTCTCTTTATAAAGAGATATTAGCGCGTCTAATGTGAATGATCTAATAGTTCATGCATCTGAATTTTCGAGTAGGAATTTAAGAAAGAGTCAATATGGATAAGAATTATGTCCCCACAGGATGTCATCAAGTGTTATATATATTTGATTTGATGTTATTTTGAAATCAAATATCATAGTTTCTACGCGTACCAAATTTATTAACAATATAAGCATATGCAAGATGTTGATATTTATCCGTATGTGGGGAAGAATGTCAACCCCCAATTCACAATTTTGTGTAAAGAGTTGGAAAATTGTTAATTAGTTCGTTTAAGAATAATTACCACCAATAATCATAGGATTTTAGGTGTACTCAATCATGCATGTGTAATCAAGTTTATTATCCAAGTTAATTAGATCATGTAGGCACAGGTAAATTTGATTGTTTGGTGGTTTGCATTATAAGTTTCACTGAATTGTTATGTCAATTTATAAATTTATAATAAAAATTATAAATATTTAATTTAAAATTATTTTAAAGATTCTTTAAAAACAATCATGATTACCGGGTTCTAAAGTCCGTCATCTAAATTGAAAACCCAATGCGCCACATAAAGGCTACAATGGGTGCATATTTTAATGGGAAGATGATCATCAAACGGGATATTGGTGACAGACTTTGATAAATATGTATTGTTATTTTGTGTTATATATATATATATATATATATATATATATATATATATCTTGTTAATGATGTGAAATCCTTTCAAGAAAAGGTGATTTTGTGATTAATGTCTCTATGTCGTAAACCCCACATAAACGACTTCTCCGCAAAAATCGGGCACTAATTGAATGAGAACTCGAATAGACAATCTCATAGTATTAATCAGACGACTAGTAAGCATATTTTGCATATGTGTATTGTGTGGATTGACATGCTCAATTATGAAATGATTACAGAGAAAATGAGACCTCTAAACTTGTTAATAGGTTGCTTTTTCCTGCCGTCCTACCTAAGACTCTATCATTTAACATTAATTATTAATGTCTAGCTAGGTCTGTGTCGTTGGTTACTACTCCTTCTAATCCTTTTAGTTCTTACCTAACACCATCTCGATCTCTCCCCAATTTATTAAATTAGGGTTTTGTTTCCTCTCAAAATTGACTTCTACAACTTGATTTGATTTGATTTTTTTTTTTTCAGCATTCACTCAAAAGAGCTCCAAAAATTCCGAAGGGTGACGTGTCATTAATCATTGGCTTTGTGGACTCGTGAAATGTCACCAAATTAGTCTTCCCTGTGGTGGAGTTGACATGATAATTGACTTGCGTTGATGAAAACATTCTTTTAGGCCTCACCGGCCCCACGTTTCTGAACCCTAAAAATTCTTAGAAGATAGGTTTAAGACATTGATTGAAATATGGGCCATTCCATGTCTCATGTCCTTCACACGTATCTTTCATTATTTAATTCTCTTTCTGATCTGTAATTAGAAGACTCTTGGATTTTCTTTAATTTGTCTTATATTAATCCATTTGAAATCTTTTTTTCTTTTTTCTTTTGATTCATTCTCTATATTTAGAGGTCTACCATCTTGTTTAATTGTGGTATTTGGTATTTTCGGCTTCAGTTTTTTGATTTTGTTATTTGTTTCGTCTCACTTATCAATCTCAATGCGAGAGTATAGGGCGGATTCTATCTACTTGGGCAATTTTGACGGTCTAAACACATGTCCAAACAAATAAAACTCACCTGATCAACTCTGCTTAATTAATTATAAACTAGCTCACCCCTAATCCTTGCAAAAAAATAAATTAATAGGTCCCAAATTAAAGTCTAATCCCAACATCGATCCTTAGACTGTGTCTTGTTTTAAGAACCATGAGTGAATAAACCTGTCACATATTGGTTTTTACTACAGTTTATAATATTGTTGGACTTTATCTACTAGCTAGTTCATGAGATTACTGCTTTATTAGGGAACCAACATTTTCAGATGCGCCATTATATATATTGATGTCGAATTCTAATTTCACTAAGATATATATATATATATATATAGGTCCTCCCTATACCCTTGGTGGCTAGGTGACGGGTCCTATTTCATGGCATTGTTATTACATCATAGAAGAACAATTTTTCAGATGGGTCAATTTAATTTTAATTGATCAAAGGACTTTGAAAAGCCATGGACTGAGGGAAGTTAAATAAGTTAGTATTTGTTCTAGCTTTCATGATGGTAAAGTGGAGGTGAGAGATGGGTTGGACCTACTCTTTCTACCTCTTTTCTACACTGTCATTATTGCTGACGAAAGAATTTATCCCCCTGGCCTCTTCCCTTATCTAAGGTCACTTCCCTGAAGTCAAATTCTAGGAAAGAGTACTAAGCACAATGTTTTTACCACAATATCTTAGTGACCATGTGAGGATGCCTTTGAGGGTAGGGACGACAATTCGTATTTGCATGTCTACTTGTATAAGTTAACCATAATTCGACTTATTTAATTAAACTAGTGGATTAGACCCCTTAATCTTAATCCGTTAATTTTGTGTCGAGTTTGTAAGTGTCAAGTTCGGGTCGTACTAAGACATGAGCATAAGATTGCATAGGTCAAACCTCTTAATCTAGACCCACTAATTTTGTTTTAAGTTCGCAGGTCATGTCAAAAATTGGGAGTTCTTACTCTAAGACCTCTCGGATAAGGTTTTTCTTAATCCCATTCAATCAACTTTTGTGACTTCTACCCTCCACGCCAACTTCACTGGGATACGCATGCATCATGCACTTGCTTTGGTGAAGAAGTTGGGATGGGTAAGTAACTTGCCCTAGATGATAATACAAACAAACACAAAACAAACATCAAGGAGCATCACATGCAACAGCTTTTGTATTATATATACTAGTTCGGAGACAATTAACAATGGCAAACACGATTAGATAATCCTGTCACATACGATATGCCTGTTTAAGTCAAACATTATATATTCCAGACAACCCTAATGATCCTATAAGGTCAATATTGCTTTCGTCCAAGAAATACTACATTCCAAAAGTCCACCAAAGGAAGGTTAAACTGCTCCTGCAAAGGTTTAGTTGACAATTAATCTGATCAAGCTTTTTTTTTTTTTTTAGTAAATTAATTTGTTAAGTTTATTTTTAATTCCCTTCATTCTTGGAATTTTCCAAACATTATGTGTGAAGGAAAAGGATGTGCGAAAGGAGACACTACACATATGTACAAGGGTTGGTTGGCTTTTGTTCCTGTGCCCTAGCGTTTTCTTCTGTATTCTCTGCATATCCCGTGTAATAAACTTGTTTTTTAGTTGAACTATGATAGAATTAAAGATTTGGTCAAATTATTATAATAGAATAAGAGATTCGACTTTATGTTTTTTTAATATGGCAAGAACCCTACTTTTCTCATAAGAGACTAATTAAAATCTCGTTGACACAAGTAGTTTGGCTTTTTTCTTGATTTTGTTGAATTTGATTTGATAGTTTATTGGTGACGTAAGATTAACCTAATAATCTTGTAAGTACTGATCAATACGAAGAACTAATTAACCAGCATTAATATTTGTCAATACAGGAGGGTCTAAAAGTCTTGATAACTTAGACTTACTTCTTTCACGAAGATTCGAGGAGTTTTCCGTGTGTTCAAAGTAATAAAGGAGAATAAAATAGGGGTCAAGGGTGATGTTGACTATTTGATAATTAATTCATTTTTTTTTTCTTTGTGTGTTGAATGATCACATATATTAAAAATTAAGCTTATAAGAAAGATTGAATTGAATAATTTAATTAATATTTTAATATTTGTTCTCATGTATAAGCTTAAACTTTCCTTCAATAAGTAAGGTCCAACGCCTAGAATACTTAACTAAAATGAGGGATAAACTATATGTGGAGTTCTTAGGATTCAAAATCAAGACCTTTAATTAATCTGATCTTATGTTAAATCACACTTATCATAAAAACTCAAGCTTATAGGAAATAGTGAATTCATTCATTTAATTAATACTTTAACACTCTTTCTCGCCTATTCACTCAATAAGTAAGATTCAAAACGTAGAATACTTAAATAAATTGAGGAGTACTTCAAGAACATTATGTTAAACCAATTGAGCCCAACTCGAATTGGACCGCAAGCATTCTCCCCCAATTAATACAATGGCATGGACTCCAAAGAAATATTTGCCTGCCTCACTCAAGCCCTTAAAACAAGCAAAAACACAACCCACCAAAAAAATGAAACCTTTGGCCCATTGGGTAGACTCACAAATGTTAAAATGGGCTGCAATTAAAACGATATCGTTTTCGATCAATAAAAATCTCCACCCCTCTAATCTGAAATCTCCTCCATATCCCCCCACGCAGCTATCTTTTATTTCCCATTTCCCCTCAATCCTCCAATGGCAATGTTTAGTCTCTCTCTCGTCTCTAAACCCCTAACCCCTATCTCCCTCCCCAAAGCCTCAACACCCACTCTCGCTCTCACTCCCACGACTTGTCTCAGCTTCCGCTACACTAGCCCGCACTTGAACCCCGCCGCCGCCAAATCTCGGCCGTTTGTAAGAGCAGCAGCTGTTGATGGGGATTACTCGGCCAAGAGAAGCAGTGGTAGTAGCAGTGGCGAGCCCAGGGAGACCATCATGCTCCCGGGTTGCGACTACAACCACTGGCTGATCGTGATGGAGTTCCCCAAGGACCCTGCGCCCACCAGGGAGCAGATGATTGACACTTACCTCAACACTCTCGCCACTGTGCTGGGCAGGTCTGTTCGCTTTTGTTTTGTTTTGTTTTTTTTTTTGTTGTTTATTTTGTGTTTCTGCGTTTGGTTGCTGAGAAAGCGGAGTTTTATGGGTTGGGTTGAGGTTAGGTTCGGATTTTTTGGTGGGAACAGATTGGTGCTCTTTCTATGCGACTAAAATGTAATATATGAGAAGAAGTTACATTGAGTATGTAATTTTAGGGAGAAAGGTGTACTAAAATGATGAATGATTGGATAAAGGACTGGATTTTGTTTGCAAGTGATGATTTTGAAGGTAATTTACGGTTAGGAAATGAATTTTATAGTTTGTAATGTGGAGAGGTATGTATGTTGTTCTTTTTTTTTTTTAATAATTGTTATTGCTCTTGGTAGCAAGTAATTGTCTTGGTAATGGATGGGTTTGGAAAATCAATATGGGTTAGTGATTATGTGTTTCGCCTTGGTGATGCTTGGTTAAGCTGAAATAGGGCATTTGATGTTTATTTGAAGGCTCCCTTGCTAATGCAGGAATCTAAGTATCCCAATATTTCCCATGACATTAATTGGTGGATGCTATATCTTTGGGTTCCGCAAGTTTAGAACTCCAAATGTAATCTAATTCTCTGCTATCCTACATAGACTTGAATTGTTTGGTTAATCGTTCTATAATTATCACAGTTGCTTTCCTAATCCTAAATCCCATCAATTTGGGTTTTCCTTTGGAAGAAAGATTTCTTAAATTGCTAACCGTACAGTGCCTCATTTAGAGAAATGCTCTAATTATGTGGTTCATTGGTTTTCCATTTCTTGTTATGACTACTATGATATTATTTTCCCTCTAGTTTAAGATTATCCCGTCATTACATTCAGATGCACAACTTGAGTGGGGCTTCTGTAAATAATTATATTCTATTATTGTTAGTGATTTTGAACCTGTAGCTATATGGTTGGGATCTTTTCTACTACTATTGTTTTATTAATATGGCATTTTGTTCACGTGTCAGCATGGAAGAAGCAAAGAAGAATATGTACGCTTTCAGTACCACCACCTACACTGGATTCCAGTGCACAGTTGATGAAGAAACATCTGAGAAATTCAAGGGTAGATTGCAATGTCAAGCACTTCTCTTGTTAAATTATATGGTTTTCTTTATTTGCATTCTTCTTCTAATACATGTTCATGTGCATCGTTGTAGGATTGCCTGGGGTTCTCTGGGTATTGCCAGACTCATATATAGACGTCAAAAATAAAGACTATGGAGGTGATTGATATGCTTTATTTCTGAATTGAGAAATAGTTTGCTTTACACGTACATATCCCAATGATGTCATGATAATTTCTATTATCTTTTATTAACTTATGTTTCTTCTTCTTTAGGGGATAAGTACATCAATGGAGAGATAATTCCCTGCAAGTACCCTACTTATCAACCAAAACAACGCAGTGGATCAAAATATGAAAGTAGAAGGTACGAGAGACGAAGGGATGGCCCCCCTCCTGATAAGAGAAGACCTAGACAAGAGGCAACTACTTCAGACTCTGGCCCGGCCTCTGGTTGAGGTAGTGGGCTTTTCATGCCATACTATGCCTTTCTTTCAACGATTCAGTACTTTCTCTCTCTCTCTCTCTCTCTTATATATTGCTGAATGAGCTATCAGATTTTACTTGCCTGTAAAAATTTTACCTGCATAGAAGTTTATTTCAATACTTGATGTTGATGCGCTCCCCACATGTAATATAGCTATTGCACAGAATTGTCTTTAGTTTTTCTTCCACTGCTTAGTTTTGAAATTCCTATCATGATTATCAGTTTGTAACTTGTTTTGTTTGATACAATTACTATTGCAGGTTTTTCAAGTTTGATCTTAAAGTTCTTAGTCTGATGGGAGTTGCTCTGCATCATTCTTCAATATGTTTCTGTGAACAATACTGGCATGGGTAGTTTAGCATGAGGTCAGAAAAACCCGCTTATGAAGGGAGTTCAGTGAGATGCATTGTTCATGTATCTTTTGTCGGATCAACCAAGTAGTGTCATCTCAGGACTATCAAAAAAGGACTATGTAGTTTGATGTATGAATCGTACATAAAGGGGATTTTGAATTGATGAACCTATGGTTAATCTAGAATTACTTCTGGGCAACTATATGTGGTTGGAATTGTTTTCACATATCAATGTTCTTACCCTTTCTTCTATCTTATGATCTTATCAGCAGCATAAGCAATCCTTTGTGAAGTATCATTAATTATCTACTTTACAACAACGTGCATATTGGAATTGTTTGGGCCTCAACTCATCCTTTAAAAACTTGGCCAAGACCTGCCACCAAATTTGGTGAAGATCCATTCTTGCAGTGGTGTATTTTTTTTTAAAAAAAAAACCGTCTTGGGTAATTTCGGATGTATAATGGAGATGAGATCCTTCTATATTGTTTCCAGAGTTCTCTAATTACCTGCGGAGCCCGTTGATATGATCATTATATATCCAACGTTTTTTGATGCATTTTTGAACATTACTTGAATTGATTGTTCAAAACTCCGTGAAGAATTGAGTTGATTGCCTGAAGTCTTGAAATCCAGATTGGTTCCTTTGTTGTGCCAGTTCCTGTGTCTTTATTTCACTTGAAGCTTGTATACTTGTTTGAATCTTCGAGTCCTGCTATCAGTTTAAACATGGAACTGGCTAGCTTTGGATCTCCTATGTTAATTAAGTCCATTTTGTGGAGTACTAGGCTGGATTCCTTATTAGTTTATGGTGGATATGATGATTTTTCGTTGGGTTCTAGAGAGAGAGTGAGGATTCTCTGTCAGCTGATTTATGTATGGTAAGGGGACCACATTCGCATTCCTAAGTATTTGGGATTTTGGTGACAAACCTTTTACTCCCACATGCTTAAAAGTGATTGAAAGTAGGGGTGTAAATTTGTTTTAACTTGTTGGATTTAGGTAATGTGAGGCATAATTATAAAATTATATGAGTTAATCTTAATTTGGTACATTTAATTAAATGGGTCAAATCTCTCAATTATATCCCGTTAATTTCATGTTGAGTTGACAAATAATATAAAAAAACTGTCAGCTTTAAATATTACAAGTATATACAGGTTAATCTTAATTCAGCTTGTTTAACTAAACGGATTAGACTCTTTAATTTTAATTTGACAATTTTACGTTGAGTTTACGGGTTATGTAAAAAATTGTCGGCCTACATAAAAAATGAAGGATGTCCTTTCTCAAAGGCAAAATAAACATATTATCATTTTTTTTTATTTGGATAAATAAAAAGGCATTATTGCCCCTCCCCCCTTTCCCCCCATTTTGCATCTTCACATGTTAAAGAAATGTTTCTAAGAAGTAGTTCGGTTAAGACTATGTCTAATAAAACGGAGGTCACTAGTTCGAATTCTTATTATTCTTCTTACGCAGACATATGAAAAAATAAAATAAAATAAAAGAAATGTCACACCGTTAAGTTCACACTCTTAAATTTATGCTCACTCACGTGGCATGAAAATCAGAATTAGATCTTGAATTAACGGGTATGAATTTGAAGGTAATTTTCTCAAGTGATGTCAGGAAGAGTCACATATTTCTTCCTAGTTTATCCACCTTCTTAAGCAATATTTAAGGAAAAAGGTTAATCTTAGTAAGCGAAATTTCTGGGATTCTTTTCCAGTCACATCTCAATCCAATGTGGGATCGACTGCTCCCAAAAGTGTAACGTCTTCAATCAATATGACTTTGAATTGCTTGTCCACTCCTCACACTAAACCCAATGTTGTGGCCCACGACTCCTCTTTCTCTTCTGCTCGTCCATCACATTGCAACAAACTCTTCTCATAGGCTTGCTTTTTACTCAACTAAATAGCCAAAGCCAACCCACCATTTATTTACACAAAATATTTAACTAAAATAGAAGAAACTTATCTTGACCGTGCGCAGTTTTACTTCCCATGTCAGATAAGAATTGGATGGTTGGATTTGATGGACAGGCAGCCACATAAGAATTATGATGGATATATTATATATGCATGTTCAATTATACAGAAAGGTCCTTTATTTATTTATTTATTGGTAAGAGGATAAGGACTTATCATGTTCTACTTTTCTCCAAGGGCTTTGCTTTCTTCTGCTAACATTGAATCATGCATAGGTTAGTTGCTGCAGAAATTATCAGAGTTTGATTGATCATCGATCATGGCCTACTACAGCTCCAGCTATTTCGAGGATGATGATCATGTTGATCAGTACTATCCAAACCCATATCCCAGTAGCTATGATTCATCTCCATCTCTTGCCATAATGCCATATTCTAGCTATGAATCCAACAACAACAACCAATTCTTTGAGTACAACGCAGAGCCTTACTCTGCTTCTTACAGTCCTCAGAGCTATTCATCAATGTCGTACTACTCTTCCTTCACAATGGAGCCAAGGTTTCTGCAGCACACCCAGAATCCTGCTCAGACCCAATTTGTGATATCTTACTCTACTGTGGATCTCGGTGAGCCTGAATTTGAAGAAGTATGATCCAACCCCTTATGGTGGTGGGTATGATCTTGCTCAGACCTATGGCAAGCCGCTTCCACCTTCGGATGAGATCTGTTATCCTCGCGGTCGTTCTGCGCCGGCGGATCAAATTGCTATTGGGACTCCGTCTCTCACATTGCCTGGTGATCAGAAAGAGGAAACTGATCATGGGGAAGCACCAAAACCCGGCGTCAATGGAGGTCATGAAGAAGAGAAGCAGGTGTACGGTGTTCTTGGTGAAGGAAGCCAGGAAAATCATGGTGGTGATTATGACAAGCTGGTGCCGCAATATACTCCTAGTGGGTATGGCTTGGAAGCCATGGATCTTTGTGAAGGCTTGTTTGGTTATTGGCCTTGCTTGGCTCGAGAGAAAAGGAGATGCAGTGATCATGGTCAAGAAGAACATTGTGCAGATGAAGGAGGCAGCAGTACTGCAGATTATCTCTTTGGAAGTTCATATCCGTATGGGGAAAGAAGGCCAGGTGTTGGAGGAGGCTACGGAGATCCAAATTATGGCTACCAAATGCATTATCAGGAGCAGCCTCTTTACAGGCAGGTTGATTATGATTTATGAATGAAGATTTGCTAATTTGTTAATTTAAGAAACATTTGTATTTTCTTTTTTCTTTCCAAATAATTCGAAATTCTAAATTGTAACTCATAATTAAGTATGTTCAATAAGCCTCATTATTTTGCCTGACAAATTCATCATGGTACACTTTTTTCCTGTTATGTAAATGGGGCTAATCTAATACCAAGTGCACATTAGATTTGATTGCGATTCCTTTGATGATGCTCCCTAGTACATGAGCATCATCATTTTCTTAAACAACTCCACGATGTAAAATTGTGATGAGTATCTAAGGCACTTGAATCTTTACATACACACATCAAGAGGGGGAGGGTCCATGGGGGTACTTACGGAACCTAATGTGTTTTGGTTAAAAACCAGGGAAGCTATCCAAAAGACATGAGTTTTGAATAGGATATCCCCTCCACGAGTTTGGCCTTATGATAGATACGGATTTAAGATGTTATCCGTCTAAATTCAATAAAAGTGTCAATTGGCATTTTTTTTTTTCATTTAAAACAAGTAAGAATTTTCCACGTGTCATCATGATATATATGCAACTTGTAAAAAAATAAATAAATAGAGGAAGAGACTTAAAAAAATAAAAAATAAAAAACGAACTAAACAAAATGGACAATAGAACAGGAGTCCATTGCTACTTTGCAGGGTGGACCTCTACCCTTCCATAGAGAGGGCGAGGGTGGAGTCACTCCCCCACTTTTGTAGGGATGGAGAACTCCTCTTACAAAGGGATGAGGGTGATTCTACATCCCCACATAGGTGAGTTGGCTAATTATCTGATGGTGAAGATCCAACTCTGCCCCTTTCTTGGGGTTGGTTTTCCACTCCTGTATCACCTCTAACCCCTCCCCCCACCCTGCAGCAACTATCTCTATGGAGTGGCCTCTATCCTTTTCACCCCCTTAGAGGAGAAGAAAGGTGATTCTCTATCCTCACATTGGTGGGTTAACGTTGGCTAAGTATCTAATGGTGAAGATCTAACTTGGCCTCTCTATGGGGTTGGTCACTCCCCCACAACCCCCAACTACCTCTATGGACTGATTCTCCCCTTTGCACTCTATCATCCTACCACCCCCGTAGATAAGGACAGAGGTGAAACCACTCCCCATCCCCCGCACTTCGCAGAGATGGAAAACTACTCCACAAAGGGACAGTGTGATTCTCCATCCCCACATAGGTGGGCTGGCTAATGATCTAATAGTGAAGATCCAACTCTGCCCCACTATAGGGTTAGTTTTCCACTCTTTTATCACCCACCATCTCTATGGGGTATCCACCTCCATCACTCCTCAATTCAATCCCCTCCCCCCCTTTTTTGTCCTTCTTTTTATAGTTATATATATATAATTGCATATTTGTCACGAACATGGCTCTTGATATCTTGTGTGAAAAAATGTCAACAGATACTTCCGTTAAAAATAGATGAAAAATATAATAAAAAGACATATTTGTCGCTAGATCAAAACTCAAATGCTTAATTGACCAGACTCAAAATTAAAAAGGTCCTTAACTTATTATCCCAAGGCCAAAGGCCCAAAACACACTAGAACTTTTAGAGCAATTTCCTTAAAAATAAACTTTTAAGTCTTTTGAATAAGAAGAGACAAATTCCAATGAAAATTTCATAACCAAAAAGGATCCAATGATGAATGACCCTAGCCTTTGGCATGGGCATTCACTCTGGAATGTTAATTAATGTAGCTGCTTAGCTTCATTAATACACAATTTTCACTTTATTATTTTCATTTTTCTCTGGGAAAAAAAGAAAAGAAAAGAAAAAAGCAGTGTCATTAATACAGCAAAGGATTTGAGATGGGGGAGAAGGCCAGAGGGTGTCCAAAAGGCAGGTCAAAGACAAGCACAGAACATGACAATCAATTAATGTACGAAAATGTCATTAGGGAAGCCGAAAAAGTTATAAAGGCATGGAAAGTGGTTGTCGATAATATGTTTAATTAGTCTACTTATATTGTTCATTGAGATGGGGATGGATTAATTTATATTTGATTAAGATACAAGCATGAGCTTTAAACATATTGTTTAATCTTTTTGATGGTTCATTGAGTGCCCAAATCCCCGCAAAATTAGGAGTTTGTAATGTTAATTAACACCCTTGGATTAACTGAAATCACCATCGACAGATTTAAAAATTGGAAGGTAATACCGGGCCATGGGTGCTTGAGTAGCCCAAGTTGGCAAGGGAAGTATTTTACTGTCGAGTATTTTACTCTCTGAGTTGGCAAGGGAAGTATTTTTTTTATTATTATATATTTTTTTTTGGGTTCTTCATGTAATCTTATTGTTTTCCCATTATTTTATTTTAATTGTACCAAGGTTCTTACTGTACCAGCATGCTCAATTATAACTTTCATATGATAAAAAGGTTTTTCTTGGATGCGTAGTATTTTGTTCTTCTTGAGTATCTATGTTTGTATGTATCTTTATTTATTTATTTATTTATTTTTCATGACAAATATATTAACGAATAATTCAAAATACAAAACACTTCTCAAAGCATAAAACAATTTTTACATTTATATCACATAATAATTCACGTTTCAAAAAAATTATAAAATGGAAATAGCTAAATAGGTGTCTAAAATCGAACCACCTAAATTTGTGTTATTTTCTCTCTCACTTCCACTTATTTTTGCCTCATAATTATTTCAACAGGAATGTGAAAAAGTTGTTAAAAGACTTCCTTTATGGGCTGGATAATTTTTTACAAGACTCACAAATTCAATACAAAATTAATAGGTTACAATTAAAGGATTTAATCTATTTAATTAAATTAATCGGATTCAAATTAACCTATATTGTTTTATACTAATTTTTCAACACAACTCAAACTCGAAGCACTACATTTGAGGCTAAACAAACACAACAATATTTGTTGTTATTTTATTTTTAAATCATGGTCGAAGTTTCAAACCTCAAGAATATCACCCAAAGATAAGCACCTTCCCTTCTTGTATTTTTCTGGCCATCGTCTGAGTAAGCTCTTATGACATGATCAGAGATTCTTTCTCAGGCCTTTCTCTTGAGATGCACAGCTAACAGTCAGCTCCAAAACCAATTGTCTCACACCAAATCAGCAAGTTTTTTTGGATTTATTTGGGAGCCCTCGTTTTTCTCTCTTCAAGAGTAATTACACAGAAGTTTCATCTCTGCTCTTATCATTCTAATTTACAACGCTAGTCCAACACGACCAAAAACCCTTTTTTGCAAATTTGCAGATGACAGTTTTCGTTTGCAGAGGCCTCTGAGCACAATGGACATTGTTTATCTTAGTTTGGATAAACAATCTTAAAACTCTAAGTGAAAGAAGTGAGATATATGTTTGTTGAAAAATAGTACTACCATTTTTTTTAGTCTATTCGATCCCGACATTTCATTAGGTTTAAACAAATTTGTACAAAAAAATGTTTTGTTGGAGAGTGTGTTTAAAAATGTGAAGAAGAATATTCACATTTTCAAACTACAAGTAAGAAGATTGGTTTTAAAAAATGCACAATTTTATCAAAAGATTTAATTGTGTTTTTAAAAATAGCATTTTTTATAACTACATTTCAAAATTGTTAATTTTTTTCTTCAAATTACGTGTTTTGAAACTACTAAATCATAAAGATGCTAAGAGCTTGTTTGGGATTGCGTTGAAGAAATAGAGCTTTTAAGTTAAAAATAAGTTTTTGGGCAAAGTTTCATTTTTAAACTTTTGTCAAGACCTGTAAAAATGCTTTTAATTTTTTTTTTTTACTAAACGAGTACCCTTTTTTTTCAAACAGAATTTTTGAGTGTTAAAAGTACTTTTGAGCCCATTAAATGCAATCTCAAATAGGCCTAAGCATGTGTTTAGCACTGTGATTTTGCATACTAAAAATGTGATGTCAAACCAAACCGCATATCGTTTGAGAATTTTTTAAAAAATTGCAATTTAAGAATATAAAAAATATTTGTTTTCAAATCTCACACAATAATCTGTGTTTTTAAAAATGCATGATTTTAATTGTGTTTTGAAAGTGCATGTTTTGAAATTATTTTTAAATTGTACATTTTGAAATTCCAAACCCAAGCGAAACTTAAGCGCAATACTGAAATCTTCCTAATTATGTTTCCAGAAGATAAATTTGTGTGAATTGCATTATAACTCATTCTATTCCCGCAAGAGAGGTGTGAATTGCAATTCATCCAAAAGCTAATGCCCACACCATTTACTCATTTGCTAGTTGTGAAGATATTATATAGAAATTGATGAAATTTTTTTTATTGCTTAGTAGATGTTTGATTAAAGTAATTGGTATTTACAAATCACTCCTTAAAACCCAAAATAATTATAAAGGTACCAAAATAATAATAATAATAATTAAAAAGGTAATTTGGTCCATATGTCATGCCACCCCCATAATATAGACGGTCCATTCTGGTCCCACTTCCCATAATAACCTTCGAAAACTTAACTTAAATTAACCTCGAAAAAAAAAAAAAAAAAAAAACTTAAGTTAAATTCACTCTTAAAAAACCTAGACCTAAAACATACTCCAACATCAGCTCTGTGATTCTGTGACAATGCCTCTGACGCCCATGTCTTTCCTCACTCTGTTTCTTCTCCTTCTCCATCCTCTCACGGCCACATCCTCCATCCACAACCTCCTCCAAAGCCAAGGTCTCCCGGCGGGGCTCTTCCCGGAGAACGTTAAAGCGTATAGTCTTGATCAGACGGGTCTTCTGGAGGTGCACCTGGACCAGCCATGCTTGGCAAAGTTTGAGACCAGAGTGTACTTCGACAGCGTCGTCAGGGCTAACCTCAGCTTCGGTGGGCTTAAAGGGTTGGAGGGTCTCACTCAAGAAGAGCTTTTTCTATGGCTGCCGGTGAAGGATATCATTGTGAACGATCCATCTTCAGGGCTCATTCTGTTTGATATTGGTGTTGCTCATAAGCAGCTCTCCCTTTCTCTGTTTGAAGACCCTCCTGTTTGTAAACCTCAAGGTACTCAATTGCTCTTTGATTTTGATTGGGTTTCCAATTTCTTGTTTGATTCTGGGTCTGGTTTAATTTATGGGCAAACTTTTTCTGGGTTTGTTAATTAGTTCTTTCATCTGTTACGTTTTACTCTGTTTGGTTGGTAAAAATTGGAAAATTCAGGCTTGTACTATTTGCTGCTATGAGGAATTGATTAAACAGGCTGATTAGATTTTGTAAAATAATTGTTACACATTTTCTCAATTTTGCTTAAAAATCTTTACAAGTTCACCTTTTTTTTTTTTTTTTTTTTTTTTTGGTTCTTTGGCAGCCAAACAGAGCCAAACAGAGTGCTCATTATTCAATTATCTCTCTTTGATTCTTTGATAGCTATTTTCTACAATTTAGGGTTCTGTAATTAACATTATAAATATGGAGTGCAGGTGTATTGTTGGAGAATGATGGCAGGAAGCAGATGGGATTTCAATTTCAGAGATGATAGATAGGTTGAAAACTTTTTCATTTGAGATCAAGTCTTCTTTTTGTTTGTCATTTTTTTTTTTCTTTTCTTCTCGGAAAAAATGTGAGAGTTAAGTTCATAGATGATGTCAATGTTGTAAAGATGGATGGAAAATTGAGTATATTTGGTGATCAAATTGCAAAAATTTCAGAAACTGATTGGCATTTAAACAAAACTAATCATTTTGGTCATTAATCTCCTAAAGTTGTATAAGGAACAAATATAAAAGTTTTGTTTTTTTTTTTAACAAACAACTTATTTTGCTCCGTTAATTTGGCTGACAATATATTTGAGATCATTTTTTTCACCAAGATTTTAGAATTTTTTTTTTCCACTAGTTAAGAGATTTTTGGGTTGGGTTGCTTATATGCTGATATTCAGCTGACATTTTATTTTTGAAGTAAAAGTTTTATGTGTTTTTAATGTATGTTAAATGAATTTGAGATTCACAAAATCTAAAAAAAAAAAAATTGAATAGATTAGAAGATTTCTTCCAAGAAAAACTTTGTTCAATTAAAAATTTTTGTAAAATTTTAATTAAATTAAATAATTAAAATATTTTATTCAATTACAAACTCTTTTGCGGAAACATCAATTACCAAATTTAACATGAAAATCAATTTTAATTAAATTCAATAGTCAAAATTTTGTTAAATTGAGGAATGCTAGTTTTCTAGCTGAAAAAGAAATGATGAGGGTTTTTTTGTTTGTTTGTTTGTTTGCCAAAATTTTGGGTCATGTGATACATGGATGAAATAATATTAATCAAAGTGCAATTAGGAAATTTTTTTTTTTTTTTGAATATTTTTTCACCTTATGATAGGAGATCTTTTTTCCACGGTTTTTTAGGATTTTGGTTCGTGGTATACATGGATGAAAAAAAAAAATTGTAGAATTATTTTTCTTTTCAAAACGAAAACATTAATAATCAAAGCACTCCACACTATAAAAATAGTTTTAACATTTATATTACATCAGCCTTTTTTTAAATAATAATAATAATATTTTTTCATATGTTTTCAAATACATCATTTGATTTGTAAGATCGAAATGTTAAAAATAAAATAAAAAATAAAAAATTCTCTGAAAACAAACTGAATCTATTTTCTCCTTCAATGACATAATATGAGATCTTATTTTCCATTTTCTTATTTTCAATTATGAGATCTTATTTTCATTTTTTTTTTCCAATTTAGTGGAGCTTTATGTTCCAAAATAATCTTAATCAAATCATAAATATAACAGAAATGATTCACGTTTATAATTTTTTATTTTATAAATCAACTATTAGATTTGTGGAGATTTGTAAACTTATGTGTACTCCACAAATCCAATGATATTTATTAAATTTATAGGATGATATGAAAATATACATAGGGTTATATAATTAAGTTCATAGATGATGTCAACGCCGTAAAGAAGGATGGGAAATTGAGTATATTTGGTGATCAAATTGCAAAAATTTCAGAAACTGATTGGCATTTAAACAAAACTCTGATCATTTTGCTCATTTATCTCCTAAAGTTATATACTTAAATAATAAGAATGTTTGTCATCAAAACTAATTTTGGTTTATCGTTATAATGAATTTGCATTTAAATTTGGAAATAATGAAGTGGCAGGTTTTTTTTTTTTTTTTGCGCAAAATAAGGAACAAAATATGGCTCTCTTTTGTTAAAAGTTTTGTTTTTTTTAACAAACACAACTTATTTGCATTTATTTTGTTTTTTTTTTTTTCCACCAGTTAAGAGATTTTTGGGTTGCTTATAGCCTTATATGGGGATATTCAGCTGACATTTTATTTTTGAAGTAAGCAAGTTTTATGTGTTTTTAATGTATGTTAAATGAATTTGAGATTTACAAAGTTTTAAAAAATTGAATAGATTAGAAGATTTCTTCCAAGAAAAACTTTGTTCAATTACAAATTTTTATTTGGGAACATTGTATTAACCAAATTTAACATGAATTCTTTTGTAAAATTTTAATTAAATTAAATAATTAAAATATTTTATTCAATTACAAATTCTTTTGCAGGAACATCGTATTAACCAAATTTAACATGAAAATCAATTTTAATTAAATTCAATAGTTACAATTTTGTTAAATTGAGGAATGCTATATAACGCAACCAAATCAGCTGTGGTCTCTCAATAGTGTTCTAGCTGAAAATGAAATGATGAGTTTTTTATTATTATTATTATTGAATATTTTTTCGCCATATGATAGGAGATTTTTTTCCATAATTTTTCAGAATTTTGGTTCGTGTTATATATGGATGAAATAATTTTTTTTTTGGAATCATTTTTCTTTTCAAAACAAAAATATTAATATAAAAATAGTTTTAACATTTATATTACATCAGCCTTTTTTTTAAGAGAGCCCCTTAGGTGAGCCCCTTAGGTCTGAACCATCCGCAAAAGATACCTTTTGCAGCCTTCACAATAAAAAGACCAAAACGGTAAGACCTTCTCATTTCCCTACGGGTTTCCACTGTAATACGCTGTCCGGTCTACTTCTTCAACGGGTTCGCGAACATGAGTAGGAACCACTGCGATTTTTGCAGGTTCAATCGAATCGTTGTAGATTTTCACCAAATCCTAGGCACTGGGTCCCACATTGACTCTGATTTGTCCTTTGTCATTGATTGTGATCGTACTCCAGCTCGAGGACTACTGGATATTGACCTCAACCTCCCTCCCCAGTCGTAGGTTGCTTGATCTAGCCGGATTTTCAAGATCGCCGATGAAGATCCGAGTTTTCCCTATCATTTAGCTTCACTGTTGGCCTTTCTTTTCCTTTTTCTGTCTTTTTTTTGTTTTTTGTTTTTTTGTTTTTTGTGGATCCAATCATAACTAAGAATGAATCCTTTAAGAGAAGGCTAAGCTGAAGGGTTGTACGGATTTTCTGATGATGACATATATGTACATAGATAACCAAGATCTCCTTATTTTTGCAATTGAGAAAATCTATTAGACTTTCTCATCGTTGTTTCTACCATTATTGTTAGTATCATATCCTATGTTCAAATATTTGAAATGAAAACCAACTACTTTCTTTCTTATTTTCTCTCACTTTCTCCTTTGTTTGGCCACAGGAAACCTCAAATCGAAATCATTAACCTGCGTTCATTCAACTTGACGCGACAGGCATGGCAAAGTTATCGTTTTCCAGCTTCCGAAAAAATAAAAATAAAGAAACAAACAAAATTCCTTTTCTTCTTCTTCAGTTTCTGTAACCAAACACATTCTTATCTGGGAAAACCTCTTCCGCTTCTCTCTTCCACGATTTTCTCTCTCTTCCGCCGGAAAACCCACAAAACCCAGCCTAAAAAACCCATTTCTAATGCCTAAAATCTATTTCTAATGCCACAAAAATCGTTTTTGGATTTAAATCTAAAACTTAGAAGGGGAAGGTTAACCCTTAGAGGATTTTATCACCCTAACACCGAAAAAAATGACTCCGGTGCCAAAAAAGATGACTCCATGGGGCCGTGACCCGCCCAGTGACCCGCCACCCAGCTTGAATAAGCTCAAAATATGGTGTGTGTGAGTGTATGATATTTTTGTGAAATTATTTTATGTTTGCTTAAATGTCAGCTTGTGAGTGAGTACCATAAAAGTGGAGTTTTGCAGGCATAACCTGATTCAAGGTTTTCTCTTTTCTTTTAAAAAATATATATATATATATATATATATATATTTTTCAAATACATCATTTGATTTGTAAGATCCAAATGTTAAAAATCCAATGGTAAATTTGAAAAGAGATGAAAGAGAGTCTAGAGAGATGAGCAATAATAGGTCTCATAAATTTTTTTTTTTTTTTAAAAAACAAAAAAATTCTCTGAAAACGAACTGAATCTATTTTCTCCTTCAATGATATGATATGAGATCTTATTTTGGACTGTCTTATTTCAATTATGAGATCTTATTTTGATATTTTTTCCAAATTTGGTGGAGCTTTATGTTCCAAAATAATCTTAATCAAATCATAAATATAACAAAAGTGATTCACGTTCATATTTTTTTTATTTACAAATCAACTATTAGATTTATGAATTTATATGAACCTCACACACCCCATAAATCTAATGTATTTACTAAATTTGTAGGATGATATATATATGGGAAAAATATTTAAAAAAAAAAACCCCTAAATTGCTGGCCTTTTGCAATATAGCCCCTAATGTTAAAAGGCAATAAAGTAGCCCTAAACTACCAAAATATACAAAAAATGCCACTTATTTATTTTATTTTATTTTTATATTCCTATATACCCCAATTCTTTTATCAAATAAAATAATTGTAAAAAAAAAAAATACAATTTAAAAAAATACATTTTGGAATTCTTTTTTTTTTTTTTTCAAAACAAAAGGAGAGCCCCTACTAGCCGGACGGTGGGCATGCTCCGGTGAACCATCGCCGGAGGACTCTATACCCAAATCTCAATTTTTGTTAGTATAAATTATGGGTCCTATTTCAGATGGGTATTGAATTTTGGGGTTTCTTTTCTATTAATTTTATGGGTATTAACTGAATTGTTGGATTTTAAGGGTTAATGTTTTTAGGTGCCGTGGGTCTGGCTGGTCTTCTGACTCTTCTCCTTTCTCTCTTTATCAAATTCGAAATCTGGTGTATTTGTTCTAGGGAAATTGAAATCTGTAATGATAGAAAAACAGAGTGTTGGGTTTGGTTATTTTTGGCGGGATGGTTGGGATGAACTTGAAAATTATATGCAGAGAAACATGGAGTTTTTCTCCATTCGATCATTGGTGTCACATGAAGGTTCTGAACCCAGCAAAATATATCAGAAAGTCACAAGAAGCAGCCATTATAGATTCGTCTCTATCTTCCTCTGTTTTGTAAGGATGATCTAAAGATAACCTCCATGTATAAATGTTGTTTCATGAATGGAAGTAATCCTGAGATTCAGCAGGGATCGAGTATTGAATCGTAAAGTTAGTCTTACGGCGTCAACTCACGTTTTTAGTCTCATAAAAGAGACCTTTCTATTCCAAAAAACAACTTTTGTTGTGAATCTCTCAAAACAGTGTCGTTTCAATTTAACATCACCTATGTGGTAGTTGTTACTTAGTACCGATATGTTTGGTGGCCACAGTGAGCCCTGTCTTTTATTATTATTATTATTATTATTATTATTATTATTTTAACATTTTCTCATATATGAATTCAGCGGTTCCTAAACCTTAAAAAAATAATAATAATAATTGTACATGGATAAGACCCCTAGAAAAATATAATATTAAGTTATTTTTTGAAAAATTGTTCTTTCATTTTATTTTTCGAGAAGTGTTTTGAGTTTTTGAGAAAAGTTTTGTAGTTTGTCTTAAAAATATGTTACATATGAAAATAGGTTTGGTTTTGTAGACAATTTTCAACGTTTAAAAAGCAGTAAGGGTCTAAAACTAACCAAACATGCCCGATTTATTATGCCTTTTGGTAGAATTTTTTTTTTAAAGTAAAAAAAGAAGAAGAAGAAAGATAACCTTATGCACACTAGTACGACTCTAATTCTACTACATGCATTTTTCAACTAAAATAAAAATCCAAAAGAAACCCTAACCTAGATCCCTGTCAATTTTTCATAAACTATTCATAAAATAAAAATTATATTTCCTAAAGTAACACACTTGCTGAGAACAACCATATATATCAAAGGTACCCAAAAGTGACTTCAGAATTTCAGAAGAATTAAGGAAAAAAAAAAAAAGGAAAGGGGGATTTTTCCAAAATGTACAAAGAAGCTAATTAAATACTTCCCGATCGAGATTATGTTTTAATTTATGAATCTTGAACCAGATTATGGTAGTTGGTCTAAAGAGAACTACTCTTTCACCTGAAATATTTTAGGCTCTAGAAATAATGTAATAGTTGGATTACATATAATAAAAATAAAAAATAAAATTGTGAATTAGCAAGCTGCCCAATGGAAAAATCTTGGTTTCATAGACTGATCGCCATATTAATTTAAGAATAGTGTATAAAAAAGTCTTGGCTGATCAATACATTAATTGCACCAAACATATATAATAACCAGTAATTTCAAAAAAAAAAAACCCTTTTAATTGTATAGATGAAAATGATCTGTTATACTCTGAATTGTTCTATATGCCTCTAAGGATCTCTAACAGCAACTCCCTGGTGTGCTGAACTTGAATCCTTTCACCATAAATTCCCTGTAGTTACAAAAAAGTGTACAATAAATAAACATTATCTGTTAAAACTTATGAAAGTTCATGTAGAAACTGATTTGGTTTTTGGTTCTGTCAGTTATCATAGCATTATTGGATGAGTGGGTCGTGTATCTGAATTTATCCGACAGAAAAAAGCATTTTTCTTACTAACCTTAACACAAGATGAAACAAGCATTGCCCCTTTGGAGGAAGTAACAGTTGTATCAAAGAGTTCAAATCCAAGAGCACCCATGGCCTCCACCAGTCTACTGAATCCACCCCTTTTCTTCTCGAAGACTATCTTTACCCAAAGTTTGTTCTCATCAATTTGGGTGGCTTCAACCTCAGCCTAATGACAGCAAAATGAAAGTCACCATTAAAGTTATTAGTCAAAGAGCTCAATACATACAAACAACTTATCAGCAACCCCAGTTGATAAACCTGAATCCCGCTTTTCTTCATCTCCTCTGCAGCATCAGTTTCTTCTTCGGTTCCTGGCTTTGCTTCCTCCTCAGATGATGCTTCCATTTCGAAAAGCTGTTCTTGAAGAACCTCCACATTCATCTGCAGGTCCTGGATGTATGTGATTGCATCCTCGATAATAGTTGCTTTGTTCATCTACAACCAAGCAAACGACATAATTTCAGAACCTGTATAAATGCTTGTTGGAAAAAACATAAAACTTATGTGAAGCATAAGGAGAAATAAGAATGATGTTGGGATGTCACATTTGTGATGAAAGGGACTAATGCACGTAGTTCCAGCAGCCTGCCACTGAGCTTCTCCCTCCTCCTCCTTTCAGCAAACAAGTTCTTAGACTTGAACTCTGTCTGGTCGTCATTGCTGTACCTCCTTCTGCCCATCCTTCCCCTTCTGCTACCTTCTTCTGATATGTGTAATTCAGTCAAGGCAGAGTCTATTTCATATTTCATTTTGTGCAGAAATTGGTTATTGGGTTAATTTAGTTAGAGAGAGAGCTCTTGCACTTGTTTGATATTGTGTGAGATTATATAACTGCCCATCACAAGGTTAACATGTAAGAGAGAGAGAGAGAGATATTCTATGTGCTGTTGCAAATTTTTGTGTGCGGGTACAATTTGTCTCAAAAGTTTAAGTTTATAAGAAGAGTTAAATTTAACATGCTCTTCACATGTGAGCTCTTTAATCTAAATGAAAGGTAAATGAAAGAGACATAGTTCAAATTTATGACCTTTATTCTAATATGTTTTCAGAAGTATAAGTTTATAAAAAAAAGATTAATTTAATCATTTAATTTATATTATAATGCAATTCCGGGGTTTAAGCACAGATATTTCTTCTTAACAAAATATTCTTGATTTTTTTTTTCTTTTTCTAATTAATCATTGGTCTTGTTGACTACTGGTATTATAAGTACAATCGAATTTGGGTGGTTACCGCAGATATTTTCCTCCTGTAAAGTACAATTCTATTTCTTAGGGTTTTTTTTTTTAAAAAAATAATAATAATTCTATTCCCTAAGCCAGCCATGAAAATGCTAGAAGATGTGGGTTGTTGTGTCATGTAGTGTACCAAGTGGGTACCTTTACCATCTCACTTTTGTATCCACTACATAATTTGAGTGCCATTCATATTAGTAGTGGTACATCTTCTTTTTCTGGGCTTTTTTGGCTCCTAATGGTACACTCAAGTCCTTTCTATTTATTGCCACATAAAACGAAGAAAAGCGTGCTAAAATTACGGATTTTGGCTAGGTTTCAAATACACAAAAAAGGGACATTTTGACAAATGTCACATGCGGATGATATGGTAGAGGTATGTTAATTAATTTGATTGAAGATTCAAAGATTATATTGTAAAATCTCTGGTCATGGTTTGTGTGACATATTAGAAATAAAGCAAATATGACGGTACATTTGTTGGCGAAGGCGATGCTCTAAACTCGTGCAGAAGAAAATTAGATGAAGAATTACTCGAGTTCTTTCGTGATATTATAATTGCTGAAAGTTATACGATTTGATTTTCTTAATTGAAATATTGAAATTTCCCCTTAAAAAAATGAAGATATGGTTGTCCATAATGTGGTGTGTGGGAGTAATTAATAAATTTAATAACTTAAACCATTATTCTAATACAATGAAAATTTGAGTTTACATGCCATAGAAGTGCCACCCAACACTTCACTTATACTCTAAGTTGCCACATAAATTCTCTAATAAAACCCTCTCAAAACCCCGAAGGCACCCACTAAACACGTTGCTCCCTATCACAGTCATCTCTCTTCTAAGGTCCTCCAAAACGATGTCGTTCTCTCGCATCCTCCGCCGCTCTTTCTCCACCTCCGTCGAATCCAACTCCAGGCCTAACATGAAATCTATTGCCCGCGATCTCTACGAGGAGCACAGCCTCAAACGCCTCGTCCAGAAGTTCAAGAAGTTCTCCGAGCTCGAACGGTTCCGCACCAAAACTGGGATATACAAAAACACTGTCCACCGGCTCGCTTCGGCAAAATGTTACAACTGGATCGAAGAGATCCTCGAAGATCAAAAGAATTACAAGGATATCTCCAAAGAAGGCTTCTCAGTTCGACTCATGCATCTATATGGAAAAGCGGGCATGTTCGAGCATGCTCAGAAAGTGTTCGATGAAATGCCTGACCGGAACTGCAAGCGCACGGGGTTATCGCTTGGTGCACTCTTGGGGGCGTGTGTGAGCTCGAAGAAGTTTGGCTTGGTTGGTGAGCTTTTTGAGGAATTGCCGAAGAAGTTGTCCATTGAACCGGATTTGGTTTCTTACAATACGGTTATTAAGGCTTTTTGCGAGATGGGTTCGTTTGATTCCGCAGTTTCAGTGCTTGAAAAGATGGAGAAGAAGGGTGTGGAGCCAAATTTGATTACATTCAATACCCTTTTGAATGGGTTTTATGGGAAGGGTAAGTTTCCTGATGGTGAAAAGATATGGGAGCGAATGGAGAAGAAGAATGTGCTTCCTGATCTTATGAGTTTCAATGCAAAGTTGCGTGGATTGGCGTTGGAGAAGAAATCCAAAGAGTCTGTTCAGTTATTTGAAGAAATGATGAGCAAGGGAGTCAAACCAGACACGCTTAGCTTCAATGCCGTGATTAAGGGATATATGAATGAAGGGAACTTGGAGGAAGTTAAGCGTTGGTACAATGAGATAGAGAAGAGCGCGCTTGCCCCGGATAGAAAGACTTTCAAGATGCTTCTTCCCTTTGTTTGTGAGAAGGGTGAGGTGGAGCTTGCCTTTGAGCTGTGCAAGGAAATCTTCGAAAGGAAGGTCCTTGTTGATGTTTCGTTATTGCAGCTTGTGGTGGATGGACTCGTTAAGGAGTCTAAAATGGAGGAAGCAAAGAAGCTTGAGCAGCTGGGGAAGTTCAATAAGTACCGTCGTTATAGTCTGAAACTGCCCTCAGATGAGTAGTCCAATCCATCCTTTTTTTTTTTCTTTTTTGAACTCTTTTTCGTGGGCTATGATTTTATAATGTAGTGTTTTTTTTTTTTTTGGCCTTAACCTGCATTTTGTTGTTGTTAGTCTGTGAGAAACCTTGAAAGATTTGATCCTTGTCCAGATAGCATCATACTTATGGATACGAATGAGTTAATTGATGGTCCATTTAGAATGGCAATGAGGCTATTATTTGATGCTTGAAGTATGGGTGTGTATATATATATATTTGAAGTGTAGATATATTTGATAAGGAAAAGAAATCTCTCTCCTACCAAAATATTTTTGGATTAAGGTTCCTTAGAGCATCTCCAGCAGTGTCCAGTGTAGCTAAAATAGGGAAAATAGCTATATTTAGCTATTTTAGCCATTTTTTTTGCTTCGACAGAATAGCTTAGGATTAACTATTATACCTTGCTACTACAAATAGTTATTCATTGTAGTACACTAGATTGAATATTAATATAATATAATATTATTTTTAATATTACTTTTTCCCTTTAATTAAGTATTGGCAATAATATAATAAAAAAAATGAGAAATAATATTTTAAAGTAAATAGCTAATAGAATAAAGAATCTGTTATAATTGACATTAAAAAGTGGATAGCTAAAATAAATAATTGTACTTTTTGACTAGTTATAATAGCTATTACTGCTGGAGATACTTTTATAGAATTATAGAGTTATGTGATTCATTCAATTCGAATAATTCTAGAAGTTTCTCTTGTGCCGCTCCAAAAATGAGATAGTTTTTAAAATTACCATTTGAACAAAATTCAATAATGATCAATCATAAGTTCAATGATGATTTTAAGAGTCACATCACTCTTAAAAGAATACAAGAGAGACTTGTAACATTACTCATTTAATCTAGATAGTTCATTCAAAATTAACGATCAAAATTAGGCCATATAAGCATTAGAAAGCAAGAAAAAATAAAAATAAATAAATGGTAGGTGATGGTCGGACCCCATCTCCTTGGAGATGATGGGAGGGGTGGTCAAACTATCTCTTAGAGTGATTGACTATTCTCTCAACCACCTAAATGGTGTTTTTGGGGTGGTTGACCACCTCCTAACTTCTTCTTTTTTGGCTTCTATTTTTTTGGGGTTAACAACATATACCCTTTCTTACTCTCATTTTTGCAATGTTTCTCCTCTTCTCGATGTTCCAGTTTTTGCAATATTCCCTTAATCTACCATTAGATGCAATTTCCCCTTTTCTTGACTAAAAAACAAAAAACTGTTCTTTTGGTCTGGTCTGGGCATTGGTTTTGTTGAACTAGATGGTATAAATGGGTGGGTGATTTGGAGTAGATATTTTCCTCTATTAAATTACAATTCTATTTCCTAAGCTGTTATTTTTATTTTTCAAGTTACAATCCTATTCCTAAGCCAACCATGACAAGGCGGAAAGAATGTGGTTTGTATCACTGCATGAGTACCACATTGGGTTGTTTGAGAACGGTGAAGGGTGAAGGGTGGGTGAACTCGTCACTTTTGTTTCCAATAAATTTGAGTACCGTTAACCAAACACAATCCACTAAATAATAAATAAATAAACCAAACACAATCTACAAAGATAGGGTAGTTTGATTTATTTTTTAATAGATTAGAATTTTCTCGATGAGGATTTCTCCATTTCATACAGAGATGTGATGATGGTGCTGAATAAATTTTACAGATTTAGATTTAAAGGATAGTTTAGATTTGTAACGTGCAATTTAAAAAATAACGATTTCAAAATGTAGCTAAATATTTAATTAAATATCAATTTTGGCTCTTAAAATTATATTTTATCCTTTAAAACATAGTATTTTTAAAAACGTGCTCATTTGCCTATGATATAAAAATACATATTTTTTTTACGATTTTAAACTAACATTTTTTAAAAGCACTTCTAAACGCTATAATTTTCACAATTTTGTTTAGATTGACATTTTTTACTTGCAAAATTGCATGGCAAACTCTAAATACAACAACACCAAATTTGGATTCTCTCCATTCCACTTACATGCATTTTGAGAAATGTTACACAAACTCTTAATTTTTGGATAAAAATTAAATACAAACTATTTTGTTGTAATTTGTTACAAACCAGTTTGTAATAAGAAAATTGCAACAAACCAATCTAATAAATTGCAAGTATCCCTTAACATGTTCTCACGTGTTATTTTTTAATAGCATGTACTTTTTACGTGGTTTTTTTTTTTAAATAGTATTAGTAAAAAAACATGTACTTCTCACATACTTTAGAGACAGTTGACAAGTCACAATTTATTAGATTGGTTTGTAGCTAATTTCTGTCCTTTAATTTTACACCTTCAAATGCTGTTTTATAACATAATAGTGAAAATTACCACCGAATAGACATTTAAGATAATAATAACAAAAGACTGTTGTATTTTTTGTATTCCTTTCTTACCCTTATAAAATCCTCTCTGTATTTGGTTTCAACTTTTAGTCATAAAAAGTGACATGTGTCCTATGACTACTAATATTAAATTTGGACTGTTCCAATTTTAAAAGTACTACTGAGGTTATTTTAACTAGGGTTGGCAATTCGGGTTACGTGTCGGGTTCGGGTTCGACCCGATTATGACCCAATACGATTATGCTCGACACGACACAACACGATTAATTAAACGTGTTGAACCCCTTGACCTGAACACGACACGGTCCATAAATGGGTAACACGACACGAGCCCGTTTATATAAACGTGTCGTGTCACGACACGCAAACTTGACACCAACACGACCCGATTACGACCCGAATGTAAATTTATTTTAGTTTTTTTAACTTTTTAATAGCATGTAAGCCGTTTATGACACGTTAAATGTAAATTTATTTTTGTTTTTTAACTTTTTAAATGCATGTAAGCCGGATCCAAGCCTAACAACCCATATTGCCTCAGTTTTCACACCGTCATTTCTCTTCTTACACCCAAAACGATGTGGTTGTCTCGCATCTTCGTCCGAGTTTTCTCCACCTCCGTCGAATCCGACTCGACACCTACCATGAGATCCATTTCCGGCCATCTCTACGAGGACCGCAGCCTGAAGCAACTCGTCCAGAATTTCAAGAAGTCCTCCGAGTTCAAACTGTTCCGCACCAAAATCAGCGTATACAAGCACACGGTCCATCGGCTTGCTTCGGCGAAATGCTTCAAGTGGATCGAAGAGATACTAGAACACCAAAAGAAGTACAAGGATATGTCCAAAGAAGGCTTCTCGGCCCGACTCATAAATCTATATGGGAGATCAGGCATGTTTGAGCATGCCCAGAAAGTGTTTGATGAAATGCATGACCGGAAGTGCGCGCGCACTGTGTTATCCCTCAATGCGCTCTTGGGGGCGGGTTTGAACTCGAAGAAATTTGACTTGGTTGGTGAGCTTTTTAAGGAGTTGCCAAAGAAGTTGTCCATTGAACCAGATTTGATTTCGTATGATATGGTTATCAAGGCGTTTTGCGAGATGGGTTCGTTTGATTTGGCAATTTCAATGCTTGATGAGATGGAGAAGAAGGGCATGGAGCCAGATTTGATTACATTCAAGACCCTTTTGCATGGGCTATATGGGAAGTGTCAGTTTTCGGATGGTGGAAAGATATGGGATCGAATGAATGTTGTTCTGGGTGATAGGAGTTACAATGCAAAGTTGCTTGGATTGACGTTGGAGAAGAAAACCAAAGAGGCTGTTGAGTTAGTTGAAGAAATGAAGAGTAAGGGAGTCAAACCGAACCTGTTTAGTTTCAATGCTGTGATTAAAGGATTCATTAATGAAGGGAACTTGGAGGAAGCTAAGCTGTGGTACAATAAGATAGGGCAGAGCAGCCTTGCCCCGGATAGAATGATATTCAATATGCTTATTCCCTTTTTCTGTGAGAAGGGTGAGGTGGACCTTGCCTTCAACCTGTGCAAGGAAATCCTCAAAAGGAAGTGCGTTGTTGATGTTTCATTATTGCAGCTTGTGGTGGATGGACTGGTTAAGGAGTCTAAAATGGAAGAAGCCAATAAGCTTGTGGAGCTGGGGAAATTTAATAAGTATGCTCGTTATACTCCATTATTCTCTAATACAATGAAAGTTTGAGTTTACATGCCATTGCCATTGAGGTTCCACCCAACACTTGTACACACAATTTAAAATCCTCTCAAAATCCCAAATGGTTATACATGAAAGGGAAGTTTAATAAGTACCATGTGGTGGGTTGTTTGAGAAGGGTGAAGGGTGAACTCCTACCCTTTATTCGTCTGTAAACCAAACACAATCTACTTTAAATTTTTTTTTTAAAAAAAAACCCAAACACAGTCTACGAAGATAGGGTAGTTTGGTTCCTTTACCGGATAGGTGGTGCTGTTGTTCCTCATCGGTGCTCCTTAAAATGACAAATTTATGGTTGAATTGATTTTTTATTTTATTTTTTTAATTTTTTTTTTTCAATGGATTAGAATTTTCTCGATGAGGATCTCTCCATTTCGTTTAGAGATGGGACGTTGGTAGTCTGGTAGAGAATAATTTTACAGATTTAGATTTAAATGGTTGTTTAAATTTGCGGTTTCAAAACATATAATTTAAAAAATAGTAATTTCAAAACGTAGTTAAGCATTTAATTAAATACCTATTTAGCCTTTAAAACTGTGTTTTTAAAAACGCGCATGGTTACTAATGATTTAAAAATACAAATTCAAACTACAATTTTTAAGAGCTCTTATAAATGATATATATTTTCTGCGATTTTGTTTAAAATTGCATTTTTTCACTTGCAAAATCGCATGGCAAACTCTAAGTACAACAAAATCAAAATTTCTCCATTCCATTTGTATGTATTTTGAAAAATGCTATACAAACTCTTATTTTTAATAATAAAAATTATTATTAGATAATTTGGAAGAATAATAATTTTTACCTTAAGGTTAACGATTAAGCATTTGGGAGAATAACAGGAGTTTGTGTAGGATTTTTCGTATTCCTTTCTTTGCCTTATAAAACACCGTCTTTCTTGGGTTTCAGCCTCATAAAATATAGAACTCTCTCAAAATCCCTAGACCCTCACTCATCCGGAGGACCTGCGCCTACGAACCCATTGCCTCGGCTTTCACACCGTAACCCAAACAATGTCGTTGTCTCGCATCTTCCGTCGCGCTTTCTCCACCTCCGTCGAATCCGACTTCACACCTACCTTAAAATCTATTTCCCGCGATCTCTACAAGGAGCGCAGCCTCAAACAACTCGTCCAGAAGTTCAAGAAGTCCTCCGAGATCAAACTGTTCCGCACCAAAACTAACATATACAAAGACACGGTCCATCGCCTCGCTTCGGCGAAATGCTTCAACTTGATCGAAGAGATCCTCGAACACCAAAAGAAGTACGAGGATATCTCCAAAGAAGGCTTCTCTGCTCGACTTATAAGTCTATACGGGAGATCAGACATGTTCGACCATGCCCAGAAAGTGTTTGATGAAATGCATGACCAGAAGTGTGCGCGCACTGTGTTATCACTCAATGCGCTCTTGGGGGCGGCTGTGAACTCGAAGAAGTTTGACTTGGTTGATGGGCTTTTTAAGGAGTTGCCAAAGAAGTTGTCCATTGAACCAGATTTGATTTCGTATAATACGGTTATCAAGGCGTTTTGCAAGATGGGTTCATTTGATTCGGCAATTTCAATGCTTGATGAGATGGAGAAGAAGGGTGTGGAGCCAGATTTGATTACATTCAATACCCTTTTGCATGAGTTATATGGGAAGGGTCAGTTTTTGGATGGTGAAAAGATATGGGATCGAATGAAGAAGAAGAATGTCGTTATGGATGATAGGAGTTACAATGCAAAGTTGCTTGGATTGGCGTTGGAGAAGAAAACCAAAGAGGCGGTTGAGTTAGTTGAAGAAATGAAGAGTAAGGAAGTCAAACCAAGCCTGTTTAGTTTCACTGCTGTGATTAAAGGATTTGTTAATGAAGGGAACTTGGAGGAAGCTAAGCTGTGGTACAATAAGATAGGGCAGAGTAACCTTGCCCCGGATAGAGTGATTTTCAATATTCTCATTCCCTTTTTTTGTGAGAAGGGTGAGGTGGACCTTGCCTTCGAGCTGTGCAAGGAAATCCTCAAAAGGAAGTTCCTTGTTGATGTTTGGCTATTGCAGCTTGTGGTGGATGGACTGGTTAAGGAGTCTAAAATAGAGGAAGCGAAGAAGCTTGTGGAGCTGGGGAAGTTTAATAAGTTCGCACGTTATAGTCTGAAATTGCCCTCAGATGAGTAGTGCAATCGCTTTTTGTTGGTCTCTTGTCCCGTAGGTCAAATGTTTTATGGTACTACAACAAATTTTAAAAAGGCAGGGGTTTTGTGGCAGCTTGAAAGGTCGAGCTTTTCTTGTTTTAGCTGAAAATGCAATTGGACAAGTAGTGCAACGGCAATTCTATTCTTAGTTAATCTTGTTTAAGCTTTTTAATTTGATAATTTATCTACTGTCTTTTCTTGCTGAAAGTATTTCTGAGCTTGTGCCTATTCCTCTACCGTTCTTGAACTTCTTTTTTGATTTCTTTATCTTTTTTGGGCAAGTGATCATGAGTAATGAATGGATTCCTGAAGACGGAAATTTGTGAGATTACTTTGTACGTGGTTTTTAATATCATATGAAAAAACCCTGTTTGTGATTTAATTTGGGAAATATAATAGTTATGTCATTCAAAGTGTAACCAAGTATAGTCTCAGCATTGTTGAGAAGGAAGGACAATAAGTATTTAAGCCATCTTGAGTATTTGAGTACTCAAGATGTGCCATTAATATTATGGATTATATTTTAAGAAACAGACGTCAAAATCTTCTCTCTAGCGGCTCTCTCTGAAAACCCTAGAGGTGAAGCAGGTCATCGCCATCTTTCTCTAGATTGGACGAGGATCTCTTTGTTGGTCATAGTGCAGGCCGAACAAGGAGTTTTTTCGGCTGGTTTTCTCTTTCACGGGGAAATATGGCTGAGGAGTTAACAGCACGTTGGGGCAATTTGACGCTGATGGAAGAGGAAGACACAAAGTTGGGGATTACTGAACATGGGATGGAACCATTGGTGGAGCGAGGACACGCTTGTGTGATTGGGAAATTGCTGGCGGACCGAACAGTTGGAAAAGATGTTGTGAAAGTTCCGTTGATTAATGCATGGCAACCTACAGGCAGGGTCTCCTTTAAAACTTTAGGGCCTAACTTATTTCTCATTGATTTTTAGCATGAGTGGGACAAATCCAGAATCATGGAGGGTCGGCCATGGACTTTTGATGGACATTTAGTATCACTTTTGGAGTTTGATGGGATTACTCCACATTCTCAACTTAATTTTAAGAAAGCGCGTTTTGGATTCGAATGTATGAATTACCGTTGGCATGCATGGGGCTGGAGATTGGGCGACAGATTGGATCTTCAGTTGGAGAAGTAGAAGAGGTGGAGGTGGATGATGAGGGAGTGGGATGGGGTGAGTATCTTAGAGTGCGAGTAGTTCTTGACCTTACAAAACCACTGTCCCGAGGAAGAACAATAACACTGCGGAACAAAACAATGTGGGTGCCTTTCAAATATGAAAAAATCCCAAAATATTGTTTCAGGTGTGGTGTAATTCGGCATGGTACAAGAGGGTGTGTCCGGGTTGGTGTTCAAAAGGCAAACAATAGAGATGGAGAGCCGGAATTTGGACCATGGCTAAGGGTCCCATCTCCAAATAGAAGAAGAGGTATGGGTGGAGGGTGGAATCAAGGGGGACGATGGGGTCAAAATCAGTCGGAGAAGAATTATGGAGGTGACCGGCGCAATCAGGAGTGGAGGCGTCATGAGGAAGCAGGCGGTGGTGATATTCG
Organism: Carpinus viminea; assembly: GCA_013348765.1. NCBI lineage: Eukaryota > Viridiplantae > Streptophyta > Magnoliopsida > Fagales > Betulaceae > Carpinus > Carpinus viminea. The sequence continues at coordinate 64,982,654 of CP054667.1, forward strand.
GGCATGGCGGCTTGACAAGAAGAACTTCTGACCGGAAGGGAGGGTTGCAGTTATGTTCCCCGTGATTCCCGTAAGTCCAGCCCTACTCTTTCCAAATGTGATAGCCGGAATGAAGGTGCTGGTATGGAGAACACAGTGACATTTTTGGGAGGAGAAGATACTGCTCAAACAATTATGGGAAGGTTTTTGGAGATCGTAGTAGCTTTAATTCTGGAGGTCCAGCTGGTGAAAATTTGAATAAGGAAAAGGTGATGACTCAGCTAATCCCAATAATGGCAAAAATATTTATGTGGGGCAGTGGGATTCTATTAAGGAAAAAATGGTGTGGGACAAGATCAATGATGCGAATATAATAAAGGAGATATCAGAGGGTGGTGTGAGACCAGAAAAAGACAAAGGCGTTGAGATTGAGGGTCCTGATGAAGTGGGGAAGGAACCTTTTATTTTTGGAAGTTCTTTAATGTGTGCAAATCGAACAAAGCTGAGGTGGCTATTGATAGTCCAAGTGCAAAAAAAGGGACTATCAAGAAACCCATAGGGAAGGCACGTGCAGCAGGTGCTGGTAGAGGGGAAAAAATGGGAAAGAGGAAGAATTGTGAAGAGGACGCAGTGGATAGTTTGTCGGGAAAGCGAAACAAAAATGTAGTCTTGACTGAAATGGGTAATAGTGATGTGGCTGCTTTGCAGCCCCGCCAACAATAATGAGTTTCTTAAGTTGGAACTACCGAGGGCTTGGGAACCCTCGGCAGTTCGTGACCTTCATCAAATGGTGAAGGAGAAGAAACCCACTGTGGTTTTCATCATGGAAATCAAGTTGCACGATAAAAACTTAGATTTTTTGAGGATCAAGCTAGGGATGCATAATATGTTCGTAGTGGATAGTGTTGGAAAAAGCGGAGGCTTGATTCTATTGTGGCGAGATAACTTTAAGGTGGAGATTCAGAATTTTAGTCGACGCCATATAAATGTAATTATTCGTATGCCAAAAAATAATGTGGAATGGAAGTTTATCGGGTTTTATAGGCACCCAGATGTATCTAAAAGAAGGGAAGCGTGGAGCCTTTTACGACATCTCTCATCCATATCTCCTACCCCGTGGCTTTGCATGGGAGATTTTAACGAAATTGTATCCTTGGAGGAGCAAAGGGGTGCTGTTTCAAAAACTAGAAGGCAAATGGAAGATTTTCAAGAGGTGTTAGAAAAATGCTCTCTTAGTGATTTGGGCTTTAAGGGACCAAAGTTCACATGGGATAATGGTAGGATGGATGAAGGGTTTACACAAGAACGACTTGATAGAGTTGTAGCAAATCCTGAGTGGTGTTCGGTGTTTGCGGGAGCAGAAGTGAGGGTTTTAGCACGACGCAACTCGGACCACAACCCCTTGTTGCTATGTGCTGAAATTGATAATGCGAAATGGAGAAAGGGTAGGCAATTTCGAATGGAAGTCAGTTGGGATTTACACCCAACTTTCAAAGATGAGGTGGGCCGGTGCTGGAAGCAAAAATCGAGGAGAATAAACCCACTTCAGAATGTCCACGATAAGCTCAAATTTTGTCAACATGCTATCAAACGGTGCTGGCGTCAGATGAAATAATACGTGTAAAAACTAGAGAGTTTGAAGCCTTGCAAGAGGCGGATGGAAATAGTAACAGGGAGGCCGAAAATGTGCTTAAGGAGGAAGTGAATGGGCTTTTAGAACAAGAAGAAACCAAGTGGCGGCAAAGGGCTAAGGAGGACTGGCTTCGGTTTGGGGATCGCAATACAAAGTTTTTTCATGCTAGTGCCACTCAAAGGAGAAGCCGGAATATGATCTCAAAAATTGCTGATGTCCATGGAAGAGAGTGTAGCATTCCAGAAGATATCGAGCAAGCTTTTGTGGAATATTACAAATCTCTTTTCACTTCACCGGACCAACAAATATCTGAGTGTACAGGTCTTTGTGGAGAGGCGGTGACTCATGATATGACCTCAAAATTGTTAAAGGAATATACTATGAAGGAAGTGGCGGCAGAAGGAACCAGATGGGGCCACTAAAGCACAGGACCAGATGGCTATCTGGCTGGTTTTATCAAAAGCATTGGGCTACCTTGGGCCCAGAGGTTTGTGAAGCGTACTCCACTTTTTAATTTTTGTCATGGATCCTTTTCAATAAGACTCATGTAGTTTTAATTCCAAAAAATAATAATCCCATGAGTGTTTTGGATTATAGGCCTATTAGTTTATGCAATGTTATGTATAAGATTATTTCTAAAGTGCTGGCTAACAGGCTTAAAGGAATACTCCCCCATGTAATCTCGCCCTTTCAAAGTGCTTTTCTTCCAGGACGGTTGATCATTGATAATATCTTAGCGGCGTATGAAACGCTCCATACCATGCATACTCGTATGTGGAGCAAAGTGGGCTATATGGGAATCAAACTGGATATGAGTAAGGCATACGACAGAGTTGAGTAGGCTTTTTTGGAGGCGGTCATGTGCAAAATGGGCTTTCCTGATAAATGGATCAATTTGATAATGGAATGTGTCAGAACTATTTCCTATTGAATTATTGTGAATGGACAGCCGGTGGGTCATATAGTTCCGGAGAGAGGTTTGAGACAGGGTGATCCCTTATCTCCATACCTTTTTTTGATTTGTGCAGAATCTCTAAGTGCTATGCTCAGTAAAGCAGAGAGGAATGGGATTATAACAGGGGTCCCCACATCAAAGAATGGTCCGAGAATTAATCATCTTTTTTTTTGCGGATGATAGCCTTCTTTTTTGCAAGGCTAATTCAGTGGAATGGAGAAGACTCACGAAGATTCTAGACAAGTATGAAGAAGCCTCAGGACAGAAATTAAACAAGGAGAAGACCTCCATTTTCTTCCGTCGAAATACGAGTAGGGAAAAAAGAGAGGAAATTTCTCATTTGTCTGGCCTTCAAGCCACTAAAAAATATGAGAAATACTTGGGTCTCCCTACGCTTGTCAGACAGTCAATATCCAAGGCTTTTAAAAATATAAAAGATCGGGTATGGGATCGGTTACAAAGTTGGAAAGTGAATTTTCTTTCTCAAGCTGGAAAAGAAGTGTTGTTAAAAGCTGTTATTCAAGCCATTCCTACGTATTGCATGTCGGTCTTTCTTCTACCGGTGACACTATGTAAGGAGATTAATAGACTCATACAGAAGTTTTGGTGGAGGCACAAGGAAAACAATTAAAAAATCCACTGGATGAGTTGGGAAAAAATGGGTGTTTCAAAATCCCGAGGGGGCCTAGGTTTCCGTGACTTGGTGTTGTTCAATAAGGCCCTCTTGGCAAAAACAAATCGGCGTCTCTATAAAACCCGGAATCTCGGTGGCGAATTTATCAAGCAAAATATTATTCCTCAACAAATGTCTGGATGCAAAATTGGGAAGAGGCCTTCGCTTGCTTGGAGAAGCTTACTTTAAAATGGATTATAAAAAAAGGGACTATGTGGAGGGTAGGGGATGGCAAGGACATTCGGGTGTGGGGTGAATGTTGGCTTCCAACCCCTACTACATATTTGGTCCAGTCCCCTCGAGGACCGATGGCTGCAACCACAAGGGTATGTGATCTTATGGATAGAGACTTGGGCGGTTGGAATACTCCCCTGATCTCCACAATTTTTCTCAAGCAGAGGTCGTAATACAAAAATTCCAATTAGTCCTTTACTTCCTAGAGACAAGTTAATTTGGCGGTGTACAGCTAATGGGGTTTTCTCGGTCCGGAGTGCTTACCACTTAGCAGTTGATTCACAAGTCAATGAAAAAGGGGGAGCGTCAAGCCCGAGGAAAGGGGAGGAGATATGGAGGACGTGTTGGAGCTTGAATGTGCCTAATAATGTCAAGATGTTTATATGGAGGGTTTGCCATAATCTCTTACCTACAAAACTAAATTTATTCAAGAGAAGAGTGATTGATTCTCCATTGTGTCCTATCTGTAATCAGGTCGAAGAAAGTGTGGAGCATATTGTATGGTTGTGTCCATCAGCAGTTGACATGTGGAGCTGTGGTTCTCACAAGATACAGAAGAGTGCTTGCTCTAACATGTCTTTTGCTAATCTATTTGAAGAACTGGTGGAGCGGTTTGATCAACAACAACTGGAAGTTTTTGCAGTTGTAGCAAGGTGTATATGGCTGAGGCGCAATGAGATAGTTCACGGAAAATTTTCACCCATCCCAATATGACTCTATGCGAAGGCAATCATGGGGTTAGAGGAGTTTCACAAATCGAATACCCACTTGGAGGCTAGGAGATGTTGAACAATTACACCCAGTGGTGTCGTGGATACCCCAGAGAAATATGGTAAAATTAATTTTGATGCATTAGATTCAAAGAACAGTTGGGTGGGCTGGTCTTCTTGCAAGAGATGAACAAGGTCATTTTTGGTAGTGGCTTGCAGCATTACTGAGGTGGATCCGACTATGGTGAAGCTTTAGCCCCTTCATGCTTGATTTTGCAAAAGAGTTGGGCTTCTCAAATGTTATTTTTGAAGGAGACGCTCTAACAATCGTGAAGGCGGTAAATTCCGTGGCGGTATGTGAAAGTAGTTATGGTCACTTTGTGGAGGATGTTAAATGTTTTATGAGTGACTTCCAAACATCAAGCTTTGTTCATGTTGTTCGGGGAGCGAATTCGGCTGCCCATATTTTAGCTAAGGAAGCTTGTACCCATGTCATCGATAAACTTTGGTGGCATTCTACCCCATCCTATATTTGTGGTATTATTAGAAAGGATGAACTTTCTCCCCTTTCTTGATTGCTCTTTATGAGCTTAATAAGATTTTCTATATTTTTCCTCAAAAAAAAGATGTGCCATTAATGATCTTTATGAGGCAAAATTCTCCAATCCCTCTGCCATTAATGATCTTTACTTGCATTTACCAGATATGCTGATTTCCAAGAATTTTACTGGGTATATTTTGCCAAAAACCCGTTAAACCCTCTTAAAAACCCAAAGAGTCGCCCTCATTTTCACCCCTTCAGTTCTCATCCAACCCCAAACCTCCCAACTAGCAAATGATGTCGTTCTCTCACATTCTCTACCGCTCTTTCTCTACTTTCCCTCAACCGAATTCCACAACTAGCATCAAATCTATTGCTAACGATCTCTACAAAGAACGCAGCCTTGAATGCCTTGTACAGAAGTTCAAGAAGTACTCCGAGCTTAAACGGTTCCGCACCCGAGCTGGAATATACGAAGACACAGTCCGCAAGCTCGCTAAGGCAAAATGCTTCAGATGGATAGAAGAGATCCTTGAAGACCAAAAGAAGTATGAGGATATCTCCAAAGAAGGCTTCTCGATCCGACTCATGTCTTTATAAGGAAAAGCAGGCATGTTTGAGCATGCCCATAAAGTGTTCAATGAAATGCCTGACCGGAATTGCAGATGCACAGTCTTATCCCTCAATGCGCTTTTGGGGGCTTGTGTAAACTCAAAGAAGTTTGATTTTGTTGATGGGCTTTTTAAGGAATTACCTAAGAAGTTGTCGATTGAACCAGATTTGATTTCGTACAATATGGTTATTAAGGCGTTCTGTCAGATGGGTTCCTTTGATTCAGCGGTTTTGTTGCTTGATGAGATGGAAAAGAAGGGTTTGGAGCCAGATTTGTTTACATTCAATACCCTTTTGAATGGATTATATGGGAAGGGTCGGGTCTCGGATGGTGAAAAGATATGGGAGCTAATGCAGAAGAAGAATGTTGTCCCTGACATCAGGAGTTACAAGGCAAAGTTGCTTGGATTGGCGTTGGACAAGAAAACCAAAGAGGCGATGGAGTTGGTTGAAGAAATGAAGACTAGAGGAGTCAAACCAAACGCATTTAGTTTCAACGCTCTGATTAAAGGACATGTTCTTGAGGGGAACTTGGAGGAAGCCAAGTGGTGGTTCGATCACATAGGGGAGGGCGAGAGTGCCCCTGGTAAAAGGACTTTCGAGATAGTTGTTCCCTTCGTTTGTGAGAAGGGTGAGTTGGAGCTTGCCTTTGAGCTTTGCAAGGAAATTTTCAATAGGAAGTTCCTCGTTGATGTTTCGTTATTGCAGCTTGTGGTGAATACACTGGTTAAGGAGTCTAAAATGGAGGATGCAAAGAAGCTTGTGCAGCTTGGGAAGAGGCATAGTTATTGCCGTTATGATCTGAAATTGCCTTCAGGTGAGTAGTGCTATGGTTTTCCTGTCCTTAATTTCGTTGCAAGGATCTTTGGTGGTGCTGCGGAAGGCTGAATACTTATTTCCATTCCACTTTAGTGCTTAGTTAATCCTATATATTCAAATCTGTTATCAATTTTCTTTTGGGAAAATAATCTTCTTGGCCATAGAGAGCTACGACCAAGCTCATTGCTATGCAATAAAACAGTCACGCTCACGCAATTTATCAAATATTGTGTTTGTAAAAGTTGAGAGTTCCTCTAATTACTCATAAGAGGCCTAATATTCCTTCAAAATCCAACCAGCAAACAATAGTAGCTAGCTGCATACAAACAGAGACAACGTGCATTTCAAAATATACACTCTTAATTATAGCTTTCATAAAGTACTAGCGAGGGTAGAGCTCTGAAATTGAAACCATATTTGCCGAGGCTTGGATTGGGTTGCCTTGAGGTCTCTCACTTGGCTCTATATTCCCTCCATATGGCATATCTGAGTGAACGCTACTATGCTTAAAAAATGCAGGTTTTGAGGGTGCTGGAAGAGTGATGGAGTTGCTATTGAGCATGAGAACCACCGAAGCCATATTCGGCCTATCAGCTACATTTTTTTGAACGCATAGTAACCCAATGTGGATCCATCTCATAATTTCAGCAGTTGAGCCTGGCCTTATTGTGGGATCCACAATATTTAAAGCAGTCCCCTCCTTCCACTTTGCCCATGCCTGCAATATATAATTTGGATGAGCACATATAGTATAAGACAAAAAATTCTTTTAGTCTATCAATTTCCTATATATGCACTTACGTATTCCAGAAGATAATAACCCACATTCTCTTCAATTCGTAAGCAATTGTTTCTCTGTCCACTCACTATTTCTAGCACTAATATTCCGAAACTAAAGACATCGGATTTCGGTGAGAACTGCCCATAGTTCACATACTCTGGAGCCATATATCCGCTGCACATTAACATCAATAATATCAATGTAATTTGAATGGTAACAAAGCTCTTTAGTTTCCTCTTACATTTGGAAATGTGTCAAATCTTAGTTAGGATTAATGATTAATTTGAATGTTATATCTATGGCACAAAGTAATCATAAATTATTCCTTCTTCCCTCTTAGGATACTTACTAGGTTCCAACAATTTTATCTGTATTCTCATGAGTTTTATCCAACAAAAACAATCTTGCCATGCCAAAATCTGAAATTTTTGGGTTCATTTCTGCATCTAGAAGAATGTTACTAGCTTTAAGATCACGATGAATAATACGAAGTCGGGAATCTTCATGAAGATAAAGAATCCCCCTAGCAATTCCTCCTATGATCTTGTAGCGCATTTTCCAATCCAAATGTGCACGCTTGACTGGATCTACATCTCAAAGCAAGTATATGATTCAAGAAATTCATTATCTACATCTCAAAGCAAGTATATGATTCAAGAAATATAACGAATATAATCTAAGGTGAAAATAAAAGAGCAAACATACCGAAAAGGAAGTGATCAAGACTTGTATTTGGCATAAACTCGTATATCAAAAGTCTTTCATTTCTTTCCAAACAAAATCCTAAGAGCCTAACTAGATTACGGTGTTGAAGCTTGGCAACTAATCGGACCTCATTTTTAAATTCTAAATCTCCTTGTCCAGAATTTTTCGATAATCTTTTGATAGCAATAACTTGTCCATTAGAAAGCCTGCCCTGTAAATATATAAAAACGAAGAACATATGTTACTGGATATTAACATGTTTTTTTATTGATAAATGGTACATTTTTGCATGAGAATATGTTAAATCACCTGGTATACAGCACCAAATCCACCTTGTCCGAGCTTATTTGCTTTCGAAAAGTTATTCGTCGCAACTTTGATAGTGTCAAAGTCAAATTGTAAGGATTCCTCGCTTCTAATCTCATCATGTTCAACAGCTTAATACAAGAAATTACAAGTCAATTAAAACGTTAATGAATCAATTATATATGTCCATTATTTAATAAGATTGAGTCCTGCGATTTAAATATTACATACAATAGCAACGGCTTTCCCATACCAATGATTGAAATTAATAAAGTTTTTCAAATTCCGAATGACTAATTTAAGAATTGTTTTCCCATACCAAAATGTTTTTACTTACTTTCAAGTGTTTCTCTTGGCCTCTTTCGTACTCTGAAATATACGCAGAAAGACATGATGATTAGTATCACAAAAGCAACCGTTGGCACAATTATAATGATGAGAGTCCTAGACGTGTTGCTCTCGCTCCCTGCAAAAATCATAAATCTCTTCTCATTACAAGATTCTGAGGGTACTTGAGTTTGAATATGGAGAAATTAATATATATATATATATATATATATATATAGTAGCATAAATAACTTTATAAGTAATTGGAGTAATATTTAAACAAAGACTAATATATATAAGATCAAATGTCATTTATTCTAATTGTTCAACTCTAGACTAAATCCTATATATAACACATAAATCAACTTAAAATAATATCAAATATTCTAACGTACGGTTCAAGTATGAACATATATATGACCCCAAAATAATTTGTTTTGTTATGTTAAAACTTAAAAGCATAATGGCATAAATGCATGGTGGGTACGTACCTTTTGTTGTATTGGTTGACGCAGCCACTGTGGAGTCATAAAACAGGTAGATCTCAAACCTGATATTACAGCTGGGTGTAAGAACTCTGCCACCTTCCACACCACCAATTCTTCGTGTAATAGCCAAAGCTAAGCAACTGTTGCAATCTAGTTCAGACAAATCAGGTGTGCACTGCACAAGTCCATATAATGTATAAGAGTTTTGTGCCGTTGCGTTTCCTACTGCAAACTTACGAAGAGGACCACCTGCTACAGCTTGTCTTCTTAACCTTTCCAACAAGGTCGTAACATCATCATTGAATTGATCCACATAATTGGCGGATACGTTGATCATGTTCGGCCCTGGGACAACATGAGCAATATCCATGACGCCGAAAATGAAGCGATTTGAGTAGTGTAACATGCATACTTCCCACCATTGAATTGCCTCCTTCTGATAGGGACAGACTTGCTTGAAAAGAGACCTAGCGTCATTGAGGCAAGCACGGCAAATACCTAGCTTAACATCTCCTCTACAAAGTGCAATTGCATATACTTTGTCAGGGTTTTGGCCATACGAGGAATTGTAGAAGCCATGGTACTCTATTTCGGTGTCGGAGCTGTAGAGGGAGTAGAAGAGGAGGTGATTGAGGTTTGCCTCATAGCTACTGTTAGCAATGTATTTACCCTGGTCGTAGGCACATGTCTGCGCGACTACTACTGCTTGATGATCAGCAGTGAATATGAAAATGGCAGAGAGGAAGAAAACAAACCTAGAGGAAACCATTGCCTTTTGTTCCATTTACTGACCAGTTTTTTGCCTTGAAGATCATAACATGCCTTTTTATTGAGAAGGGTGAGGTAGAATTGTCTTGGTGCCATTTTTGAAGCCTCTAAAGTCTAAAGTCCACCCTCTTTGAAAATTCTAAAGTTGACTTGAAACAAATGTGAATCCACGAAACTACATTCGCTTAGCAATTTCTTACTTTTACAATCTAAAATAGATAAGTAAAATATTAAAAAAATTCTTTACACCGGAATATGCATATCTCAAATGCAAAATACATTCTTATAACATTTGTGAACAATGCACTATTACATGTAGCTTGCACTGTTCACACATTCATCTCATTAATTTACTATTTATTTATTCACATCTCTCTTTTTCTAAAAAAATTTCTTACTATTTTTCTCTCCACATTTTTCTTTTTCCAAAATTTTCTCCTACTATTTATCTCTTTACATTTCTCTTTTTCTAAAATTTTCTCTTACTATTTTTCTTCCACATCTCTCTTTTCTCAAATGTTGAAAAATAAAATCCGTAAAAAAAAAATACAATCCTTATATGAGGATTTCATTGATTAAAGATCACGACCATAAAACTCTTATAAAGCGGAGCAAAAAATTCTTACAACACAAAGCATAAAGCTCTACAAAATCATAGTCACATACTATAAGGTTATAAAGTCATAGATAAAAAATTCTTACAATCAAGTGCTATTTATGACTTATATCTTTTCTTAACTTATTTACAAATACAGTTAAAGAGAAGATATGCACCAAGCAGATTAGATCTAAGACTTCGAATTTTAGTGAAAACTGTCCATAGTTTACATACTCTAGAGCCATATATCTGCTACACATTAACATCAATAATATTAATTTAATTTGAATGGTAACAAAGCTCTATTAGTTTCCTCTTACATTTGGAAATGTGTCAAATCTTAGATAGGATTAATGATTAATTTGAATGTTATTTCTGTGGCAGAAAGTAATCATAAACTCTTCCTTCTTCCCTCCTGGGATACTTACTAGGTTCCAACAATTCTATTTGTATTCTCATGAGCTTGATCCAACAACAACAATCTTGCCATGCCAAAATCTAAAATTTTTGGGTTCATTTGTGCATCTAGAAGAATGTTACTAGCTTTAATGATGCAAGCCAGTTTTACCCATTTTAGTTAAATTCGCACATGACGAGCTTTACTAAAAATGTTATATCTAGAGTTTTGAATATCGGATTTAATCAAGTTTGGTGGCGTTGGAAAGGTAATTCAGATATCTACAAAGTCATGTTTCATGAGATTTGGCTAATTCCAATATTTACTAGGTCAAAACGGGCTACAAAGAGAAAAAAGTTTATATACTCTCCTTAAATTTCGATTTTATTATCGATGCCTACCCAAATAATCAAAAATCAGAAGGGATTCAAAAATATAAAAAATAAAGAAAGAAATATATAAATAAAAAGGAGGTAAAGCAATAATAAAAAAGTTGTTGAGCACTTGTAGTTGTAGCTCAACAATGCATATATGATAATAAAAAATTAAAAAAAAATCTAATATTGTTCTCTCTCTTTTTAGAAATAGAGAAAATAGATAAATAAATAATATTTTAAATGAAAAAAAATATTTTTTATAGCTAAAATGTTGAGTCAAATGTATGTACTTTGAAAAAGTAGATATTTAAAAAGAAAAAGAAAAAATAGTGGGCGTTTAACTAAAATTTAGCTAAATATTTGTTGACCAGAATGTGAATACTATAATATGAAAAGGGTTTGGGAGGGGAGGCTATTATTTTTGGCTAACGTGTGGGGCGGGGGGCGACTCACCTACCCTACCTATTTTCCTCTTACCTCATTCGTAGTCGAAAAGTTATGTTTATCTCTTTCTTTGTTTTCGGTATGTTTCTTAAAATTTTATTTTATTTTATTTTATTCAATTTTCTCAAAGCAAATGTGCATATTATGAATACATTTGTGAGTATTGTGTTATCCCACATTGAGAAAATATAAAAGAAAATAGTGCTTAATATACTTAAGTGGACTTTAGCCCATTAGCTTAGGCTTTTGGGTTAAAGTTGTATTCAATTATGTATATTAATATACTCTTAGTAAAAGCTCCATAATCACTTTAATCTCCCCAACAGTGTACCTCCCCCACTTGTTCTCCCCTTTTTAATGGAAATATGAGAATTTCATTGATTAAATATCACAAATATAAAGTTTTTATAAAGCAGAGCAAAAAGTTATTACAGTATATGTTATAAGTTTACAAAGTAATAAATAAAAATCTTTACAATTAAATATTATTTATGACTTATATCTTTCTCTAATTCATGTACAAAGATAGTCAAAGAGCAGGTGGCAAGTGGCAAGTGGCGGAAAAGGCTCCTCTCCAGTTGAGTTCAACTGGATAGGAGCCAGTCCCTTCATTTTGAAGGATAAAATTGTCAACAAATTATTTTTTGAGAAGTTTTTGACAAATTTGCCCTTCATTTAGAAGGAACCGGCTCCTCTCCAGTTCAATTCAACTGGAGAGGATCCTTCTCCGCAAGTGGCAAGTGGCAAGCTTTAACTTGAAGTCTAAAGTCCACCGATCACCATCTTTGAAAAATCCAATGTTAAATTGAAACAAATTATGTGAACCTGAAAAAACTGTTGTCTACATGCAGAGTCTTCTGATTTAAATTATGAATACGACCGTTGAGTCGTTGACTGAGTCGGGACCGGGGTTTCTGATGCATTGAATACTAATCTGATACAGTAATTACTAGTAATACGGCTTGATTGAGATACAAGTGTCAAGTGGTACATGACAAGATAACCCCCAATGCCTTAAAAGGAAATTTGCTCGCCCCGTCGTCCACGGACACGTTACTGTCTAATGTCCTTCCCATTAATGACATGCATTAATTTTCTACCGCAAAATTCCAAACTCCCACCTACCCCAATGTGTAGAATCTAGACCCTTAAATTTGTATAAAAAAATCTTAATTTTTAATTGAATTCCATTTTCTTTATTTAGTATTTTAAAGGTAGTATTGTCCAAAAATTTTAATAAAGAACCGTTAAGTGGAAGATTAAATGTAATTCTACAAGTCTCTGCAACAAGATCAAACCACATAGATGTCCCACTGTGAAACTTCCTTCCATATATGCTGTATCACATAGTATTTTTCAGTGCTAGCTTTCTATGGCCGCCAATAAATATCGTAAGTTAGGGCTGTTAAAATTTAGAAAAAAGTTTACATACTTTTATCAAATTATCACTCTATATAGTTAATGTTTTTAAATTATCAAATATTGTCATTATTTCTTTTGAGGTGAGAAAAAAAGATAAAAATAATCTTTATTTTTTAATAAGACAAAAATGTTATTTTAAATTCAAAGAAAGAAAGGAAAAAATAAAACTTAAAAAAAAAACAAAAACAAAAACAAAAAACAAAAAACAAAAGAAAAAGGAGGTTCAGTAGACGGTCGAGCCCCCGCCCATTTTCAATAGAACAACCTTCTCGAGTGCCATGTTTTATGTTTTAGTACATGAAGAACATATCTTCCTGAACATCCACTCAGGGACCAACCTAACCTTTGCGGGGTGGGGGGGAGGAGTTGGGTGGCGATTGTCCCCCTAAGATTTTTAAAATACTATGAAAGTAGTCCTTTTGGATGAAAACTCTAGGAGCGTTTTTGCCGATGGCCCAAAAAAAGTCTCAATGTTATTCATCTCAAATTTAATTCTCAATATTCTTATTTTTAATTTTTACTAAGTGATATTACAATTTTCTCTTATATCCATCTTAAGTCTATCCAAGAATGATATAATTATTAAAATCACCATTGAATTTGTGATTGATTATTATTAAATTTTGATCAAATGATGATTTTAATAGTCACATCATTTTTAAATATACTTAAAATAAGCACAAAATGAACTTTTAGAATTTATCACTTTTTATACTATATCCATAATTTTTTATTAATATTCAAATAAAAAAAAATTATCACAAAACAAATTTTTTGTACTTTTGTCTACCAAACATTCTTTTTTTTTTTACATCAATCAAATATTGTTACCATTTCATGCCACTAAAAAGTAATTATCCAATGCAAAACAGCCCTGCAATCTTCCAAGCTTTTTGTCTTTTTCACAACTAAACTTAAAAAAAAATAAATAAATAAAAGGCATCAAATGTTAATATAACTTAATGTTGTTACCGTGCATAACAATGATGAATAATATAAAATAAAAAAAGAGATATCAAGAGAGAGTTGAGACACAAATTTAAACGTGAGGTTTCCTCAATCCTAAATTGGTTAAGGTATGGGCAAATTGTGGATGACACCAAAATGGTACTGAGATCCCTTCAACCAAGGGCGTAACCAAGATTTTTAGTGTGGGGATGGATTTTTTTTTTCTTTTTATAAGTTGAGGACACATACTTATATAAATACAAAAGAGCGCGCGCACACACACACATATATTTTTTCTAAGAATACACACATACATATATAATTTCTCTATATGTCTGTTTATATAAAATAAAAGCATAGAAGTCTTAAATTTAATCTCATAACATCACAAACACATAATAATATAAACAACTAGCAAAATAAACTAAACACGATCTTTATGGTTCAAGAAAAATGGTACCAAAAATAAATATTGTGAACTCAAATGACTACAAAATAATCACTCAAAAAAATAAAAAGGGATAATTTCACAAGACCCCCCCTAAACTACCGTCCGTTTTGAAATACCCCCCTGATCTTCAAAAACTCTTAATTTAACCCCTTGAACTTTCAATTGCTCTCAATTTGGACCCACCCGTACAAATTAGGGCACAAAATTTTTCAAAAAGACCAAAATACCCCTGATTTTTATTTTAAAAAAAAAAAAACACTTTGGAAGTTGAAAATTTTAAATAGTGAATTTTAAACGGTGACTTTTGTATAAAATTTCATCTTCCAAATTTTTTTAAATAAAAAAGTATTTTTGGTCTTTTGAAAATTTTGTGCCCTAATTTGTATGCGGATGGGTCCAAATTGAGAGCAATTAAAGTTCATGGGGTTAAATTGAGAGTTTTGAAGATCGAATATTCAAAAGCTAAAAATAAAATAAAAAACCAAATATTTTCATCATATTCTACACTTTTGCTAAAAAAACAAATAAATGCAAGAGAAAACGAGATGTGATGAAGATGCCTAGCTAAAAAAAAAAAAAATTACAAACAGAAAAACTCATAATATGTTGAATTTGGCGGGACAAATATATCATTTTGGGATGAATTCTTAAAATATGGATATTTTATTAATAATTTTAAACATTTTGCCCAACCCAACACATAGATAGATCCACCCATGCCTCCGACATTGGTAGATTTGCCATGTCAAACGTGAAGTAAACGGAGTAGCCCATGGTTTGGCGAAGGAGGTGACTAGGAACATCATGGATAGCATCTGTATTGAGAAAAACCTTGCTTGTATTTCCAATATTGTTCTTTTAAAGCTTAGGCTCTTGTATTATTTTTTATCCATGAATGAAAAGTATCCCTATTTTTTAAAAATATATAATTGAAAGGATTTATTTCAATATTTTTTTTCTTCATATTTTTTGTTTCCATTTATCTTATAAATTAACTATTAGATTTATTAACTATTAGATTTGTAAACTCACGTGAACTTCACATAAATCAATGATAAACCTCACAAATTTAATAATTAATATATTAAATTTGTAAAAAAATATAAACAAATTAGTGACGCTAATAATTTTTCTTAACTGGGGTTACAAGCATATCCAGCAATAATGTGCATGCCGTTGCCCAATAGGAATAGGATCCTTTTCAGTTCAAAATAGACTGGAGAATATCCAGTTCATGGCTATGATTTGTTCTAAGAAATCTTAAAGCCACAAATAAGATACATGTCTCACTAGCTAAAAATAAGGGAAAAATATAAAATAGCCCCCTAAATTACCAGCCATTTTTAATTTAGCCTCCTAAAGTTTCAATTGGTATAAAGTAACCTTTCAAACTACCAATCATTTACAGTTTGGCTACCTCCATTAGGGAGAACCGTTAAAATGGATGGAAAACCCAAAACGACGTCGTTTTGGGGCGGCAGAGTTACTAAAATGCCCTCTTTAAAAGAAAAAGAAATAAAAAAACCTCCCTAAAATGGCGTTGTTTCGTAAAGACAATCAAGAAAACCCATTCTTCTCCTTCTTTCTCTGTGTTCTTTCCTGCTGCACATGAAATGGTTTCTTGAACAATTTGCATACTTGAACAATAATCAACCTTTCTGGGCTAGGTAGCCGCATTAGATATCGTGACTCATTATCTTCACCACCAAAGGCACACACATCTGAGTAGTATGAATTTGTTAAGCAAAGAAGAAACCACCAGGAAGAGAGAAAGATGGACATGAACATGAATAAAATAACTAGCGTTCCTAACCTTCCCAACCAAGGGCTAGGAACATGAACCCATTTGAGTATATACCTTAAAAAGTCTGGTACACAATGCATATTTTTCAATTGAGTGAATACCAAAAAAAAAAAAAAAAAACCATTTCTTGTGCAATAGGAAAGAACACGGGGAAAAAGGGAAAGAAGGGGTTTTCTTGATTGTCTTCACGAAACGACGTTGTTTTAGAGGGTTTTTTTTTTTTTTAAAATTTATTTTTTCCTTTAAAGAGAGCATTTTAGTAACTTTGTAGCCCCAAAATGACGTCGTTTTGGGTTTTTCATCCATTTTGATGGTCCTCCGTAATAGAGGGGGCCAAACTATAAGGAATTGGTAGTTTGATGGGCTACTTTATACTAATTGAAATTTTTATGGGCTAAATTACAAATGGTTAATAGTTTGAGGGACCCTTTCATATTTTTTTCTAAAAATAATAAAATATTATTTTATATAAAAAAATAAATAAAAAAAGGGGTGGTTGGCCACCCCACAACCACCCCATTGCGGGTGGCCTACCAAATCTAAAAAAAAAATAATAATAAAAAATCATTTAGCCCTTGGGAGTAGCTAGACCACCCTTGTTGGGCTTGGGATGGCTTCTACCACCCCAAACCACCTTAGACCGGCCAGTCTGGGGTGGCTTTGGCCACCCATGGCCCTTAGGTATGGTCCGCCACCTCCAAAGGCCAAACAATTTTTTATTTTATTTTTAGATTTGGCCATTGGGGGTGGTTCGGCCACCCCCAAGGGCTATGGGGTGGCTTCGGCCACCCTAGACCGACACTTCAGCCACCCCCAGCCCTCAACGGGGGTGATCTGGCTACCCTCAATGGGGTGGCCAACTACCTTTTGTTTTCTTATTATTTATTTATTTTTTTAATATGAAATAATATTTTATTATTATTTTTGGTTAGTAGGACATGTGTCTCATATGTGACTTCAGGGGGGTGGCCCCCTTAATGAGGGTGGTCTTGCTACCCTCAATGGAGTGACCAACTACTATTTTTTTTATTATTATTATTTTTTTAATATGAAATAATATTTTATTATTATTTTTTGTTATGGGACATGTCCTCATTTGTGGCTTTTGAATTTCTTAAAACAAATCTTTACCATAAACTAAATATTTTCCAAATCAATTTTGAACCAGAGAGGATCCAATTGCCGCCCAATAGGACCCGACCTGCCCCATTGAAGTTTGGAATGTTAAAATCTTAGTCCTCCTGAAACCCTTCCCCACAACCATGTCTGCCTTCTACCGTCGTCTCCATGGTATCTTCACCAGCACTTCTGTCCGTGCAACAACCCAAACCAACACCGTCAAAGCCTCGGCCCGAAGCGCACGCTCCAAAGAAGGCAGACACGAAAAAGTGGTCGAGAAATTCTTGAAATCCTCTGCGTCCCACCGCTTCCGCGCCTCGCACGGCATCTACGAGTCCACGGTTCGCCGCCTCGCTTCTGCCAAGCAATTCTCTATGATAGAAGAAATCCTTGAAGCCCAGAAGAAGTACCCGGACATCTCCT
The DNA here is from genome assembly GCA_013348765.1 of Carpinus viminea. Taxonomy (NCBI): domain Eukaryota; kingdom Viridiplantae; phylum Streptophyta; class Magnoliopsida; order Fagales; family Betulaceae; genus Carpinus; species Carpinus viminea. The sequence continues at coordinate 65,000,168 of CP054667.1, forward strand.
CTGAGGGATTTGCAATCCGTCTTATCTCGTTGTATGGTAAACGGGCATGTTTGACCATGCTCACAAGGTGTTCGAAGAAATGCCTGAGCTGAATTGTCCGCGTACAGCGAAGTCCTTCAACGCCCTTTTGGCGGCTTGTGCGAACGCCAAGAAATTCGATAAAGTTGAGGAGCTTTTCGGGGGACTACCGCAAAAGGTGTCGATAGAAGTTGATTTGGTCTCTTATAATACTGTTATCAATGCATTTTGTGAGATGGGTTCGTTGGATGCTGGGCTTTTGATGCTTGATGAGTTGGAGAAGAATGGGTTGGAGCCTGATTCGGTAACATTTAATACGCTCCTCAATGGGTTTTACAACAATGGTCGGTTTTCGGACGGAGAGAAGATATGGTGTATGATGGAAAGCAAGAATGTTATTCCTGATATTAATTAGAAGTTATAATTCAAGGTTGCGCGGTATGGTTCATGACAGCAGAATATTAGAAGCAGTTAACTTGATTGATGAAACGCAGAGCAAAGGAATTAACCCAGATGTGATCAGTTATAATGCTTTGATTAAAGGGTTTTGTAATGATGGAAAGTTGGAGGAAGTGAAATGGTGGTATAGGGAGCTAAGAAAAAATGGGCGTAGTCCCGATTGGGTCACTTATGTGGCCGTTATTCCTCGTCTGTGCGAAGAGGGTGATTTCGATATGGTAATAGATCTATGTGTGGAGGTTATCAATCACTAGTTTATTGTTGACACAGCGTTAATACAGCGTGCAGTGGATGTGTTGGTCAAGGGGGCAAAGATTGAGGAAGCTGAGGAGCTTGTAGAACTGGGAAAGTCGAGAAAGCATTTCCAGTACAAGCTAAAATTGCCTCTGGACAAGTAATTAAGTTGCTCTTTTGCTCTTGCATTTTCACTATTCTATTTATTTCTTATGAAATTTTGCAAATGTCTTATCTTAGTCGATGGCAATGACATTGCTGAGAGCCTGAGGTGGGATTACAAAATATTAATGTCGGCTTCGATTTAGTGCTTACCATGTGATAGTATTATCTTAGCCTTATTGGTTGTGACCGTGTGATAATGTCATGTCTATTTTTATGATCAAGATGTCATAAGTCTTCATGACCACAACCAGAGACATAAAGTGTCTTCATATAAAATTATAGAGTCTTACTGTCTCAAATGACATCATGTAAGCCTTCCCCTGCCTTTTAACTGAAGCTCACTCCTTTTACTCTTTTTCCTACGTTTAGGCTCTCACTCAAGTTATAAACAGCAGCTATCACGCAACAAGCTACTTTCCTCTGGCAACATTCCCATCAAACTTTTCTCCCACAAATCCAGTCATACCCAACATAATTCAAGGTTAAAGCTTCAAATTCCCCTATTTTCTGTAATAATTTTTGTGAGCATAGATTTGTTGTGTTGAACATGACTTTTGTTTTCCGGTATTCTTTTCTTTTGCTTAAAAGATTTGATTTTTATGTGTGTAGTGCTGTTTTGTTTTGGTAATGAAACTTACTCATTCATCCAAAAAACCAAAACAAAAAAGACTGGATTTTTATGTGGATTTTGTGTTTTGGTTTGTGGGTGTTCTTGTTTTCATTGGGTTTGCTTAATAGGGGAAGTTTTAGATTGTGGGTATTAGTGTTTATGAGATGTAATTGGAAGAAAGAATTTTCTTTCCATGTTTCTATTGTGGAGAGATCATAGCACTATCTTTTCTGCTACAAAGGTTTATCAAGTGAAGCTGAATGCTCTTTCTTAAATGTAGTTAAATCTAAACATATTAGGAGAGAGAGGCAGAAAAAAAAAATTTAAAAAAAAAATCTGAAAGTAAGAAAAGGATACAACATGAGTATGTAGTCAGAAAAGATGAACATCACAATTCGAATTTCGAAAGGTTGAGGAAAACTGAAACTACACAATAGTACTTGGACTATGGAGTTTGTGCACTAAAAAGGGTAGGGGGGTGGCATGAATGAACAAACGGTAAAACATCAAATGGTATTATCTTAAGAACAGAGTCAATCTTACCTTTGTGGATACCAACAGCAAGCCTCAGTAACATGTGCTGCAGCATTTGCAAAGCATTCCCATTGATTTCTAAAAGATACGACCTCTCAAGGGTTTTGGAGCCAGAATAATCAGTCAAACTGTCCAGATGTGCAGCATTTTGAAACCAAAAAGAGAAAGAAAAATGATACCGAATCTTGTCAAGATAGTTGGGATGAATAGTATGTAATGTCCTACAGCAACTGTGTGATTGAGGAAAAGAAAGGGACCTGATGCATGGGATTGTTCGGATTGTTACAAGCTCTAGCAGATGGTTTGAAATTGATTCTAAAAAGACTTATTTCACCAAGTAGTATTTCTCCCTTAGAAAGCTGTTGCACGTTAGCACATCCGTTTTCTTCATGATAGCAATGTGAGTTTTCATGATGTGGCAAATAAAAGAAATTAAGGCTGCAGGAATGGGTTCAATAAGCCTACACAGAAGAAAGGAGGTCCAAGAAGTCAACCAATTCATCTAACCCACTACTGGGTCGTAATAGTGGTATTGACATAAGGCAAAAAAATAATAACACAAGAAGCTTATTATATAACACACTAATACTTAAATTTGGTATCAAGTGCACCACACCAAAATTACTACCTGGAGGAATCCTATGATAGTTGATGTCTCTTCCTGGCAGAATTGATGCCTTCATGGTATATTTGACATCTTTGTGACATATTTGATCTCTTCGTGCATATATGATGTCTTTGTGGCATAATTGATGTATCCTGATAGCATAATTGATGTCTTAGCGGCATAACAATGATTACCACCCTGTCATGTGACCTTGGATAAATTCTTTGTAAAAAATATTATTTTGTGGAAATTTGTTTGGCTCACATTGTTACATTAGCTCATTCTTCGCTTTTTGGTATTGGTCAGAATTAGTAGATGGTCACTCGAGTTGAGATGCTCAGCTGGCTGGTTTTCGGAGTGAATTCTCAGAGGTAGAGAATTTACAGGTTTCAGCATTTATGTAGTTATATTAGTTGTTTGAACCATTGGACCTAAATTATGCTTTGCTTCTGATTTATTGTGTTTGATAGTTATTGAGAATTTTCATTCGAAAGTTTGTTTCTGTTATTAAGTTTTGTTAGAATATTTATAGAGAGATCTAATTGAATTTGTCAGAAGTTTTAATTGGATGTCGAACTCCCTTCTCCGTCCAAAGAAAGGGGGAGGCTTTTTGGTAGGAACTCTTTTTTGAGACAGAATCATTTAGAGGATTGAGAGTTCCTCTAATCACTCATTGAAAGCCATTCCTTGAAAATTTAACATTTAAAAATATACATTCTTAATTGTAACTTTCATAAAGTACTAGCGAGGGTAGAGCTCCGAAATTGAAGCCACATTTGCTGAGGCCTGGATTGAGTTGCCTTGGGGTCTTTCACGTGGCTCTATAATCCCTCGAGATGGCAAATCTGAGTGAATACTATGCTTAAAAAATGCAGGTTTTGAGGGTGCTGGAAGAGTGATGGAGTAGCTATTGAGCATGAGAACCACTGAAGCCATAGTCGGCCTGTCGGCTACATTTTTTTGAACACATAATAACCCAATGTGGATCCATCTCATAATTTCCGCAGTTGAGCCTGGCCTTATTGTGGGATCCACAATATTTAGAGCAGTCCCGTCCTTCCAGTTTGCCCATGCCTGCAATATATAATTTGGATGAGCACATATATATAGTATCAGGCAAAAAATTCTTTTAGTCTATCAATTACCCTTTTTTTTTAAAGTAAACGAGGAAAGGGTTATAGGGAATGATCTTTCCCACTTTTGATCCAAAAGAAAGAAGAAGTGAGACATCCTATAAACGAAAAAGGGGTGAGCTCCCCAACAATAAACCCAAAACAAGAGGGGAGGGCGCCCCAACAACAGAGCCAAAAGATAAAATGCAGTGCAAATAAAAGAACAAATTTTGGATCCGGTCCAAAAGGGCCGAACAGCAGGCAATGGTAATCACTAATAATTCAAAAAGAACTATAAGCAAGATGGACCTATTCCAGGGCCACACAAGGCGGTGTAAATTGCAAATAAACTCTGTGAAGAGTCCAATGTAGGTAAAACAACTACCACTGTGAAATGAAAGTTGCAAGATAGGCACTGCAAAGAACTACAAAGATAAACCCTAACACCAGATGGAGACTATAACCCAAACAAAATAGAAAAATAAAACCAACAAAAAACAATAGAACATGAACACACAAAAACATAAATACAAGCGAAAAAACAACAAAAGACCAAACAATTGGTCGTCACTATGATGAAGGTGGAGGAATGGCCGGAGGGTTGGACAGTCCAGGGGAAGAGGTTGCAGGAGGAGGCTGCTGCTCGAAGCGTGGGGGACACGCGCCAGCGCTTGAGATCCACGCTAGGCACGTGGAGCTCATGTCCCGTGCGGCAAAGCAAGGGTGGCAAATTGAGAGGTGTCGTGATGGCGGCCGAGAGGCGACGGTGGAGGGTTGACTGAGGTAAGTAGATTGGAGTTTTTCAAAACCCATCTAAGAACCAAGGTGGACCAAGGTGGATCCGGGCTGCTTCATGGAGGACGATGAGCGGCGAAAAAAAAGGGAAGAGGCGAACACCCAGCGGAAGACAAAGAGGCGGAGGAGGATGGAGCAAAAAAACATGTAACAAAAAGACAACAACAAGAGGAAATAAAAAACCAAAGACGGTGAAGAAGAAAAGGGAGGGGGGAGGAGGAAAAGAATCCTTCCTCTCCTGAAAACCACACCGACGATGGTGGAGAACCTCACAAGGAGGTGGTGTATTTCTCTACCTAGAGAGAAGGAGGAGCTTCTCTCACTAAAATGAGAGAAGCGTTATTGAAAGTGGCCGGCTGCTTGCACCCAATTATGTTGGTCTCTAGTCTATCAATTACTTACATATGCACTTACATATTCTAGAAGATAACCCACATTCTCCTCATTTCGGAAGCAATTGTTTCTCTGTCCACTCACTATCTCTAACACTAATATTCCAAAACTAAAGACATCGGATTTCGGTGAGAACTGTCCATAGTTCACATACTCTGGAGCCATATATCCGTTTCACATTAACATCAATAATATCAATTTAATTTGAATGGTAACAAAGTTCTTTTAGTTTCCTCTTACATTTTGAAACGTGTCAAATCTTAGTTAGGATTAATTTGAATGCTATTTCTATGGCATAAAGTAATCATAATCTCTTCCTTCTTCCCTCCTAAAAACCCAAAGGCTCGCCCTGATTTTCACTCCCTCAGTTCTCTTCCAACCCCAAACCTCCCAACAAGCAAATGATGTCATTCTCTCACATTCTCTACCGCTCTTTCTCTACTTTCCCTCAACCGAATTCCACAACTAGCATCAAATCTATTGCCAACGATCTCTACAAAGAACGCAGCCTTGAATGCCTTGTACAGAAGTTCAAGAAGTACTCCGAGCTTAAACGGTTCCGCACCTGAGCTGGAATATACAAAGACACAGTCCACAAGCTCGCTAAGGCAAAATGCTTCAAATGGATGGAAGAGATCCTTGAAGACCAAAAGAAGTATGAGGATATCTCCAAAGAAGGCTTCTCGATCCGACTCATGTCTTTATATGGAAAGGCAGGCATGTTTGAGCATGCCCATAAAGTGTTCAATGAAATGCCTGACCGGAATTGCAAATGCACAATCTTATCCCTCAATGTGCTTTTTGGGGCTTGTGTAAACTCGAAGAAGTTTGATTTTGTTGATGGGCTTTTTAAGGAGTTACCTAAGAAGTTGTCGATTGAACCGGATTTGATTTCATACAATACGGTTATTAAGGGGTTTTGTCAGATGGGTTCCTTTGATTCAGCAGTTTTGTTGCTTGATGAGATGGAAAAGAAAGATTTGGAGCCAGATTTGTTTACTTTCAATACCCTTTTGAATGGATTATATGGGAAGGGTCGGGTCTCGGATGGTGAAAAGATATGGGAGCTAATGCAGAAGAAGAATGTTGTCCCTGACATCAGGAGTTACAATGCAAAGTTGCTTGGATTGGCGTTGGACAAGAAAACCAAAGAGGCAATGGAGTTGGTTGAAGAAATGAAGACTAGGGGAGTGAAACCAAACGCATTTGGTTTCAACGCTCTGATTAAAGGATATGTTATAGAAGGGAACTTGGAGGAAGCCAAGTGGTGGTTCGATCACATAGGGGAGGGCGAGAGTGCCCCTGGTAAAAGGACTTTCGAGATAGTTGTTCCCTTCGTTTGTGAGAAGGGTGAGTTGGAGCTTGCCTTTGAGCTGTGCAAGGAAATTTTCAATAGGAAGTTCCTCGTTGATGTTTCATTATTGCAGCTTGTGGTGAATACACTGGTTAAGGAGTCTAAAATGGAGGAAGCAAAGAAGCTTGTGCAGCTTGGGAAGAGACATAGTTATTGCCGTTATGAGCTGAAATTGCCTTCAGGTGAGTAGTGCTATGGTTTTCCTGTCCTTAATTTCGTTGCAAGGATCTTTGGTGGTGCCCGGGAAGGCTGAATACTTACTTCCGTTCCACTTTTGTGCTTAGTTAATCCTATATATTCGAATCTGTTATCAATTTTCTTTTGGGAAAATAATCTTCTTGGCCATAGAGAGCTACGACCAAGCTCATTGCTATGCAATAAAACAGTCACGCTCACGCAATTGATCAAATATTGTGTTTGTAAAAGTTGAGAGTTCTTCTAATTACTCATAATAGGCCTAAGATTCCTTCAAAATCCAATCAGCAAACAGTAGCAGCTAGCTGCATACAAACAGAGACAACGTGCATTTCAAAATAAACATTCTTAATTGTAGCTTTCATAAAGTACTAGCGAGAGTAGAGTTCCGAAATTGAAACCATATTTGCCGAGGCTTGTATTGAGTTGCCTTGAGGTCTCTCACTTGGCTCTATATTCCCTCCAGATGGCATATCTGAGTGAACACTATTATTGTTAAAAAATGCAGGTTTTGAGGGTGTTGGAAGAGTGATGGAGTTGCTGTTGAGCATGAGAACCACTGAAGCCATATTCGGCCTGTCAGCTACATTTTTTTTTAACACATGGTAACCCAATGTGGATCCATCTCATAATTTCAGTAGTTGAGCCTGGCCTTATTGTAGGATCCACAATATTTAAAGCAGTCCCCTCCTCCCACTTTGCCCATGCCTGCAATATACAATTTGGATGAGCACATATAGTATCGGACAAAAAATTCTGTCTATCAATTTCCTATATATGCACTTTCATATTCTAGAAGATAATAACCCACATTCTCTTCATTTCGGAAGCAATTGTTTCTCTGTCCACTCACTATTTCTAACACTAATATTCCGAAACTAATGACATCAGATTTCGGTGAGAACTGTCCATGGTTCACATACTCTAGAGCCATATATCCACTGCACATTAACATCAATAATATCAATTTAATTTGAATGGTAACAAAGCTCTTTTAGTTTTCTCTTACATTTGGAAATGTGTCAAATCTTAGTTAGGTTAATGATTAATTTGAATGTTATTTCTATGGCACAAAGGAATCATAAACTCTTCATTCTTCCCTCCTGGGATATGATACTAAGTTTCAACAATTCTATTTGTATTCTCATGAGTTTGATCCAACAAAAACAATCTTGCCATGCCAAAATCTGAAATTTTTGTTCATTTCTGCATCTAGAAGAATGTTACTAGCTTTAAGATCACGATGAATAATGCGAAGTCGGGAATCTTCATGAAGATAAAGAATCCCCCTAGCAATTCCTCCTATGATCTTGTAGCACATTTTCCAATCCAAATGTGCACGCTTGATTGGATCTACATCTCAAAGCAAGTATATGATTCAAGAAATATAATGAATATAATCTAAGGTGAAAATAAAAGAGCAAACATACCGAAAATGAAGTGATCAAGACTTGTATTTGGCATAAACTCGTATATCAAAAGCCTTTCATTTCTTTCCAAACAAAATCCTAAGAGCCTAACTAGATTACGGTGTTGAAGCTTGGCAACTAACAGGACCTCATTTTTAAATTCTAAATCTTCATGTCCAGAATTTTTTGATAATCTTTTGATAGCTATAACTTGTCCATCAGAAAGCCTACCCTGTAAATATATAAAAAAACAAAGAGCATATGTTATTGAATGTTAACATGTTTTTATTGCTAAATGGTACCATTTTGCATGAGAATATGTTAAATCACCTGGTATACAGGACCAAATCCACCTTGTCCGAGCTTATTTGCTTCGAAAAAGTTATCGGTCATAACTTTGATAGTGTCAAAGTCAAATTGTAAGGATTCCACGCTTCTAATCTCACCATGTTCAATAGCTTAACACAAGGAATTACAAGTCAACACTTCAATAAATCAATTATATATGTTCATTATTTAATAAGAGTCCTGTGATTTAAATATTACATACATCAACAATGGGCTTTCCCATACCAAATTACCAATGATTGAAATTAATAAAGTTTTTCAAATTCCAAATGACTAATTTAAGAATTGTTTTCCCAGACCCAAATGTTTTTACTTACTTTAAAGTTTCTCTCTTGGCCTCATTTGCACTCTGAAATATATGCAGAAGGAGATGATGATTAGTACCACAAAAGCAACCGTCGGCACAATTATAATGATGAGAGTCCTAAACGTGCTGCTCTCGCTCCCTACAAAAATCATAAATCTCTTCTCATTACAAGATTCTGAGGGTACTTGAGTTTGGATATGGAGAAATTAATATATATATATATATATAGTAGCATAAATAACTTTATAAGTAATTGGAGTAATATTTAAACAAAGACTAATATATATAAGATCAAATGTCATTTATTCTAATTGTTCAACTCTAGACTAAATCCTATATATAATACATAAATCAACTTAAAATAATATCAAATATTCTAACGTACGGTTCAAGTATGAACATCTTATATATGACCCCATAATAATTCGTTTTGTTATGTTAAAACTTAAAAGCATAATGGCATAACTGCATGGCGGGTACGTACCTTTTGTTGTATTGGTTGACGCATCCACTGTGGAGTCATAAAACAGGTAGATCTCAAACCTGATATTACAGCTGGGTGTAAAAACTCTCCCACCCTCCCTACCACCACTTTTTTGTGGAAGACGTTGAATAGCCCAAAATAAGCAATTGTTGCAATCTAGCTCAGACAAATCAGGTGTGCACTGCACAAGTCCATATAATGTTTGAGAGGTTGGTGCCGTTGCGTTTCCTACTGCAAACTTACGAAGAGAACCACCTGCTACAGCTTGTCTTTTTAACCTTTCCAACAAGCTCCCAACATCATCATTGAATTGAACCACATATTTGTCGGATACGCTGATCTCGTTCGGCATTTCGAGAACGGGATCAGTTTCAACGACGCCAAGAATGGAGCGATTTGAGTAGTGTAACATGCATTCCTCTCGCCATTTAAATGCCTCCTTCTGATAGGGACAGGTTTGCTTGAAAAGAGACCTTGCGTCATTGAGGCAAGCAAGGCAAATACCTGGGTTAACATCTCCTCTACAAAGTGCAATTGCATATACTTTGTCAGGGTCTTGGCCATACGAGGAACTGTAGAAGCCATAGTCTATTTCGGTGTTGGAGTAGAGGGAGTAGAGGAGGTGATTGAGGTTTTCCTCATATGGACTGTTAGCCATGTATTTACCATTGTCGTAGTGACATGTCTGCGCGAGTACTGCTTGAGCAGTGAATATGAAAATGGCATAGAGGAAGAAAACAAACCTAGAGGAAACCATTGCCTTTTGTTCCATTTACTGACAAGCTTTAGGCCTTGAAGATCATAACATGCCTTTTTATTGAGAAGGGTGAGGTAGAATTGTCTTGGTGCCATTTTTGCCTCTAAAGTCTAAAGTCTGAAAATTCTAAAGTTGACTTGAAACAAATGTGAATCCACGAAACTGCTTAGCAATTTCTTACTTTTACAATCTAAAATTGATAAGTAAAATATTAAAAAAATTCTTTACACCGGAATATGCATATCTCAAATGCAAAATGCATTCTTATAACATTTGTGAACAATGCACTATTACATGTAGCTTACACTGTTCACACATTCATCGCATTAATTTACTATTTATTTATTCACATCTCTCTTTTTTTAAAATTTTCTCTCCACGTTTATCTTTTTTCAAAGTTTTTTCCTACTATTTTTCTTCCACATCTCTCTTTTCGCAAATGTTGAAAAATAAAATCTGTAAAAAAATAAAATACAATCCTTATAAAAAAAAAACTAATAAAATGTATAATATCTTTTAAAATTTATTAACTAAATTAAATAAATTATATTTGGATTAATTATTTAGCATATAAATATGCATAAACTAATGTAAGTGCTCAAAAAGATATATAATAAGGGGGATCTTCTGATTTAAATGATTTCTACGTACCATCACTGATCATTGGGGACCGGGGTTTCTGATGCTTGAATGCTTGAAGGAAATTCGCTCGCCCCGTCGTCCACGGACATGCTACTGTCTAATGTCCTTCCTCTTAATGACATGCTTGACTACTGCAAAATTCCCAACCAACCACGCACCTACCACAAAGCAATATTTAAAGCACTTGAAATCCATACGAAGACAATGATTGGTGTAAATATTTTTTATTTTATTTTACAAATTAATTATGTATAAATATTTTAAGTTAGCCCTGTTAAAATAAAGAAAAAATATTTATATGGGTCGCAGTAACTATTTGAATCGCACTCTCCGTACGTATCACAGTCTTCTGGGAAGGACCAAAAACCGACCCATTTATTATCGTTCCATGTGAACCGCTCAACAGCTCCTGATTCATTCAACACTAATCTTGTGAAAAGTACTTTAGGCTCAGTTACGCCATACATGGTAGTGACCTCATCTTGCTTGTTCACAAAACTATAATTCAAGAAATTACGAATCCTTACGGGTACACCGCTCCATCTTCTTCCGGTCCAAGATCCGGCCCGCCACAAGGGAGTAGTACCCTTGTATAAGAACAATTGTGGGTACCCATTCACCCATATGAATAATTGCCGGTTCCCGGGTCTTCTTTGAACTTTGAAGATGTTAGAGACCGGTTCAACCCGATCCGCCGATCCAGCCCAAGTTTCATTAACGGAAGCAGAGTATTGGTGGGATGGTCGAAGCTTTGCCATGTAACCCTTTGGCTGTCTGGTAGAACCAAAACAAGATTTCCAGAATCTAAGAGCTGAGCCATGGAATTGTTTGTGGATGATGAGACTGAAGCGTTTGTAGACCAGATTGGAGTGCTTCGGTTTTTGGTGTTAAGGACGAGGTTTCCATGGCCGTTGATGGAGAGGACTCCCGAGGTGTCCTTGAGGGGGCTGTCTCTGTTTGCCACCCACACAACGGTTTGTTCAGGAACTTCATAATACCATATTCCGACGTAGCGGCGGCCAGAGTTTCCGGGGCTGAAAAACCCAAGTGCAAATGTTTCTCCTTTGGAAACCAGAATGTCACCGTCTTTAACGGGCACGTTCGGTGAAATGGTGTCAATGGAAATGCAAATTCGGAAAACGAGTAGAGAGGAGTAGAGATTTTCGGCAGACCCTGGTCCGCCCAGGGTCTGCCTAAGTCTGACGTGGCATGTCAGACTTAAAAAAAATTAAATTTTAATTTTTTAAAAAAATTAGGTTAGAAAACTTCTCATTCTCTCTTCTTCCCCCATTTCATCGCCTCCCCCTTTTCATCTCTGCCTCTTCCTCTCTTGTCCCTCTGTCGTTGAGTCATCCCTTTTGTATAGAGGTGGACTGGAGAAGCTTCTCGGTGGCTGAAGGTGGCGGGAGGTTGTCGGCAACTTGCCCATAGTTCACGCCGATGAATGATTGCAAGTCTGCACAAAGAAGATCACACTGTTACGGCAAAAAAAACAGAAGTGGGTTTGATTTGTTCTCAATATTATACTTTCTCCTTTTTGTTTTCTTTCTTTCCAGTGATTTCTTAGCTACCAAACAGACGATTACTGTGCACAATCCCAGAACATTTTGGAAAAGTTTTTTTGGAGGGTTTGGAGGATTTTTTTGGAGGGTTTTGAGAAAGCCTTTTTAGAGGGTTGAGGCATTAGCAACAAAGTTTGATACATTAGCAGTAAACTGTGAGGCATTAGCAGCAAACTGAAGCATTAGCGACAACTGTTAATAGCTTCCCAAAAGGGTTCATCCTTTTTCCTAGGCTATAGTTTTGAATCCCACAGAGGGAGAAAGGAAGAGAAGCCGCTGATGAGGGAGAGGAGAAGGAGAAAGAAAAGATAGCCTAGCATTTTTTTTAGTCTCCAATTTTTTTTTTTTTTTTAAAAAGGCCCTGGGCGGACACTGGGCGGACCAGAGTCTGCCGCATAGCAGGACTCAGTAGAGAGAGAAGCAAGGATGTATTCAACAACTTTTTAGCAGTATTCATGGTGGGTTGTTTCTGTTCACGCTTTTGTTCTGGGTGGGGGGTTGTTAAAGACGGATCGAAATCAACTATAGAGACTGAAGGTGTACTGTTTTTGACTGCTTTTATTTTGGACATGGTAAAAAAGGGTCAATGTTTTTCTCTTTTAAGGGGTAATTTTACTAAACCCCTAAGTTATGCTAATTTTGTAAATACTCTTTTAAAATATTCATAATGGAAGGGCTAATATTTTACGTAAAATAGCTCATCAAAATTCAATTTATCTAATTTAACTAATAATTTTTTAAGGATCTTTTATATCCGATTAGTTATATTTTTATGTATATCATTTCATTTTCATTTTTTTTTTAATTTTTTATAGTGATTGTATTTTTCTTAAATATCTTATTTTTCAACTTTTGAGAAAAAAGTGATGTGGAGAAAGAAATAATAGGAGAAAATTTTGAAAAAAATGAGATGTGAAAGAGAAATAGTAGAAGAAAATTTTAGAAAAAGAGAAAATAGGTGAGAAACAATAAAAAAATGTGGGAATAAAATTTTGGTAGAAATAGAGGGAGAAAAAAAGACGTGGGAATAGGAAAATAACTCTTTGAATAGTGCTATTACATGTAACTTTTTTTTTAGCTCATTTAATAAAATATGTATTCTACATTTTTTTTTAGCTTATCTAATGTAGATGGTATTTTATCAATTTAAGGAGCTATTTTAGATAAAAATGTTATTTAGCTCCTCTATTGTGAATACTTTTACTTTGATATATTAAACTTTTGTTTCATTTCAAATACCTCTTACCGTTAAATATTACAGTTAAATTAAACAAAAAAAATGAGAAAAATAATTAAGAATATTTTAGTAATTTCGCACTCATCCATTAGGATTTAACGAAAAATTCTAATGAGAGGAGGTGTTTAAAACGAAACAAAAATTCGATATACCAAAGTTAAAGATTTTAAACTTTAAAGAAATATTTGTAAAAAATATGAAACTTAAGGGGTTAAGTGAAATTATCTCATTTAAATATTAGAAAAGTAGTTTAAGAAGGAGAGATGAGTTGAGCCTGGGACCAGAGCATTAATTTGAACCTGTTCATTATTCCGAAGGCTACGCCAATGTTATCATATCATGCTACAACCAAATTTCAACCTGCACACAAAATTGATCCTTGACGAGGAAAGGTAAATGCAATCAAATGTGATACCTTACCCTTGCGAATAAAAAAAAATGTATTTTGATTGACACGCAATTTCTGTCAAAGTTCAAAGCTGAAAGTTTCCAAGGGAAAACCCACTTTTCTACCTGGCTTAGTCAACACGTCCGAGAGATTTGAAGCAATAATATATATATATATATATATATATATATATATATATATATATATATATGAAGAGAAGGGAAAGAGGGGGAGTGGGTCAAAAATTTTTATAGGGAAGGGCCATTGGTCAGCCATTGGGCTTAATATATATATATATATATATATATATATATGGAAAATGTTAGAGACACAATTTTTTTGTCCAATTTTTGTCTTTTTATTTTTATTTTTTAAAAACAAAGTAAAAAATAAAAAAAGCGTTTGAAGCAATAATATATTTTTCTTGTCCTTCTTTTTATTGGTGTTTTTAAAAAAATGAAAATTGCATTTTTCTTAAAAAAAATGGAATTTTTATTTTTTTAAAAACACCAATAAAAATAAGAACAAAAAAAAATATTATTGCTTCAGACACTTTTTTTATTTTTTACATTTTTTAAAAATAAATAAATAAATAAGGCAAAAGTTGGACAAAAATTGAGCAAAAAAGTTGAGTCTTTATCATCCCTCATATATATATTAGGTAATTACCTTTTTTCACGTGCATCAACTATATGAACCCATTATTTAAGTTAAAAGTTGATCATTAAATTAGTTTAATTATATTTCATGAATTTTTTTTATATGATTTCATTAAGTCAAAAATTTAATGTACAATATTAAGTATTATCAATGTTTAAATTAAATAAGGAAATAAATAATACAAATTAAATTATTATATATTAATACGTTTACTCACTTTAATATGTATATTATTGTGTTTAGGATTCTCAAAAAAAAAAAAAAAAAAAACGCTGTAATATTTTTTACAGCACATATACTATAGTTCTTTTAAAGTTCTTTTAAGGGTTTTGATTCAATTTTCAATATTTTATGAGAAAGAGATCGATAGAAGGAAAATTAAATGTGAAATTTGGATTTAGCTTAGGTGTTGTAGTTCTTTTAGGGCAAACAATATAAAGCAATATAGGATTGGCCATGCGACAAACTAATGACACTAATTATTGCTTGTGAAACATCTAGGTGAGTGCACACGTACAATAGCATCTAATGCTTCCAACTATACTAGAGTAAGAGGCATGTAGAACGAACTGTCACTAGGGGTGAAAAGGCGGTTACGGTTAGTGGTTATTGGCAAAAACCGCTAACCGTAACTGCCTTAGCGGTTATTAAATTTCACTAACCGCATCCGCTAGGCGGTTAGCGGATAGCGGTTAATGGTTAGTTGACGGTTAGCGGTTAGTAAAACAGTTAACCGCCCGCTATAACCGCTTTTTTAAAATTGGGCTTTTTGGACCTTTTTGGGCATTTTGGGCTTTTTAAGCACTATAGCATTTTCACTCTCTTTTCTTCTTCTTCTTCTTCTTTTCTTTTTTTAGGTGTCTTCTTGGGCCAAATTACTATAAAAGAGCTCATATTGAAAAATAAAAATATTTGACCTACTTTAATTTTTTAAAAAGAAATCCTTAAATATTAAATCATAAGTTCATAATTGGTTAACTTAAAATATATATATATATATATATATATATATATATATATAGAAAACAAAGTTCAACACAACATATAAAAAATATATAAAAGTTCGATAAAACATATAAAAAAGGTCAACGACATATAAAAAAAAAAAGTTCAAATAAAACATTAAATAATACAAATAAAACATTAAAAGCTGCAAGATAGAGAGTCGAGAGAAAGAGGTGAGAGAGACGGTTTAGAGGTAGAGTCTGAGAGAGAGCTAAGCATGAGTGAGATAGGAAGGAGAAGAGAATAAGATAAAATTCATACCCTAACCCTTAATGCGTTTTTTCTCAAAAGACGCGTCATTTTGATGTGAAATTCATTCTTATTATTATTAATATAAAATAGACAATATATATATGGAAAAATTAAATAAATAAATGCTAGAAGATATAAATATATACAGTTTCAAAAATATTTTATTCAATCACAAACTTATGTCTTTGATATTATATAATCATATGATCTCATTAAATTAGATCATATGATTAATGATTTAAATTATTATCATATTTACTAGTTTTTTTTTTTGGGGGGAATTGAACTTATTATCTAATGATAATGCTCAAACTCCTAAGTCGTAAATTCCTAATGAACTAATGGTCATACACTCATACTTAAATTAAATGATCATATTATCTCACAAATCATATTAATATAATAAAATTATCTTAAATCTAAGAATCTAAGATAATGTGATATATGTTTTCTAAGTATAAAGTATTTAATAATACTTTGATTCAATTGTGGTTATAGGTAACACATTGTTTAATTTAATTGTAAGTATCATACTATCATTATACATGAATAATATGAATCATATGATTAACTTGTAGACTTATGACTTATGAGTCATATTATATATATATATATATATATATATATATAAAATTTGTTATTATATAATCAAATGATTTAATATTCAATTGATCATGTAATTTAATCATTAATGATCAATTGATTAAGTTATGTGTATAAATATTATTATAATTATAATTACCAAAATATATTATATAAAAAGCGGTTAACGGTTATTAAACCTAATAACTGCTAACCGCTAACATAAACGGTTATAACGTTAGCAGTTAGCGGTTAAAACGTTAGCAGTTAGCGGTTAAGCAGTTTAGCGATTATAATGATTAGCGGTTGGCGTTATTTAACGTTTCTCATTCTTTTTTTTCTACGACAAATAAGCCCAAATCTGACTCTTACAATTTTTATTTTTATTTATTTTTATGTTTAAACTACATAATCAAAGCAACATGATCTCGTGTGGCGCCAAACCAATGAAGATATCTCAACAAAAGATAAGCATTTAACTCTTGCTGTCTAAATTTCATTACAAGCCCATGACATCACATTAAGCATCGATCCTATGTAGATGACATGGACCATGCCAGTACTCAATGAGTAGCAATGTTATCCTTATATTTTCTAGGTAATGATCTTATATTATTATACTATATTCATACAAGAAAAGTATCATTGTACAACAGATTTACAGGAATTTAATCTTGTGCTGTAATAGGTTAAAAGCAAATAATTGGTGCACTAAACCTAGCTAACAGCCTATATATGGTTAGCGAGCATTGATCATAGTAATTGTTACTTCATTTATAGAATTACCTCCTTCACTTACTAATCCATCTCTACTAGTGTAAGTGCTCTTTAGGATAAACGCAGGCTGTTTAGGATAAGCAAGAGCTGTCTCATTACCTAACATGAAAACAACTGTTGACATGGTTGGCCTATCTGTTGCGTGTTCTTGCACGCACAAAAGCCCAATTTGGATACATCTCAAAATTTCATTAGCATGTTGCTCACCCAATGATGAATCAACCATTTCCATGGCTTTATCTTCTCTCCATAGGTCCCAAACCTGCAAACAATGTAATCATCATAAATAGTTAAAACAAATAGTAGGATAGTTTGAAAAGCCATTATTAATTTGCACATGTTCTTACATGTCCAATCAAATTTGAAAAGGGACCATCATTATAATAAGCATTGTTCTTCTTGCCAATAATGATCTCCAACAGCAAAACCCCAAAGCTATATACATCAGATTTCACTGAAAATAGACCGTGCATTGCATACTCCGGTGACATATAACCACTACAGTAGCAAAATGGGTTATCAAAGATAGCTCTATTCTTGGCCATTAACTTATACGGTATAAGAATGGAAGTCACCTAATCGAAATAAGAATTACGAAGTTTCTTTTTTTAAAAAAAAAAAAAACCCTTTGAATTTGTACTTTTAAGACATATAAGAATGGAAGTCACCTAATAGGATGAAATCTGTAACATATATATCTTTATTTTGCAACACACTTACTATGTTCCAACGACGCGATTTGTATTTGCTTCAATTTGGTCCCCTCCAACGATTCTAGCCATACCAAAATCTGCAATTTTTGGATTCAAAGCATTGTCAAGTAGAACATTGCTAGCCTTTAAGTCTCTGTGAATAATTCTTAATCTTGAGTCTTGATGAAGATATAAGAGCCCTCGAGCAACCCCACAAATAATTTCGAAGCGTCTTCCCCAATCTATCAATGACCTTTTTGTTTCATCTGAATGAAGAGATAAGAACTTAGAATATATGCTTCTGTTTGTAATGGGAGATCATTTTGCAAGAAGTTTATGTGAAAGGTAGACATACGAAAAATGAAAAAGTCTAGGCTTTTATTTGGCAAGTATTCATAGATTAACATCTTCTCTTCTCGATGAACGCAATAACCTAGAATCCTCACAAGGTTCCTGTGTTGGAGTTTAGCAATTATTGAAACTTCATTTTTGAACTCTTCTACTCCTTGTCCGGAATACTTTGAAAGTCTTTTTACTGCAATTTCTTTTTGATTATCTAAGAGGCCCTGAAATTAAAGTACAAATTTAATTCGGTCATGATGCATGGGAACATCAAGGGTAAAAATTTGGTGCATTAAAACACAAGAATTGAAATTATGCAAATTTCGAAACTCTTTCAAGGAGGGTGGTACCTTATAAACTGAGCCAAAACCTCCTTCTCCAAGCTTGTTAGCCTCAGAGAAATTATCCGTGGCTGCAACTATGATACTTAGATAAAAAAATGGTAAATCTGAACTTCTTGTTCTTTCATCGAGCTCCCTTATACTACGTGGAGATTCTTGATGGTATGTTGAACTTGTGGTAAGACTAAACAGACTTTTGCTTTCCCTGCTTCCTCTTCCTGTCATCAAACGCAGTTACAAATATTTCAAGAGGCAATGTTTTTGCAATTATGAATTCCAACACAAAAAGAAATACATTAAAAGAAATTAAAATGAAACAGAGGAACAAAACAGAACAGAACAGAACAACATTCATTAATTACCAGCCTTAGAAATAAAGAAATAAAAACTGCTTCAAATAAAGTAGTGAAAATGGTTTACTTACCTCTTTTGTTCTTCATTACCAGCCAATAGCCAATGGAGACCAAAAGAAGCAACATTACAGCAACACAAACTACAAGAACTGCCAACATCTTCTTGCTCTTAAGAAGGCCTTTTTTCTTTGAATATTGAGCTAAAAAGAAAAGAAAGAAACTGTTAAAATATTATTAAATTTACTTTTTTTTTAATTGATTAAACTTTTTAAGATAAATAATAACTTAATACACTACCAAAGCAACTGTTTTGAGTATAGGAAAGTTTGAACTCACATATAAGGAGAGTGTTCAATATTAATTAAATAATTAAATTTACGTTTTCTTATTCTTATATCTTTTAGCATAAATGGTAATTAAACATAACAAGTAAATATTGATTAAAATTGCAAGAAAAAAGGGAGAGGGAGAAAGGAATAGCATAAACAACTTTATAAGTAATTGGAGTAATATTATAACAAAGACTAATACATATATAAGATCAAATGTCATTCATTCTAATTGTTCAACTCTAGGCTAAATCCTATATATAATACATAAATCAACTTAAAATAATATCAAATATTCTAACGTACGGTTCAAGTACGAACATCTTATATATATATGACCCCAAAATAATTTGTTTTGTTATGTTAAAATTTAAAAGCATAATAATGGCATAAATGAATGGCGGGTACGTACCTTTTGTTGTATTGGTTGACGCAGCCGCTGTGGAGTCCTGATAAAACGGGTAGATCTCAAACCTGATATTACAGCTGGGTGTAAAAACTCTCCCACCTTCTTTACCACCACTTTTTTGTGGAAGACGTCGAATAGCCCAAAATAAGCAATTGTTGCACTGTTGTTCAGACAAATCAGGTGTGCACTGCACAAGTCCATATAATGTTTGAGAGTTTGGTGCCGTTGCGTGTCCTACTGCAAACTTACGAAGAGAACCACCTGCTACAGCTTGACTTTTTAACCTTTCCAACAAGCTCTTAACATCATCATTGAATTGATCCACATATTTGTCGGATACGCTGATCTCGTTCGGCATTTCGAGAACGGGATCAGTTTCCACGACGCCAAAAATGGAGCGATTTGAGTAGTGTAACGTGCATTCTTCTCGCCATTTAAATGCCTCCTTCTGATAGGGACAGGTTTGCTTGAAAAGAGACCTTGCGTCATTGAGGCAATTATGGCAACTACCTGGGCTAACATCTCCTCTACAAAGTGCAATTGCATATACTTTGTCAGGGTCTTGGCCATACGATGAATTGTAGAAGCCATGGTACTCTATTTCGGTGTTGGGGTAGAGGGAGTAGAGGAGGTGATTGAGGTTTGCCTCATATGCACTGTTAGCCATGTATTTACCATTGTCGTAGTGACATGTCTGCGCGAGTACTGCTTGAGCAGTGAATATGAAAATGGCATAGAGGAAGAAAACAAACCTAGAGGAAACCATTGCCTTTTGTTCCATTTACTGACAAGCTTTAGGCCTTGAAGATCATAACATGCCTTTTTATTGAGAAGGGTGAGGTAGAATTGTCTTGGTGCCATTTTTGAAGCCTCTAAAGTCTAAAGCCCACCATCTTCTAAAATTCTAATGTTGAATTGAAAAAAATATATGTGATTCACATTGGTTTGACCGTTTCTTATTTTATAAGTAAAATATTAGAAAATTCTTTCCATCTCAAGTATACGTCTCAAACATCCATCTCATTAATATATTATTTATCTTTAGGTAAAGTCCATTTAACCCCTTCAAACTACTATCTTAATGATAATCTATCCGTTAAACTATCAATTATGACAATTTACTTCCAAACTACGAAAACAATGATAATGTACCCCTCAATGCTAGTAAAATGATGAAATTACCTCTATAAAATTTTTAATAAGACAAAAATACCCTTAAAATTTTGAAAAAAATAAAAAATAAATTTAAGTATTTTTGTTTTTATTTTAGTGAGGATAATTTCGTTGATTTTTTAAAAAAGAGGGTACATTGTCATTGTTTTGGTAATTTGGAGTCACAATTAATAGTTTTAGGGATAGATTGACATTGGGGGTGGTAGTTTAAGGAGGTTAAGTGAACTTTACCCCTTATCTTTTCACATCTCTCTTTTCCCAAACGTTAAAAAAATAAGATCTATAAAAACAAATACAACCTTATAAAAACAAATTGTAATAATAATATTTAAATGATATAAATAAAAAAATAATAATTTATAAATGCATTTGTTAACAAATAAAGTAGATTTAAATTAATTATTTTACATAAAAAAAAAATGTATAAACTAATGTGAACGCTCTTCTTGACTGAAGGGAAAAGGATCCTATCCATTTCACTTGAAATGGAGAGGTCTCCATTTAGTCTATTTAGGGGGTATAATTGTCCAAAAAAAAGTTGTTCAAAAATTAAATGGACAAGTATGCCCCTTTAAATACACTAAATGGTTCCTATCCATTTCAAGTGAAATGGAGAGGATCCAAAATCTGACTGAAGGGCCGGGTTTGTGATGCTTTGGATGCCTAAAGGAAATTTGCTCGCCCCGTCGTCCACGTACATGTTACTGTCTAATTAATGTCCTGACTCCTTCCTATTAGTGACATGCTTGACAGATTCGGATCCTCTCCATTTCAAAAGAAATGGAGAGAAGTCGGTTCACAATTTGGATGAGCTTAAAAACAATCTAAGGTTTAGAAACTGTCACATCATTTAAGACTCATTCTTTCCATTTCCTCTCTATTAATGGCAAACTTAATGTGTGTTAGACAAGTTGAAAAATAAAATGGGAAATTTCAGAGAACTCTCCTGAACTTACACCATTTTTGAAATATTTTTCCTAAACTACAAAACTTCTAAATTTCAGAGAACTCTCCATAACTTCCACCATTTTTGAAATACTTTTCCTAAACTATAAAAACTCTAAATTTATCCTTCATAAACTTTCAATTGCTCTTAATTTGAAACAATATGACAACTCATGCATATTAAAAACATTTTAAGACAAAAGGAATTAAATCCATGGAAGAAGCATGAGCACATAATGGACACTCAAGGTGCATCAAACAAAAGAAGGAAGAAATAAAAATAACCAAATTAAAATATTTTGTCTTTTTGAAAATTTTCAAAATAAAATGCACACAAAAAATCAATGCAAAAAGAAAAGCAAAAAAATAACAAAAACAAAGCAATAGAAAACAACATGCTCTAGGATATTTAAAATAATATATGGCAACCAATCCTAGGCATGTGTGGACTCTTCCGTACATTTTAAGGGTTAAAAATTTTAAAAAGACCAAACTACCCCTGATTTTCATTTTCTAAAGAAATTTTTTTTAAAAAGTTTTGGAAGTTGGAATTTTAAACGGTGACTTTTCACTTTTGTATAAAATTCCAACTTCCATAACTTTTTTTTTTTGTTTTTTTTTAAATAAAAATCATGGGTATTTTGGTCTTTTTAAAAAATTTTAAACCCTAAAATGTACGAAGGGGTCCAAATTAAGAACAATTGAAAGTTCAATGAGATAAATTAAGAGTTTTTAAAATTCGAGAAGGGGTATTTCAAAAAAGGTGAAAGTTCAAAGGGATTCTCTGAAGTTTCCCCTAAAAATAAAAACAACGCAGAAAATGTTGAAAAATTGGCTCATATTTGGTCAAAAGAGATTGGCCAAATTTTTTGATTATTGAATTTGTTATTTGTTCCTTGACGGAGAAGCATTGTTGGAAAGTGATTTGATTTTATCATGATGCTGGACATGTGGTCCCCACTAAAATAAATAAATAGTTTTTATTTATTTATTTTATAGTCCTTTTCCTATTAGAATTATGTTTACTTTTTCTCATAGGATTTTGTTTACTTTACTTCTAGGATTAGATTTACTTTCTCTACTAGGATTAGATTTACTTTCTCTACAAGTATTTATCTTTTATAAATAGGCTTGCTCATTATGTAAAACTCAATCAATTGAATTATTATCAAATTTGAGAATTTTCTCTCAAATACTCTGCGGAGTTTTATTTTTCTTTTAGCCTGTGGGCTTGTTTTATCTTTTTGGGTAGAAGACAAAGACGTTTTTCCTTGCAAAATAAGACGCAGCTCTTTGATTAGTTACCTTAGTCTTCCGCTACGTCAGTTTAGTTTTTATTGGTTAGTTTATTTTTAAATTGTTTAATTAGTTTGTCTTTATTAGTTTTTGTTCATTTTATTTTTGTATTTTGTTAATTGTTTCATGTGGAATATTTTGAACTGTTTGGGTGAAGCATGAGTCTTCCGTTCGATTATTTTGTTTCCCCTACCACTTTGCACCCACATGAACCGTGTTCACACTGCTCCAGTCCTTACCATAGTTTAGGTGATTGTCCACATTGGGGACAATTTTCTGACTTTTCAAATGAGCAGTTGAACACCAGTTTCTCCAGTCCTGGTTTTGAATCTAATTCAAATTTTTATAACTCGGACTGGAATAACTATTTTGATTTTTCATGGCATGATCATGCTACGGAAAATTTTGCTCCCCAGGTTGACGAACTGCACTTCCCTGAATATACGCAGTTCGACAACCATTTTTCTTCACATTCATCATATGACTATCCTCCTGAGAAATCTTCCTTGGAAGACACTCTTAAGGAATTCATGGACCTAGTTGGCCAACCCACCATTTTTGCGTCTCATGAACCATCATTAGAAGAAATACTCGAGACGTTTAGGAAAACAGTCAACCAGCCTTGTCAAGAAATCATAGATGCCCATATGGCAAACACTGAAGAAATTACAAGGTTGGAAGAACGGGTCAATTAGTTTCTAAATTCAACCTAGTTGAGGAGGAGGAGTTTCATTCATGAGATGGCTCATCCTCCCCAAGAGTCATTTGAGCAACATTTTCCTACTGCTCATGTCGATGATTTCGAGGGAAGGGCGAACCAACTCATGGCAGCCTGACATGCCCATACCCAGCTTTCTCACACTCACACACCTCATCAGTCATGTGAATATTGTTATCATCATTCTCACCAGTTTGATGATTGTCCTTTCATTAATTATTACATGACTGAAGTTAACAAGTCTGCACTTGACAATGCCCAAACCACCACTATACTTGTTAATGAGGAAATTGAAGATGAAATTGCAAGTGAGTGTAGCTTAGAGGACCTTAAGATAGAATGCTTCACCCCAAATGACTGTAACCTAGACCTTGATAGGTTAGTGATGCAAGATGGTGTGTTGCATGATTTGAGTTTAGAGGATCCTGAGATGGAACACCTTGCTCCGGATAGTGATGACCTAGACTTGGATAGGCTACTTGATCATGTTGATACTTTTAGTGAGCCTAGTCTTGAGAATCCATCTGGAGAGTGTTTTGATGAAATTGAAAATGATTTGGATCTAGATAAGTTCCTCGAGCAAGCTGTTAGGTTTAGAGAGACGAGTCTGGAGGAGCCTTTGGAAGAGAGCTTTGCTCAATTTGAGTTTGATTTGGATCTTGACATGGTACATGAGCAAGCTAAGGCTTTATTGGATCCCGCTCCTGAGATACGGACGGAGAATGGAGAAGAAGAAAAGAAGGAGCAGATTGAACCCCCGCCAATTTCAAATTGGCCCAATGACAAGGAAGTGAGTACTGAAGCTCACTCCTTCGTCACAATCCCTCTCGAGACATATCATGTCCCATCTTTTCAATGTCTCGAAGAGCCATCTTACGTAGAAATCTTTGAGGAATCACACACAAAAGATCACAAATCTAGAAACCGTGTTCCTATGTGGATCCCTCGAAACAAAGACAACTACATAAGATGGCTTAACATCCTTCCAGAGGGGTATCAAATTTTAAGGAAGAAAGGATGGAAGGGATTGGTTGGACACCCTTATGAGCGGGGAAGGTGGTATTTTTATTTTATTTTTTTTATTTTTACCGCATTTTGATTTATTTTATTATTTTATTTTTAGGTGCATTTTGTGTTTTTTATTTTTATTTTATTTTATTTTTATTTTGTATATAGTTAAAAAAAAAAATTTGACGACGCTCAACATACTCTGTAAGTTCGAACGTCGCCATCAAGTGCGACCTTGCCTTTGGTGAAGTTCGACGCAGTGCACTCCACACAATGCATTGCACGCGTTCAACGTGATTGCATAAGTTCAAACGCATGACTACACTCACACGCACGTGCGATCGAGCGCACATTTTTCGTTCGAACGTACTCATTTACATTTGTGACACCTTTTAGGTCACTTTCTCCTCTTTCCCCATTTGCCCCACCAGCATACAGTAGACCCACCTCCTCCGTCCTTCTCCTCCCTAAATCCAAATATCACCCACCCACCACCACCCACCCCTCACCACCACCAGAACACCACCGCCATTCTCCACCAACCACCATGCCACCCAAATCCCCAAATTTCCATTTTATCCCCAACCCAAAACCCAATTTTCCAAAATAACCCCAATTTTTTGTTTTGTTCAATCAAAGGGCACAAATCCTCTCTTGGATTGTGCCCTTGATTCTGTGTGTTGGTTTTCTTCTTTTGCAGGGGTTGGGCATTAATTCAAAGGTTCTTAAACCCTTTATTTTGGCGCACACCAAGTGCTCGACGAAAGTCCCAACGAACCTCCATCATGCCTAGAGGCGAGGTTCATCGTCCCGATCATCGGGATCCCATGCTCTATTGCAGCAGACCATCTATGGAGGCAGGAAGCTCTTGTTGGAGAACACTTTTGCTATCAAAGAGGTGTTCTCCAACAATGAAGCGACAAGTTGGGCCGTCAAGGAGTTGAAGCGCCGAGGGTTGAAAAGGCTGTTCAAACCCGTCACCTCCACTGCATATGAGCGGCTGGTCAGAGAGTTTTACACTCATCGAGGATTGATGACCGACGGATCTTTTCTCCTCCATTGACGGAGAGAAGTGGAGGTGACCATTGGAGATATAGCGGCTGTGTTGAAATGCAGCCATGAGCCGCCTGAGTCAGACATCCCATGGATTGAGTGCCCCTCCATGCTTACACTCGAGGACATCGTTTCCGATATGTGTGAGGGGCAGTACGCCGATGACCGCCAATGTAGGAAGACGAGATTCCTCGGAATCTTCTCTTATCGATATGGTGTCTTGTACGAATGTGTGTCCTTTGGGACACAAGACACCGAGCGGGACCTATTCCTCGATGCCCTCTACTCATTCCACGAGAGGATTACGGTGTTCTATTCGGAGATTATCGCGTCGGATCGAAATTGCAGTGAGGAGTACATCATCGAGGCGGAGCACGAAGGCGTGGGGATTGCCTTTCCCTTTCTCATCACACATATTACGAGAAAGATGGGATCAAAGGCACATCGGTGACGACGGGCGATCTTGAGCCCACACTTTGGCTCCATTCGATTGGCGTCGAGTCTATCCACATGCGAGCCGCACCAGCTAGCACCAGCCTGACGAGCACGCGAGCCCATGGACATTCGAGTTGGTAGGTGAGCATGAGATGGCTTTTGAGCCCGCGAGGCGATGCGAGGAGGACAGCGAGGAGTCGAGGAGGAGCGGCTAGAGGAGGATGAGGAGTGTATCACGCTGGGCGCTCGACTTATTGCACTTCAGGACACCCTCGTGGACATCGATCCCGGATCGAGGGGCGTCGATTTCATTTCTGATTCTGAGAGGATGTTCGTCGGGGACAGGCTCGAGGTCGGGAGATGTTCGAGCCATCATGGATAGGCCTCCAGCACGGGACCTCATGCACCACCACCACCGGCCGCCGTGGCGTCTTTGTAGCGTCTTGGTTTATTCACCTTGCACTTTGTTTTATTTTCTATATCAACCTGCTGTGGGCGGTGTAGATTTTGAGTTTGGGGTATTTTTATCATTGTGTGCACATTTTGTTTTTAAATTATGCATTTATGATAGTTATGGTTTATTTTCATTGGTGTGTTTAATTTGTGAACATATGATCACATTGATTAAAGGATTTTAGTTATGTTACTTTCATGGCATAATGAGATATTGTAGTTCAATTTGAGATTCACGAGCACAATTGGCACGTAATTTGTGGGATAAAATCTGGTTTTGGTTTTGTTAGTTTTGTAAGCTTGAATGCAGTTGGAAAACCATTTAGAGAGATAAAGTGGTTCAAAAAAAAAAAGATGATCATTTTGAGCTTTCCACCGAGTAACGGATCTCTTGCCTCATTAAGCAATGAGTATTAGCGTAAAAAGTGTGAAGTTAGATGTGGTTAGCAAAGCTTGTAGCCTTTTGACTCGAGTTAGTAGGTCCTTAGGGGTGTTTTTGCCTAATGCCCTAAAACCATTTGGTTTGGGAGTCATTGACTTAACGCTTGATACATGGGTCAATTAGAAAGCTTAATGAAGTTATGCAATAATAAAAAAAAAAAAAGTTTTTGATGAACCTTGGTTGTTATTTTTGATGTGTTGACCAATGAACTTTGAGTGTGAAGCATACCACGACTAATGATTGGTTTTGAAATCCCATATTTTGTGCTAATCTCACTTTCACTAGAATTGATTATTGGATCTCATAATGCCATGTTTGTATCTTGATTGTTAATTCCCTGAAATTTGTGAAGATAGTGTTTGTGTGATTAAACTTGCTTTTGAATTTAAACCATGATCGATATATTTTTGCATGATTGAGAATAAAATGTGTGCACAGATGTTTGTGGGTATCATTCCTGAAAAACCCTCACGAGACTTCACTCGTCCTCTAGGAACTCCTAGAGGTTTAAAAACTTATTGCATCGCTCAATGCAATCGTTTCTCCCCAGCGGACTTATGTTTTTATTTTGTTTTCATTTTGTTTTGCTAAGGGACTAGCAAAATGTAAGTTTAAGGGGTATTTGATCGGTGCCTAAAAGTGCTTGTTTGGACCCCTTAATTTATATTCGTTAGGCCTTTAGCATTGTTAATATTTAATCTTTTTAGTGTTTTTTGGTATTTTGTGTTGTGCAGGACATTACATTAAATCATGGCTAGCAAGGGCAAGAAAGGACTTAAAGAAGAAGAGCGCCAAAGTCGTTCGCGCACTTGAGCGTTCGACCATACCTGTAGCAGCACCAGTCGCATGCCCCGCACCTGATGCTTTGCACCGCACGCGCGCACTCACGCACGCATAGCAACGCCATGCAAAGCAGCACGCTAGCGCCCGGCTAGCATGATTATATCGTTGCGTAGATGCTTTCTGCGATCGAGCACCCATGATCACCCTAACGCCGCGGCAGATTGTTGCGGTCGAACTTGCATCCTGCGTTCGACCACAAATAAGCCAGTGCGTTCAAGCGTAGTGCGTTGAATGCACTAGTGTCCCTGCCGACCTATAAATAGACCCGTGCATTCATTTGTTGAGCACGTTTTGGGGAGGTGCCTCTAGGGCCCAAGCCCTCTGTTTTCCTTGTAAATCCCTCCTAAATTGTGTTTATTTATTTAATTTATGTTTAATTTTACTTTTAATTAGTCTCTTTTCCTTCGCTTTAATTTGTTTATATATATTTGTGTTTAGTTCGTGTTATTCATCATTTAATTTATGTCTATTCGTTTCAATGCATTTTAGTGACAAAAGTGTATTGATTGTTGTTTATGCCAATGTAGCGTCACTAACGTTACCGGAGATACATCGGATATTCGTCTTGGACCATTATCCGTTGTGACCTCTTATATGATGTTTGCCTCGGTTAGTCCGACAAGATTGTGTAGCAACAATAGGATATACATATGTGCTTATCGATAGACGGAAATATGAACAATGCGTTAACGCTCAAAGTATGCCTTGTAGCATAACTGTTAATGAATATGAGCTAAGCATGTTTATATATTAATTAATTAATTGTGAAGTGGATTAGGAACTGTAGTCGCTTTTATTTCTTTATTTCAATGCATTTTAATTTAGTTTATTTTAATGCACGCCACGTGTTTGAAATCGGAACTAGGTTAAGATTTTATTAGTTTAGGCATTTTAAAAGTTAGTTTTCGACAAAGCCGATTCTCTGTGGGTTCGACCTCGCACTTGCACAGCCACATTACTACAATCGACTCGTGCAATTGGCGAGTACAATAAAATTTGTACACCACCTGTACTTACCTTACTCGACTTTGACAAGCTGTTTGAAATTGAGTGTAATGCATCAGTCATTGGGATATGAGCTGTGTTATCTCAAGAAGGGAAGCCTTACCCAACTTGAACCCTAGAGTTTGGGGACTTGATAGAGATTCACGACGAAGTTGAAGAAGAGTCTATGGGTAGCCAACATTGGTTCAAACAATAAAGAAGTGGATTTCTTTCTCTCAAAATAAATTTATTCTATTTTTAGATCTACCAAAAGACTTTAATGAAACAAAAAAAAAAAAAAAAAACCCCCACAAAGAGGAAAACAACACAATGCCACCAAATATTTGAGTCACGCTTTGACGCAATGGTCATTTTTACAGCAAAAGAGCTGACAGGTAGATGAGGAAGATCAATCATCTCCCAATTACAATCATACTTCAACAAAGAGCAATATATATGAAAATTAGCAAAAAGCAAAACGCCGGCTTGGAGAGAAAACCCAAATGAACTATTTTTCTCTCTCTCTAGAAAATTAGTCTCCTTACTTAAAAGCCTCTGAATTGTCTTCCTTAGCTTCTCTTTTCCTTTACATGTGCAACTTCCTTTTCCACAAAGCCTCGAAAATTGTTTATCGCATTTTGGTTTGTCTTTCCTATTTCTTGCTTTGACTTTCTTGTTGTGCGAAAGGTCGTAAATCTCTCGCATACTTCAATAAAGCGGAACAAACAAAATTTAATGTTTAAAGAAAAATAAACAAAATAACAACAATAACACAAAATTTACATGGTTCGGCAATTTCCCTATGTCCACGGTGCAACGGTAAAGAGAAATTTCACTAATTCAAAAGGGAAAAATACAAAAGAGTGTATAATCACTCACAAACCCAAATCCTCAAATACACCCAATTCTTCTCACTCACAAGCTCTTTATTTTCTACTGAGCCTCTACTTCTCTCTTCTCTTCCTCTCTTCTGAGCATCCATGCATCCCTTTTATAGATTTAGGTAGCATGTGAAATGAGTTCATCAAATTCTTCTTATGGCTGCCAACGATGGCTACATTAATTGTGAGAGCTTCTTTTGTTGACAAAAGGGATAACTAAAGAGTTAATGCAAAGGATAAGTGCTGCATGTGAGACAAGAAGCAAAGTACTTCCTTATGAAGAAATATCGGCTGTAGGAGAAAGGATCCGGATCCTTCTCCCGTCCCCTTGGGACCGGAGAATATCCGGTTAAAGGTTTAGCTTTTTTCATATAAATCTAAAGCAAAAAAAAAGAAGACACATCACCCTCTTAATTAAAAAAAAAAAAAAAAAAAAGAACAATAACAAAACGGAAACCAACCCATGTTAAGTTTCTGTTAAGGTTCCTTTGAATCCTCCATCCCCACATCTGCAGAGAAAAAGTGACCGCCCTTCCTTCATATTCAGATCCTCCAACCCACGTCTACAAGAAAAGAAGCTTAACTATAATCCGAAGATGGTGGCAAAGGCGTGAATAAAAAGTTGTAGGGACTGATTTGGGAGTGAAAAAATTTTGGTTTTTTTTTTTTCATAGTTCACGGGTTTTAATTTTCTTCATTTTCTTCTCTATTTAGTACGGGATCTGAATCATCTTTTCAAATTTGAGCCTACAATATATATATATATATATATATATATATATATATTCTGGGTTCTTATTTTTTGGCTTTTAGAGTTCATGGCTCTTGGGCAATTCCCCCTTTCTATTGGGTTCTAATTTTCTCCTCATTTTAGAATTTATTTTTTTGGATTCTTATTTTTTGACTTTCAAGTTCAATATTCTTGTAGAGGATTGGCTGTGAAATGGGTCATGGGTTCTTCGTTTTTGTTCATGGGTGGTTCTTATTTTCTATCTGGGTTTTTCATTTTTTTGTTGGGTTCTTCATTTTTTGGACGTTTGTAATTTATGAGTCATTCTAATATAAGATTTCAAATTCCTTTGATATAAGATACAGAGGGCCAAGAGAAAGATTCAAATTTGAGACGCACATAATCTAAAACAAAAAAGAGGACAATGAAACTCAAATACCCAATTCGAATTCATAAACACAAATCGGAATGATTCATTTGACACAAAAATATCCGAAAAAGAAGAAGAGAAAAAAACCTAGACTATTTTTTCCTCTGTTTGGTAGTACTGAAACTTTCTGGGTTCTTCTATTTTCTTGTGGTTAATAGAATGAAACCCAAATATAGATCTTTTATTTCATATTTTTCTTTGTTTGTCTTTTCCTATTCTCAACTTTTCCATCACTAAACGTGTCTTGGTTTTTGAGTAGTTAACGTTTGCAGTAGTTAATATTATTTTAGTTATTTATTTAGGGAAGGAGAAAGATTCAAATTTGTAGGAACATAATCTAAAACAAAAAGAGGACAATGAAAGTCAAATCCTAATTCATAAACACAAAGGGAATGATTCATTTACACAAAATATCCAAGAAGAAGTAAAAAACCTAGACTATTTTTTTTCCTCTGTTTATCTATTTTATTATTTTCTTCTATTTTCTTGTGGTTAAGAATGAAAAAAGAGTTTATATATTTCTTTTTCTTTGTTTGTCTTTTCCTATTCTCAACTTTTCCATCACTAAACGTGTCTTGGTTTTTGAGTAGTTAACGTTTGCAGAGTTAAGCAGAGTTAACATTTACGTTTGTTATTTTATTATTTTAGTTATTTATTTTTTGAGGGAGTGATGTGACCTATTTTTAACTAAAGGATTTTTGTAGAGAAATCCAAACCCTTAACTAAATATTCTCCGATTCTTTTGGACGGAAAATGATCCTTTTCCATGCCTAGGAGTGGGGTTTGGAATTTTGCAGTAGTCACGCACCACCACAAAGCAATATTTAAAACATGTCAAGAAAGTAACTCACAATTTTTTTTTTTTTTTTTATCTTCTTTTATTATTATTATTATTTTCTTATATTTTATTGTGGATATATTTTAAGTTAACCCTGTTAAAATAAAGAAAAAAGTTTATATACTCTCTTTAAATTACGATTTTATTGTCAATGCCCTGAATAATCAAAAATAAAAATCTAATAGTGTTCCATCTCTTTTTTTGGAATAGGGAAAATAGATACACCTTTGGGGAAAACTCTTTAATTAGAAAGAGTGTTTTCGTCCCAATACTTGAGCATTAGCAGCCTAAAGAACCTTTCCTTTCCTCTATATATTGGGAAAATTAAGATTTTTTAATAAAAAAACACACACACAAAATAATTTGGGATGGTGGTTCAGTGGCCCAAACAAACCCTCAAAGTAGTTAGGTGCACATTATGGTATGGGATCTAGTAATGAAAATCTTTATACTTGATTAATGTAAGCTACCTTAGTTTTCATTAATGCTCTAGTGTAGTTAGGCTGGCCAGTCGAGGACTCGAACTTGAGAGAGTGCTTGTGGTTCACAGCGTCTATATATGTAACGACACAGGAAAAAACGCTAGTTGCATCTACGTTATCAGTCTAAAATGACTAATTAATTTGAAACTTCTCTAAAATTCATTAGAAAGTCCAATTTTACCTAATAACTAGGCAATGCAAGATTTAATACTCATAATTATCTTTATAAACAACATACTTTATATGGGCTACTCTTCATCTTTCTAATATGAAACGAGAGTGTTACAATCTAAACCTCTCTTTTGCAGCTCCCAATCGATAAGTGATACTATGCTCACGTCTAAGTAGAATAATCATAGTTAGTCTTCCCCACTTGCCCTTTTAAATTATTATTACTAAAGGTAAAATGCAGCAAATACTCCATACCTTCCTTAAAACCAATGGATAGCTGCATAATTATCATCTCATGCATTATGCATAAGTTTTGCCTAATCCATACGATGCACGATATATAATCACACAGATTTATATATATCTACAAGCCGTCGATAGGCATCAACATCAGCTGGAATATTATTTTCATCTCAACAAACTCATGACGCATAAGCGGCCAAGCAGATATATAAATAGTTTTTGTTGAAGCTGCTGGCCGGTTGTGACCGGTACGTACAGCGGAGTGGCAGATCTCTTCGAGCTCTACAAGTATTTGGGATATGATATGGATTCCTTCATGGATCTGACCAGTACAAACGAAGAGCTGGGATTGAGATTTGAGAGAGCGGTTTGGAAGAGAATAAATAATAATTAAATAATTAAGAACAGGTAAATAAATCATATTTAAATGATACAAAAGAAGTCGCAATTAAGAGTGTAATTCGATCGGTTGTAATGGCCATTAATGAACAAGTCTACTGTTGAATAAAGTTGGATATGTGATTTTTTGTATTCTTCTAAAAGAAATGTAAATACTGAAAAAAAAACAAAAAAAGAATTGAGATTATGTTTGGATTGTATAAATACTATAAAATAAAATTACAAAAAATAAAATTTAAAATGAAAAAAATAAGAAATTTGGAGTGGATTAGCCACAACTATTTGGGGTGGCTCATCCATTTGCGAAAATTGCTTGGGAGTGGATTTGGAGAGTATCGTTATATTTGAATTATATTTTTGTTTTTTTTACTTTTTGAAGAAACAAAAATATCCCTATACTATAACTGATTGAATATTCTTCATAGACTTTTAAATATATATATTAAAAAAGATTCTAAAATTTTTAGCAATGATATTTTTTAGTCGAGGTTGGATTTTTCCCAAACAAGCCAACCATGCAAGGGCACTATCCAAATGAAGTGCCAACAATATTGTGCGTGACCTCGCCCAATAGGACTCAACCTGCCCCATCCCCAAACCAAATGTATTATTCCATTTCCTGTCTTAAAAAAGCCAACCGTCGCATAAAATACTAGCCCCATTCAAGTTTGGAGTGTTAAAACCCTAGTCCTAAGTTCTAAAACCCTTCTCCACAACCCAACCATGTCTTCCCTCCACCGTCGTCTCCATGGCATCTTCACCAGTACTTCTGTCCGTGCAACAACCAAAACCAACACCGACACCGTCAAAGCCTCGGCCCGACGCGCACTCTCCAAAGAAGGCAGACTCCAAAAAGTGGTCGAGAAGTTCAAGAAATCCTCCGCGTCCCAGCGCTTCCGCGCCTCGCACGGCATCTACGAGTCCACGGTTCGCCGCCTCGCTTCTGCCAAGCAATTCTCTATGATAGAAGAAATCCTCGAAGCCCAGAAGAAGTACCCGGACATCTCCTCCGAGGGATTTGCAATCCGTCTTATCTCCTTGTATGGTAAAGCGGGCATGTTTGACCATGCTCACAAGGTGTTCGAAGAAATGCCTGAGCTGAATTGTATGCGTACAGCGAAGTCCTTCAACGCCCTTTTGGCGGCTTGTGTGAACGCCAAGAAATTCGATAAAGTTGAGGAGCTTTTCCGGGGACTACCGCAAAAGGTGTCGATAAAAGTTGATTTGGTCTCTTATAATACTGTTATCAATGCATTTTGTGAGATGGGTTCGTTGGATACTGGGCTTTTGATGCTTGATGAGTTGGAGAAGAATGGGTTGGAGCCTGATTCGGTAACATTTAATACGCTTCTCAATGGGTTTTATAACAATGGTCGGTTTTCGGACGGAGAGAAGATATGGTGTATGATGGAAAGCAAGAATGTTATTCCTGATATTAGAAGTTATAATTCAAGGTTGCGCGGTATGGTTCATGACAGCAGAATATCAGAAGCAGTTAACTTGATTGATGAAATGCAGAGCAAAGGAATTAACCCAGATGTGATTAGTTATAATGCTTTGATTAAAGGGTTTTGTAATGATGGAAAGTTGGAGGAAGCGAAATGGTGGTATAGGGAGCTAAGAAAAAATGGATGTACTCCTGATTGGGTCACTTATGTGGCCCTTATTCCACTTCTGTGCGAAGAGGGTGATTTTGATATGGTAATTAAGCTATGTGCGGAGGTTATCAATCACGAGTTTATTGTTGACACAGCATTAATACAGCGTGCAGTGGATATGTTGGTCAAGGAGGCAAAGATTGAGGAAGCTGAGGAACTTGTAGAACTGGGAAAGTCGAGAAAGCATTTCCAGTACAAGCTAAAATTGCCTCTGGACAAGTAATTAAGTTGCTCTTTTGCTCTTACATTTTCACTCTTCTATTTATTTCTTATGAAATTTTGCAAATGTCTTATCTTAGCTGATGGCGATGACATTGCTGAGGTGGGATTACAAGATATTAATATCGGCTTCAATTTAGAGCTTACTATGTGATAGTATTATCTTAGCCTTATTGGTTGTGACCGTGTGATAATGTTATGTCTATTTTTATGATCAAGATGTCATAAGTCTTCATGGCCACAACCCGAGACATTAAGTGTCTTCATATAAAATTATACAGTCGTACTGTCTCAAATGACATTATGTAAGCCTTCCCCTGCCTTTTAACTGAAGCTCACTCCTTTTACTCTTTTTCCTACGTTTAGGCTCTCACTCAAGTTATAAACAGCAGCTATCACGCAACAAGCTACTTTCCTCTGGCAACATTCCCATCAAACTTTTCTCCCACAAATCCAGTCATACCCAACGTAATTCAAGGTAAAAGCTTCAAATTCCCCTATTTTCTGTAATGTTTTTTGTGAGCATAGATTTGTTGTGTTGAACATGACTTTTGTTTTCCGGTATTCTTTTATTTTGCTTTAAAGATTGGATTTTTATGTGTATGGTGCTGTTTTGTTGTGGTAATGAAACTTACTCATTCATCCAAAAAAAAAAAAAAAAAAAAGTTTGGATTTTTATGTGGATTTTGTGTTTTGGTTTGTGGGTGTTCTTGTTTTCACTGGGTTTGCTTAAGAGGGGAAGTTTTAGAGTGGGTATTAGTGTTTATG
This sequence comes from Carpinus viminea, assembly GCA_013348765.1. Classification (NCBI taxonomy): domain Eukaryota; kingdom Viridiplantae; phylum Streptophyta; class Magnoliopsida; order Fagales; family Betulaceae; genus Carpinus; species Carpinus viminea. Next base: position 65,035,689 of record CP054667.1, read on the forward strand.
AGATGTAATTGGAAGAAAGAATTTTCTTTCCATGTTTCTACTGTGGAGAGATCAAAGCACTATCTTTTCTGCTACAAAGGTTTTTCAATTGAAGCTGAATGCTCTATAAATTTGAACATATTAGGAGAGAGGCAGATAAAAAAAAAAAAAAAAAACTGAAAGTAAGAAAGGATACGACATATGTAGTCAGAAAAGATGAGCATCACAATTCGAATTTCAAAAGGAAAGGTTGAGGAAAACTGAAACTACACAATAGTACTTGGGCTGTGGAGTTTGTGCACTAAAAAGGGTAGGGGTGGCATGAATGAACCAACGGTAAAACATCAAATGGTATATCTTAAGAACAGAGTCAATCTTATTTTTGTGGATACCAACAGCAAGCCTCTGTAACATGTGCTGCAGCCTTTGCAAAACATTCCCATTGACTTCTAAAAGATACGACGTCTCAAGGGTTTTGGAGCCAGAATAGTCAGTCAAACTGTCCAGACGTGCGGCATTTTGAAACCAAAAAGAGAAAGAAAAATGATACCGAATCTTTTCAAGATAGTTGGGATGAATAGTATGTAATGTCCTACAGCAACTGTGTGATTGAGGAAAAGAAAGGGTCCTGATGTAATGGGATTGTTCGGATTGTTACAACCTCTAGCAGATGGTTTGAAATTGATTCTAAAAAGACCTATTTCACCAAGTAGTATTTTTCCCTTAGAATGCTGTTGCACGTTAGCACATCCGTTTTCTTCTTGATAGAAATGTGAGTTTTTGTGATGTGGCAAATAAAAGAAATTAAGGCTGCAGCAATGGAGTCAGTGCAACATCTGACCGAGATTCAATAAGCCTACACAGAAGAAAGGAGGTCCAAGAAGTCGACCAATTCATCTACCCCACTACTAGGTCGTCATAGTGGTATTGACATAAGGCAAAAAAATAATAAAACGAGAAGCTTATTATATTACACACTAGTACTTAAATTTTTTATCAAGTGCACCACACCAAAATTACTGCCTGGAGGAATCCTATGATGGTTGATGTCTACCTGGCAGAATTGATGCCTTCATGGTATATTTATCATCTTTGTGACATATTTGATGTCTTTGTGCATATATGATGTCTTTGTGGCATAATTGATGAATCTTCGTAGCATAATTGATGTCTTAGCGGCATAACAGTGATTACCACCCCGTCATCTTCGTAGCATATTTTTTAAATTCTTTGTAAAAAATATTCTTTTGTGGAAATTTGTTTGCCTCACATTGTTACATTAGCTCATTCTTGGCTTTTTGTTTTTTGTTAGATGGTCAACCACTCAAGTTGAGATGCTCAGCTGGTTTTCGGAGTGAATTCTCAGAGGCAGAGCCTTGTTAGAATTTATAGGTTTCAACATTTATGTAGTTGTATTAGTTGTTTGAACTGTTGGAAAATGAGACTTGGAGTCAGGAGTTTGTAAGTATATAGAACCCAAATTATGCTCTGCTTCTGATTTATTGTGTTTGATAGTTATTGAGAACTTTCATACGAAAGTGTGTATGTTATTAAGTTTTGTTAGAATATTTACAGAGAGCTCTAATTGAATTCGTCATAAGTTTTAATTGGAAGTCGAACTCTCTTCTCCGTCCAAAGAAGGGGGAGTCTTTTGGGTAGGAACTCTATTTTGAGAGAGAATCATTTAAGAGAGTAACCGAGTAAGTACTAAAAAAGATTATATTCCTAAAACGCTTCAAAATGACAAATTAATTTGTGGTTATAATTTTTGAAAATTAAAATCAATTGAACATAATTATATCATATTTGAAAAACAACTTTTAGCTATTAAATTAGCAATAAAAAGTTTTCATATTTATGTAGCCCCTGAAAACTTTATTATCATAAAAGATAATAAAGCAGTTTTTTTTTTTTTTTTTTGACCAATAAAAGAAATATTATCGAAGGAAGAGCAAAAATCATTGAGATGAACTGCTAAACAAGCAGCTAAGAGATATTAATCTTTATGCAGATTTCCATGACTTCTCCTAAACCAGGAGAATGGACGACGGTAGCCAAATGCTCCAAGATCTGTCTAATCAAGGAGTTGAGATTAGACAGGTCCTAATTCTCAAGCCATTCGAAACGTTAATTTTCATGAAGGAATTCCCAAGTTGACAACTCTCATCAATAATGAAGAGTGCTTTATTGAGCATATCAATGGTGGCAGTTTCCTTCTATGATAAGAACATTACTTTCTTATTTAGCGAGGAATCTAAAATGGAAAAATACTTTAACTTCTAAATTGCAAGTTCACTTGGTTGGAGGATAAAAGAAAAATTCTTCTAGCCTTATCAGATACGGTGCTTAAAAGCCAAAGATGAAGAAAAAATTGTTGGAGAAAGAATGATTAATTCTCTAAACTTTGGTTATGTTGAAGAAATGAATTATTGGGCTCAAAGCTTTTTCTCTTTGGAAAAGCAAAGGAAGTTAGAGACACTCCCAACAATAGATTCATGATAACTGATGATAAAAGATTATCTGTTATTGAAGTCTCACTTGATTGCGCCCAAAGTTCAGATTAAATTGAGCAAACTAAAAAATTGCTTCAAAATATGGTAACAAGAAAAAATCTTGATTTACCATATGATCAAGAATTACTAACAGATGATATAGAACACCTATGTGTGCTCCATAACGATCAAGCCCTATCTCTTCACTTTTACCGGACAAAGAAGAGTCCAATAACCTTATCACATGATGAAATGATAAAGAACATGCAAGAAGCTTGGTAGACCCAGTGTGAAAAGTAGGTTGGCCAAATATAAAAGAATTTGGCCACTTGCATTCTATTGTCAAAAGGCAAACAAAAGATTTGTCGGCTAGCAATAATTATATATATAAAGCAAACAAGAAGCATGATGGAACCATAATACCTTCCACATGAAGATCTAAAACCTAGCCCTTTAGTTAAAAACGCAGAGACTAAAAAAGTTAAAATGCTACAAGCCTTAGTCTTGTAGGCTAGTCCTTTAATCAAATAGTATAAAGATGGATCCGGCTTACATGTTGTAGTTAAAATAATAATATGCATGCTTTCGTTTAAGCAACAGTTAAGATTGAATCTCAAAGTTGCTTTACTTTTATAAGCTTTTAATATGAGAGAAAATGAAGAGAGATTTTGAGAGATTCAATCTTGATCGTTGCTTAAACTACAACATATATGCTATTATTTTAATAACAGCATGTAAGTTGAATCCTATAAAGATAATGTTGTCAGGAAATAATGTTTCTTTGTCTTTTAGTTTATCTCTCTTCTATAATAGAGTATTTGGCGAGTCGTTGTAGATCATTGAATATTGTTAGGTATATATTTTTGAGCAGATAATATAGCACTGTTGAATTCAAACTTACTTAAACTCTGGGTTGTGTGGAGTCTTAATATGCTATATTATGACTTATTAAAAAAAATTCTCAAATTATATTAGTCTTCCTAAACAATTCGAAATAAAAGTATATTTAAATCTACCAAAATTCATAAATAATTGCAAACGTTGATATATATATATAGTATGGCTCTCTTTCATTTCATGCTCCAATTTCTTAAAACTGGTAAAAAAAAATTGATTTCAAAAATTGGTTAAAAAAAAAGAAAGAAATCCAAATGAATCTGATTGGGCAGATAATATGGTAGACTAGTGGTTGAGGAAGATGTGGTTAAGGTTTGTTCGTACTTTCATGGGAATCTTTAGCTTTGTCTACGTACGTACGGTGGTGAAAACTTTAAACGCATGCATAATTGGCGCTTTTACGTTTTTATTTATTTATTTATTTTAATTGGTGCAACGTAAAACACGGTTACACGTATATATGGATGGTTCTGGTCGTCGGTCGATCACGTGAAAGTCTGCTTCAGTCACAGTCAGGGCAGAAAAGCCGAGGTGATCAATTAGGCCCCTGGTCCATATATGTTCCACGTCTGAGGAAAATGTTGATGACAAACGCGACCTTCATTTGAATTGAAATGGAGTTTTGAAGCCGTTGAAAAAATGGTAAAAATTGAGACAAAATTACTCTTATTTTTTAAGAGAGACAGTTATGTCATACACTTTTTCACTAAATAGTTCATTTTTATTTCATTTACTCCATTTTATTTGAAATGGAAAAGATATTTTGTATAGTTAATCTTAACGCTTGATTTTAATTTCCCCATTAATTAGATTTTAAATAATGTCAAAATCTTTATCATTTGAATCATTAATTAAAATTACAACATGTGATCGATTCACAAACCTATGAATTCTTGTTATTTATTTATTTTAGTTATCTTAAATTCATGACTAAGAATATTTTAGGGATCAACCTGCAGTTGATCCTGCAGCTGCAGAGGCCATGGCCGCTCTTTTGGCTGTTCGAACAACACTTGAATTGAGAATTCAGCAGGTCTGCTTGGAAGGCGATGCAAAGTCTATTGTTGATGCAGTGAGCTCAATAGAGGAGGATTGGAGTCGCATTGGATATTCGGTCAGAGCTTAAGGAGATCCCATATTGGTCTATGGGTCACGTAATTAAGCACAGAGTTCAACAAAGTTGCTCATGTGTTGGCTATGGCTAGATAGTTTCCTCGAATGTATTGTTGAGATCATTGTATCAGAGCAGTCTGCTCTATCCCACGATTATGTTTGATTAATTAGAATGAAATATCATCTATATATCAAAAAAAAAAAAAGGATTTTTTGCCAAATTAGGACTGGACTGTACCGGACCGGACCAGACCAAAAAATTCGTCTCAAAACCAACTTTAATATTTTTACTTTTTACATCACATCAATTACTGTTTATTATTATTCAAATAAAAATATCATTACAAAACAATATATATATTTTCACTTTTTCACATAAAATATTCTTACTTTATTTCTCACATCAATCAAATCTATTACAGTTTGAGTTGACTAGCCGGCTTTTTCTGAACTCTAAGTTTATTGAGTAATTTTACATGATATATATCATTAGCTCATTGGCTCACGAGCTCCTCTAAGTATCTACTGTCTACATAGTGACACTTTCACAAAGCATGGATTTCATGTGCTCCTCTAGGCTTGGAAGGCAATGGTTGTTGTCATAACTATACAGCAATGGAACCAATCTTGCAAGATTAAGAGAAGCCTTTGTGAATGTTGCTGGAAATGGATTTGGAAAGAGGCACTCTTTGTTTAGCTGCTTCCATGCGTCCGAAATCATACCCACAACCTTCTCTCGTGACTCTTTGACAGAGCAACCTTCGTTTTCCTGCATGTAGTAGTCTATGTATGATCCGTCGTGGCCGTCTTGACTCTCGTCCTGCAATTACATACACGTGTACGTTAAAATCAATCTCAATTAAATGAAATTGTTCAATGAGTTACACGTGCAAGAAGTAGTAGTAGGTTGACTTCCGAATTCGTCTTTGAATATTAATCAAAAACTGTTTTGTTTGATGGTTTAATAGTTAATTAATCATCAACAGGATGTGATCGAACTTTATGTTTCCTATACTTACCATGGCACTTCCCAAGTCATCCCAAAGCCGAAGAATCGTGCCCGGAGAAGATATAATCCCCGGAATGGTATCAACAAGTTGTACAGTTTCCTTGTTTAAACGGTGACCCAAAAGAAAGAAAATGTGAACTAGAACCACATGAACCCCTGAACTAACAACTGCGTTCCTCAAATACTCTTCCGACTTCGGCGACTGCCCTGTAGCAAACCATTTTGCCTCCACTAGAAAGGCATTGAACAAAACCGCCCACTGCAAAAAACAAAGTAGGTTAATTTGATGTTGGTAATTAATTTGAATGAAATATATATAAACAATAAATAAATATATATTATATATACCGTCTTTCTTAGAGAGTCTATGGGGTTCCATCCATGCTTCTGATATATCTTGTAGCTAATTTCGTTGGTGATGTCGTAAAGAGCCTTGAAGCATATCTTCATGTACTCGGGTAGTTGCTCAAGAGCAGCAAAATCCCATCTGTGTGCAGCTTATTAGTCAGTAATGGTTGATAGGGCAAGAGAAGAGAAGAGAAAGAGAAAATTAACTGATCCTGTGATAGATGCATACTTGTTGACAGCTTCTGTGAAGAGAGTGAGTTCCTCAAGCGATCCATAGACGTCGAAAATGTCGTCTATTATGTAGATAAGAGAAATGGGTTTTGTGAGCTCAACCCTTTCGTCTGACATGTCTGGATCTGTAAGACAGGCCATGGAAACAGTATACCATTTGAGTGGTTGGTCTCTGGCAAACTTTAGCTCCTTAGACAAACCAAGATCTGTCCACCATCTACATATGACGACAAGAACTGACGTTAGAGGTGAATAAATTATCTTGGCAATGAGATATCAAGTAATTAGAACAAGTGATATATCATTAATTAATTAAACTCACTTGGAAATATGAACAATTTCCTTTTGGTGCATGGATTGGACCATATTGAAATCCATTTTTGCTAGTTGCTGTAAATCGTTTAACCATCCATTTCTGTCTTGGAAATTTCCAAGAAAGTTTTTAACCATGAACCTCGCCAAGCTTTTGTGATAAGGATGCCTCAAAGTACTCCCAACAACTCTTACTTGGTTATCATCAAGATGTCTCACCCGTGCAGTCAGGAGCCGCTCGCTAAAGTTTCCAGCTTCTTCAAGTATGTCCTCACCTTCTATACCTAGCTGTGAAGCTTCATACAAAGCCATCAATCCGTCAATGTCTTCAGCCAGTTCTTCGTTAAACTTTCCCTCCTTGTCCTTAAAGTTGTTAAATATATCTGTTCCAAACCATAATTAATGGCGTTAACATATAGATATATATAATCAATTCTAGTATAGAATATAATAAGGTTTAAGGTAAAGAAACCGACCGGCAGGCACATAGTAGCCTTGTTGTCTCAACAGTCGAAAGCGTAGAGCAACCTCATGAAGCTGATGACCGCAGTCACCATGAGAGATGTATTTTAGATATTGGCTATGTAAAATTGTTTCAATCTCTTGCTGGAAGTAGTAATCAATTCCCAGGCGTTGGACAGCATTAATCATGTTTAAACATTCAAATGGATCATCTTTTCCTACTTTCCTTAGTACACGCCCGCATTCTTCCATTTTCTGTTCATGTTGGAGGCTGAAATCGTCCTGCAGATCACCAAGAGAGTGAGGTTTGGAAATTGGAATTGAACTTCAAGTTTTAGCAAAACGAGGTAATTAATTAAGAAGCACAAAATTACTTACCCTATCACGTCTAAGCTCATGGTTTTGACGTTCTAAGGGAGTAGACCACAAAATAGTGTTTTCTTGGGCAATGCTCCAATCTTTGTGAGCACTAGGCAAAGAGGTGAGGCTGAAGGGGTTTGAATTGGGAGTTTGTGGAATTCTTTTTGGAGCAATCGGAGGAATGGAGGAAGCAAAGAAAGCTTTAGCAGACAGTGCCATGGAGAATGAGTAATCAGAAGGCCGGAGGAATAATATTTAGGGAGATATTTTTTTGGTTTGTAATTTTGATGGTACGAGGAGCTAGCTTATTGGCAACATATTTATAGGCTTCTTAAAAACGATACTTTTGGAAACGTTTTCAATCCTCGATCTTAAGACACATGTTTCTCGTTTGCAACGAGCATTAGAATCTTTTTTTGTCTTTTTGTGGTGAAATTACTTTCTATAGCATAATTTTTTTAAAAAAAAAAAAGAAAGAAAAGAAGAAGAAGAAGGGCTGTGTTTGTCAACAGTAAAATGGCTTGGCTTTTGAGAGTCCCAAAAAAATTCCTCAAAATCAACTCTAACATTCTTACTTTTTTATATCACATCAATTATTTTTTATCACTTTTTAAATAAATAAATCACTACAAAACAAAAAATTTCATTTTTCTATACAAATCATTCTTACTTTTTTTCCTTATATCAATCAAATCAACTACTATTCCAAGCCACTTTACTGTTCCCAAACACAGCCAAGGAAACTTCACTTAAAAACTAACCAATCTTCCTACTCCGATCCCTTCACCCGTCACATCCTTTTCAACTAGTATGTACTAGCATGTGCTGCGTGTGGATGGCGTGCCCCACCCGTCTACTTCCTTATTTATTACCCATGTTTTATTTTTGGAAAATGGTAGGGACAATTTAAGTCTAATTTTTCTATTAAGTTTTAAAAAAGAAACTGATGTGAAGAAGAGAGAAAGTCTTAAATTAGAGAGAGAAAGAAAAATTTAACTTAGAAGTTGGACCAAAATTGAACTTAAGTTGTGCCTGTATCAAACCTCTTTATTTTTACATTATTTTTTCATGTACATGGCAAAATCAACTATACTTTATATTTTTTTTATCAGGGGGATAATTTAAATTTTACGATAGTAAACGAGAAAATGGACGGTTTATATATTTAGTATTAAGTAAAGAAAGACTTGTCAAAATAAAGACAGATGGCAATGGATATTACCAGTTTACCACATCAGCCCAGTTTGATGCGAGCGAGATAAATAAAAATCATTTTATGAAAGGTTGGGGGAAAGGCATATTTAGCACTTAGAATTTTGCCTCTCTTTTTTTTTTCTTAAATTTAATCTCTGAATTTTTAATTTTTGCTCCAATTTTAAATAGATCTCTCTATTATTTTAGTGTTAAAATTGAGAATTTTCTATTGTTACGTGTGCCACATTTGACACTTCATTTACACAGTATATTAGTGCCATGTCAACAAACTTACCACGCACGTTAGTCAAGTGCTCCCTCATCAACACTTCGAAAAAAGAAGGGAAAAATACACATATTTCCTAAAATTAACACCTAATTTGTAATATCCTCTCCAACTAAAGATTGCATCATTGTCTACCAAACAATGAAAATTTTGTAATTTGCCCATTTTGTCCTATAAAATAATATTAAAAAAAAAGCCCTTGCAGTTTTTTAAATAAGGCAAAAATACCTATAGAAATTTCAAAAAAAAAAAAAGCAGGATATTGTTGTAATTTTTAGTTCAGGTACATTGCAAATTGAGTATTAATTTGAAGGGTAAAAAAAAAAACCATGTTTCTCAGTTTCCCTTTTAATTTCACGCCTTTAACAGTAGTACCCATGTCAACATCATGCATGTGTAATGTCCAATAAATTTATTAATAAGTATATTATGATTAAATAAATAATATGGGTATTAGTGTAAACTCAAAAAAAAAAAAAAAAGTAGTTTAAGTGTCAATTTCTACTTTTGAACCTATTTTTTTCATAAGATTCTCAAGATCCATATTATTTATTTAATCATAATAAATCTATAATATGTATTAATAAATTTATTGGACATTATAACATGGCTAGGGTTTTTGTTGTTGTAATCGTCAGCTTGTGGATGAGAGTCGAGAGACGGCCGGGGAATGTACGTACGTGAGTCGTCACTGTTCTGAGGCATCTAATGTGTTAAACGTGACACACGGTAGTTAAGGGAAAACGCTAATTCAGACCGAGACAACTTTTTAAATTCAAAAAAGTTCGCTATCAAGGGAGAAGTTAACACGTTAAGCCAACTACCGGCCGGCAACTCAGAAAGAAGCTACATATGTATCGTACGTTGTTGTTGAAAGAGACATGCGTCCTTCTACAGTTCTACTAGTGGCAGTGGCAGTGGCACCACGTACAGCTTGTCTCATCGATCCGGCCACTCTTGACTCTCCACCATACAAATTACAGTGGCTACAGGCAACAGCTAGCCTACATGTGAATGTATCTCCAATATCTTCAAATTGGTGGTTGTTGAGTTATTCAAGGACAAGATAACAAGAACATTTTCTATCACGCATTTTCCAGTAATTTTAGAATGCTTATTTTTATTTTATTTGTGTCTTATTAATATAATATAATTATTAAAATTATTATTTGATCAAAATTTAACAATATTTAATCACAAGTTCAATAATGATTTTAATAATCATATAATTCTTAGTATAACTCAAGTAAGATAAAAGTAAACCATATAGAATTACTCCGCATTTCCTCATTAAGATCATATGCCTTAATCTTCTCTTAATTTTCAATTAATGCTATGCTACAGTATGCATGTTTGACCCAATTTCTAGATACTTTTCTTGATCATATTTTCATTTCATATTTTGTTTCCTAAATTACAATGTGGTTTGATCTTTCTTAATCTGCATCGATCTCCTCGTGAAGGAACCAAATAATCAAGGATACTTCAGATATACATAATTACAATCTGACCTTATATGATAATTAATTATTTTTGTTTTTCTTATCATTAACTAAAAATTGCTTGCTCCTTTTAGGGGTCTTTATTTCTTAAAGGATATTTTTAATTCTTATAATGTTATTTTTTAGGAGGCCTTGTATCTTTGAAGAGTAATTCTATATTTCTATTTAGTAGGGAATTGTCATACAAGTAAATGATGTGACCGTAAAAATCAGGCATTAAATTAATAATTGAAGGGTTTTTTTTTCGGTTATCATTATTTTGTGTATTATACAATCATTTGTTGTTTTTTCTCACATAATATAAGGCACATGCAGATGGAGATAATCCATGTAATTGAGCCAGCCCGCCGCGGTTAGGTCACATGAAACCAAATTTGTCAAATTTATCAACGATGTGTGTTACACATGACATGGCACATAAGCAATTTGCACCATAATACGTACCTACCTTAATTTGTTAGTTACTTGTAGATATATTTTTAGTACTTAATTACCGGGACGGAATGGGTCTACTGGTTTTGAAATTTTTCTTTAATGGGTTAAATACTTAATTAGTTCTTAGGGTTTGGAAACTTTATTTTTTCATTCCTAGGGTTTGAAAAGTGACTAAATTGGTCCTTATGGTTTTAAAAAGTGACCAAGTTAGTCCATCTGTCATTTGACCGTTAGTTGACTTAACGGATTGACATGTGGATCAATTATAAGTTGACACGTGGCTAATTAATTATTATTTTTTTAATTTTTTTAAAAAAATATCTTTTTCAGAAAAAAAAAAAAAAAAAGAAAGAAAATCAGGGTGGAGCCACCCTTGTTTTTTTTTTTTCTTTTTGAAAAATATATATATTTTTAATTTTTTCAAAAAATTAATTAATTGGCCGTGTCAACTTCTAATTAGTCCATATGTCAATCCGTTAATCAACTAACTGGCCAACCTAATGGACTAACTTGGTCACTTTTCAAACCACAAGGACCAATTTTTTCCCCCTAGAAGGAAAAAATAAAGTTTCCAAACCCTAGGGACTAATTAAGTATTTAACCCTTCTTTAATATATATATAGTTGGGTCATTAGTTAGAACGGTTGAAAGCTTTGAAATTTTCGGACAATTCATGACCTTTGCAACATGGCAAAATACAAGCATTCCAGGATTAATGGAAACTAAAATCCAGAAACATTGGCTTCATTCTTTGAAGTCTAAAATTGGTTTTGAAGGTATATTCTGCAATTGATTGTACGGAAAAAGTGGAGGCATAGCTCCATTATGGAAGGAAGAGGCTAAAGGTGGAAATTCAAATTAAAACATTCCTCTAAAAATATCAATGTTGTTGTCACCAATGCATGTGTGGATTTTCCTTTTAAAAATTAAAGAGGCTTTTTTTCTTTTTTTTTTTTCAGTCAAACCAAAATATTTTTCGTTGACTATTATTTTTTATCACACCAAACACCCAAAAATATAGAAACCATTTTCTAAAATTTATTTAAGAATGAAACAAACGGAGCCTAAAAGAGAAAAGATTAGCTGATATGGAGAAGTACTTCCAATGTGGAGTTTTAGGTGACCAGAAGTGCCTATCATTCTGAGAAGGAAAGGAGCTTAAAAGTAAAAGGTAAGGGGGAATGCTCACAAACTAATGTTTATGTTCTTCTATGGAAGAAGATTTGGAAGATGTAAGTTCCCAATGAAGTCAAATTCTCCGTGTAGAGGGCTTGCAATAATTTGTTATGAGCAAAAAATGAATTTATTTAAAAGACAAATAGTTCTTGATCATCTTTTATGCACCATTTGTGGATTGGGAGATGAGTTTACTAGCCACACATGATGGAGTTGTGCAGAAGTAAAAGATGCATGGACAATAGACCTGGCAAAAAGGGTTGATGGGTCAACCCATTTATGACCCGTCACCCGTTTAGCCTTAACTTGTACACGACTCGTTTGCTAAACGGGTGAAAACCCAACACCCAAACACAGCACAATTAAATTAACGTGTTACCGTGTCAACCCGATATTTTTTAGCAAGTCATGTCGGGTTGTGTCAACCCGACACGACCCGCTAAAATAACGGGTCAGATGGGTTGACACAACCCGTTTAACACACTGACTCAACCTGTTTGACCCAAAAAGTGATGTAAGTCTAATTTTATTGACATTCAATATTAATAATATCACTCAGATTAATATTGGAAGCAGATGATCGAGTTTGAGTTAATGGCAGTTATGGCAATTGAAAGCCTTGGCTTCGAAGAAACTCGAGGAATATCAAATGGGATGGATTTAATTCATCCTTCTCAACTGGTCATAATTAACAGTTCAAATATAAATTATGGCCAAATTATAGATTTATCAATGTAATCATCAGAAAAACATATCTAATACATACACAATCTTAACACATTAAGAGATTGGGAAGAAGATATTTATATATAAATATAAAGGCTTTTTCAGAACATCACGTTGAAGGAGTAATTTTACTCGATGGCTGGCAGCTCATTGGCTTAGTTTCTAAAACATCCAATAAAGGTGTTTAGTGTTTACAACATAGAAATCAAGCGAAAGCTTGATAATATATATAAACAATTTTTCCCTTAAAGTGAGACGCTTTCATAAAGCACGGATTTCAAATGCTCCTGGAAGCTTGGAAGGCAATGGTTGTCGTCATAATTATACAGCAATGGAACCATTCTTGCAATATTAAGAGAAGCCTTAGTGAATGCAGCTGGAAATGGGTTTGGAGAGAGACACTCTTTGTTTAGCTCCTTCCATGCCTTTGCAATCATACTCACAACCTTCTCTCGTGCCTCTTCGATGGAGCAACCTTGGTGTTCCTTCACGTAGTAGTCTATGTATGATCCATCGCGCCCTTCTTGATTCTCATCCTGCACTCACATCAACCATGTTGTGTAAATAATTTTCAATTTCTCTTTGAAAATATTCTTAAACATATTTTGATTTCAGAATTAGGAAATATTTCCTTGTGATTTCTGTAATGATTTTTTTTGTCTAAAAACCTTGGCCGAGGGTCCCCGGCCAACAAATAATGTTGACCACTAAATACTGTCTCAACCCCTCAAAAGTCGACAAAAGGTTCCACAAAAATGTTGGCCAAATGACTAGAAATACCGCTACTTTATTTATTTAAATTTTTTTTTTCCTTATGTGGTATCGCGTTTTTAGTTCTTCGTGTAATTGAACGGCCCAAATTAAAAGTATAGCGACAGATACTCATAAAATATCACCTGATATTTTACTTGCCAAACAAAAAACCAAAACCAATTAATAAAGGAGACGATGGCAAATTTTTGTTCTATTTTGGTGAATTTTAAAACAGAAGAATATCCTAATTGGAAGCTTACCATGGCACTTCCCAAGTCATCCCAAAGCCGAAGAATTGTGGCCGGAGAGGAAATAATGCCCGGTATGTTATCAACAAGATCTTCAGTTTCCTTGGTTACACGCTGGCCCAAAAGAAAGAAAGTGTGAACAAGTACCACATGAACCCCTGAACTAACAACTGCATTTTCCAAATACTCTTCTGACTTGGGTGAGTGCCCAGAAGCAAACCATTTCGCCTCTACTAGAAAGGCATTGCACAGACTCGCCCACTGCAGTTGCAACAATCATGGAGATGTGTCATTTTTGTTATTTTCATGAAGATGCTTTCTTTTTATCGACAATAAATATTTTTCTTTTCAGATGGTATTACTATTGACATATATATACCGCTTTTCTTAGATAGTCGACAGGGTTCCACCCATGCTTTTGATGTATCTTGTTGCTAATTTCATTGGTGATGTCGTAAAGAGCCTTGAAGCATATCTTCATGTACTCGGGTAGTTGCTCAAGAGCAGCAAAATCCCATCTGCACGCAACAATTTAATAGTCAGTAATATTGGTTGATAGGGCGGCAAGAGAAGTGAAAATTTATTTACTGTGATAGATGCATATACTTGTTGACAGCTTCTGTGAAGAGATTGAGTTCCTCAATCGTTCCATAAACATCGAAAATGTCGTCTATTATGTAGACAAGAGAAATTGGTTTTGTGAGCTCCACCCTTTCGTCTGACATGTCTGGATCTGTAAGACACACCATTGAACAAACGTACCATTTGAGTGGTTGGTTCCTTGCGAACTTTAGCTCCTTGGACAAACCAAGATCTGCCCACCATCTATATATGATGACAAAGATTAACGTTAATTAGAGGTGAATAATTATCTCGTCAATTATGCATGAGATCAAGTGGTCAATATTAAACTTACTTGGAAATTTGAACAATTTCCTTTTGGTGCATGGATTGGACCATATTGAAATCCATTTTTGCTAGTAGTTCTAAATCATTCGGCCATCCATTTTTCTGTTGAAAATTACCAAAAAAGTTTTTGGCCATGAACCTTGCCAAGCTTTTGTGGTAAGGATGCCTCAAAGTATTCCCAACAACTCTGACTTGGCTCTCATCAAGATGTCTCACCCGTGCATTCAGGAGCTGCTCGCTAAAGTCTCCAGCTTCATCAAGTATGTCTTCACCTTCTATATTTAGCTGTGAAGCTTCATACAAAGCCATCAATCCGTTAATGTCTTCAGCCAGTTCTTTGTTAAACTTTCCCTCTTTGCCCTTAAAGTTGTTAAATATATCTGTTCCAAACCATAATCAATGACGTTAACATATAGATATAGGGAAAACCTCTCATACGGTTGGTCTGCAAAAGTGTTATTTTGCAGCCACCAATAGAAAAAAGCCACATCACTCAAAGTACAAAAAATGCATAAAATTAATCTACAACCTAAAACACTAGAATTTCTTCTCCTTCTTCTTCATGCCAACAAGCAGATCACCAGCCTTTCTTCTTCTTCTTCATGCCGACATGCAGATCACCAGCCCTTCTTCTTCTTCTTTATGCCAACAACTCATCTCCCTTAACAGAGAAAGAGAGATGCTCTGAGAGAAAGAGAGATGATCTGGGTCACGGCATATGGCATTAGAAACGGATTAACCTTCCCCTCAAGGGTTAACCTTCCCCTCTAGGATTTAGTTTTGGATCCAAAATTGAGTTTTAAGGCATTAGAAACAAATTTGAGGCATTAGAAACGAGTTTGAGGCATTAGAATCGAGTTTTGAGGCATTAGAATCTGATTTTGAGGCTGGGTTTCGCTGGGTCCTGCTGGATTTTTTTTTGTTGAGTTTGGCGACGCTGGGTTTGGGATGCTGGCCGGTGGTGGGTGGGCGTCTCCGGTGTGGTGGTCGTGGTTGGTGGGAGAGGGGGGAAAAATGAAGAAAAAATGGCCGGCGGTGGGTTTTATTTTGGTTTGATGGATTTCGCCGTTGGGTTTGATGGATTTCGCCGTTGTGGTACTGTGGGGAGAAGGCGGGTTTATATAGAGCAGACGCACGCGCGCTTGTGTGGAGAAGGGCTGGCATGGTTGATGGCGTTGCTGGGGTTGGCGAGTCTCGGCAACCAGGTGGAGTTTGCAGAAGAGCTGGTGGAGGAGTAGTTGGAAGACGATGGGGGCAAAGGGAGAGGCATGGTTGGGTGTTTCTGTTTTATTTCAACAAAATAAGATGGGTGATGTGTAGGCAAATGATTGGATGCTGCAAAACTGATGTTTTGCAGACCGACCGTATTGTAGGGGCTCCCATAGATATAATCAATTCTAGATTTCTAGTACAGAATAAGGTTTAAGGTTAAGAAAGGTTATTAATACCGACCGGCAGGCACATAGTAGCCTTGTTGTCTCAACAGTCGAAAGCGTAGAGCAGCCTCCTGAAGCTCATGACCGCAGTCACCATCATGAGCCACGTATTTTACATAATGGCCATGTAAAATTGCTCCAATCTCCTCCTGAAAGTAGTTGTCAATTGCCAAACGTTGGACAGCATCAATCATGTATAAACTTTCAAATGGATGATCTTCTCCTATTTTCCTTAGCACATGCCTGCATACTTCCATTTTTTGTGCATGTTGGACACTAACACAACCCTGCAGGACGATCGACCATGTACGTGATCAGCTTTAATTTAGAAAATGGAATAATATTCAAGCTTAAGTGAAGTAATTAAGAATATATAAGGTGATACAGACAAAATGTGGCACAAAACATATACCATATCATGTTGTTCAATTCCATAGTTGTGTGGTTCTAAGGGAGGAGAAGCCGATTTGAGATCATGGGCAATGCTCCAATAGTGTTGAGCACTAGTCATGGAGGTCAGGCTGTAGGGGTTTGGATTGTCAGTATGTGAATTTGGGGGATTCGAGGGAGTAAAGAAGGATTCAGTCGTCGATGCCATGGAGGAGGAGAATTGAGTATGTCTCAGACTCTCAGGTAGTGATTGAGAGAGGGAGGGAGCAGGGAGGGGGCAGGGAGAATTTTGTTTCGGAAAGTTTGATGGTACGTAATTAAGAAGATGGTCTAGATCCGATATTTATAGTATTTTCACGTGCTCAATCAAAAGTTTCATCCATCGATCACTATATGCGTTCGCAGTTTTGGACCACGTGTAACGCGTTGGGAGATAAATTAAGCAGCATTTTTTTTGTGCTCTCAATTAATTAATTGGGAAATGCAAAAAGCCCAATTTTTTTCCCAACAAATATCCAACTTCTTGCCTTCTTTTATAAAAATAAAATAAAAAATAAAAAAATGTCTAAAGCAATAATATATATTTTTGGTATATCTTTTTTTGGTATTTTTAAAAAAATGAAAAATAGAATTTTTCTTCATAATAATGACTTTTTTTTTAAATGACATTATTATGAAGGAAAATATTATTTTTTCATTTTTTTAAATACAAAAAAAAAAAGATAAACAAAAAATATATATTATTACTTCATACGTCTATATATTTTAGCCTTTGAATGAAATTGAAAGGCTAGTGTATGAAATTCCAGAATTTGGAATTCCAAGGAATCCGGATCCACCATGTAATTATTGCTTGTAAGTTTTCATTGGTTCTCCACCAAAGGAAGTGGAGGACCAGTCTATTGAAAACCTGTAAGGTCGTGTGTCTCCATAGAAATTTGCAGCCTCCCCAACGTGGAAAGGGAAAGCCATGTCTTTCTTTGAATTAGGGTTTGAGGAAATTAATTAAGGACGGGAGGACCACTAGTGCTATACTACTATAATTGGTGGTCGTGAGGAAAGTGGGAATATTCAACGTCTGAAGAAACACCCGTACGTTACAATCCTGCTCATTTCTCATCCATGTTTTCCATTTAGGTCAATAATTGCAACACGTATAGTTCAAAGTTGTTTGTCATCTTCAGCGTGAATCTCATCTTCAGTGTGAATCAGGTGGTGCCTCAATCCAAATTGAGCCATAACCAGCCAAAAAGTAATTAATACCATAATATGATTAATTTTATTTTATTTTTAGGGGAAGCTAAACTTTTGTAAGTAGGGATTTAATTAGTTGCGTAATAAAATTGATAACAATATGTAATCTGAAGAACTGGGTTGTAATAATGACAAACTAAAATATTCAATGCGTCTTATAGTAAACATAACATATAAAAATATCAAAGGAATAAAGAATTATAGAACCATGAATGAACTACATCAATTAATTATTTTGTTTTTCTTCAATGAATAAACTACACGTTATTTTAATAGATCTATGTTAGTAAGAAATTTAGTATCATTACCATTTCTCTTTTTCTAAACCTTATTAGCATGTCAAGTGGCATCCTTTATTTTATTTTTCTTGAGACTTTTTTTTTTTTTTTTTACAAATTTAATATATATATATATATATATATATATATAAAGAGTAAGGCTCTTTATTAATTATGGCCTAGCAATAAAGCCAGCCCTGTGACAGAATATACTTACCACGTGACATAAAGCCAACTCTTTATAATCGATTAATTACTTGCACCTACATGATAAGTTGTTGTCATCCTTTTTTCTTTTTCTTTTTTTATTTATTTATTTTTAATGACAGTTATATATATAGACATCCACGTGAGCAGTACTGTAGCAAGAGGCTTGCCTAATTTTGTAGCTCCTTTGATTCACTTTGTACCAGGTGGTGGAGCCAGAAAATTGGCACCGTGGGGCATTTTTTTTAACGAATAAAAATTAAAAATTATTAAAATATTAAAAAATAATTAAATAGAAAAAATTGATTATTTTTTTACTTTCTAGCTTTGCATGAAAGTCCAACAAAAGGTTAGACATGGTTGCACGCCTGCGCCTGTATCCCACTTTTCTTTTTCTTTTTTTTTTTTTTTTTTTTTCTTGTCTTTCATGTCTCAACTTGTTGCTTGTGTTGTTGGTTATATTATTTTAATTATACTTTATTAATTATTTACTATTTAGGCTGTATATGTGAAGTTTGGACGAAGTCTCGTGAAATTTTATATTAATGAAACAGTGCGTGCATTTAGTGAAACTGTTTATCTTTTTCAACCTTTCATTTGTCTACATTTCCCTAAAACCGTTTCATTTATCTGAAATCTTTTGATTTTATGACTGATCCCAGGACATAATAATGACTATTTTCTTTCAAGAGTTGTCGAGATAAGGGCATACCAGTTGTTAATAGAGGGCATCATAAAAAATTGTACCTAGGTAGGAAGAATTTTTAAGGGTTGAAAGGGAGCATCCCCCCTTCAACCCCCTTGGCTCGGCCACTGTTTGTCGCTACATTAGTCATAGGACCATTTAATTAATGTCCTTTTCCACAATACATGTGTAAAATATTTCCTCCTTTCATTTCAGGGGCTTGAGGAAAAATTAAGGATTGGTGGTCGTGAGGGAAGTAGGAATGTTCAACGACGTCTGAGAAACACGTTACAAACGGACAATCCAAAAGAATGGTCAGTAGCAGCTTGTCCATCTCGATCATCGTCGTTTTCTCCACACAAAATGAAAAGAACGACATGAGTAGACTTGAAAATTTGCTCGCTCTTTTCGTCAATAATTAATACTAATCTGGCCTACCAAAGAGTAACGTGCGATTCCAAGTACTTGCCATCTTCAGCGTGAATCAGGTGCATGGTGGCTCAATAAAGATTGAGACATGAGGCAAAAAGTTAATATGAGGTATTTTTAATTTTTAAATATTAAAACATTAATTTAGAAATCATTGTTTTAATTAATTATTTGAGATGCATGTAATATTACTAATCAATTTTTCATCTTAATATATTATTCTCAATAGATATATAACTATTTTTTTTTAACCTAATAAGATAAACGATTATAAATAGGATTTAATTTGCTTTGTTTATTGTTTTTTGTGGGTTATAATCTCTTTGTACTGAAGTGTTTGATTTTGTGAGGGTGAATTTTGATGCTAGCTAGTGGTCATCCTTCGACGGCTCTAATTTTGTTTTTTGCAATGATTATCTTGTAATAATCATTTGATAGTGATTGTTAACTTTATCGTGGTAGACTTTTCATTAAGTTATTTTGCAATTTATTACTGTCTCATGCGACTCTAAAAAAGGCTTGAATAACTTGTTTACAATTCTTTTGAAACCATCTACCAAACCATTGTCTATTGTTTAATGGCCTTTTGGACTTATTATTGAATCTGTAATGTATTTATATTTTTGGACTTTGTTGTCAGGGTGGTGCCCACCCCTTTTCTTTTGTGGTCGTTTAATTCTGAATCACGAACCTGCCAAAGCAGGTGCCGTCGTACGTGATGAATTGTTGGTTGCTATGGGCATACGGCCGGCCGGCCTCTTCTGCCAAGTATATATACTCCGATTGAAAATTCTTGCTTGGAATATGTCATTAGCCTAAAAAAGTTTATTAGGTCATTAACCCTTTGCCTGGCCGACGTCGTACCTTGACATGCCGGCCGGCCCCACCTAAATGAAAATAATACAACACCTTTAACACGCCGTTTTATAATTAGTTTTTTTTTTTTTTTTTTTATCGATCTGTGACTGATTTGACTGATGAGTTGAAGGTCTTCACTCGTTTGCGTGGTGAAACATGCATGAGCACAGAGCACAGAGCACAGATCGATCGAGCACGTGTTTGAAACCTCGCTAATAGTTTTAGGATTAAAAATCTTTGATAGATACTTTTTCCGCATCTACTTTACTTTCGCCTTTCCTTCTTTCTTTCTTCATTGTCCGTGGAAAGGATCCACATCCCTCCGCTTAATTGGCACACTTACGGCTTTCTAATTTTCTTTTTGTACGTAGTTGTTGTTGTCGGTTGTAATTTCCTTTGAATGAATGTACTAACAAAAAAAAAAAAAAAAAACCTTTGATAGGATTGTGTATTATTGTAAGATATATACCTGCAGTGGCAGAGCCAAACTATACACGTTGGGGTGCCATCAAAATTTTTTTAACGTCTTAAAATTTTTTTTCATCCTAAAAATTAGATAATTCACACAAAAATCAAGGTTAAATGCATAAAATTAACCCTAAAATGTCAAAGAGAGCAAAGTTCGAGAGGGACGAGAGAAGAGAAAGGAGAGAACTCAAAAGAAACGTGAGAAAGGGAGAGAAAAAAGAAACAATTTTTTTTTTAATAGATTGAGGGATCCACAGAGCAGGGAAAATTTTTTTTGGAGAACATGTTGTGCCAACAAAGAAGCCAAAGTGCAGGGAAAATTTTTTTTTAAGAAAATAGTTGGGGGTGCCATGGCACCTCCAACCACTAACGTGGCTCCGCCACTATATACACGAGACGGAATTAAAATTTTTGATGAGAGATAAAACTAAAAATTAAAAATTTTAGAGGTATAAATTAATTCAAAGCGTGCATCCATTATTTCATAAAAATATATACCTAATACTTAGAACAATTTTTCATCATTATTTATTTATTTTTAAATTTTTAGAGGAGCCTAGAGCCTAGTTACAATGTTAAACGTGATTTTAATACCATGTTGAAATATATAGACTCCGACACAATGTTAAAATATATATTTCAACAGTTATAAATAATTCAACCTCTAAAGAGTTAAGAGTTTTAATAAAAAGAGAGAACAGTAATTTTTCCTCTTTGTTGACAATCTTATTGAATCACGTTAAATTCTTATATATTTCTTTTTTAATTTTTTATTCAACATCTCTTATATCTTGATTCTCATTTCTACTTTATCAGCTTTTCTTCTTCATTATTGATATCAATGATTGAGTATTACATGTTTAAGGGATATCAATGGTAGAGTACGAAAATCTGGTTACGATGGGAGTAACTCAATAATAATAATAATAATTTTTTGGCATTTACTACGGGTACAATAATTGGTGGATCCTTCCGATGTGTGCTATTTCTAATTAAATATGACAGATCAAGATTTTCAGCAATAATTAAAAAATTGTCAGGGGATTTTTTTTGAAATTTTGGCCTTTTATTTTGATTCAAAGGCGAATTTAGAATTAGGATTCTCTCCATTTCAAAATTTCTCAATTTTCTTCATTTAAGGGTAGTATTGTCTAAGAGTTTTAATGAGGGTAGTGCATTAAATGCATTATCCTTCAAAATGCACTAAATGAAGAAAATTGAGGGATTTTAAAATGGAAAGGATCCTTTTTCATAGGGTGGCCCGCCACCACCAAACAGTCTTTGGGGGTGGCCAATGCAACCCCTAGGGCCCCAGGGGTGGTGAACCACCCTGGGGCCTAGTGGGCGTTGGCCACCCCAAAGGTCGATTAGTGGTGGCAGCCTCGCCACCGTGTGGACCACTCCTAGGAGGAGAATGGGGTGGCCGAGCAACCCCATTTTTTTTTATAATGCTATTTTTTTAATAAATTATTTATTTATTTATTTTAAAATTTTAAATAATATTTTATTATTTTATATTAAATGATACAGGTGTCAAATTTATGGAAAATGATCTTCTCCATTTCAAAATCCTCAATTTTCTCCATTTAGTGCATTTTAATATCCTATCAAGATCAATTGATGATCAATTGAACAAATTCATTAAGATCGATTAGTGAGTGACTTGGGTAATTAGATTATTGAGCATACGAGAAGGATGAAGTTTGAGTTAGTGGAGATGGAAAGTACTCAACTTACATGGTTGTA
The DNA here is from genome assembly GCA_013348765.1 of Carpinus viminea. Taxonomy (NCBI): domain Eukaryota; kingdom Viridiplantae; phylum Streptophyta; class Magnoliopsida; order Fagales; family Betulaceae; genus Carpinus; species Carpinus viminea. The sequence continues at coordinate 65,057,872 of CP054667.1, forward strand.
CTTGGATGATAATGTCTAATGTGAGGATGCTCAATGAATTACAACAATCAATCATCTTAATCCATATCACATATTAAGGTATTTGGACGTTATGAAAATACATTATATATATAATTGAAAATAATGTATATATATAAATATCTTAAATAAAACTAGAAAAAACTAAATAATAACTAAAAATAATCATCCGTGTCAACTTTTTGGTTGACGCTGATACTTTAAATTTTAAATTTTAATTTATTTTGATCAAGGGTCAATAGCGTCCACTAAAAATGGACATTAATGGCCTATTACTAGTGTGTGGACGCTGATGACAGCCTCCCATGCGCATGTCACCCACGAAAAACCTCTAAACGAGCCACTCCCTCCCCTAGGGGTAATTGTCGATTTGGAAAGCCAACCCATAGACTAGGGATGGCAACGAGTCACCCCCTAGCTACCTTTAGGGATGGATTAAGGGCCACTCCGAAGGTGGGGGTGACCTTTGTGCCACCCTAGATCGAGCTCCTTGGGCCACCCCCACATGAGGTTATGGTTTTGAAAATTCTTCCTTTTTCTGTTTGACTTTTTGGACTGTGATGGTTGTTTAGAAGCACCTTCCGCCCTCCAAGAAAGACCGAAGAAAAATTATGAAACATAAAAATGTGGAAATAATTGTTGAACTTGAATATTTTGGAAGAGAAGATCAACATGCCAAAGCCTCAAATTATTATCTGTACGTAACCACTTTCTTAATAATTATGTCAACTGAAGATCGATCACATTTATATTCTATTCATGGTGCATGTCATTGTTAGTGCGAAATAGCACACATGGGAATTACCCACATGTAGTTTACCGACCAATTTTCGTACTTGTAGTATATATATATATATATATATATATATATATATAAGTTTAACTTATATCATGATCCTCATTAAAATTTTATTTTTGCAGTCTTCCATTTATAATTGACATATAAGCAAAAAAAAAAAACACAAAAATAACCTACAACACACCGTACTAGATTTGAGCTCAAATGAGAGAGTAATTCAGAGAACCTAAATTGTGGTTGGGTGGCCAGATTCAACCACCCCCACGATTGGTTCACACTAGTGGGTCTGGCGTGACCCATAGTTGGGTTTGGTTGTGACCTAGTCGTGAGTCATGTTTTTCGGCCTTTAAGGTGATAAAATCCTTAAATGGTTAATTTACACCTCTAGGTTTTAATTTTGAATTAAAAAATAAGTTTTGAAGTATTTGAAATGGGTTTTGAGATGGGTTTGAAGGTGGGTCATGGCTAAACCTGTGGGTCACATGAGACGCACGACCCACAGCGAACACTTTCATTTTTTGCATTTTCTTAAAGTGATGATGTGTTACATAGAGATTAAATGTCGTAAAATGACTTGTTTACACCCAAACATGATAATAAGGACTCTCATATTCTATTTGATAGCGTGTTTCGACAACTCTTTTCGAGGCATATATCATGATCACAAAGCGAATACCATGCGTGCATCACATTTTCAACAATTAAAGAAACATACATGATCACAGTGGATGGAGAAGTATATAACCAAGTTTGGTAAGAATGCTCCTCCCACCACACGAACATTTTTGGAAACGCAACAAGAGCTTGTCCTATCTATCTATCTTTCGCTTTCATCGCTTTAAAAGCGTGGCAAACGTTATCCTCTTTAATTCCTTCGTTCTTTTGTTGAGCTCCACAACTCATGATCACAACACTTCTATGAATCCTAGAAAGCAAAATATGTTACGTTGTGATTTACATGATCGACAAAAAAAAAAAAAAAGATGAAGTGAAAGAAAAGTTTTCAAAGAAAGTTTGAATATTGAAAATAAAATAGAAAGACCAATTTTTCAAGAATAACTTTTATGAGAAATTAAGATGTTTTATAACCACTCAAGTTGGGGAATACGTCTGGTAACCTAGTGTTAAGTGGGAGAATAAGTTTAACCATCCAATGTTGTATAGGGATTACGCCACGAGCGACCCAGTGTTAAGTAGAGAAGTACATTTGATGACCTAGTATCAAATTAAATTTGGGAGTATGTTTGACGAGCCAATGTTAAGTGAGGGAGTGGCTTAACTTATAAAATTTGCTAGACTGCACGAGGCCACGTGTAGTATGATTTACATCATTATCTCTAAGCCAACAAGATAAAATTTTTACAAGCCCTTTATTTAGGTTTTACAAGCCCTTTACTTAATTTTATAAACTTATTCTATTAATTCTTTTTTTTTTTTTAAAAAAAAAAAGGATCTCAATTATATCTTGACCACATAAAATAAAATTTTTCTCGAACTTGTCGAAGCCAACAAGATTTTGGTTAGAAAAACTTGATAGAAAAATTCTAGTCCCCAAAAAATCGACATACTGAATTTTCTCGACATCCCACTGAGGTAATTCACTCTTTGAACTTTCGTCAAACACAGGATATGTATCCCAATTTTCGTCAGCTTCTTGATCATATGATAAAGAAATTACCTCAACTAGATCTTCATCATTGACATTGATATCATGGACTGGTGAGGTATTCCAATTCACTAAACACTGAAAAGAATCTTTAAATTAGTTCATATTCATGTTGGAACTCTTCAGGTTGTGGCATTGTATGAGTGTCTTTCTTTTCTTCTAAAATTTTGAGCTCAATACCTAAAGTAATTGACAAAATCACTAAAAATAAATAAATAATTGTATTTAGAACCTATTTAGAAGAACATCTTCATCTTTCATAGAAAAATTGTATCTCAGTAAATTATTATACACTCTTTCATTTACCAATCGTCAACCTAAACAACAAATACATGCGTGCATCGGTGCATGGATGAGAAGCTTCTTAAGCATTAAGCAGAGCATCCTGCTTCTGAGTTATTTTGCCACAGCAATCTCACCTACAGAATCATCCGAGCTTGCGCAAGGGAGGATTTCCCAGCTTCAAAACAGGATATCCTTATTTCTTCATTGTGAAGCCAAGGAATTCAGCTTCTTTTCAAGAAGTTTGGCATGCCTAAGAGCATCCAAGGCCTCGCCTTGCTTTCCTGAACGTTTCAACTTTACAGCCTTTACCTTCTCTGCTTTGATCCGCTCTTCCAGTTGAGTTCTCTCTAGATTAGAATTCCCACTTTTACCAACATTGAGTTTCAAAGGCTCTTGTCTTTCTGGGACGTGTGACACCGCCATATTAGTGTCTTCCACGCCAATAGCTTTTAAGGCAGATAACAGTTGAGGATCAAGAAGATCCTCAATAACCACATCATCTACTGGTTCTAATTTACCAATAGAAGACCCTGCAGAATCATGAGCAGCCAACTCCTCCAACTGGGTTTCAAGTGCCTTGGCCAACTCAAACTCAGCCTCTGCTTCTTCCATACGGCCTTCCCTTCGCAGCTTGAGGGCCTTACGTTTGTGGCCAAGAGATTCCTGTTGCAATTTGAAACGATCACGACTGGACAGTGGTTTTGGAGCCAAATTTGATATACCCTGCTCCCTTTTTTCAACGAAAGGGATGTTAGAAGTAGACACGTCACTAGGACCACTTTTTGGCTGGAGATTGTCCTCCAGATTCTTCTCAAGCAGCTTTGCCTGACGAAGTTCCTCTCGAGCTTCTGGCAATTTCCCTTCTCTCTTTAAAGCAACTGCTTTCCTCTTATGAGCCAAAATTTCTTGCTGCAGGGAGCTGTCATTTTTCTGAGAAACAAATCCCTGAACAAAATTTGCTTTATGCATATATGTCTTCTCATCTGCATTTACCATTTCTCTTTTCTCGGTTGTAAGATCTTCTCTGGAACTTGACAGGGATCCCAAACAAATAGCAGGACTAGTAAGAGATGAAACATCAGAACCAAAATTTAATTTCTCCTCTTGCCTTTCATCAGACTTTTGAGAATGACTCCAATCATCACCAGTCAGCAGATCCATCATGTTCACAGGCTGGTCAGGTGGGGAGGTGTAAGAAGTGCCTGCTGTTTTGTTGTTGTCCAGAGGACTAATTTTATCGGTAGTACCCAATTCTACAAACCATGGATTCTTTTTCTCAGTGAACTGAGAGATTACAGGAATCGGAATACCAGAATCCCTAAAGGAAGGATTAACCATGACATTTTCCATTTTTCCTGAACCCACTGATGACTTCAAAACTTCGTCATTTAGACTCGCCACTGCTGGGGCTGAGCCTTTATTTGCTTCCACTGCATCTTTGAAATTCCCATCTTTTTCATGAGTAACCAATAACTCAAAAGGCTCAGGTCTTTTATTCTCAGAAGCATTAACCAGAAGTTCCTTTTTTGGGGCTTCCAACTCTTCCAGCTGGGCTTCTAGTGCCTTAGCGGTTCTCAATGTTTCCTCTGCTTGTTCTGTTTCTCCCTTACGTCTAAGAGCAAGGGCCTTTCTTCTCCCTTACTTCGGATCCAATTACAGATGGATCCGTCAGCAACTCATGGTTACAGGTTCAAGTTCGTTCCACCCCAGATTCTTTAGCATTGAGTGTAGTGCTGGGTCATGCATAACTTCTTCTGAACATCCTCTTCATCTCCTTCCATCACTGAACTCTCAACAGGAGGCTTGTAGATTTTGTGATAAGGCCTATTAGATTCAATCTGGACTCTTTCTTAGAACTTCAAGCTCCGCTATCTGAGCCTCTAATACTTTTGCATTCCTCAGAACTTCCTCTGCCTCCTCAGTCTTTCCTTGACGTCTCAGAGCAAGAGACTTTCTCTTTATGCTTAAGAGTTCCCTCTGGAGTTCAGTCTTACTTCTTGATGTCCTGACCAAGACATTAGAAGGGGATTGAGTTGAAGAAGACTCACTTATCTGCATAGAAATATTATCCTCTTGCTTAGAAGGTTTGGATGCAGGATTTGTAAACTCATTATCTTCATCAGTCCAACCTAAATTCTTTAGAAGTGAAAGATAGGTTGGGTCATGCATATCTTGATCTGTTATGTCTTCTTCAATGTCATCGTCTCCAATGGGAAGATTTTTATTGATATCAGGATGTTTGTATGACAAATCTGGGTCTTTACTACCAACAGTAACCAGGGTACCCTTCAAAGAATTATCCATCTGTTGAAGCTGATGCTCAAGAACCTTACCCTTATTCAATTCTTCCTCTGCCTCATCTAATCTTCCTTCCCTTTTCAAAGCAAGAGCTTTCTTTTTCAAAGTCAGAAGCTCCTTCTGAATCGTTAATCTACTCTTAGGTGCAAGTCTGAGATCACCATCTTCCCTTGCATTAACAACTCCATCATCAACCTCTGTTGAGGTAAAATTTTTATCAGCCAATAGAGAAGTCGAGTGTTTTTTAGATACTGTGGGATTCTGTACAGTAAAGTTATCTTTTTGAGACTCAGCGCTTTCGAGGTCCCTTTCAAGAAGCTTTGCCTTCTTAAGCTTTTCCATTGCCTCTTTAACATTACCTGCCCTTTTTTGATTAAGAGCCTCTCTCTTCAAATTTTGAATTTCACTTAACATCGCTTCTGTGTCAACATGAACAGACTGGTGCAAAATGTTTTCTGGTTGAGTAGAGTCTTCACTCCAACCTAATGATTTCAAAGCATCAGCTATTTCAGGATCCTCCATATCCTCATCTGTCACTTCAAAATTACTATCAACAATAAAATCATCAGAAGTGCCTACAATATGATCAAATTCAAAACCATGCTCCTGCTCATATAGAATTGACAAATCTTCTTTATTATTGTCCATACTATGGATTAATGCAGAAAGCTCGTCATCAGAATCTTCAGCCCCACCCAAGAGTTCCTCTTCTTCAAGTTGTTTCTCTAAAACTTTAGCTCGCTTCAATTCTTCCTTGGCTTCTGCTAACTTCCCTTCACGCTTCAACATGAGTGCCTTTTTCTTGAGAGCAACAACATTGGTCTTGTCAATGCCACCACTAACCTCATTTCTACTAGTCTTCTGAGAGACTTCTCCAAGAAGAGACAACAGTTCACCCTCCAAACTCATACTTGCTGGCTTTTTATCTTCATCATGGAAATCTTTATCAGACCATCCCAGTTCTCTAAGTTCAGCAGCAAGGTCATCCTTTTCTTTGTAAGCACGAGGAATGATCTTATTTTTTCTCCCAGATTCTTTAGGGTCATCTTTATTCTGGTAATCGGCCAAGTTTCCAGAAGATAAAGCCCTTTTACGGCTTTTTCTTAGGTATATTTCCAAAGCCTCAGCCTGCCTCTCAAACTCTTTCCCTTTCTTAAAGGCTTTGAGAGCTTCCTCTGACTTCCCTTCTCCTTTCAGAATTTTATATTTCTTTTTCTCATCCAAAGCTTGCTGACGCAATTCCTCAGGACTAGCAGATCCCATCTCACTCTTCAAATGATTAGGCTCATTGCAAGATATACTTCCATGCATTTCTCTGCCCCCATCCAGAGTATCAACTTCTTGAGCATTTGAACAGGATGAACTGCTAGTTGCCCTTTGAATACTAGAAACAATCTCATCGTTTGACACCTGCCCTGATGAAGAGGATTCCTGTCGTGCACTACCCAGAATCTGATTCAGAACTTCATCCTCATACTTTGAAGTCAACTTTGAACTGCCTGCACAAAAGGGTATAAAATTGAGAACAGAGCTACAATTTAAAAGAGAAGTAATTCTAAATCGATATATTGCCAACATAAGAAAATCTTAAGAAAAATGGGCGGATCATGTAGCTAACAAAATAGCTAACGATCAGAACATATAGAATGTAGCTAGCCAGCAGGAAGAAAGTACAGAATCAAAAAATAAAAATGAAACAAACAAAGTGAAATGAGGAAGTACAAAAAACCAGGAAAGAAATCCAGGGAGGTCCTGGGAGATAATCCTTTTGAAAATGTGAATCAATAAGATGGCAGTCTGGAAACCCAGAGTAAACTATCCAGTATAGCAGTTTGTGTTGACAAATGCAGGTGCTCCTTCTAAATATCTATAATTACAAACTTTTCTATGGAATATGAGAAACTACACTAAAGATTCAGCTAACACCTGGGACTTATAAATACTCCATAATTTTGCACAGCATCCAACAAATTTCTGATCCCCCTTCCTTTGGGAAAGATAATTTTAAAAAAGTACATGCAACAGCTTAACTTGTCTAAACTGGAATTTCCCACTGCTATTGACAGCCAGCAGAATAGTTCTTCGATATAATATTTACCTTAGCAATTAATAACACCACAAAAAAATAAAGGTAATATAGCAGGTCATACTAGGAACAAATTCAATTGCATAGAGATTTAAAGTATTAAAAAACAAAGAAACAGATAATTTATAAGTTCTGAAAGAATGATAAATGAGAAATGGGCAGGGTGGGGATCAAATGAATTTTACAGCCCCCAGATTTAGAGCTGTTTAAAAGCCGGAACTTCCAAAATCTGGCCAGCAGCCAACCTGATCAAGTCAGCTTCAAGCAGTAGGCAGGTCAGATTTCGGAAGTTTCTTTTTTAATTCTGAAAAAGTTGGGTCAGAGATCAGAACATGGGTAGAATTTCCGACTTTTCCTTATCTGACCCAACTTTTAAAAAACAATTCTTTTATATTTAAAACAGCATCGTTTGGCGAGTATATATATGATATTTTTGCTTCGTCCCTCACTCTTTTTTTTTTTTTCCTGTGTGATAGAGTCTCTCAAATCTTCTTCTTCTTTTTTCAGCACCATTTCTCACTAGTCTTTTCATTCTTCACTCTTCGTTGTCTTTGTTCTCTTCTCTAGCTCACCACCACTTTCTTCTTTAAGACAGAATATCCTTCATCCTCAATCAAAGACAAAACAATTAATGAGACGAAGACAAGAGATCTTCAATTCCTAATCGTTTTTGCCAAAGACTGAGGAAGAAGAGATCTATTCTTCGACATTTTTTTCTGGAAAGATTTTTTTTTTTGGAGCCTGGACTTTCTGACCGACTCCAAATCTGACATATCAGGAGTTGGAGTCGTGTTGGAAATCACCTCCATCAGAGGTGGCATCGGAGGTTTCCCAACTCCAGTGGAAGCCAGAGGTGTTTTCAGACACCGTTGAAGTCAGTGCATAGCCATACCAGATTTTTAAGGCTCTAATTAAAGCTAGATGTGTAAAATGAACAAAGAAGTAAAGTCATCACATACTTCTTGCAATGAGGCAAGACCATGCAATTGGTGATTTGGAGTTGGAAGGCAGAAGAGGCATTTCTGACTCTGACGGAGTCAGTGCACACCCCTACCAGGTTTTTAAAGATCGAATTAAAGCTAGATATGTGAAATGATTAAAGAAGTGAGCATATGAATTAGACAAGACCATACAATTGGTGTCCCAATGGGTATACGTGCAATGCAAGTGAAAGATATGCATATACCTCTCCCAGCTCTACTCTTGTGCCCATGTCGCATCTCAAAACGAGCGGCCTCTTCAAGCTTCTTACAAGGCTCACAAATGCGCACAGGTGAATCCCCTTGTCCGCGCAAAACCATCCTTTGCTGAGTACAACTGTTGCAAAACAAGCCCCCACACCTTCGGCAGTGATGCTGAAAACCCAGAATGTACATCATCAAGAAGAAGCAATGACTAAAATTAAAATTTTATTGGGTACCATCAAAAGCTTAAAATGAGTAGAAGAAAAATCAATAAGCTTGTAACAAATCAAAGCCCTGTACTGCTCTACTATCCTTAATTGGAAGCTCTTATTTAACAAATTCATGCAAACTCAATCCTTTAGTACTGTACTTCTCCATGCTAATCAAAACAAATATTAAAAAAGTAATATTTTCCAAATCTAACTTAAAGCAAGCATATTGGACTAATAAGTCCCATCCACTCAAACTACAAATTCCCCATAACACAAACAATCACGGGCTTCTCCAAAAATAGTCTATGCTTCCAATGTATCCTTAAAACTATTAACTACCGCCAAAATGAGGGGAAAAAAATAGAAGAAGAAAAAACAATTGCACTATTAGCCTGATCATGGTCAGGTTCATAATTTTAGAACCAAAACCACAAAATTTGCGACATGGGTCTTGAAGAAACAAATTAGTCAAATATTTACAATCGGCTAATGGGATCAGAGGAGGAAATAGGATAGGAAAAGGGAAAGTCAAACAAAAACAAACCTTGCGATTGATGAAGGTGAACTGAGAACTACATCCCTGACAGTGCGAAGCATCAACCACCCAATTGCTCCCTCTCAGTGCCGGCTTTGCCGGCAACCCGATCTTCTCTAACATCTTCGCTTTCTTCTTCCGGGAAACTATTCGTTTGCAGGAAAAGAAAATTGCTGCTGTTTCCCTTTTATTATTATTTTTTAATAACTCCAAGGTGTTTTTCTTTTTTAGATTTCGGTTTCCAAGGAAAAAGAGGAGAGGAATGGGCCCAATAGTTGGTCCATAATGGTCCCATTCTGGGCTTGCATTTGTTCCACAAGCAGGCCCATGAATATAATCAATTTATGCTTTCCAATTAGAAAATAGAAAGAGTAATGTTTCCTAATACGTTGAATGTTGATATACATTATCAATTCAATTTACATCATGTCAACGTCAACATAATTGGGTAAGTGATGAGATAGTCGTGTAGTATATACCATTATTCGTAATAAA